>VCII01000124.1:0-600000 GCA_006030095.1 Triplophysa siluroides | reverse complement strand
AATATTTACGCGGCTGCGCTCAGCTACAGTACGAGAGAGACACCCATGTGGACGGCCCAACCAAATGGTAAATGGATTATCTGCTTATAATCACATTTCTACCTGGTGGTCGCATATGAACAGAGGTTTATGAAAAGTGGTCTTGGGTATCACTGTTACTGTAACAATGGCGGACTTTACCCCCCATTTAAAAAGTGTATTCTGCTGTCAAGCCTGCAGCGGGGGTCTAAAGCAGTGGTCCTCAAAAGGGGGCGTGGACCACATGGGGGCCCCGGCTGACTTCTAGGGGGCCTGAAAATGACCAATACTTCAATATTAGACAAAATGAGCATTGAAATACCTCTTAAAACAACTAAAAAACTAAATATTTATTATCATTTGTCCATTTTTATAATGAATAAACACTTAATATTAAGCTCTGGAATATTTTAATGAGTAGAGATTTTGAGTTTTTGTGAGCGGGAGGGGGGTCTTTGAATATTGTTGAATACAGTGGGGGGGGTGGCCTTGGAGTCAATAAGGTTGAGAACTCCTCGTCTATAGAGAAACAAACAGTTCAGGCCTTGGGTAAATACATTTCAGTTGATAAACTTCTAGCAAACATCAGCATTCACATAAATCACAGCACGTTTGCACAATACGGTCACATTTTCCTGGAGTACAACAATAAAGCTTGTGAACGTTGTATGTTTGTAAATGTTGACACTATTAAACGTAGTGTTTGTATTACACGTTCCATAACTGTAAACACTGAGGTTTGTCTTACAGAAACAGACAGATTCATGATGAACCACAACACCAGCTGCAAGTGTCCAGTCTTGTCTAACTTATTTATTTTAGACAAAAACGTTGCGATGAAGACAATATTGTCACTAGTTGAACTTTTAAAGTTCACCCAAAATTGTAATTCTGTCATCATTCATTCACCCTCATGTGGTTCGAAACCTGTATGTGACTTTCTTCTGTGGAACACAAAAGAAGATATTTTGAGAAATGCCTCAGTGGCTTTGCGTCCATACAATGGAAGTCAATGGGGTCCAAGTTATCAACGATCTTTAAAATCTTCTTTTGTGATTCGCACAATATGAGATGAAAGAATTTTCCTTTTTCACTTTTGTGTGAACTTCTCCTTTAATACGTCCAAAATCCACGACCAGAGTCAAATCTAAGATCCCTAATTCAAGTTCTTTTGCTAAGGTCCATAGGTTTTCATTCTACTGATAAATACAAATTTTGAATAACCTTAATGACACAAATGTACAGTATACCCAACAAAGCGTCTATGAATCTGCGCATCCCACAAACCCTTGCAGCCGCTCAGTCTGCTCTGAATGTTTTGTGTTCAACCGGCCCCGTCTTTCCTCCTCTTGAACCCTGTCCAAAGCCTCTCTGATTTCACGAAAAGCAGCAGAAGCTAAAGACGAAATCGAGAAATCTGGCCCCTACGTCCAGAAAATATTCTCTTTCCTGTCTTTCATGCTGCCAGGGACCGCATCGCTCCATCTCTGAGGCCAGCGCGGCCTAAAACTATGAGGAGTATTTTCAGCTCTGTAATTTGAAACACAGAACGATACACACAAAAAACACACGTTTTTCTGAAAGCCTGTGTCCCGCCCAACCCTGACACCCTGTGCCCATTAAACTAACAATCTCTGCTGAAAATGAGCTCAACTTTTACTAATCGATTTAAACCACACACAAAAAAATCAGCGGGCAGAATGGTGACCGCAGCACGTGAAGCAAAGCACGATGGGTAAGCCATGCCCAATAAACCCTGTTACCCCTCAGAGGTCCACGAATTAAAGGAATGTTTCATACATGTCAATTAACATTAAATTGTTGTGATTAGTTTCTAAAACGAATCCTGTAAAAAAGCAAAACATTTCCGGCTGTTTTTGCTGTTAAATTACACCGGAGTTTTTTGGTAGTAAATGTAACTTTTACTGACTCTTTCCTTATAATTTATAATAAAATATAATTATATTCCTTATAATTCAAAAATACAAGATAATATGAAGAAAAAAAACAGGAAAATTCTGTAATATTTTACATTACAGCATTTACATTTACATATTAGTATTTTATCTTTTGCCCATTTCATATCATTTCTCTTCCTTATGTCTGTACTGTTTTTTATGTCTCTCCTATTTTATGAAAAATCGCAACTTATATTTTTGTTAAAGTCCCCGTGAACCGGAAGTTGCGACAATTAGTGGGCGTGGCTTGCGTTTTTCACTGCGAATTGATTGAATGTATAAAAACATCCGTTGCATTTTGAAATGAAACTGGCAGCAGACTGACAGTTGAAGGGGAGGAGTTAACAGATGCTCCGCCCAAGCCGTCTAACTTGGAGATGGATAGTCATTACAGGGCGGAAGTGCATTTTCATTTTTTAACTGAAGATTACGAGGGTACATGAATTTTGAAAGAGAAACTGAACCACATTGATAAGCTATTTACTATAAACTCTGCAATATTTCATGAAAAAATAAGAATTGTTATTTTTTATTACACTGGGACTTTAAAGCATATGATAAATCCCTCAAAAAAAATCGAAAAAAGGTGTAAGCAGCAATATTATAAAGCTGTAAGAGTTAAGAGATCTATAGGCATTTAACGGTATGCCTTGGCTCAGAACACCCCTTACCATGTTTTACCGCGGTAAAAATTAATTAATTTTTAATTTAGGACAAATTTTATTAACATGTTATATAGAAACATGGGGTTTAAAGGACATACTAAATAACAAATGCACTTGCACGTGCATTCACCATATAAAAACCAAGACAAAGCAAAAAAAATCGTACAGAAAAAACACAGACACGCAGTCGTGCCTGCTACCTAAAATACAGCCGTGCGTCTGAACGTCCACACAGGCACTGATTACAGATCAGACTCAAACTTTCCAAAAGAGTAAATTACAGTCTTGCTTCTTCATGTAAATACACCGGACTACAATTAGCCTCTATTTTTACCCCACCTGTCTATATCACACAATCCATCGAAATAAAGCAAGCAAACCACGCGGCCGCTCACTTGTCATCGGCCGGCGCATGAAAGCGTTACAGGCATGACTGTGTTTCACGTGACTGTCTATAAACACATCTCTCTTTTGCTAAGCCAGATTTCAATTATTTTAGGGAACGTAAACAGCCGCGGAAAAAATAACAGATCATTCCCAATTTGATGTAATTAAGTTTCAGTCCAGTGTCTGTTGAATTTCAACACAATCAAACCTCATGGGTGACAAAGTCATCCAACAGCAATAGAAAAAGACTGACAGCAAGACAAGACCAGTGTTGGGTGTAACTAGTTACTAAATATTTAGTTACTGTAATTTAATTGCTTTTCCCTTGAAAAAGTAAAGCAGAGGATTACTCTTATTTTATTTACAGTTACTTCTGATGTAATTAAACTTAATACTGTGTGTAATATATGCGTGCAATAGTGGAATTGACATCAAAATTCTAACTTTAAAATCTGTGTTTAATGTATAAATCTCACATTTGTAATACGTCGGTCAGTTAATAATACTACTTTATGTAGTTTTATATGATTTATTTGAATGAATTAAAAGAGCCATTTCATGTCTATCCTTGAATCACTTAACTAATCGAGGTTGATATAGGATATAGAAAGTAATTTGTAATCTAATAGGCCCTTTTCACAATGACGTCACTTAACTTCCGCCATTACGCAAAGCAGTGAATCATAACATCCGTCTTGCAACAAACAAGAAGAAGAAGAAGAACTACTTTATTCAAGTACTTCTCCTAGCACCTTCGCTAACACAAGAAGAAAACAAAACACGTATCTTCATAATCATACACGTACTGTTCAACGAAGAATTTGTATCCTTTATCTAGCTTTGATCTTGTCGTAAGCGAAAAAAGTGTCTGCGAGATGTTGTACATCATCTAGCCGTATTTGCGGCAGCTATGCAAGGGACTTGGTAAACTCCATTCTGAGGCGCTATCGGAAGTAACGATACACTGCGGAAAATGCCTGACGTCATGTGAAAAGGGCCTATTACACTATTGAATATGCAATTAGTAACTAGTTATTAACCCTGGACAAGACACATGAAAACTGTGATAAAAGGTTATCACATTAAAAAATACTTGTCGAGTTGAACTTTGTAGAAATATCACTGTTGTATTGCTTTAAATTCAAGTTACTTGATTTACGAAAGAGTCAGTCCAAAGAATCAAATGAATCAAGTGGTCTGTATGAACACCTAGACCACAACAGGCCATTTAATGACATCTCTGTTAAATCTGTTTTAACCCACTGTAAGATATCTATAGCCAACCCTACTTATATTTACTGGAAAGCATCGTGCCTGGTTAAAAAAAACTTTAAATGCTAAAACCAGAAAAGATGCAAATGAAGACAGAGAAAGGCACCAAGCGTGTGTCGTATTGAACGCTCTCAGTTTCACCGATGAGAGAAAAACAACACTAACTCTCATGCACACACTGACAGAAGAAACCGGGCCCAAATCCAATAATCTGACGCTCTAACAACACAGTGACAAGAGTGTGTGTGTGTGTTAAGATCACGGCAGGGCCTCAGATGTCCGATCTAACACGATCGGAGACGTTAATCCTTTCTGTAAACCATCCAAACTACCGGTTGTTTGCTCAGAGAGCATCATGGGTAATAGATAATATGCCGTCATCGGATTCGGCCTCAGCTTTATGTACCTTCAGAAGACACTACAAATAAGAACCCTCTCGTTGTTGGTGAAGGCTCGGGTGAGGTCACACCTCACCTCAGAGAGGACTGTGGGAATGTTTGGTCAGACTCGACCCGAACTTCCTCGTTCCTGCTCAGGTCGTGAGGATTGATTCGTTTCTGACACCGCAGTCTCGATCGCACCATCACGGTGTCACGGATCAAACGGTCGGGGTCACACGGACTTCATACTGTACCGTTTCCCAGGGTTCAGTGGGTTTCCGTGGTAACCAGCTCATGAGAAACAAGCAAGGCGAATTGCACACCCATCTGTATGTAATATATTAACATTCATAGAAAGCAAACGGAAAATATCTGTTTTTGTAGTTTAAGGAGGTATTTGCTACTTTTGTCTCTCTATCGCCACCTCTGTTTGAAACATAACATTGCAGCTTTATGTACATTACACGTGTTCAAATCAAATGACATCAAACAGACATTTCACCCAAAATCAAACCCGACAGCTCCACCTAGAATCATTATTACATGTGATTTTTGTTCTTTTTGAACCAACAAAAGTTACATATTGCAGCATTAAATTACGAAAACGATTGAAATGGAAACAAATATGAATGGAACATATTGCTCGAGTATGAAGGGGACAGCAGGTCAAAGGTTAAGAGGAAATGATGCGTCCAGCACAGGAAGCTGGTAAAGATAGGAGCTTTTCACAAACCTGAACCGCTGATGGCTGAGCCCTCGGGTCAAAGATACGCAGCATCTTGTCCTATAGAGAGACAAGTATAACAGGTTAAAAATGCAGAAAGTTGTCTTTTCTAAACACTGATTTTAATCTTTGACGTGTTTACTCAGTTAGTTAATATTTAAGATATCAAGGTGATACCTTCATAGAAAGTTCTTTACATTATGAAGAATGAAAATAAAAACAGTAAATCACCAAAAATGACTTTAGCTGGGTTGGCAATTCATATTTCCATTTGCTGTTAGAAATTAACAGACTTAATGTGTACATTTTCTTGCATAATGTGTTTATTATATGTGTTTCACACGCCTGCCAAACCTCTGGACTGTGTTTGCTTATAATATAACAATTTATTTTATATTATATTTATATGAATATTATTTATATCAATGTTTTATTGTATGTGAATAATAATAAATAACATTAAAATTGCTCAACACTTATTGATTCTTTGTGAAAGTCTACTGTAAGTTAAGTTTGGACCACACGATGTTTGTGTTATGTTTAAATTGTCTAAAAGTAGTTCAAAGCAAACATTATAAAGACGGTTTCAACGGACGCGTGCGCCAGGACTGCAGTTAAATTCCAGTCTGTGTTTGGCTAGTGTCTAATAATATTTGTATATTATAATATATCTTTATTAGGGCTGTGAAGCGATTCAACTTTTTAATCCAATTAATCATATGATGTTGCGATTAATTGATCTAATTAATCGCAACTTAATTACGCGTCACATTTGACCATCAGATCATTTAAAGCCATAATAGACAATACAGAAAGATTTTTTTATAATCTGAAAGCTGAATAATAAGCTTTCCATTGATGTATGGTTTGTTAAAATAGGACAATATTACAACTATTTGAAAATCTGGAATCTGAGGGAGCAAAACATTTATTATAATTCACGTGTTAAATGGACATCCCTACTATTTATATTTAATTTAATTTATGTTAATATGAATTTATCTTATTATTTTATTGTATTAAATAAACGATTTGTTGAATTGTGTTGTATGTTCATTTTATAAAATAAACAGTTTGGTCACATTTAAAGGAGCCGCATAGTACATTGACATCTTGTGGTTGAGCTTGGTATCGCAGTCTTAATTCAAAATAACGTAACAGTTCTTCTCTGATTTTTTTTCATGTCATACACTACAGGCGCTCAATTGTTAGTGAATGTGTACCAGAAGTTAATGGCAGATCATGAACGTTTGTTTATGTTGTTGTTTTGAAACCGTCTATAGACGTTACACTAGAGTAGCGTCAAAAACGTCTCCAATTGAAAACGTAATAATGTTTGACACTTTCATAATCTGAATGTACTGTGGTTCTAAATTCTTTAACCCCGGCGGAGAATCAACGTCAAGATCAGTTCAGGCAATCAGTGACCATCAGATGACCTTATTAGCCCAAAAATACAGCCAATCAGAGAACACGTGAGCCAGTGAGGGGAAGTGGGAGCTAATAGAAACAGTCTGTGGGTGCTGTCGCTCAACGTCATCCTTCAACACAACACATCCTTAATGAAGACCAGAGACCGACACATACACTTGTGAAACCTCAGAGAAACAAAATCCCAAAGAGTATAATCTCTGACTTTGACTCGGTACTTCACCAGTATGTAAAGTAACCTACAATTTAATGCTTCAAAGAGAGATGGAGAAAACAAGGCAACAGTTTACTAAAAATACGACCTATCTTGGAAGCCCACTTGAAACCAAGATATTTTTTCAAACCCTCCCTAAAAATAACACAGAAGTTCCTTTCCCACAATGCCCTCCGTCAGAAACCACCATGGCATCGTCTGTGACCATAATCTCTTAACAAACACACAAAGCACATGTCACCAAAGCCAAGATATCTGGCCAACAAAACAACATAAACAAACAGTCACCGCTCACGAGGAAGCGCACTACTTGACAACTGCTTTACTGTAGATAGTAAAGGTGAAATAGAAATGTTCATATAGAGATCTTCAATAATATTGATTTTTGAGTGCAGATTTAACAAATCCGAGCTCAGTTTGAGACATTGTTGACATCTGAAACTCTAATGACAGAGACTTTCTGACTCCTTTTTCTCAGAAGAAATATCAGAGATCCAAAAGTTAGGTTAAACTGACGTGTGGTTTGTTAGGATAGGACAATATTTGGCCGAGATATAACTATTTCACTGCAAAAAATGACTTTCTTACTTAGGATTTTTGTCTTGTTTTCCAGCACAAATCTCAAATAATTCTTGACAAGATGCATTTTCTTGATGAGCAAAATGACCTGAGGACATATGAAATTTCAGTTAATTTGTGATTAAAACAAGCAACAAAATTCTGCCAATGGGGTAAGAAAAATAATCTTGTATTTAAAATGTAAACCTTAATTCAAGATCATTTTTCTTACCCCATTGGCAGATTTTTTTTGCTTGTTTTAAGCACAAATTAACTTAAATTTCATATTTTTTGTCTAAAAACAATACATATTTTCTTAGGTCATTTTACTCATCAAGAAAATGCATCTTGATTCAAGCATTTTTTACATTTGTGCTGGAAAACAAGACAAAAATACTAAGTAAGAAAGTCTTTTTTTTTATCTTAGTATAGCATATTACTCAAAAACAATTTTTTTGATATATTTACTATAGAAAATTGACAAAATATTTGTAAACTTTGTACTTTTGGCTATTTCTAAAATCCTTCCCGTGCTAATTAAAGGGGTCATATGGTGTGAATATGTGTTTTTCGGAGTCTTTGGTGTGTTATAAGTTTCCCATGCATGTATTACACACGTAAAATTGCAAAAATTAAAGTGTGGGAACAAAAGATGCATTCTATCTAAAAGCGAATGCTCACCCTGACCTGCCTGAGACGCATCGTGTAACCACACCCACACAAATCTATGTCAGTTCGTGGTATGATTTGACTAAGACCGCCCAGATGTATACGCATGTAAGGTGGTGTACCTGTCAGTACAATTGCATTGGAACCTGATGTTCCAAATATGGTAAGAGACGTTAAATTTCCGTCACACGCTTGCAGTATTCCACCAATCACCACGCACTGGTGAACTGGCCAATCATAGCACACCTCGCTTTACAGAGCGATGATCTTTGTAAAAAAAACACTAATTTCAGAGAGGCGGAGCAAAGAGGAGGTACAAACATGCACGGTATGTGGAAAATACAGCATTTTTGAACCTTAAGTCGTGTTTACACATTGCATTACATCTAAAACAAACCATAATATTCGTTTTAGCCGTGTCATATCACCCCTTTATGGGATTATACGTAAACAACATTTTCTGTGCTGCTTGACAGAAATCTGCAGATTTCAGCAGAATCTTTTTCGACGCGGCAATTTTACAGACTCATCCACCAAAAAAATCGAACAAAACATGTGGTAGATATAAATTCTTCAGTTCTACAGGCACACATCTCCTCCTCCAGCATCCTGTTGTTCATGATAAGATCCCTGTTATTTAAACTCTTTCCTCTCTCGCGTTGTTATGGCAGAACAGGATTTTATTTGCTGTTTATAGTTTAACGCTGGATGAGACGGCCGTCACGGGCAGCCCACCCACAGGGTCGCCGGAGAGGTATTGAGTCTTACCCCCGGGCATACAGATGAGACCTGACAATTCTGATCCCAGACCTGCTTCCACGATTACCATCTGCGTTAGCACAGCGAAGAAACTGACCGCTTTAAACAGAGACCTGCGATTCTACAGGGAGGGTTTTATTACAAGTCTGCTCAAATATACAGACTACACACAGTCTGACCTGTATAACCCCAGACGCCATCAGAGAGAGAGAGAGACCCAACACACACGGTCCAATAAATGAAACGCACATCACACACACACGTGCGCACACACACACACACACACACACACACATGCAGGACCTGATCTGTGTGTACAGATGCAACAGCTGCGCAATTCAGTTCGTGTCAAGTTCCAGATTATTCTCACACGGATCTTAATGAGTTTCAATCCCACACACAACAAATACACACACGCTTGTGTAAATATCACACAATCCTTACGGTCGCCATAACAACAAACTGTGATTTCAATGCACCACCCTATGTGATTCTGTGTTGACTTATAGACCATCATCATATCGCTATTTTTTTACGTGGGAACATACCATCCACATGCTGTAAAGCAAACAAAAAGGAAAATGTAGAAATATAATAGCTTGATACAGCTTTTTCTGACCGAGGTTCTTGCACATACAGTTTGAAATTTCCGTATACATTATTTTATTTGGCGCTCGTTTGTACGGTGTCTCTGAATTGTCAAAACGCCTCTCAAAATGCTTGCTACAACTGCGAAAAACGCAGAAAATCAAAGTCCGAATTTTTTATGACGGACGAAAATATCGGAGGCATTGAAAGTCGCTCAACATTTGCATAAAGTTGAACAATTCTCAACTTTCGTCGTTGGACATGACCACTTTCTGTCGCCAACGTTCAGTTAGTGCGTTTACATGCACAGTCTTACTCCGATTATGCTTAATAAGCTGATATATGTGAGGTCATGTAAACACGTAAAAGGGTTTTCTGAGGTGTGGGGAAACGCGGGGAAAGGTCATAAACGTCTTAAGCAAAAACCGATCGGCAGAGGTAGATTTTTGCCAATCGGTTTTCTCTCGGCTTTGTTTAACTGCGCATGTCTGAAAGCGCGCAGTAGAAAAAGTCCCGAACAGAAGTAATAGTAAAATAACGTATAAAAGTTCGCTCTCGAATCATGCAGTTGATGTAGAATCGTCAAAATAAAGAACTATTGTTGCATATGCAGGTACTGCGGACATGAGAAGAGATATAAAAATACAGCTTCTGACCGTTTTCGCTGCATTTTTAATTACTAAACTATCGACGATGACGTCACAGCACGCGAGAAACCCGGAAGGCTCAAACTTCCATGTAAACGCGGTTTTCTGCATAGCCGGTTTATGACCATGCATGTAAACACGTGAAAACAGGTTTCTTTTTAAGCAGATTTTTGATAGATGTCCGTTTATTTTGTGCATGTAAACGCACTCAATGATGCTCGTGTCGCCAACTTTCCATTGAAATGAATGACATCGCGTCGCTCTGCCGCTGCTAGTTCCTCCCGGTGTTCACATCTTTTTATGCAAACGATTTACATTTATTCATTTGGCAGACGCTTTTATCCGAAGCGACTTACAAGTAGGAAAGCATATAAACATTTTGTCAACACGCTAAACAGTACCGTTAGTTTACTGTCAATAACATTATAACACAACTTTAAAGTTATGCCTCATGCTTTCACTCGCATCAAACACTCACACGCGCACATAAATCAACACTTGTATCATAAACGTCATCATCAATGAACGAAGCCTCCGAACGCATGTGGTGAGCAAACGGGCAGCGTGATAAATGTGTCCGTGACTCCGAATGAGGCCTGTCATGAACCCAGCTCTCCGCTCTCCCCCTTTCACCTAATGATGGGGGAAATCGCTGGAATTAAACACACATGTCAGCGCTGCTTATTTGCTTTAATAAGGTGAATTTGGGGAGATTGAAGGGCCTATTCACTTAAATTACAGCTGGACTCGCGAGGGCACAACCTCTGCGGTTCAGCCTGCGATCTAGTGTCACATTTCACATCTTTCTCCCCTTCTGAAAAATTCCAACACGGTTTAACTATACCGACCATAGCGTTTGGTCTGATTGGTAGTAAAACTATAGTAACCACAAATTTACCACGGTCACATAGTTTAAACATGATATAGTTATATCAGTACTTTCCATGGGTTTCCAATTTACAAAAAACTTGTTTCGTTCACACTAAATCAGGTTAAGCAGAAATTGGCGTCTAGATGATATCCATTCAGGATCAGCACAAACCAAAGCAAACGGTGGCCATGTGTCTTTCCTGTAAATTCCTCATCGACTCATAAACCTCGGCATCATGGGGGTATTAACAGGCTAATGGAAAAGTGCTGTTGTTATGTCTTTACGGCCTGCTCTCTGGGTTCCTCCTCAAGGGGTGAGAGTGCACCTCTGCGTGCCCGACTCTCCGTCAGAGTGCTAAATCACCAAGATCGCAGAGGACACTTTGTGCACACTTTCGTTCTCTCAATACTTCAAAGACACTAAAGTCGAACCGTAGTTACCCTCCCAGATCTCAGCATCTATCATATGTAACCACACCTCATTAACAGGCCACGGCTTCATGCGTGTTGCCAAGAAAAAATGTTTGGATGGAACTCGATACGTAATATACAATTATTTTACAGGCACAACATTGTCAGGTAAAAGTCACGATGCCAGATTTTCACTTCACGATAACCACGCCTAAAAGAATTAGCAATGTAGCTCGGTTGGTTAGAGCGTGGCGCTAGCAACGTCAAGGTCAAGGGTTCGATCCCAGGGATCGCACGTTCTCTCATACAAAACTATAGAATAATGCAATGCAAGTCATTTTAGATAAAAGCGTCTGCCAAATGCATAAATTCACTATTCATAACTATATCGGTCAATTCATTTTTCATTTTTTTTTAAAAAGAGCAAGAGTAACCCATGTGGCTCTTGCATTTTTAGCATGTAAAATGGTATAGAAATGAAACTGTTATGTTTTTAATAGCACGGTTATTGCGAATACCAATATTGTGACACCCCTAACTAAAGAATTGCTGATTTGACACACAAATCAATGTTAAGGGTTTTTTTTTACCATCGTTCACTGTTAAAAAACAAGCACCTGTTTGTCAGATTGTTGCAAATATTTGTCAATTGTAAAAAAAAAAACGTAATGTGGACTCTGACAGCCTCGAATTAAACACATGCACTAAAAGTCATTCCTACACTTGTATATTGTAAAGGCTATTATAAAGAAAATAAAGTAGCAAATGTGAATTTGAGACATTGAAATCCAAGAGTCCAGTAGTCCACTAGATTAAACGAAACCATATTCCATGAATTCAATCAAAACATTTCTCCTGCCAAACAGAAACCTTTTGTGTCCAGAAATAGAAAGAAAGGAAAAGTGTGGTTTAAGGTTTCAAATCAGACACAAAACATCGCTCGCACTGAAACGTATGTGGATGTAAAGTTTCCTTTTTCTAGAAACAAATGAAGCGCGAGACTTAAATGAACACGTCTTTAAGTAAATAACTACAGGCAGGTTTACAGTCACCGGTTGTTCTTAAATCACATTGACTGATCTACGTTTTTCAGACGGGTAAAGGATGCTGCGTGGAGACCTCATCGAGACCACTATCACTGACAGACTTTGACCCCTGCGAATGTGATCATGTAGTTTTCTGTTGATAAACTGTATCTGTGTGAAGACGCACACGCACCCAAGACGCAAGAACAAGCACAGCGGCGACATCTGTTGGTTAGAATCTGCAATTACACCAGAAAGGCCACAACTGTTTGTCGGGTTGGAAAGATGTTTGTCACCTAACAGAGAACCAACTAAAGGTTTGAAAAGACCCAACGAAGTGCATTGAAGAGTGCAGCTTTGTTCTATAAATTGACATTTCAATTTAAGTAGGAAAGTTTACGTGTTTTTTTTTGTTTTAAAACAGTCAACAGCATTAATTTTACCCCACAACTTGCAATCTGACAAGAAACTGAAGTGCAGAATGATGTCATAAAAATTGTTGATCCATATTGGCTGAACGCTTAATCTCCTAAATGTAAATTGTGTCGATGTTTTGGTGCACACTAGTTTAAATATCCTAATATGTTGGCAAACATATCCCTTAAAGCCCAACAATCTCCAGTTTATTTTCTATGAGATTTATTCTAAAATAATTATTTTATAATAATCTAACCTTGCAGGACGAAGCCAACAGAGAGCCGTCTTCCTTCCAGGACAGACCCTGAATCTGATCTGCATGCTGTTCCAGTACTGAAAAAAAAACAGATCATAACACAGCTGCTCTCCTTCACATGGACCATCGAATGTACACACACTTCACACCAGATGATCGTGTCAGAATGGATGAGGACACACGTGATGTGAAGAGGATCACACACAGTAGGCATGATGATGCTCGGGGAAAGCGCACCGCACACAAGTGGGTATGTAAGTTTGGAGAAATGTGGTGACAGCACGCCGGGCAAAGCGCATGTGATAGATCTCAGGCTACATTCAGACCGCAAGCTTAAACCTAACCTAGTTTCTTTCATTTATATCGTTATTCCAATTATTTCAGTATTAATTCATTCATTTTTTTTGTACAATTCAAACCTTTTTTTCAGTGGAACAAAAAAAGAAGACATTTTGAGAAATGTCTCAGTTGTTTTGTGTTCATGGGGTTCAATGTTATTTTGGTCTTTTGTGTAACGCAGAAGAAAGATCCATCACATGTGGGCAAATCATCAGGTCAGCTGTGAATGCAGCTTCAGAGATCTGCTTGCGCTGTGCAAAACAAATCCCAGGCTGTCCACAAATATGTGTTTTGCTTTTGACAAAGAAAAGTATTGTGTGAAATGTCCAAATGTTAAACTGGCAAACAGAGAGAGAGAGAAGAGAGAGAGAAGAGAGAGAGAGAGAGAGAGAGAGAGAGAGAGAGAGAGAGAGAGAGAGAGAGAGAGAGATGGTGACAGTGAAATGTGAGGTTTGGGGGCAGCACCAGCAGGTGGCACCAGAGAGCAGAAGCCGTCATGGGGGTCTCCTGAAACATTTACCTCACTTCAATGCCCAGAGGACTGTAACAAACCAGAGGCTCGGCAGATCCAACAAAACATTGCACACACACAAACAAATAAATAAATCACACATAGACAAAAAAAAAAAAAAAAACGAGCAGAGACGCAGACAACATTTATGAAGTGCACGATTCAGACGGTAAGTGTTACAGCTTTTCATAGCGTTTCCCAGTGAGTATAATGGGAGAACAAAGTCATTTTAACCTTTAAGTCACTTCACCCAAAAATGAATATTCTGTCATCATTTTCTCACCCTCGAGTTGATCCAAACCTGTTTAAGTTTTGTAGTTCTGCTGAATTCAAAGGAAGATATTTGGTAGAATGTCAGTAACCAAACAGATCTCATCCCCCATTTACTGTCATAGTAGGGGGAAAAATACTATGGGAGTCAAAGGGGTATGAGATCTGACATTCTTCCAAATATCTTCCTTAGTGTTCAGCAGAACAACAAAACTTTTTTAGAACAGCTTGTGGGTGAGTAACTGATGACAGAATTAAAAGTTTTGGGTGTACTGTCCCTTTAAGCAGTTGTAAAATCTGAAATGACAAACTATGTAAAACAGTTACCATCTGAATAGGGCTTGAGTGTAAACCTCTGTGACGACTTTAAAGGCAGGGTAATCGATTTCTGAAAACTGTTGTTGTTCTTTGAAATAGACAACAAAGCACACTACTACATGACAGGAACACGCCCCTTCCTGCATCGCTCCGCCCTCAAACGTGCTGTGGAAAGAAGGTGGTAAGAAGGCGTTGCTAGCTTTGGTTGCTGTAGTAAGCTAACATTTATAAAAACAAACCCTGCAGTTACTTATTGTAACTTTACTCCTATTGATAGTCACTCCCTAAAGTTCCTCATCATTTACTTAAAGTTGAGAAAATCTCAACTTTGCGCGTCGCTAGAAACACCCACTTTCTGTCGCCAACGGTCACTGTCGCCGGAAGTCGAATAGCTGTGTCTGAATAGCTGTGTAGTGTTGTCCGAATTCTCATTCCCTACATTTGTTCACTACTTTTTACCCACAATGCATTCTGATTATGAGTGTACATCCGATGTACAATCGCTAAAGTAATCATTTCCATGACACAACGCGAACCGACCATCTGATGTGGACTATTTAGCATTCACTATATAGGGAATAGTGAATAAGTGAATTCAGACGCAGCTAATGACATCGCCTCAATGCCTCCCTCCGTCAACATGAGTGTACACGCCCCTTACTGCTGATTGGCTACAGTAAGTTTGTTTTGGTACCCGGCCCAGTACCCCGTCTTTGAAACAATGCTAACCCTGCCTTTAAATCAGGTGTGTCAGACAAGTGATGGTTGGTGTGTTTTATTATAGGTGTGTGTGTACCTGTGAGGGCGGAGTCTCTCGTGATGTCCCACACCTGGACTCCCTTTGTCGACGCCACGGCGAGCAGATCTGAAGCCGCAGGGTGGAAGAGAACGATCTCCAGCCGACCGTCTCCTGGAGTCAGAGTCACCTCTGCACCGCCGGGCTGATCCTGACCCGCATCACACACACGCCACACTTTCACCTGAAGGACAATCGCATTATTTCACATATAATATGACCCCAACACACCTTAAATGTTTTAATAAATGTTCCTGGTTTGCAATAATGACCTGAAGCTTGCAGGATTGTGTGACACTTTAAGACATTTGTGACCAAGGACAACATCTTATGGGTCAATTTTTCGAGATTTTTACATCATCTGACAGCTGAATTAATCAGCTTTCTATTGTTTTACGGTTTGTTAGGACAGGACAATATTTGGCCGAGATATAACTATTTGAAAATCTGGAATCTGAGGATGCAAAAAAAATCTAAATATTGAGGAAAACGCCTTTAAAGTTGTCCAACTAAAGTCCTTAGCATAGCATATTGATATTACTAACAAAAATAAAGATTTGATATATATCCGGAAGGAAATCTACAAAAAATATTCACAGAACATGGATCTTTACTTAAATCCTAATGATTTTTGGCATAATAGAAAAATCAATCATTTTGACCCATACTATGTACTTTTGGCTATTACTAAAAATGTTCCCGTGCTACTTAAGACCGGTTTTGTCGTCCAGGGTCACTTTTTTTACAACAGTGGTGACTAATCCCAAATGATCACAGTATAAATGCAGTGGTAATAAATGTAACTATGGTATTTTGTCAGAAACGATGGTAACCATAGTAAATGAATGACCGCTGAAGCGCGACCACACTGAGAACTGTGTCGTCAGGTCATTTTCAGACGTCACAGCACATTCTTATGATCTTAAGAAGAAACAGCTCAAATATAAAGTGGTCCGTCTCAAAATAGACCTCGTGCACCTGAAGCTACTAAAGTTGAGGGTTTTGTGGGAAACCAAATGCCTCGCTTTTAGTTCCAATACAACGTGGACCTGACTTTGTGCCAGTGACTAAACATCGGACTATGCAAGCACTGAGCCCATCTCACACCGTGGCTCACCGTCTCATCGGCCGAGCAGGTTGCCAGGAGGTAGTCATCGAACGGAGAGAAGTCCAGGTCAGTTACCTGGTCTGAAACAGAGATCAGGAAAAGAATTAGGAAAGACTCATCTGGGTCGCATGCTCATGGGTTTATTTTTAGTGAAGGTCAACATCTGCCACATGAGGTGGGAACCAAGCACACCATCCAAACAATCTTTTATTTACTGGAGGCATCTCAACGGACAAAACAACCTTATTCAAAAGATGCTACTATCCAACATGGTTATCTGAATCGAGCCAGTAAGATCACCTACATTTAGGGCTGCCGAACGATTAATCACGCGATTAATCGCATCCGCAATAAAAGCTTGTGTTTATATAATATATGTCTGTGTACTTTGCATATTCATTTTGTTTTTATAAAAACATACACATACATGCATGAAGAAAAATCTCAAATCTAAAAATGAATAAACATTTACATATAATTTACATTATTGGTAAATATAAGTAAATGCATGTAAATATGTCTTAAATATATACATGTATGTATGCATGTATGTGTTTGTAAATACAGAATTAATATGCATGGTACGGAGACATATATTATGTAAACACAAACTTTTATTCTGGATGCGATTAATCGCGATTAATCGTTTGACACCCTTACATTTATATTAATGTATTTGGCTAACGCTTTGATCCAAAGTGACGTAAGGTAGTGCATTCGTGTGTGTTCCCTGAAAAGCGAACATCATAGAGCTGCTAATGCAATGCACTGCCAAATAAGCAACAGGGGACCAGACTCCCAAATTGAATTTTAGAAAGAAGTTAAGAATACTTTATTTTGAAACTAAATAACTTGACAAAGGCCTGAGACTACGGAACATTCTTATACTGTATAATTGACCTTACGAACATTCCTATTTATCGTCTTAAAAACACTTTTGTGAATCTGGCCTCTGGACCAAAGCGTGACAAAATATAGTAAGAATAAAGCAATATTTTTTTTATTCATTTCGTGTATTACCAGCATGGCAGGGAATCTGGGTCACGGTCCATTTCCCATCAGGTCCAGGATTCAAAGAGGACAAGCCGACTATTCCACCACCTAAAAAGAGACGGACATTTATATCAAAAATACCGTTAACAAAACACATACAAGCCACGAAAGACTGGTTTATAGAGTGACCTGAGGTTAGTTTTGCACAGTGTGTGTATGGATGTTATCTTAACTGAGGTGTGCGGTGGAGATAGGGAAGGACCACAAACAAACCAGAACTGGCCGGCTAGCACGACAGCAGAGATTGAAAACAGTTATTAGATGTATGTTTTCCTGATCTGCACTTACCAGCCTGATCTGTGTTGAAGGCCACCAGACTGCAGCTGGATTTGACGTGGTTGCCCTGAGAAGTGAAGCTGCCACCTCGTACATTAGCAATCCAGCCCTGGATGGAAAGAAAAAGACTTCTTCAGGAACATGCTGTGAAATACTTAACGGGTTTTCGACGTTTCTGGTGTCGCTGCCTTAGGGCTGGGCGATAAATCGTGTGATTCTTGTGCTCTCAGTTTCTAAATGAATTACGGTTAAATGCCGCTACATCCGAAAGCCAGAGGGCGCTCATGCGCAGAAACTCCGAATATGGGAAACAGAAGAAGAACGATTAGTTCCAGGAAATGCCAATGGTTATATTCTATCGCTGTTCTTCAAACCTTTTCGGGTATTTTCATGACAATAAAGTTTATTTAAAGTGATGAGTGTTGCTTTTTCAAATGCACGTTATAAATGACTCAATCTCGTAGTGATTTTAGATCGAGCAGTACTTCCTACTGATCAAAGAGCTGTAGTTCACGGAATAGCTGTGCATAAAACACAGAATCGTTTTGGACATGTATAACTAGCGTGAATGGCGATATATATATCGCACAGCCCTACGTGAGGATCTCGGGTCAATGTCAATGAAGGTTCACTGCCCACATTCTGATCCTGCACCGTAGGTTTCAACCTTGTGGTTCAGAGTTTTTATTGACAGCCATATTGAAATGGTGGAGGTGGAAGTGACATTCTTCTACACAAACCGATATAGCACATAAGTACCCAGTTAAAAACGCTTGAAAGGTCTTGAGAGACCAAAACACAGCACCGATCAAGACCTGAAGTAAACTATCTTTAACGTTTGACATCACAAACAGTAAAGAGGAAATGAACAGAAACTCAGCACATCTCGAGCAAACAGTGAACGCACAAACAGGCCTTTCGACACAAACTTGAGGAAGTGCAGAAGAGTTCCTGCAACGCACAGCTGAGCTGTTTCAAATCCTTTCCGCATGCAAACATGAAACAACACGCAGGGTGAGCATGACTTTAAAGAGCCACGAGGAACCAAAGAGCCCAGATTCAGGCCAACAGAGACCAAAGAAAAGATGTCATGTAAGATCAGCGGGTTATACCACGACCCAATAAAATCAGTGTCTGATCCAACATACACAGCAGCTCGAATGAACTTTACTGAATGTCACTTTAGATCTGCCAAGTGTGCATGCACGCAATGTAAATGTGGATGAATTCACATGCCGCCATCTACATTTTGAAGCAAAATATATGAAAATATCCAACAAGACAACTTCAGCTTCAAACAGCATCATCGTGACATCAATCGCAGCACATCAGCATCATGACCACAACTTCTGCCCATCAAACAGCACATTTCATGAGGAATGGTACAGATTCCTTGACAGTTGAATCTATTTGTGCACCATGTTAGTCTCATAGATTCGTTGCATTCACCATAAATTATTTTCAATTTCACATGAAACATTGTTTGCAAATCTATTTCACTTATGCAATCCATGTGACATCTCCAGGTGAAACAACATTGCTTTTCTACAAGAGATTCCCCTTGAGCTCTTGAAACATCTCTGTCCATCCCGAGTCCCGACCACAGCACAGTCAGATATTTAGATCTAGACGCAAGGCACTGAGATCGTTATAACCCATCTGAGACAATCGCACCACCGCATGACGTTCAAATGCTCACCGGTCAATCTTTAACAGTGTGAACTACTATCATGTGATTGAAAAACTAGTTAAAAGGGCACAGTTGCAACCATCTTGCACCAACAAACCAGGAACCCAGAGACTCTAACATTGAGGAAACACCATGCTTGATGTTCACCCTAAATGACATCTGACATGTGATCTACATCCTTCCTAAATAGCTAGTGAGTTAACCTATAATACATAATACCTATAATAAGCCAATATAACCTATAATAAACATAATTAATAAATGCTTTCCTGTAGCTCAGTGGCAACGCAACTATTAACACCAATGTCCAGTGTTCGATCCCAAGGATTTCACATACTCAAATGCAAACGTATAGTATAATGCAATGTAAGTCACTTTGGATAAAGACGCCTGCCAAATGCATAAATAAAAAAATTAAAATATATAAATCAAGTGTCGAAATAACAGTTTACCCAAAAATGAAAATTCTGTCATCGTTTACTCATCTTCAAGTTGTTGCAAATCTGTATAAATGTCTTTGTTCTGATGAACACAGAGAAAGGTATTTGGAAGAATGCTTGCAACCAAACAGTTCTCGGCCACCATTGACTTTCATCGTAGGAAAAATGACAATGGAAGTCAATAGTGCCCCAGAACCGTTTGCTGTCCTACATTCTTCAAAATATCTTCTTTTGTGTTCAACACAACAAAGAAATGTTTAGAGATTTCAAACAACTTGAGGGGGAGTAATACTTTAATACCGCATAACTACTGAACTGAAAAAACTAAGCTAGGAGTGATGAAATGATCTCTGTTATCCAGTTAAAAACTGATCAGTAAGGGCATGATTAAATAAACACTATGGGAGTCGATGGGGGGTGAGATCTGTTTGGTTACTGACATTTGTGTTAAGCGAAAAAAGGATACTCATAGATTTGGAAAAGTAAACGATGACCGGATTTTCATGTTAGGGTGAACTGTCCCTTTAAGCAGTGAGGGTCATAAAGGTCATCATCATGAATAAAGAAACAACATCACCCTAATCTCCGGTATGTGAAGCATTTACTGGAAGTCTGTGAACCACAAAGGGCTGTTTTTTAACAACGACACATATGATGCAAGCAAACAAGATCTCTTATCGGTCCACGTGAACAAAGTTCAAAATAAAAGCATTGACTGTATCACTGCATCGCAGTTGAATCTGATTTTCATATGTAAAGTTACAGCTGTGACATCACAAGGCAAATTCAAACAGCCACTATTACCAAAATATAGACAACATGTTATATATATAAGGCATGTTGACAGAAACAACATCCACCGAGGAAGATTTTTGTAAACTGAGACATTTGTTCAATCAATAAAATCCATAAACAAATCTAACAATAACTAAACATAAATAGACAATGTACCTGTCATTTACAAAATAAGCCTTAAAAAACCCACTAACTTTTGACTATTTCTATAACCCCACATAGTCTAAAGAATTGAATGTCTAAATCCTCTTCCAGTGCCTTCCCTTGTGTTTTCTAGGGCAATTGCGCAAAATGCCAAATATGCATCCAGACTTGTATCAGTGCAGCGATGTTCTTCAATGAGGATCTCAATGGAGCATCACTGGACTGGAGTCATGACATCATCTCGAACACAAGATCAAACGTATGTCTCGTCTCGTGCATGATCACTTATGAAAGTATACGACGCTTCATATGTTCAGCATATGTTCAGCATGAAGGAAGTTGAGACATGCAGCGCATCTGCACCACTCCTTAATGTCGACTCAGCCCAAAACCATAACATAACATAATCGCTCTCATACCGCTGGATATCGTATGCAAAAAGCATGTACTCACATCTTTCTTTGGGATTTTCGGAGTGGTGTTCTTATATTTGGAAGTCTTAAAACGATTCATTCTGCCGTGGTCGCGCGTTTGAATCTTCCGGGTGTCTGCCTTTGCGTGTTGGGATCTCTACCGTATGAATGCGTTCTCTTTACGCAGAGTTAGCGCGTGCGATACGCGCAGTGCTGCGCTGATTTACGGCTTCGACTAGAAGGGATACAGCAGCCTCCACTGGGCACGCGCACTTCGATACCGCACCATTTTTGTCACGCTGAAACAGTTGATTCATATTTTTGTATTATTTTAAGGTTGGGTTAGGGGTCGGTGTAGGTGGTAGTTAATGTAATTTATTGTAATTATATGGCGAGATTTTCCGTCACAGCTGTATCCCTTCTAGCAACAAGCCTGGTTTACAGTTCTAACGCATGATCTGTTAATCGAGGGCTGAATAGCTGCGTGAAGAAACGCATTCGGCGTTTTTTCTTTCATTAAACTGATCTGACAAACTGATCAATTCAGTTTGTGCATCCCAAAGACGTGTACAGGATTATTATTCTGCTTTTTTTTATTAATATTGGAATAGGTCATTTACATGTATTCATTCAGCAGACGCTTTTATCCAAAGCCACATTTTTTCAAATTTATCATGAAATTAATCAACCATAGTAACTTTTTTACAGTCATACCACAATATCCACAAATGTTTGGTCTCAATACTACATTTATTTCACATTTACTATATACAACCATGGTGAAACCACAGATGGGACTGTTATGATAACTTCAGTATTATGAGACTATTATTGGGACTTTTTGGGGTAACACACCCCAGGTGAACATCCAAACTATAAAAACTCTGGTAAAGACTTTTCTGAAGATGTAGTTAATCCGGCAGTATTATTTGATTCTTGGTGTTTAATTCCTGTCTAATAACTTTTAGTATATACCCCTACGAACCGTATTGTTCGCCACTATAACGCATCGCTAGACTTCAATGAAGAATGGCAAGGCTAGTCAGGAGCATTTTCTTGAACGCCAGTGCGCACGCGTATCTCGCTCACGCATGCGCAGTCGCGCCGGTGTCCGCCGCTGACTCTGAGTGGCAAAGATGGCGTGTTCCGCAGCTCGCAGCTCCGCACGCTGGTTCACAGTCGCCGTGTCCTCCTGCCACAGACAAACAGCCCACATATCCTGCTTAAATGGAGCCCACAGGGGCTTTTCGAAGCTGTCAGGCCGGCGGGTTTGGTCTGCGGGCGGCGGGATGAGCGCACGAGAGAGGAATGACGTGACATTGAGAGGCATGACAGGTGAGACCTGGACTTAACAGGCCTGAGTGCGTGTTTAAACTACATATAAACGACTGGCTGTGTCCTTCAGGCTTCACGTGAGTCGAGCTGATCTGACCGATATTAGATTAGATCCAGTGTCGTGCACGATGATGCAATCGTGCATTTATTTACATGTAGGAATTAAGTGTAAACATGGTTGATGCAACTCGCAAGATCTGGACTGCGCAATGATAGATTTGACTTGACTCATGTCCTGGAAACTTCTCTGACCTTGTGCAAGACCCGTTCAAGAGTGAGGAGCAGCTGGTAAAATAAACATGCATTTATGAATCTTCTCTAGTTGTGTTTTTATTATTAAAGGATGTAAAAGTTCTCAATCTCACCTTTAATGATGCAAACGCTCATGAGACAGGATGCAGGGGATCTTTTGATGGGTTGCACCAGGGCTGGACTGGGAAGAAAAATCGGCCCTGGCTTTTTTGGCCCACATCGGCCCTCCACCATTTCTGGGTAGGGATGGGTACCGAGGACCGGTACTTTTTTGGACCGGTTAAATTATTGGGTCGATACCAGAGTATCGATAAGCTTCATGACAAACTGTTATCGATACTTGCGTTGTTTTATCTCTGTGTATTCGGGTGTTAAATGGCGAGTTAGAGGCTGCTGCCTGTCATTTTCCATCCCTGAATGATGTCCTAATAGCCGAGGTTTGCACAACGTATGTGTGATATCTAGGGTCATATGATTTCCGCGATGTATTTGTAATCTGCTTGTTTTGAGTGTTTATGAGTGAAAGAGTGGCATGGTAGCGCTCGTGGAGCTTTCAGCGTCCGCGTTTCACAACGAGGAAGCGTCCGTCAAACACTTTGCGGCAACCCGTCAAAATAAAAGGTCTTCTGCCTTCGCATTGTGTGCATTCGCATTTATAATACGTCCGTCTGAGCGGCCCAAGTGTCCGTTCCGGCCCCATACGTTAGCAGCCCACCGGGACAACTCCTTGAACGCCAGATGATCAGTCCACCCCTGGGTTGCATCGATGGGAGTTTTACATGTATTTTTTACTTCTATTTGTCTTATTTTACCTTTGTTTAATCAGATTATAGTATCTGTAGTTTCTTTGTGTCCGTACGGGAGGCAATACAACCAATCAATAAACAGTTTGCTCAAACTTACATTTGAACTCTGTGTTGACAGGTGTGGGATCATCTCCGATCCTCTGTAAGCTGTCCTTCCACACCAGCGCTCCTGTTTATAAACAAGACTTGTATCAGATTCTAGGAGTACCACGCACAGCAACGCAGAAGGAGATTAAGAAAGCATATTATCAAGTAAGACGCCACTTAAGTATTCAAGGAACAGTTCACCCTAGAATGACATTTTTGCCACAATTTACTCGCCCTCATGCCATCCTAGGTGTACCTGTCTTCTGGTGAAGACTGGAAGACACCTAGGACGGCAGGAGTGTGAGTAAATTATGGCAATTCATTCTAGGGTGAACTGTTCCTTGTTTGATGAAGGTTGGAGCTAAACCCTTCAGAAAAGTCGGCCTTGAGAGCTTGAGTTGAGAATCTGTGGTTTAGTTTGTGTATGTGTGGGATGACTGGGGCATGTTGTCACAGGGGGTTTTTAAGGGTTGAGCATTTCCCCATCATTATTGCAAGATAAGCAACGGTCTCTATATGCATCACAACTGGGTTTTCTTCTCACTCAGATGGCAAAGAAGTATCACCCAGACACAAACAAAGATGATCCTCAAGCCAAGGAGAAGTTTGCGCAGCTGGCAGAAGCCTACGAGGTTCACCGAGTCTTCTTGGTTAAAGCTTGAGTTAGATTTTTCCGTCTCATAAAGCGTGAGTGACGTGATGGTTTGTCTTCAGGTGCTCAGCGACGAGGTGAAGAGGAAACAGTACGACACGTACGGCTCTGCTGGGTTCGACCCGGGCGCCGGCGCTGGAAGTCAGCAGTACTGGGGCGGCGGGGCAAGCATCGATCCCGAGGAGCTCTTCCGCAAAATCTTCGGGGAGTTTTCCGGAGCGCGAGGTTTCGGGGATTTCAACGGCATCTTCGAACAGCCTCGGGAGGTCAGTTGGTCTCTTATTTAGGTTTCTCCGTCGTGTCATTTAAGAGAGATTTAAATGTTATGTGTTTTGTGCAGTATGTTATGGAGCTGACGTTCGCTCAGGCCGCTAAAGGCGTGAATAAAGAAATCAGCGTCAACATTGATGCCACGTGTCAGCGCTGCGACGGCCGAGGGCACGAGCCCGGCTCTAAAGTCCAGCACTGCGCCAGCTGCAACGGGACGGGGATGGTGAGTCACAAACACTGTCGACGACTCTATGATACAGACGTGTGAGGCAAAGCTTAACACAGCGTGATGTCTGTTTCTACAGGAAACCGTTAACACGGGGCCGTTCGTGATGCGATCCAGCTGTCGGCGCTGCGGGGGGCGGGGCTCGGTCATCACCTCGCCCTGCACGGCGTGTCGAGGGACGGGTCAGACCAAGCAGAGGAAAACCGTTACGGTACCTGTACCTGCAGGTGAGTGAGCGATGAAGATTCATCCGCCATTGTCTGAATGCGACGTGTGTAGGGATGTGAATTTTCCGATTTATCGCAAATCCAATCTATTTTTCACAGAGGGGGGTGGGGGGTCTGCGGTCCTTGATGCCATTTACATCGTAGACGTTTGTTGAGACGCGCAAAACGACTGTTGGAGCACAATAATCCGTTGTGTTGGATTTCATATGGTGCTGCACAGACGAATCGGTGTATGACATCATCAAAGTACTGTAAGGCCCGATTCACATTTTGCGTGTTTTCTGCACGCATATTCGTTATTTTAAATGTAGGCATGCTCAAATAGGGGGTGACTCGGTCGCAGCTTAGCGGTGCGGCGCGCACATTTTTGTAGGCGCGTCGGCGCCACATCGAGATGGAAATAGACCCGCGGGTCATTTGAAGAGAGAAAGCTGCGCGACTCGCATTTTCCGCACGGTTTTAGACGCAAAATGTAAATCAGGCCTAAGAACAGACTGTTCGGTATGGTTTCAAAACGCTCTTGCGATACTTTTATGTTATACTATTGGTCTGGCGCAGCCAACACACAAATGTAAAAGTACAAAAGCGGCAAAATTGTGCGTTTCCAAATACTGATATTCATGCTAATGACACCAGTTAACAGCACCATCTAGTGGTTGTTTGTGGAACTCTCATAAGCTCACAGTGTTCTTTTTTAATGGGTACGAATTATTAGTGAAACAAATTATTGCTGAAATAGAAAAAAGTACTGTAAAGTACTGAAGATATGCTGTTTTTAAGTCATCAGTATAAGACTGTTTTGCACATATCATCCTATTTGTTTAAACATTATTTATTGGACTATTAAACATTTAACTGATGTATGAGGTCATTATAATTGTTTGTATATTGTGTGGCAAAATATAAAATGTTTCAGGACATTTTATCATGAACATTAGAAAACATTTTCATGTTTTATTGTCATATTACAATATTTGTTTGTAAGACAAACGAGTAAAAAATATGTATCATTGTGTGGAGGGTGGGGCTAATGTGTGTGTGGGGGTGTGGTCAGGGGTGTTTTTTGTTCTCGGCCAATCACATGCCTGCGTGTGTGTCTCCAGGTATTGAAGACGGGCAGACGGTCCGAATGCCTGTGGAGAGGAAGGAGATCTTCATCACGTTCAGAGTGAGCACATCACGAGCTCATATCACGTCGAGATATGCTGTCTTTGTGTTAACTGTCTGCGTTTGGCCCTCAGGTTCAGAAGAGTCCCATCTTCAGGAGAGACGGAGCTGATATTCACTCTGATGTCATGGTGTCTGTCGCTCAGGCTATATTGGGCGGCTCGGTCCGGGCACAGGGATTATACGAGACCACCAATCTCTCGGTGAGACTTGTTGCATCTGACCGTGAAAATGTGCTACGTGTGTACGCACATTACGGTCAGTTTCACATGCTGTTCAAGCCTTTTCGTGGAAGAGATTGCTAGAAAAATTGAGATTGAACGTTTTCTTGGTCTTGAAATGTATCGTTTTTAACACAGTAAAATCTCTCGTAGATCCCACCTGGAATCCAGTCGGATCAGAGGATCCGTCTCTCTGGGAAAGGTATCCCGCGGGTCAGTGGGTACGGGCAAGGCGATCACTACATCCACGTCAAGATCAAAATCCCCAAGTAAGACACTTTCACGGATGAGAATTTCCAATCTGCACACTTTCATCAGGGCTGGAATTCTGTTATATATAAAATGTGACCCAAAGAAAACGTTATTGCTCAGTGTTTGCTCTTTCATTGTTCTCAGTTGTTTCATTTAAGTGTCAAGAGTAACTATTACAGTGTCCTTAAAATGCCATTTCATGCCGTGCGTAATGTTGCTGTGTGCCGAGCTGTAAAGCCAAAAGTTTTTTTTCACCCTGTATGTACGTACACCTGTTGTCGGACACTCCTTAAACCAAACTTTAAAAATCACAACATATTTACTCTTTAAGCAAACATCTGAGAAATAAAACTAGAAGTAAATGAGATTGTAATTGTTGGAATCCACAAAGAGTATGGAGGTGTAAAATGAACGTATATGTGGATTTGATGAGAAATGAGTTCATACTAATAATATTGACTTTTGATAGAAGACTTGACCGATCCGAGCTCAGTTTGAGACATTGTTGACATCTCTTTCGAAACTCTTAACGGAGACATTTGTGAGAATTTCCAGCTCTTTTTTTCTCTGAAGAAATATTTCAGACAGGGAGTGGAGGGGGATTTGTGTGTCGTATCTGGTCTGATGTTGTCTGTGCTCTCGTGTTCAGGGTGTTGACAGACAGACAGCGAGCTGTTCTGATGAGTTACGCTGAGGATGAGACGGACGTTGAGGGGACGGTCAATGGCGTGACCAAGACCACCGCAGGTGAGTGTACAGTTTTCATCTCGTCTGCAGGGGAATGAGAGCCGGTCACAGCAATACACGGGTTTGTGCAGGAGGGGGCAGACAAGAGAGTGGTATACCATATAGGCTTAACTACTTAAAAACTAATTTTATAAGATATCTTTAACATCACTTCCGTTACCTGCTTTGGGAATACTTTGGGGGGAAAATGTGCTTTTTCTGATTTTTGTATTGTCATTATTGGCATGTAATAGACCATCTTTGCATAAAACAATTTAACATTTTGTATTTCTCGATCATTTTAGTAAAAACGCTGAATTAGCATCATTTTTTTGCCTGGGAAGTTTCCCAAATTTGCTTGATTTGACATTAAATGATCCAAAAGCAAAATATACTTTTCTAACCAAATATTTGACAAAAATAAGTTTGCAACATCCATTAAAAAATCACCTCGGGTTGCTTAGAAGCCATCGCAAGACGGGAAAGGTCTGATTTTGAGGGATCTGTTTATCAGATGTGCCGGAGATAAGAAGCTGTGTATTTAGTTTGTCACTGTTGTCAAAGCTCTTTTTATTCCACTGTCTTCAGTTTGTGCTTTGTTGAATATCATTGATTTATTCAGGCATTTGTCTCAACAGGTAAAAGATCAGCTGGAAATTGAGACGATGAACCGCACAAGAGAAGAAAACGGGAGAGGACACGTGTAGCCTACACATGGATGAAAACTATGAAGCAGTCTGGACATCATCCTTCAAGATCTTATAGTGAGAGCATCAACATCGCATCTTTGCCTGACCTGTAATTCTGAGAAGTTTCTTTGCAGCCATATTTTTCTGTTTCTAAAATGGACGTGGAAACCAGATCAGCGATTCCCAGACGAAGTGCTTATTTTGGCTATTAAAGTGGATGGTAACCTCTCCAACCTTTGGCTTTTTCTTTAAACGTTTGTTTGGGTCAGGGCTTGTGTTTGAAGATGATGTCACTGCTAACACTGATGGTGATGTACAGTACCGCACACGTGATGATCTCTTCCATGCATTCAATGAAACTCTTCACTGGCCGTTCCGCGACATCCGTGTTTCACCACCACTGTACATAGACAACTGTTGATATTAAAACTCTTTTATTGTGTAGAGATTAAATATGCAATAATGAATAAAATATTGTATGAGTGACCTGGGAAATCCCTGTTGTTGGTTTTCTGTTTATTTGGATGAATCATTTGAGGTACCCAGACCGAGTTTGCATTCATCATGCTTAATAATAAAAGTCCAAGTCAAGTCCAAACCTTAAATGCCTCTGTTCTGTTCTGCCACTAAACAACACTGAGATTGAAACAATCTTAACTCCACAAAAATCTAATTATATAAAAAAATGACTACGTTTTTAATAGCATTCTAACATTGTTAGCATTCTGCTTTACAATATGCATGTATACATAAAATATAAACGTAATTTTCGATTAAATTTGATTTCTGTAGTGCTTTTCACAATTTTGCATTGTTGCAAAGCAGCTTTACATGCAAATAGAAAATCAGTTTAAAATAATACATACCGTTTTCTCAACACGATGTGCTTTGGCAGATCTGAAGTTGTCCAAGTTTGCTAATATGCAGTGTGTATATCAAATCTCTCCTTAGTAATACATACTGTAAACGAGTTGTTTATAAGATTGTGTAGTTTCTATGTTGAAAGTTTTGATGACAAATATATCAAATTTTAACCTGAAATGAATCACAAATGCTTTTCTTTTTATCCAAAGATCTGTGGCCTACTTAATAAAAAATCCAATAACACAATGTGGTTATTTTCATCTTAATCGAATGTGATTTTGTAAAAATATATTATTTGTTTGCCCGCTAAAGTAAAGACACTACAGAAAAAAATGAATGAAATATTTTTATTCAGAGATGATAACTGGACACCACACGTCATGTCATAGGGTCATGTGACCGTGATGTAGCATAAATCAAACATTATACTGTAGTTTCATTACAGTAAGCAGTGTGTATTGTGCAGGATTCTTCTAGTACAGGGGTTCTCAAACGTTATGATGCCGAGGACCCTCAAATATAATGAACCTTTTGTGAGAGACCCCCCTTTCTAAAATATATCAATCTATATTTTTTTCAAAAATTTGTAAGATAAAAAGTTAATAGGACATTATAAAGACAACAACTTGTTTCTAAACCGAAATAGTTGGCAACAATTTCCCTTCGAGTCCGAAAAAAAGAAACTATAGTGAGAAAAACTCACTAGAAAGATTAAAATATAAACAATTCTGGAAACAATCCACAGCAAAAAAAGCAGATAAGCACAGTGCACTTTTATCACTTCATCTTTTTTCCTAGAAAATATCTGGGGGACCCCTTGCAACCTTCTGGAGGCCCCGGACCCGTTTGAAAACCCCTGTTCTATTACAATAGTTTCCTATTTCTGTCTTTTGCTTAAGAACAAGTTGTCAGTAACTCCAAAGACAAAATAAGTTATCACATGGAAACACTTTTCATACATTGTGATCTGTTTTAATACAGTAACCTTTTGGTTAGAAACCGCCAAGCCCTGTTTAAAGCCGCGAACGTACAGGATTTGATATTACATAAAACACTTTCAAAAACATTCTCAGTATAATAAAGTGACGGTCTTGTGTTAATAAACCTATACATTTTTCAAAATCTTCAGTGTCATGTCACAGTGCTATAGGGTTAGGTTCAATCAAAATGAATTATTGCATCCATTAGTGTTAATAATGTTAAAAGATAAATGGTCTAACACCAGTAAATCACCTTTTCAGGAAAGCGACTCTCAATTCGAAGAGCACGGTTGAAATACTTTTTCGACCTTGCACCTTGTTAAAATAGCATTCAAATACTCTCATGTATTTAAACCCTCATAAAAACAAGTAATACACGTTTTTAACAGCCAGGCTGATTCGTCACCAGATATCAGACATTTCAGGACTATTGCAGCGTGTCATGAAAGCAAACTCCACTGACAGCTTCCCAAATGAATACATTTTGCTCTTTTATAAAATTGTCACTGCATCAGCGAGCTTATGCATTACACGTATGGCCAGTTCATACTTACACCCACATTAATCACAAATCAAGCTTTTCTTTCATGTCATACATTCTTTAAAGGTCTTCATTCATAGGTTTTCCTCCCTTACGAAAATTTACCAACTAAACTAAGCGTCGTTTTTTGGTTTTCAATTGTAGTAAAACCATAGTAACTACAAAATGTGCTCAGAAGTATTTCACCGCAATAATCATGTTTAATCATGGTATTTGTAGTAAAACTATGGTAATCAATATGCCAAAAACATTGGTTAATAGACATTTATCATGGTTCAGAGGGGAGCGTGGATGTCAAATCATGCTTAAATGAATAAAACTTTCTCTATCAAAACCGTCCTAGAAACGTTAAGCCACGTGCAATGCTTGGTCATGGCATTATAAGCATCTGGCCCCGTTGTCATGGTAACCATCCTCAGTATTAAAAGAACACAGTATACTAAAAAAAATTGTTGTCATCGTTTTTCACCCTCATGTCACTCCAAACCTATTGTATACGAGTTTCTTCTGCACAACACAAAAGAAGATATTTTGACTTACTGGAACCACTTAAACGTCTCTCGAAAATATCCTTTGTGCTCCGCAGAACAACGTTTTTAAACCACATAGTAGTTTGATTTTTAGGTGAACCGTCGCTTTAAATGTCTCTGCCATTAAACCGGATGTGTCATTATTCAGGAAGGCAGCTTTAAAAAGACCCCCCCACCCCGGTGGTGCTTTAACAAACAGCGTTACGCATTACATTCGGACACATTGTGTAAAACTGAGCTTGTGTACTTGCCAAAGTTATTTCAGTTTACTCAATTAAAACTTTGAAAACATTCCGGTTCATTGAAAACAAGTAAAATATTGACCTAAAACTTATAGGAAAAACTTAACTCAAGGAAAAATTGCAATGTTGCCTCAAAAATAAACTGTAAGTTTAAAGCCGTAAAAGTATAATAATAAACAAAAATGTATTAATCTTATTTAGCAACATTAAACATAAACCAATAAATTATTAAATGAATTATGACCAAAATTGCTAAAACTTTAACTAAAATTAACACAAAAAAAGCTAATTTAAAATATTAATGAAACTAAATTAAAGTAAAATCAAAACTATAATAACTCTTGCATTCACTATTTTTGGGCCCAAAACGTTAAATGAAGCTCCTCTTTTTGCATTTCCACCCTTAACTTCATTATTTCCTAAAGGACTGACAGGTTCAAAAGTACTAAATGTCACATTAAATCACTATACTACACTACCAGCCTCATATGAAAAATATAAATCACATCCACTCGAGCACATGAGGGCAAATGAGGTGCAATAAATCATCTCAAGGGTTCAAGGTGCGGAAATGCCTGACAGTTTGCGAATGCGTAACCGTCGGGTCGAATGTTTTCACCACTTTCTCAACCTCTTATTAATTCACATGAGGTACCAGGCAGCCAATCCGGCTAAAGCAGCGATCCACGCAGCCAGTAGGACTTGACCGGATGGATTTTTAAGCACGCTCATGGCCATTTGATAAATATACGCCGATCCGCCTGTAGCAGCTGAAACCAAGAAAACATCAAATTTAACGTTTAGCGTTCAGCGTGGTTTTTAATGCGTCCCAATATGCAGTTGCTAGGTACATGTGTGCTGTAGACATGTGGTCGAGTTTACCTGTTTTGGCAGCGTGGTACGGACACTGGCTGACGTCTCCCTGCATTTCACCATGAAGAGGAGTTGCATCCATAACGTCCTCCTGAAGGGTTTTTCCAACCTCTTCCAGTTCTCCAAACACCTACACGAAACACACAAGCAAGAATACAGTAACATGATGTAAGAAATACAGTATAAAAGGCCAGCCGTCAGGAAAAGGAGAGAATCTGATAAATCACTTGTTAGTGGATGTTAGTCAGATCGCCGATATCAAAACTAGATGCTGCATCTGGTTTTCTCCACAGGTTAGGAGTGGAAGGATTTTCCACTTTTTTTGGAAATAGGCTCTTTCTCCAACTCCCCAGAGTTAATAAGTTGAGTTTTACCGTTTTGGAGTCTATTCAGCCGATCTCCGGGTCCGGCGATAGCACTTTTAGCATAGCTTAGCATAGATCATTGAATCCAATTAGACCAGTAGCATCGCATTCAAAAATAAAAAGTTGCGATTTTCTAGGACGATATGATCTTTTTGAACGCGATGCTACTGGTCTAATTGGATTCAATGATCTATGCTAAGCTATGCTAAAAGTGCTATCGCCGGAGAAAGAGCCTATTTCCCAAAAAAGTGGAGTGTTCCTTTAAAATGATTTTATTTATGAACGTTAACTTCTGTTATTTGGACTAGGGACGTTAGGCTGGTGATGAAGGATTTTGTTTCATAGATCTGGCAATCCTGCCAAGCCGGTCCGTAAACACTCAAGAGCAAGCTGACTGTGAAAAAATATTTGTTGTTGTGTAAACTCAAGCATTATATTTCCTTCACTAACACATGACAACAACGAATGGGTATCCAATTTTTCGGGAATTAAAGTCTTGGGATTCTAGCAAACTGTGAGTGACGTCAGTGGACCGTTCCAAGATGGCTACGTGCCTGAAGAGCTTGAATGAGGCATCTCGTTTTGATATCTATGGGTCATGTGACATAAATTAATGCTTTCGACCTCATTTCATTTAAGCGTTTTCTCTTATCTGACGTGAAAGCCCGTCATCTGTTCGTGAATGAAACTCAAGAAAAACTTAAATTACCATTGACAAGGGCTCATATTATTGGATTAAGCTTTTAGAACCCAAAACTTCCTCCCCAGTCCAAAAGGACCATTTATTCCCACCATTTACTATGTCTGATATGACATCATAACCCGCTCCTCACCTCCATGTTAAAAGTGAAAAGCCCGGTTGGCTTCCTCCACGACCTTCTCTTTGGTTTCCACGTCCAGCTCCAGTTCGTTCATGCGGCTGCGGTAGAGCTGTTTAAAGGCCTTGGCGTTGTTGACGCCGTCAAACTGATAGAAGTGCAGCCCTTCTCCAGTGGACGGCAGCTTCATGGCACGCTGGGCCACCTTCCTCAGCACCTGACCCCCCGAGAGGTCGCCCATGTAACGGGTGTAAGCGTGAGCCACCAGGAGCACAGGCTCCTCCCGGCCCACCTGATGGATGCGCTCCACGTAGCGCCGAGTGGCCGGAGAGCAGACGGTTTGGCTTTGCCAGTCCTGGCCGTAGAAGTACTCCAGATCCCGAGCCAGAGCGGCGCGCCGGTGGAGCTCATTGGGGAAGTAGAGCGGTGCAAACTGCGGGTGATCTTTATTTCTCTCGATCTCCTCCTCCAGAGCAGAATAAGTGAAGTATAGAGCCACGTGACCGAGCTGACGACACAAACGCAGACTTCAGTCGAACAGACGTCTGACAGCACAGCACAGTTTATTACCCTCTCAACATAACCTTTAATAGAAGTGATGTTTGATTGAGCAAACACCGAAATCAAATCTCATTATTCCATGCAGAAGAACTGATCTTTGATCAGAATAGTTCACGAAGATGAAGACGTTACCTTAAAGAGTTCCTTACGAATGCGTCCCCTCAAGAAATCCTTCACAAACTGGGTGTTCTCGGCCTTCTCGTGAACTTCTTTGGTACCTGCAGCCAACATCTCTGACAGGTCTGTAGGGCTGTAGGGTTTATAATCATGCTGACATTACAGACAGAAACCTCATTTATCATAAACGGTTTATAATGCGCTTATTTTGAATAGGTTTTAAATGGAAGGATATGCACCTGAGGACAGTAACCCCGCCCTCTTCATACACAGATCCTCCGTTAACTGCGCTCTTGCCATGGGCTGCATCTCCTGTCGTTGTTGCAGACATTTCACTGTCTTCTGTTCAATGACAACAGTACGAAAAAGATTACCAAGGCATTTAGTCATTTGGCAGACGCTTTTATCCAAAGACGGTTTCCCATCTTACATGATACGGTCAAAATCAGTTAAAACATTTATATGAAACACGAAGAAGCAAAATTCACATTTATGCCCATGGCCGTCATTTTGAAACCCCTCTTATTACTTTTATTTAGGGATGCACGATAAATTATCGGCCGACAAATGGTCATTTTTTGTGTTATCGGTATCGGTATCGGTAATAAAATGTAGGCCGATAAATGATGAATCATTTCCTCTGCCCAAACCACTTCAGCTTACACCTTGTTTTCTGCAATGAATGTTTTCAAATAAAAGCACCTGTCCACTTTATGCCTTTTGTTTCGTTCTCAGAAAATGTTATATTGATATTTAGATACTATATATCGGCCAATATATCGATTATCGGCTTCCAGTGTTAAATAATGATCGGTTATCGGCCAAAATTTGCATATTGGTGCATCCCTACTTTTATTGATAAAAAAAAGTGATCATTAAGAAATGTGGCCTTATAAAGGGATATTTCTCACTTTTAACTCAAAATAAATGAAGACGATTCAATGGTCTTACCTCTAAACTCCTGAGTGACGGCTGCGAAGTCTCTTTAACAGCTGACTGTTATAACACAAGCTCGGGCATCCAGAAAGATCCTTCAGCAAATACTCTCTATTCTCTAACACAGTACAAGCTGTGTTTGGTGTGTGTTTGTGGGGTGAATGAACACACAAAAGCGCAGTCAGTAACACATTCTGGTGTTTACCAGTGACATGATACAAAAACATGACAAAAATACACTTCCGTCATCACAGCCAAACGATCAAAGTAATTATTTCATAACTTTAGCATTGTCATGTTTAGTTGTTTTATGTTTATATTAAATTAAACGCAGTGGATCAATGCAACGTTGCGTGTCGTCAACCAGCCAAACTATTCGCCTTCATTTGCATACTTCTGACACGTTTCTATTGTTGAAAAAAAAGAGTCGTCATTACTTACGATCAGATCGCCTGCGAATCTTTCTTTGATCATGTAAATAATATTATTCTGTAGGAATGGTCAAAAGTGTGTGTAATGGATTACAGATTGACGGATGCGCGTGCGCTTTCGTCCTCTTCTTCGTGAGCTCAAAACAGGAAGCGGCAGATGAAAACACGTGACCGCCAGAGCAGCATGTTAAAGGAGCCGCGACACTGTAATTCTGCGCCCTGCATAGTGTACAGCGGTGGTTCTCTAACTAGGGGCCCCAAGATGGTTCCAGGGGAGGAAAATATGAAATATGGAAATGTATCACACATTTTGTGCAATCACACATCAGACAAATAAGACCATAAAGAATTGATGTTTCAGCAGCGATGCATAACTGAATGTTTTTGGTTTAATTAAAGTTTAAGATGATAAGTCTTTATTTGGGGGCCGCAAAGCACTGCACTCTACACAAAGGGGGCTTTACAACAAAAAAAGTTTGAGAACCACTGGTGTACAGTAAACAGTGTGTGTAATGGCACAGCCATCATCAACAGTATCATATGAAGAATGAAAACATGGTTGAGACATTTTGGTAGAAATCACATTTATTTACATTTAGATTTTTATAAGAATCATAGTATCATAAATCTGTGAGACAATTTTGCTGATTTAAATCAGAAATTAAACATACAGGAAGTATGTGGATAAGAATCATCAAAAGAACGGCTTTTCAAATCCAGCGAGTGCCTGCAGATCATGAATCTCCTGGAGAAGAAATTCTTTCTGTAAATTCATCTGTAAAAACAAACAAACAAAACATACCATTACACTCTTCAAAATAATTCAGTGCTTTAGGAAATATTAAAAAATAAACAGCTTTATTAACCGAATATTTTTAATCTTTTCAAATCAAGAGATTCTTTCAGGGGGGACGTATAAAAATGGATAAAAAATCCAACAGTTAATTTCTCTTAAAAAGGCTTTTACTTTATAAGTCTTTAATTAACAAATTATATTTTTAATATACGCTTAATAATTTTGGTGAATTCTAATTTAAACTGTATATTTCATTGATTTCACAGCTTTTAAGATTTTTAAGTGTAAATTGTTTCACCGTAAAATCACAGTTAAACTTTTTAGAGTCATTTTTAGAGTAAGACAAAAAACAAGAATGTTTATTTTTTGGTGAACTATCCTTAATCTCAATCAGTACAAACCTTTACAGCATATTTATATGACTGCTCAGCCTCAGGTTTTCTGCCAGCCTAAAAGGACAAAACATTATATACAGTGAATTGCAATCAAAAATGAGTCCAAATACAAAAATGTAATAAAAGAGCATTGCAAATACATTATGCCGCCACATACCCGTAAATAAACTAAAGTCAGGAAGCCGTAGACTTCTGCATTCCTGCTGTTTAGTGCACTGGCTTTAGTCAGAGCGTCTTCAGCCTCTTTTAGTTCATCCATCTAAACTCACAGCAATCACAGACATCATTCCCACTCAATATTCTATAACAGTCTCTGCATTTCAGATTGCATTATATATCCACTCAATGGCATTATACTGTATACTCACTCTATAGTGGGCAGTTCCCAGCCCGAGCCACGTAAGACAAGAGGGAGAGCTTCTGCAGGCCTGCTGAAAAGTACCTTTGGCTTTTTTATACTGCGGAGAGGTTAAAACACACACACACACACACATAAAGAAAATCAAATTCGACTAATTTACACTTATATTACATTCATACAGGTTTTCCAGGGATGTTTTTTAAATTAAAATATCTGTATCAAAGTTTCAATGGGGGGTTAAAAGTTTCAAATCATTAAAAAAAAAAACATTTAAATTATTACATTTTGTCAAGTAATCTAGGAAAATAATAATCAAATATTATATTTAACTGAAACATGAATCTGAATCAGTGAAATAAGCACAATAACGTTTTTGATTTATCTTACTTCCCCGTCCTGCAAATAGATGGATCCCAGGCGGAGATGTACTGAGTGTGTGTCTGCCGCATCCAGCGAGTCAAGCGTCCGTTCATAGCAGCTCTTAGCTTGAGAGTAATCCTCCCTCATGTAATTCAGATGACCCCACAGAGCCCATACGTCTGGATTCTATTGACATCAGAACCACAGAAAACCATACAATAAATCAAAGAATTTGATCAAACAGGCGTGAATTTTTATTGTGCATTCCAATTAATATAAATCAAACTGAAGTTTTTTTTTACTTAAGCCATAATAACTAATAAATAAGATGTAATAAAAAATATATCTAACTTAAACAATAATAAAATAAAAACATGATTTAGTTATCTCATTTCGGAACCAAACTCTTGAAAAACAGGGTTTGTTGGACCTGTAAGTTGTGGGTCAGTGCCTCTCGCAGGCTCTCCTCGGCGCTGTTGTGTTCTCCTCTCAGCAGCTGGAGCTGAGCCAGAGCGAGATGATACGAGCTGTTGCTTCCTCGATCTGGAGAGAGAAGCTGTTGAGCTAGTGCCCGCTGTGCCATCTGCATCACACAAACATAAGGAAAATCATCAAATTGCAAATCATTTTATTTGGAGCTATTTGATAGACTTTATGTCAAATATGATGCTTTTGTTCATATTAAAACATTGAAAGGGACAGTTCACCCAAAAACGAAAATTCTGTCATCATTTATTCACCCTCAAGTCATTCAAAACTGATGACTTTTATTCTGGAATAGTCTTTTACAGTGGAACACAAAAGAAGATATTTTGAGGAATGTCTCCGTGGTTTTGTGTTCATACAATGGGAGTCAATGGGGGTCCGTTTTTTGGTTATCAACATTCTTCAAAACATCTTCTTTTGTGTTCTGCAGAAAAAAGAAAGTCATACAGGTTTGGGATGACAAGAGGATGAATGAAAGATGAGAGAATTTTCATTTTTGGGTGATCTGTCCCTTTAACTGAATAAGGGAAGATCTTCTCTCTGACCTGTAATGCATAGTTCTGCAGGAGGAATCGCACGGCCTCTGTGTAAATGGTGGTTTTGACATAGTAGGGGGTCATTTCTGCTTCTTCTTTGCAATCCCGGTTGTCGTCTTCATTTACGGTTTTAACATCTATATCTGCCGTGAAGCAAATTATCCCAGATCAGCTCTGAAAGCTTCGTCATACAAAATGTGCCACTGAGGCGATGGTCAAAGTGATGGTCACCTGTCTCCTCTGTCTTGCCAGCTGGCTTCTCGCCAGGTTCAGTCTGATGTACAGAAGCGGCCTCCGGCTTATTCTTCAGGACTGAACGAAGCTGCTTGTTGGCCTCCAGAAAAGCCATCTCAGCCAGGATGGATTTCTCCTGAGACTGGCAAAACAGACCTGAGAACATATTCGCAAAGTCTTTGAAAAAGTCATTCGTAGGATCCTGATTTTACCTCGTTTTTATAATTCACATGCAGAAATAAAACACCACAGGTTTGAAGTGTCAAACAGAAATGTTCTTGTAATACTTCATTTGATACTTAATTCTCACCAAACAAAGTCCAGGCGACCACACTGTCAGGATCAACGGAAGTGGCACTTTCAAAGAAGGTCTCGGCATCCTCGCAACGTCCACTCATCTCAGACAGAACGCCACACATCAGTAAACTGCACAAATCAGAACACTAAACTAAGAGCTCGGCGATACATTTACATGTCACTTTATTGAGTCAGAGTGCTTTTCATCACTTCACCTGGATGTGTGTTTTTGGTCAATGGACACGGCACGCTGGAAACACTCTTCTGCTTTAATGTGATCAGCGGTCAGCATGTGAAACACTCCATAATCAAACCAGTGGCACGGCTCACTGTCATCTCGAACCACACACTACACAGACAAACAAAGTCCAACCGTCACAAATGTCAGAAAAAGACAAATGGTGTGTTTAGACTATTAGGATTTTTGGGTGGATTTTTTTATGCTTTTTAGCTTTTAGATGCTTTTTTAAAGAAATTGAATGGAATTTCCATGTAATCATTTATTTCAAGTCAATAAAAGTAATGCATTGTAAATGTAGGGAGTTTACCTCCTGATAATACTGTGCGGCTTGCTGGTAGTCGTTGTTGAGTTCTGCCTCTTTGGCCAAGAGTTTAAGCTGAGGGCAGCTCAGCCCAGGCTCCTGATGCTTGTCCTGAGAACCCACTGAAAGAGTCTGATTCAGAGAGTAGAGTTTTCTTCAGAGAAACATGGTGCAGAAAGCAGAATCTGATTCAAAAGAAAATGATTCAGAGAGCAGAGTCTGATTCAAAAGAACATGATTCAGAGAGCAGAGTCTGATTCAGACAAATGTGATTTAATTAAATAGAGTCTGATTCAGAGAAAGACGATTCAGTGAGCAGAGTCTGATTCAGAGGAACATGATTCAGTCAGATTCAGAAGAGTGTGACCTAGTGAATAGAGTCTGATTCAGAGAAAGACGATTCAGTGAGCAGAGTCTGATTCAGAGGGACATGATTCAGTCAGATTCAGAAGAGTGTGACCTAGTGAATAGAGTCTGATTCAGAGAAAGACGATTCAGTGAGCAGAGTCTGATTCAGAGGGACATGATTCAGTCTGATTCAGAAGAATGTGACTTAGTGAATAGAGTCTGATTTAATGGAAGAGGATTCAGTCGGTAGAGTCTGATATAGAGGAACATGATTCAATCCGATTCAAATGAATGTGATTTAATGGATATAATCTGATTCAGAGGAAGGTGATTCGTAAAATCTGATTCAGAGGAATCTGATTCAGGTAGCAGAGTCTGATTCAGACGAATGTGATTTAATTAAATAGAGTCAGATTCCGAGGAACATGATTCAGTCAGATTCAGAAGAATGTGACTTAGTGAATAGAGTCTGATTTACAGGTATGTGATTTGGAGAATCTGATTCTGAGGAATTCTGAGGGAAATGATGAAGTGAATAGAGTCTGATTTAATGGAAGATGATTCAGTCGGTAGAGTCTGATATAGAGGAACATGATTAAATCCGATTCAAATTAAGGTGATTTAGTGAATATAATATAATTCAGAGGAACATGATTCTTAAAATCTGATCAGAAGAATCTTATTCAGAGAGCAGTCTGATTCAGAGGAATGTAATTTAATGAAAAGTGTATGATTCAGAGGAACATGCTTCAGTGAGTAGAGTCTGATTCAGTGAAACATGATTCAGTGATTAGTGTGATTCAGAGGAACATGATTTTGAGAGTCTGATTCAGGAGAATATGATTCAGTCAGATTCAGAGGAATGTGATTTAGTGAATAGAGTCTGATTTAGAGGAATATGATTCTGAGGAACATGATGTAGTGAGTAGAGTCTGATTTAGAGAAACATGATTTTGAGAATACAGTCTGATTCAGAGGAACGTGATTCTGAGAGTCTGATTCAGGAGAACATGATTCAGTCAGATTCAGAGGGATAGTGAATAGTCTGATTCAGAGAACGATTCTGAGAGTCTGATTCAGGAGAACATGATTCAGTCAGATTCAGAGGAATGTGATCAAGTGAATAGTCTGATTCAGAGGAACGTGATTCTGAGAGTCTGATTCAGGAGAACATGATTCAGTCAGATTCAGAGGGATAGTGAATAGTCTGATTCAGAGGAACGTGATTCTGAGAGTCTGATTCAGGAGAACATGATTCAGTCAGATTCAGAGGAATAGTGAATAGTCTGATTCAGAGGAACGTGGTTCTGAGAGTCTGATTCAGGAGAATATGATTCAGTCAGATTCAGAGGGATAGTGAATAGTCTGATTCAGAGGAACGTGATTCTGAAAGTCTGATTCAGCAGAACATGATTCAGTCAGATTCAGAGGAATAGTGAATAGTCTGATTCAGAGGAACGTGGTTCTGAGAGTCTGATTCAGGAGAATATGATTCAGTCAGATTCAGAGGGATAGTGAATAGTCTGATTCAGAGGAACGTGATTCTGAAAGTCTGATTCAGGAGAAGATGATTCAGTCAGATTCAGAGGAATAGTGAATAGTCTGATTCAGAGGAACATGATTCTGAGAGCGGAGTCTGATTTTTAAGTGACACCTTATTAAGAGCAACGTGCATCTCATCCACCAGGTAAACATAGAGCTGACTCAGGAACGCCTGGAGCTCCTCGGGGTCCTTGAAGGCGTCTGTCCTCATCATCTTCTCCCGTACAATCCGCACCACAGAGTACTGACAAAAAAAATCAGTTGTGACATCACAAGCACATGCTCATTGACATATCGACACTGGTGTTCAGTGACCCGCCCTGACAAACTGCTATGTGAATGTTGCCTATTAAAGGTACATTATAATAAATCAATCACCTTCATCTGTTCTTTGAAGGCAAAGTATGTTCCAGAGCTGTTGAGTTCTCCGAGCAGCCGGGCTTTGCGCTGTTCTCGGAGAGCCGGATCCAAAGGTAGGCGTCCGGGTGCAAATGCGGCTCCAAACAGCTGTCGGTACTGATCCAAAACCTGGGCGGTCACGCTCGCTATCTGAGAGTGGTAATGATGCACTGCCTGAAAACGACAATATTCTTCATGTCATTTCATGAAATTTCACAAAAACATGTCATAATGATGTGAGAAAATCATGCAAATAACCTAAATGGTTTTAAAACGACCTTATTTTCTTAATGCAAAAATTGAACTGGTTTTGCTACGTTGGCTGAATATATTCAAATATATTTGAAAGATTTATTCATTCAGGTTATTTATGAGATGTGTTACTCTCTATAACAGTACAGTATATACAATGTGTGGTAACTGATCAAATATCTGTGTGCACGTCCAGCATCCGGCCACATGAGGCCACTACAGATTGACCTGAGGTACAATCAGACTTTAAACATAAAGTTGTGTGGTCAGGATAGACAGAAACCTGATAGAAGGAAAGACAGAGAAAGAAAAGAATACAAGGTGTCTTACTCTTTCTGCTCGTTGAGGCATCAAACTGTAAATCAAAAACAAAACAAAAGATTGAACTGATCAAATGTACAACCATTAAAAAAACGCTTATTAACTTAATAAAATTCTTCATCAGCTGAAGTCTCCTGTTACCGCTTGGCCAGCTCTCCTGGTGGTCTTTCTCTCTTTGGAACCAGAGGTTTTTCCAAAGCAATTTCGATAACAATGTAAGATCTCGAGTCAGCGCACATCTGAGAAAACAAGCAAAATTCACTTAAAGGGAAAGTTCATCCCAAAATCTAATTTGTGTGATTTTTTACTCACCCGCGTGACGTTAAACATGTTTTGAGACTGACAAGCCAGAGGAGAATATATCGATTCAAGTCGTTATTTTGGTTTGTTTTTAGCACAAAGTATTCTTGTTTCATCAAAAAATTCAAGCGAGCCATTATGAGCGGATAGACCAATTTAACAATGTCTGTAATACTTTTCTGGACCTTGACAACAACTATAAACATGATGTCCCCGAGAAAGGCCTCACCCAAAATATCTTTATTTGTGCTCCGAAGACGCCAGGAGGTCTCAAAACATGTTTAACATCATGTGAATGAGTAAAGAAATCACACAAATTAGATTTAGGGATGAACCTCCCCTTTAAAGAAAATAAAGAGTGACTTTAAGAATCATTTGTATACTTCAGTGTATGATGGACAGAGGAACTGACCTGTCCCTCCGCGTTCACCTGCACCTTCATATCAGCCAGACTATCGGTCTGATCCGGTTTTCCCTGTGAAACCAGCTAGAAAGAGGATGTCATTTTATTTCTCCTATTTTCATACATATTGCTTGTGTTTACAAAGTCAAGCATCACAACTGCTCATTCTGTAGAGATTGCACACTAAGTATTAAATATAAGTATTAAACAAAAGCACGGACACAGACAACACACTTAAAAACCACATTGCCTCGCGTTTAGTATGTGTGTTTCACATTAAAGTGATACTTCACCCAAAAATGTTCATCATTTACTCACCTTCGAGTTGTTCCAAATGCGTATACATTTCTGAGAAAGATATTTGGAAGAATGCTTACAACCAGACAGATTTTGTCCCCCCATTGAAGTACACTGGTAGTCAATAGTGCCCCAAAACTGTTTGCTGTTCTACATTCAACAGAAGAAAAAAAAGATAAAGCAATTTGTCCTAAGTGGGAGTCATGGGTGTTGAGATCTGTTTGGTTATAAGCAATATTCCAAATATCTTTCTCTGTGTTCTTCAGAACAAAGACATTTATACACATTAGGAACAACTCGAAGGTGAGTAAATGATGACAGAATTTTCATTTTTGGGTGAAGTATCACATTAAAATCTGAAATGAAATCTTTTTATTACCTTTCAGACAGCAATGAGATTACACAGAGGGCAGATGTATCATCTAATATCAAACAAATTTCATTAAAACCAGATGATCTGAGGTGTTTAATTCCTCGATTGACTAATCTGTGTCTTCTGTTTCTCCTGAAGAATGATAGGAGAACCCTAAAACTTAGTTAACACAAGACACATAACTCTTGTAAAAATGTGAGCCATAAAACAGGAATCCGAGCAATAAAACGTTCATCTCTGTGTATCTGACATGAAATGAAAAGTGTTTGTTTGTGTGTACATTGTTAAGTGTGTAGCGGGCAGCTGCGGGGTCAGATGTTCAGTCGATGGAGCGTTTGTGTGTGTGTTCTCCGTCTCCATCTGCTGCGGGTCCACAGGGTGCTCGAGAAGCCATGATTCAGCAAGCAACATCAAGGACGCCAATCTGAAGCTATTAGAGCTAATCGCTTCAGGAAGTGAGTCTCGCACACAGATGTGAATTCAATTAAAGGGGATATCAAACACGAGATGCCAGCGCTTCACAGAAAAGACATGCATCTGCTCCCATTGATCATGTTTTTGATGAATACTAGCATACGCTTTGAGTATCGCATGTTGCTCTTTTATCTTTAGGTAAATGTTTAGTCTTGGGGGAATCAAACATTTATGTTTTCTATTGAATGTTGCTCTCTTATAACTTTTATAAAGCTCTTTTATTATTTTAGTATAAAGCATTTCTCTTAAAACCCTTAAAAACAAATCAAACAAATCACATAAGCTGTTAAAAAACACACGAATAGCATGGAGGTGGTAGAGTTGAAATAAGGTGAATTTGGGTAAATTTGACAAGGTTCAATAATATTTATTGATACATCTGAGCTCTTGAAGACTTTTGTGAGATTTCTGTCTCTTTTTCTAAATAGCTGAGACGCAGATAAGAGACGTGAGCAAAAGGTTCCATTTGCTCTCCATTAACACAAATTGATGTCTAGGAGAAATAAGAGATTTTAAAGAGAGGAAAAATCTCCATTTGATCTCCTTGTTGTTACAGAGAAACAAATGAGATATCATGAAAATGTACTTTCTCATTTTAATACCTTTTTAAAAGCATCTCTGTTCTCTCTTTTGCTCACAAAGACTTGAGAGGATTTTGAAGTGTCGACAGATGAAGAGCGGCGAGTTGGGCCGTGGGCTGATGGAGCTCTGCTCATCTCCTTCAGAACGCTGTGTGTTCTCTGAGCCTGGAAACACAAATGGACTGTTGTTTTTCCTATAACAATAAATGGGGACCGGAGCAATTATGGCGCTTTGAAATCCTTTTTTGAAGCTTGAAAGCTCCATTCTCTGTACGTTATTCAGAATTACACCTTTGTGTTGCACATAAGAAAAGGTCATATCTGCTTGCAATCCGCAAAAGTACATCATACAAAATAATAAGCAACATCAAATCTGAAAGAGGTGTGGTAATTCAACTACACAACATCAGAAGTGACTAAGTCACATAATCTGCATTTTAATCAGAATCTGGTGTAAGATTAATTCCATTAGTATTTAAGTGTGCGCATTCACCTTGGTCAGAAGTTCAGATTCATGAAATGGGTGGATTCTGTATGTCCCATGGATACGGCGAACTCCAGGATACAGCAGCGGCGCAAGATCCACATGCACCACTCCATGAAATGAGATCTCATCCTCCACCTACAGCAGATATCAATTTCTTTTGTGTTTATATATTAATACACATATGTGAAATTAAAGAATGATTCGCTGCCTGTTATCACAAGTCTATGGGAGGAGTGGCGCTCTAAGGAGCAGCCTAACATTTTTCTAAACACACATTTATTCCTTTGGCAGACGCTTTTATCCAAAGCGACTTAAAAGTATGAGAGCATATAAACATTTTGTAAACAAAACTAAAAGATAAAAGAAGTAAACAAATCCTAAAGACTCCCTTCTGTAAGCACTTATAGAAGTTGACAACACTACATCTTAAGATGTTTCTTGCCTGCTTCTCTTTATTGTTCTTCCCACCATCGGTCGGTCTAGTTTGAGGGCACCTCATGATCTCGACGGGCCACAGTCTGCATTCCCCAATCCTGCGGGACAGACTGAGAAACAGAAAAGGCATTTTCAGAACAATCATTCATTTCCAAAATGACGTGTATCAAACCGTGTAAAAGAAGACGTGTGTTCTCACCAGGCCAGACCTCCTGCATCAATAAAGCAGCGACGCACGGTGTCCCAGCTCACTCTCTTTCTGTTACACTCCGCATCCGCTCTAAAGTCACTGTCCTATAACACACACACACACAGATCGATACACAAGTTGTGATTTTAGGAGCATCCTCTGAAGTCCAGCATATCTGGTCACCTCTATGTCTGTAAGGTCTCCGTGACTCATGTCCGTCGGCTTCGTTTCAATGAACTGGCCCTCCATGACCTCGGCCCCTGGGACGAGAAGGTGCCCTACCGGCCATTTTTTGGGTCTGGGCACCGATTCCCTCTCACCACCCATCTTCACTCTGCCATTGGAGAACAGCAGTGTTTGTTCTTTCTGTAAAACAAAGAAGTATGAATTCTGAATGTGCAAACATTTGACTTTTCTAAATGTTATCATTCAAACATTCGGAAATTTGTCTTACCGCAGCCGAGATAGGAATCTGCAGCGCAGCCACGTAGCTGGATGGAGGTGTGGATGCAGGATCCCAGATGTCAGGAACAGAATACGCCGTCTCCACGGTGACCATCAACATATTGGATTCAGAGATCTGGATATCTGAGAGCAAAGGCTCCTGAATGCTGACCGACACATCTAGGGTGGCCTGAATATTGGGTCACACATTCAGAATAATTTTTATTGGTCATTTGTAGACATACAGCAAGAGACAGCTATAACTGTGAATAGTGTAGTTCGGCTACTTTTCTCTTGAATGAACTGGATGAAACATGTTCATATTGTCTTTTGAGACCTCTAAATGTAATTCAAAGGCTGGAATTCTAGGAACAGTTCACCACAAAATTTAAATCTGTACAAATTTCTCTTGTTCTGGGCAAGAACTGTTTGGTTACAAGCATCTTCCAAATATCTTTTTCTGTGTTCATCAGAACAAAGACATGTATACACATTTGGAACAACTTGAGGGTGAGTAAATGTTGACAGAAGTTTTATTTTTGGGTGTACTGTCCCTTTAAGCAAAAGTCAACGCCATGCATCTCAATGTTGTCATCAGTGTTGAACGAGAATAAACTGTGTCTTACTTTTTCACTGTCCTCATTCTGAGGAACATCTACAGTTGATCCGGGCACCGCGTGAAGCAGCACACTGGTTGAGAAGCTACGCTGACCTGAAATAAAGAAATAAAGAAGCTTTCCTGTAGCTCAGTGGTAAGAGCATTGCGTTAAGGTTGTGGGTTCGAACCCAGGGGATTGCAGATACCTATGTAAAATGTATAGGATAATGCAATGTAAGTCGCTTTGGATAAAAGCGTCTGCCAAATGCATGAATGTAAATGTAAATGTAGAAAAGGCTGTCTAAAATCTGCTGGGTGTCTGAATGACCCGTGAATTGAAATGATGTGCTTTTACCCTTCAGAAGAGGCAGAAGATCCATTACAGCCTGACCCAGAACTTCAGTTTTCTGCTCTCTCTCTTCAGGTAAGTCCTCAATGACTGTTACTGAACAAAACCCACATCAACAAATTTTAGACTACAACCAGTCTTAAGCATATATTGTAAAGTACTGTTCTATTTTAGTATGGTGGTTTAGAATTTAGACACTTACAAATGAATGTTACTGAATTAAAAACAATCATATGGCATTCACTCGACTGAATTTATACATTATATAAGAGCCCAGAACACCAACAAAGACGATCAAAACAAACTCAAACAGAATACTCACGTATGACAGGTTTATGTGCCAGGTCATCCCGAGTGTGGGCCACTTCTGAACATTCAAAACTACACGTGAAGTTATAAACCGCATCTCTGTTCACAGCCACGTCCAGTTTTTGTGAATCCCCCAGAACACATCCATTAAACTCCACACGGATAAAACTGAGGCATGATTCAGACCTGCTTCCTCTCTAAAACATTCATACAAAGAAGAAGTTTATACAAACACATCCTTTACATATTTAAAATGTAGCAAATGCTATTTTATTCTTTGTTAAAAGCATGTTTTATTGTGGCGGTCCTCTGTACTCTGGAAGCTCTGTAATCAAAACAAATAGCAAAGCTATGTGTACGCATCATTCATTCATTCATTTATATTATACAGCAAAGCTCAAATCATTTTGGCTAAAAGTCATTTTGATTAATAAACTGTATAAATGATGTCATGTGAAACAACCTACATCTGCCTAAAATCGTCATTATATAGTCTGCTATACACGTATAAATATATATATAAAGGCTCTTGCAAACAAATTCAACTTTGACCCCTGACCTTTCACAGAGCAGCTGATCACCTGACCAATCGGCTTCACTGCGTGTTGTGCGCAGGCCGATCGGTGTGTGACATAAATTTAGTAGATTGTTAAATTGACCTGAAATCTAGATTGTGTTCCCAACCTGTCCAGCAATGCGCGTATAAGACATAATACACGTTTTGTCCATTCAGTAATATTGCCCAAAACTGACTTGACAGACATTTAATTTAGGCTATTTCAACCTTACCAAGTGTTTTCCTGTCAACACAGTAATGTGCACTGTAACCGCTCTCTCGAGCTCTCTGTGTGACTCCATGTGAAGAACTTGACGTTTTATTTCTCACGAAGAACCGCGTGTGTGTGTTTCTGCTCAACGCGAAACGGTTTCCCTGGCGTCCTTGTTTCCACGGCAACCAAACGACAACTTCGGGGGTTCTCGCGAGAGTTGCCTAGAGCGGTCTCTCCTCGCGCTGCAGAGACCGGTAGAGCTGGAACACGGGCGACTCTGAAGTTAAACGCTCAGTTTTTTTGAGCAATATAAAGAGATATTAATCATTTAAAACCCAGAGAGAGCATATTTAGTGCATCATTTAAACGGAAAGTAGTTTTTTTAACAGACCAATGTGTATTTCCGGGGCGGGTAAGTTGAATCCTTTCATAACACGAGTCTTGTTAAGTTAGTATATTCCATACACACTGTTTACAGACAGTCTTTTTATATTTAGGTTTATTAACACTGCTTTTCAAAGTGCTTAATTCATGTTTGCATATGCATTTTCAAAACGTACGTGGTGATTTATAAATATAATGATTAGCATACAGCATCTCTATAATATATGGATATATCACATGAACTGTAATGGACGTACAGCATACAACATAATCGTGAATATATACACAGTATACGACACAATGTGTATATGCCATACAAGATGTGCATGTTGAATAATCTAAACTGACTGTTCTTGTGTTGTTTCTCTGACCTGTAGCTCAAATGTAGCCATATGATGTCTTTGCTTCATGCTGTTGATGAAGGCATCAAAATGTGCAAAGCTGAAGAATTAAGACTCGCAGAAACCATCAGACAGTGCAAAGAGTTGTTACGCTCAATGTAAGATCATCTAACGGTTAAAAACAAGTCCTGTGAGCTTTCTCAAATAATCACAAATGGTTCCATATTTGTGCAGGAGGATATGTGTGACAGACATCCGTGAACTGGAACCCGCAGGTACCAAAGATGGTGAGACAACATCCTTCTCTCCATCTGTTCATGTGCTCAGTGTTAATGTGATACTTCTCCCATAAATGAAAATTCTGTCATCATTTATTCACCTTTGAGTTGTTCTCAATTGTATAGATTTCTTTGTTCTGATAAACAAGAAAGATATTTAGATGAACGCTTATAACCAAACAGATCTTGCCCCCCATTGACTCCCAAAGTAGGAAAAATAACGTCTATCTTTTTTTTTGTTCTGTTGAACACAAAAGAAGATATTTTGAAGAATGCAGGAAAGAAAACAGTTTTGGGGCACTTTTGACTACCATTGTCTTTCTTCCTACTATGGTAGTCAAACATCTTTCTCTGTCTTCATCAGAACAAAGAAATGTATACAGATTCAGAACAACTCGAAGGTGATGACAGATTTTTCTTTTACGGGTGAAGGATCCCTTTAACTCACCAGATATGACCATGCTGTGTGCTCGTACCTCATTTTTCCACTCTTTGAATCAGATATCATGCCTGAAGAAAAACGAGAAATCGAACTGCTGAATCAAGTTTTGAAGAAAGCCCTGAAAATTCGCAGCACGTCTGAGGCTCATAAGGAACTTTCGTCTGACCGTGACATTAGCACCCTTCCCAAGAAGAGCAGAAACAAACCGGCTCTAAATGACGATGTTAAAGACGAGGATAAAAGAACACCGGCCTCGTCTGAGATTTCCAGCAGACAACTCAATCACCGCATGCGATCGGCTGGAGGCAGCGTTACCCGTGGGGGAATGTGGACGCGGCCTGTTCTGGTCCGGAAAGGACCGTCTGCTCATCCGGTTGTCAAGGGAAAGCAGTCAGTTCGGAAGAGCGCTCCGGTGAAGATCTCCACAACATCCCAGGCGAAGATCTGTGATTTTAAAACCACAAACGCTGAAGGGCCATCGGAAGATCGATCCACGTCAAACTCCTGTAAGCCTCTGTGTGAGGATGTGCCTGTATCGGACAAACGTCAAAAATCGAATGAACAATGGTAGGCATCTGGTGAAATATTCATCCTGATATGTACAAATGTGTTACGTTTTATTCCAGGCCACTTACAACAGAGTTTTTTTTTATTTCTGTACAGGATACCGTCTCCTTTGTTACCAGTTTGGAGATCACAGAGGACCAAACAGAGCAGGTCAGTCTGATGTTGGTTATCTTCAGCACACTAGTTTTGTAATATACAGTATGCATGCTGTGAACAATATCCCACAATGCATTGCGCTCGACCCTTTCCAGTTTCCTGTGTGACAAATGAACCAAAAGCAACACCCACCACGATCTTTACACCTGCTTCGTGTCTCTTTTTGTTCCAAACTGTGAACTTATACACCGATGTGCTTTATACCCCAGATTGTGGAACAAAATACTAACCCATCAATCCAAGCCGGTACCAGAGAGAGCGCATTTCACCGAGAGACTTCGATCCACTGTATCCTTTTCACTTCAACCCTTACATGTGATGTCCTGTTAAATATAAACGAAATCATGCACGTTCAGTAGTTCTCTTTGACCTGCTTCCGTGTCAGTTTCCATCAGAACGGCCTTCTGGATGTCCCGCCGATGCCAGAACAAAGCTGGACGTGCTCACGCAGCGCTGTCTGGACCTGACGCACGGCTTTCATGGCGAGTTACAGAACCAGCAGGCTGACCAGAGCCGCCCGGCAAGATCAGAGCCAGGTATCTGCGTCTGGGGCAGAGGAAGGGACGGCTGGAGAAACACAGAAGTGTGTGGGAGGAAGCAGGGGGCTGAGAAATGAGCAATGGGACAATAAGTGTTATGCTGTAATGCCTTTATTCGTCTGAGTCACAGGACATTTTTATTAGTTCACCGGAGGCAGATAGAGATCAAGATGCTTGTGTTCTGAAAGAAAAGCGGAAGATGTGCTAAATTCAGTTGTGGGGGCTTGTTTTTAATCAAGAGCCTCTAACAGAGGGTGTGCGTGTCACAGGGGCGACGGCCGAGAGATGGTACGAGTCTACGCTGATGCTGGAAGGTCTGGAGAGGATGACGGAAGAACTTCTCACATGTGCAGATGGTCAGAAGAAAAGGTGCTCATAAATATTTATTTTAGGATCAGGGTTTATTTACATGTGTTGATATTAAAGGGACAGTAGGCTGTGTATTTCTAAGAATCAGCGAGGGTGGAGAGTGCTTATTCAAAGTAAGATCTCCTTGACCTTGACTCTGTAAGTGACCTTCATCCTCAAACTGACTCAGAAATGATCTGAATGGCCAAACTAACCGGGGCTAGTTGTCACACTTTTTACTACAGCGCATATTTCTCAACTTGTATGGATTTCCCGCATGTACACATACCTTATGTCCTTGACATGGACATTTTTTAACATTATAGTCCAGGATTAACAACAATTCAAACAAGACTAGCAATTTAGCTTAAAGGGGTCATATGACACGGCTAAAACGAATATAATCGTTTGTTTTAGATGTAATATACTTGTTTAGTATATTGTTTAGTATGTAACATACACGCATGTTTGTTTGTTCTCTTTGCCTGTTCGCAGCATTAGTAATAATCCATTTTTTGGGATTCAGTCTACTACAGCCAGTTTCTTTTACTAAACAAAGAATAATGCTCTTCTTGTATCCAAACATCCCAAACACACCACATTCTCCAAACCAAACCAAAATGTACTGTTAGAGTTCCAACCGTTTACATTCTTCTCATGCGCACTAAAGGGTTCCTTTACATACAGTAATACCCATAATATCCCAGCGACTCCATTTACAGTTCCTTTGTTTAGATTTTCCAGTCAATCCAGAAGTTGACCGTTTTATCCTCAATTGAGTTGTGCTAATGAAAATCTTGTGTCGTTCAGACTGGGACAGGTGGAGCAAGCGTCACGCTGAAACTCCGTGTCCTGTCCGGAGGAGAGGGGAATGGGATGAACCAGAGGGTCCCAGCCTGCCGCTCGTCTTGTCTTACGCCAACGAGACTGAACTGAGAGAACTGGAAACCAGAAGACTTCGAGTGGAACAAGTACAGCAGGCTGTCAAACTTCATCAGGTGCGAAATAAACCTCTTGTGTTGACGTGAGCTTGGTTCTTTATTACATTTTGCATTCATGCATTTGGCAGACGCTTTTATCCAAAGCGACTTACATTGCATTATCCTATACATTTGTTTCTAAGTATGTGCAATCCCCTGGGATCGAACCCACGAACTTAACACTGAGCACAGGAAAGCTATAGCTTTGCTTGGTGTGAATCTCTGAATTGATCCATATCTTCTGGGTTTTTTTTCAGGCGATGTCTGATAGTCTCTCATCACACTGGACTTCGATGGGTTCGGGAACGGAGCGGCCCAGCGCTGTGGTTCTGCGCGGCCTGTACTCGCTGCTGGCAGAGGGAGGGCTGCATTTCCCGCTGGTTTTGGACTCTGAGTCAGAATAGGCAAGAATGACATTATTAGGGTAATTTGATTACATTTCATAGGGAAAAGATCACTGATGCGGAGACGCTCATTTTGAGATGGATAGCTTTCTGGAACGCATTTGTTGGTATTAGCGTGTCGAGTGTGTGCTGTGTGAATCTGGGGCTCAAATGCTGACTTGAATGTGATATGAGAGAGTGCAGCTGGCCTTCAGAAATGGGAATAAAGCCTCCAGCTGATTTTGCTCATGAACCGTGAGTCTGGATTTCATATCATCTGTATACATTATGGTTTTTTGGGTCTCCGCTGAGTTCTTCCTGTCTGGATTCCAACATCTTAACAAGTCAAATCACAGGTGTCTCTTGAATACTACTAGAGTTATACAGTGTCCTCGTGAAGCGTTGTGTTTGTGCAGACAGAGGGCGAAGTGTACTTTATGCTGTCCTGAATGTGTTGACAATAGAGGGGTTATTTATTCATAATAAAAAATGGACCGTTTACTTGATGTACTCCCAAAGACATACTGTAACTTTAACAAATCAACTGTGACAAGACATTCAGTAATTCTCTTCACATCGCACTCCCAATCCCTAATTCAATACTGTACGACCCCAATTTTGCGTGTTCACCCCTTACAAAAAATGTGTAGTGACAACCGAATTTGAATTGAATCGATTTAGTCTACAGTACACAGCACTAAACTGAGCAAATAACTCATTTCAAAAATATTTTTTTTTTATGTGGAACTCAAAAAGCAGAAATAGCATCAGTCACTATTTACCTTCATTGCATCTTTCTTTCATGCAATCCATGCAAATGTTCCTTGATCTGCCTATTATCTCATATGGTTCTCAGTAAAAAAGTCACATGGCTTTGGAATGACATTACAGAAATTTTCATTTGAGCGCACTGCCCTTTTAAGCAGTGCTTTTGGGTTAAATATTCATCTTTTTTCGACAGTGACCCTTTAAAGCAGTGGTTCTCAAACTTTTTTGGCTTACGTACCCTTTTTATGAGTTTTTCAAGCCAAGTACCCCTTGACCAGACAACAACATTTTACCTTAAAATTCAGTGAAATGAGAGTCAAACTGTTATTATATCTAAATGTATTCATTTATTTTTTATGCATCTTTGTGTAGTCCTAATTTCATATAAAAATACTATTATCATAATTTATTGATTTTCATTATTTAATCCTAAATGTCAGTTTCTCTCACGTACCCCCTGCAGTACCCCTTTTGTTTTGCCCATCACATATTATCCCCATTTACATCGATTTGGTATCTACACTTGACATCTACACTGTAAAGCCTTTTTTCTATTCTTTAACAATTTGTGTTGAACATACATGTGTTGTTGTATTGCAATCATTCAGTATAAAGGCCTTTGACTAAATTCTAGTACTGTACTTCATGTCATTTAAGAAAACATAGATACAACAGATAAAGATAAAACAAACACGTGTAAACAAATGTAATCAAAAAGTAGGCAGATTACGTTACAAGAAATGTGTTATTTAAGGGATTAAGTTACGGACTGCAAATGTTGCCATGTAGTTTGTAAACGGTAACGGCACAAATGCACAAAGTGGTGAATGCACAAAGAATGTGAAGGTAGTTAAAGGAGCAATTAGCGGCATCTAGTGGTGAGGCTGCAAATTGCAACCAACGGTGAACATTAGTTTAGTATGATTTAAAGGGATAGTTCATCCTAGAAAATACAATTTGCTGTTTATGTACTCTCCCTCAGGCCATCCGAGATGTTGGTGAATTTTTTCGAGTGTCCAGATCTTAAAAGATGTTATTTATGCGACAGGAAGTGCGATCAGGACGTTTGGCGTAAACTGTAGAAACCGCTCGTAATTATGTCCACTTAATGAGTTTGTATTCTGGATGTAAAATGGTTTGGGGTTGTTAATGCTTGACTTTTTAAATCTCTGAGTCACCCAAAGAGAAGAACAAAGGCACTTTTTCCTCATTGATTTCATCTCGCTTTTAGAGTCCCACATGCTTTTCACGCTTCTCGCTGCCTGAAGAGCGCAAAGCTGTCACGGTCGCCACGCCAACCTCCCGAGTCCGATCAATAGATCCGTGACATGATAAATCTACAAGAGGCCATTGTCTGCGGTATAAGGCACGCATTCTTAAGAATGCAACCACGTCTACATGATGTCGTAGACAGTCCTAAACCTGTTTCAGCCCCTTCGTTTCACAGTGTTTAACACAATTATTTATGTGGGATTCACGCAGAGCGTGTGAACGTGAGAAATCGAGAACTCATCGTTTGGGCCATGGTTCTGGAGAGCTCCGTGAGGCCTGTGGGGGGCCGGTAGCCCACAAACAGAAGGCACAAGCTGTTCCAGACCCGGAGACAGGTGGCGCTGGGTTCACACAGCGGGTCGTGGGTGGACATCCTCCCTCAGCCCCCGCCCACTCCACGCTGATGTCACCGACTCACTCGGGAATGCGTTCAAGGGCCTGCCACTCGCTTCACGGGAATAAACAAAATAGAATAAAAAAACAACAGATGAGGGCACAGGGACTGAATATGAGCCGGGAGAGAACGTTAGTTTGTTAAAGGCATAGTACACCCCAAAATAAAATCGTAAATAATTTACTCATCCAAAGCTGTATGACTTTCTTTCTTCGGCTGAAAACAAAAGAAGATATTTTGAAGAATGTTGGTAGCCAAACAACATTGAACCAAATTGACTTCCATAGTGTGGACACAAAACCACAGAGACATTTCTCAAAATATATTCTTTTGGGTTCCACAGAAGAAAGGTCACATACAGGTTTTGAACAACACAGCGATGAGTAAACAATGCACCAATTTTTATTTTGGGGTAAACTATCCTTTTAAATTACTACCATTACTTTTGCGTTACAAATATTGTCTGATTCAGGGTGAAATGCCATTAAATGAGTAAAAGTGTATTGGTAGATTAGTTTTTACGTGTACAAAAACTGTTGAAATAACGATCGTCGCATGCTTTCAAATGCCTGATTCATCTTCTCTTGACTTTATAACATTCAGCACGCTTCACATTTGAACGCTTTCGACCTCAACTTGAAATCTATTCTGCTTTTCATAAAACATGTGATTTCTTCAGCTGCTCTTTCATTCACACAAGTTTTCATTTAGCAGAGCCCCGGGGGGCATTACTGTACAAACAGTGAAAGTGAAGTCCTGCTCGCGCTATTTTGGATCCAGAAAAACTCGCCCAAAAATTCTGGTGTTTGGAAAATCTGTTCCCTGGAATGCCTAGTGCTTAACTCAGTAATAACATTCATCCCCGGTCTCCGGGCAATATCATCAACCCTTCCAGGAACAGAAAAGTGGGTTGTGCAGCCTTAAAGTTTAAATGGTTTGCTGGTTGAGATCTGGGGTGAACAGTGAAGACAGATGTGGAAATGCTGAAAAAAAAGTAAAGTGACAAGAAATAATACACAATAAATAAAAGATATTAAGAAAAATGAGATAAAAGATAAAAAATAAAATTCTAAATATTAAAAATGACTTTCATCATGAAATTATGCACAATTATGGAGAAAGAAAAAACATACAGCATGTACCGTAAAAAAACAACTATAGGACTTATTTCATTGTTTGTAAATTTTGCAAACAATTTTTTAAAGTAAATTTTACTGTGTGCAAATCTTAAAAAAATAAGTTAATCTTACTAGTTGTTTTCAGTGCATAAATTGTGTTTGATTGTACTGACTCTCTCTCCTCCCCCTCTCTCTCTCTCTCTCTCTCTCTCTCTCTCTCTCTCTCTCTCCCCTCCTCTCTCTCTCTCTCTCTCTCTCTCTCTCTCTCTCTCTCTCTCTCCCTCAAGAGAAAAACATTTTTACATTGCCAAAGCACAAGATTAATATAAACATGCACAAGTACAGATTAAGATACAAGTAAGATAGAATAAAAATAAAGTCCATAAGTAAATATATATATATCTACATCTCATATAATCAGTGTCAGTTTGTGCGTGTTGTCCTGTCAGTGTTGTTTTGTGTTGTGCTGGTTGTTCTTTGGTCGTGGCAGGACTTGACATATCTTGCAGCCAGGTCTGCTCTCTCTGTCTCTCTGTCTCTCTCTCTCTCTCTCTCTCTCTCTTTCTGTCTCTCTCTCTCTCTCTCTCTCTCTCTCTCTCTCTCATAAAACATATTTTACATTACCAAAGCACAGGAAATTTGATATAAACATTCTGCACAAATACAGATTACGATAAAATATTAGTATTGATGAACGTTCTCAGTTAGGGTGACAGGATCCTGTCAAATGTGTCAGTCAGTTTGTGTGTATTGTGTCAGTGTTGTGTTGTGCTGGTTGTTCTTTTGTCGTGGCAGGACATGACATAACTTGCAGCTAGGTTTGAGCTTATTGAGTTTTTTCCCAGTATGTATGAAAACTTTTCCTTTTGTTGAAACGAGTTAAATTCTTTGTGGAAGTTTGTAAACTGGGGGAAGAATGTTTATCTGATGTGTATCTCTCTCTCTCTCTCTCTCTCTGTGTGCAGGCGTGGGGCTACAGCAGCATGTATTGAGTCATCATTAAAACCTTCGCTCATCGTTTGATTTCACCCCCTTTCAGGGTCACGAGGAGGAGGATCAATCCATCGGGTACCGCTTCTCATCATTGTCACAGTCCTATTGGACATAATATTTCTTTGCAAAGCCTAATTTAAAACCTCTCTTCATGTGCTTTCCATGAGATTATAAAGACGAGACAAACTCAACACTAGTGTGTTTCACTGAAGGTGTGATTATACAATTATATATAATTTATTCTTAAATTAGAAAATTCTTCATTATTTACTTAATTAATACACATTTCTGACCGCGTTTTTCAAGTGGTGCGCAAATATTCCTGTTTATTTTACCTTGGCTGCGAAGGCTATTGGATAATATCAAGCAACAGCCGAAAAGCAATTTTTGGATCATTGTAAAAAAAACTCCAAAATCAAGTCCCACTTTAAATATTTGCTTCTCAGTATGTTGATTCACCTGGAAATACTTCACCTTATGTCACATACAGACAGGCAGATTGCACTGGTTGTTACGTCATTAAATATGGAACAGAACTGGGTTGTGAATGTTATTTCATGTTTAATTCAGATCAAGGTTTTTTTTTGCAGTGGATGACATCAATTACATCTCATATTCGGTTCTTCAGAAACAAGACCACACAAGGCAGACCACAGACAGACAGATTACATGGATATTGCTTATTGACGTTTGTAAAACGTGATTAGTAATGATTAGTCCATTAACTGTGACTTAATCGTGCAGTATAGTGAATGTAGTCGTGTTTATTAGGCCAATAATATGTATGTTAATCTATACATTTGTTTTCTTTGTCTGGTCGGTACAAGAAAAATCAATTTTTTTTCTATTATCTTTATTCAAATCCACTGGAGTTGTTTAGGAAGTGCTTATCACAAAATTAAGGTTTTACGATAAAAAAAATATTATATTAAACTGTAACACTTTTTAACATTAGCAAATGCACAAGCTAAATTTAACTATTTATTTTTTTATCTTTAAATAATCTTTGTTAATATTAGTTAATGCCAATACAGTTTTTCATGTTTGATTTTCATTGATCTCAAACTGGGGGCCCCCTTGTTGAATCCAGGGGGCCAAAGATTTTGTGGCATTTTATGAAATGTAGAAATTGATCATAAACTGTATCAGAAAAATAAGACCACCAACCAAAATAACTGATGTTACAGAATTGTATGACTGAATATGTTAAAGTTAAAGATTATAAATCTTTATTTTTGGGGGGGGCGCCAAGTGATGCACCCTACACAAAGGGGTCCTTACAACAAAACACTTTGAGAATCACCGCATTAACAAATGAAGTCTAATGATTAAAAAAGTTTGCATTAGTAAATGCTGAAATGAACATGATGATGATTATATTTTGATCATTGTTAGTTCATGTGTACCACTGCATTAACTAATGTAAACAAGTACAACCTTATTGTGAACTGTCATCAGTTACACCATAAATTTACTAGTTTTAACTTATTTAACCATGGTTTTTGTAGTTAAACTGTGACTATATAAATGGTTATCGATCCATCAAAACAATTTATTTTACTACTATAGTACAACCATGGTTGATTATTATTCCTATTGACCCATATAGATTTTCGCCTCATCGTCCATCAGTATTTGCTCATTGTAAATGTGTGAAACGAATTCACCAGAGACCTCACAGACTGATTGATTGTGAGTGTGGGCACGTCGTTCAGTCTCTCGGTGTGATTTGCTTGTTCAAATTGATTTTCCCCCTGATGCTCAGACCGTGAAAGGGAAAAGCCGACAGGATTAATAATGGACATCCTCTCAGAGGCTGCTTTTGGCTTACGGTGTTTTTATGTGTGTGTGTGCCGCTGCGTGGGAGGACAAGCGTGTGTGGGTGCACAGCAGTGTGTGTGCTTGATGTTTCTGTTTTGCCGTAGCGCTGTGTTGAATGAATAAATGTTGTACCACATGGTCTGTTTGCATGGAACAATGGCTAGAGACTTGTTTATTAAAGACATAGGTAATTCCCCTCCAAAGAGAGCCCGATCCTCTCTGGGATGTTTCCACCTCCTTTGGCGAGCGAAATGAAAAGCGAGCGAGCCAGAGAATGAAGAATGAAGTCGAAGTGGGTGGATTTTTGTGAAAGTGCTAGCGAACGGTTAGCTCCCCCCATCCTCCTTCCTGTTTGCTCTCCGCTAGCCCAGTCTCTTTCTACGGCATTTGACGTCAGATCGCAGCTGTAGCCAATCGCAAGCTCCGGGCAGCCCCCTCTGCAGCTTGACTCCACCCCTCCTTCTGCTGACATATATAGCAGCGTTCCTTCTGTCTGCTCGAGTGTTGAGCGTGCTGCTCGGGAGGCAGAGCGCAGTTGCGCACGAGAACCCCAGAGAGGTTGTGAGTGAATCACCACTGCCCGAACTCATCCTGCGTTTCTTTCGTTTTCTCCTAGAATTCCTACAGAGCTCAGCGCTGATCCCCGAAATCCAGGCTGTCGTCCCACTGCCCTGCTTTCAAGATGGGGTGCACCACCGGACGCTTCACGTGCCAACCGCAGACGACGGCAGCCCCTGTCCCTGAGGGCCAAACGCAGGAGGGAGGACCCAAAGTCCCCGAGGTGCTGTCCTCTTTGGAGAAGCTCTCGCAAGCCACCGGTGGGATGGAGAAGTCCTGGTACCGCTGCATCTTTCCCTTCGGAATCATCTCTCTGGTGATCGGAGTGGCCGGGACCGGGGTGACGTACACGTACAACGATCTACCTCAGACGAAAGTGGTGTCCATGGTCCTGCTGATCGTGGGGCTGGTCCTGGTGATGATGGCCACCGCGTGCTGGACGGCCCATAAGAAGAAGCGCAGGAAAAAGAAAGAAGCGGGTTCCTTCAGCTCAGAACAGTGTCCCCTGTGAGCGAACGAGCGAAGGCGGCGGAAAGAGACGCTTAGGATTCGCCGGCTGTTTTCTTTTTCTTTTGACGAGGATCTTCGCCCACTTGGGGAGAATCCCACAGAAAATACTGGACGAGAGGGTTCACCGGAGTCACGCATGCAGTTTACCGTTGCTCGGCAGGTGTCTGGTATCAAAACAAGCCCGGTGAGCGCACACACACGCAGGACATTTAACACTTCCAGGTCCCTAGCTGCAGAGCCAGTCCTGCCGTCAACACGGCAGTCAGTCTCGCGCATTCTTGCCGCGCACCATGTGATGCCTCGGCCAAGGGAAGAAGCGGTCCAGAGGCGGCAACCGGACACCGCGGCGAAAGAGGAGTTCACCTTCGTCACCGTCGCATGTCATTCGCCCGTCCTGTGACACCGGAGCAATGTGCGAGCTTTTTTACGCAACGGGAGAGTGGAACTTGAACCAGCGTCTGCTAGCTAGAACAGGCAGCTGCGGATCAAGATATGAGGAGGGCACGGACACGGAGAGGTCGAGAATGCGTCCGTCTGCGTGCATGCATGCGTATGTGTGTGTGTGTAGACGCAGGAATATGAACTAGAGAGGCAGGACACCTGCTCGCCCTCTTTCGCTGTCAGACCTTTGTCAATCGTAGCCTCTAATGATTTAGTGCAGGGGCACCACCTGATATTAAGGACACAGAGATTCGTTCTTGGGAACTTTACACGGTGAACAGTCTGTGGAAGGAGTTTTCCTGTGTGTCTGTGTGCGTGCGAGTCAAGCTGGCAAATCCAGGGACCTCACGTACAGTAGTTGGGAAAAAAACAACCGCTGAGGAGTTCTGAGAGTAAGACAGGCAGGTCTTTTGTTCTAAACAGAAAATGAATTTCCTCTCAGACAGATGAGCGGGGTTTCTAGGGTGCACAAGACCGCTTGTCCAGATTATTTTCTCGTTCCAGTGCCTTCGCCAATTATAGGACTTTGCATGGTACAGTACTTTAGCTCGGTTTTACTCCTCTCTCTCTTTCTTCGTCTCATCCAGTGCCAGTTTTAAAGCTCCAACTCAGCTATTTTACCAGAGAAACTCCTCTTTTCTCTGTAAAACACACACATGAATACGTCGTCACTTTGACCCCGGTCACACTAGGAGGAGCTCGCATCCGCCCTCACACTGGGAATACCGCTCATTTACAGTGCCTTGCTTTGGGAAGTGTTTGTTATGGCTACGGTTGGCGTGTATGATAAAATGAACTGAAGTTTACCCTCTGGACTCACCCTGTTTCAGATTTGTGGGTGTAATATCCCTGTTTAATATCCATTCTTGCCTTCAAATCGCCACCTTTGTTTTGTGAGAACACATGATAGAAATCCACACAAAACGAGGGTTTATGTCGACGGGTTTTTCACTGAATGCTTATTGATCGAGATGTTGTGACCATGGTAAAGGGGGCTATTTAAAAATAGACAGCGAGGGAGATTGTGAGAAGGACTGCAGACTGAAATGAGAATGACGGAGATAATAACCCTGAGTGCATTACATAGCCTAAATATTACTTTATTTTATAAAATCTTGCTACGCATATGGAATAACCGTTTTATAAATTAATAAGCCCCGTGAAGCTAAGTGGGTTTTAGGCACGTCGCGAAATGGTTGTTATAAAATCCACTTTTAACCCACTGCTCCTTGAGGCTTATTGCTTGAATACCATGAAACCATGTCATTTCAAATCGGTATGACCTTCTTTGTGCGCAGAACTCCAAAAAAGATATTTTGAAGAACGTTGGGCAACCAAACAACATTGACCCCTATAGACTTCCATTGTAGGAACCACTGAGGCATTTCTCAAAATATCTTTGAGACTGTCGAGACATAAGAGTAAATGTAAAGCTACTGTCGATCAGAATGGAAGCACGAGTGTTTCGAGCCCAGGAGCGTGCATGCCATGCGACACAATGAGTTCCCCTGCTTGGGGCACGTCCAGGTGAAACTGATTTATACCATTGACGTCTGACCACCTGCCTATGGATAAACACAGTGGCTTTCTGTTGACTGATAGACGTGCTTAAATTGTACTCGGAGCTGCCCGTGCCTCCTTTAGCATCCTAATTGCTCTACACTTCAATGCGCTTTCATGTCCCTGTACAAAAATAGAATGGCTTTTTCCACAGCGTGCTAGAAAACGCATGAGATCAGGACATTTGGCTTTTCTGGGGTTGTGGTGGAGTTCAGCTGTAGATTTTAACGCTGTTGACAACCGCAGGGAAGGATTTCCTCACAATTCGGCCTACAGTTAAATTAGGTAAGAGGTTAGGTGGAAAAAAGATTGCAGGGGGACCAGATGGGATTTGTTAGGTATCATGGACAACCAGTAAAGCAAGAGAGAAGTTTAGATGGCACCTCCAGATCAGACGTCCAAGAAAATGGTAACATGGTGCTGTTTTGAAAAAAGTAAGAAAGAAAGAAAGAAAGAAGGCAAAAACTAAAAATGCATCTAAATACTGTAACAGTTTGTTTTGAGATTTAACAAGTATCATTCAATGAGACACTATCACTACATGTTTCTAAATTCATATTTCAACTTATTTAAATAAATATGTGAATGGGTTTGCTAGCGAACAGCAGATCTGTGTTAGAGGATCATTCTTCTACTGTGGGTTTCACATTTTTATGATCCTTTTTTACAAGAGCCAGACGGAGGAGATTTATAGAGGGTGAGCGCATTTACAGAGTTGTGCAATTTCATTCAAAACACGACACATACACAGAAATGCCTGGAATGCACAATTGCAAACATAGTGGAACCATATATGTACTTGGCTTTGTTTTATTGCTTTGCCGTCTTGTGATGTATGTAAATCCACATCTATCCATCCAACCAAAACACTGAACTATTCATGCAGTCGTTGTTTTTGATCCGTTCAAAGTTGTGAATGCTTGCAGTTCGATTATTTTTGTTTCTTTGAATGGGAGAAAGGAGTAAATCTACCTCTCTGGTAGCGAGAGAGTATCTTAGCTGTCTTCGCATTCTCCGGAATGCTTTCTGTCTTAAGCTGGAGGCAAACGAATGCCAAACTCGATTTTCCGTGTCAAACTATGTGATGTACATACTAGTTATTTATATTTTTACATTTATATTCATATTATGAAAAAAGACTTTGGAAAAGTTGTATTAAAGAACTGTTCTGTGAAATTGTTTATCGTCGTGTTGCTTTTGTTTGTCAGTGTTATAATGAAAATGAACATTTTGTAAGTGTTTACTCACTCTCGTGTTATTCCAAAAATCTGCAAGTTTCTTTCTTCTCCAGACACAAAAGAAGATTTTTTGAAGAACGTTGGGAAGCAAACGACATTGAACTCCATTGTGTGGACACAAAACCACCGAGACATTTCTCAAACTATCTGCTTTGTGTTCCACAGAAAAAGAAGTCACATGCAGGTTTTGAACCACACCAGGGTGCATTAAATGATGATAAAATCTTTACTTTAAACTTCATTTAAAGACACTAAATTCCACTACATTTTAGCACCAAAAAAAGAAAAAATATCACATTTTTGCAATAACTAGATACTTTTTTTCAGTGATATGGTGTACCATGTTGTTTTTATCATATTCCTTCTTCACTGGCTATATTTATATAAAGTAGGCTACTGTGTATATCTCCGATTCAGAGTCATTTTTTTCTAACAGTGGTTGTAACAATGAAATACCCACAAATACAGTATGGCAGCAACATGCTTGCGTGGAGTTCGTGTGGAATATGTTAAAATGTTAATAGCTTTACCACCAGGCTTTTGATTCTCATAGATATGGAAGTCTGGCCCACACTGGCAGCTCTATTATTAGCTTATCTTTACAGAGAAAGAGAGAGAGAGAGAGAGAGAGAGAGAGAGGCCATATGTGAGTCATATGGATCTTCTCTTTGATGACGTGTTGCACTTCTGTGAAAGAAGATAACTGTGTGTTTAACATAATGAAGCGTAGACTTTGAACATTATTGCTTTGTTTAGCTGTTGTTGGTGAATTCCTTCTGCAGCCGAAACCAAACATCACCTCAAGTATTAATGTTAATGCTTAATATTCTTCAATTCATTCTTAAGTAGCTATAATTGAAGATGCCTTCGTTTAGCTCAACGTGTTTTGCTTTCTAACCTAAATGCGCCACTGCTGCGCGTCTGGCAGATTTCTGCAGTCGTCCGGAGATTGACAGAAGTCGTAAACCTGAGACTGACATCACGGCCACGGCCAATGGAAAAACAATCTCAATTTGTAAATCCGAAGGCACGAAGCGATTAATCCCCGCAGTCAGCTCAGGGGCTTCAGGCAGACACACCATCTGCCCGCGCGCGTAATATAATGAATGCATCGCATGTCTCTTGAGATGGATAATCATTAGATTTGATCAACAAATGGCATATGCCGTATCATTTGATCTCTTCATCTTATTAGCTCATTTCTCAGGGACTTCTAATGTGGATGTACCTGTGTCGTGTCTTGTGTCAAGCCCAGACCCACGTCAGATGTTGACGTCAGACGCGGTAAAAATGCCACGACTGTGCGCAGCCTCCGATTTTAAGGACCGCAGAGATTTCACACTTTTTTCTTTTTTAGAAAATATGTATTCACGTTAGATGTGGCCTAAGCTTTGTAATTTGCTAGGAATTTGATGGGTTTTAATGGAAATATAATGATGGAGATTATTCTGTCAAATTAATACAAGTGGAATAATGGCCAACACTTAACACAAAATCATTTTGTGATGGTTATATTGGAAAAAGCTAATGGTTCATATTTTTTATGTTAAAGGGATAGATCACGCAAAACTGAAAGTTCTGCCGTGAATTAGGCTATTTAACATCAAGTTGTTCCAAAAACCTGTTTACATTTCTTTGTTCCGTTAAACACAAAGAAAGATATTTAGAAAAACGTTAGCAACTGAGATATCTGAGGCACCATTGACTACCATAGTAGAAAAAAATATTATAGATTTTTTGCTGATCTGTTGAACAGGTTTGGAACAACTTGAGGGTGAGTAACGACAGAATTTTTATTTTGGGCTGAACTATCCCTTTAACCACTTCTATTGTTATTCTTTTTCAGTCAGCGTTTACAGACCGATTCCAATATGACGGACGACTATAACGCCCCAAAGAAGAAGAAACTGAGGCATTCATGTCTATCGATGTCTAAGCCTGAAAATCAAAATATAATACTTCTATGTAGAGCCATTCCTCCTCCATTTGTTGGGTAGTTTTGCTTCTGATTTGTATTCACAGACGTCCTACAAAGTATGCCATCTCTCTATAACGCATGTTTATTTCGCTTTTTAAAATAGAAAACTTGTGCAGATATTTTTCTGTTGTCTAGACTCTACCAACAGGGGTTTAGTAGGTTCAATATACTGGTATTGAATGCATTCTGTAAGAGTTTATCTTTCAAGTTTTGACTGAAAGTATTACACGCATAACGCGTATATTATAATATTTAAAATATTTGTTTTAAATAGAAATCACATTATATGGTTAGAAATGATTGAATTAAACATTTGTCTTTGTATTTTTAGATTGAAGCTCATCTTGTTAGATTTTACGTGGGATGTTCCTGCTCGTCACAACATAAGGGAATCATAATGGCAACGCTATCATTGGCTTTGCAGGTGGTGGATTGTTAAAGGAGTGTCCTAGCAACCAAACCGCAGAGAATAAATCAATGCAATCTGTTTTATTTGTTCTGCAGATGTGCCATTCAGCAGAGAATGTTATTGACCTGTCTCCTCTAAACAGATTTTAAGTAATGATGGAACTTAATTGTTTATCCATTAAAACCATGAACAGGTTGTTGACATCTGCTGCCCTTGTCTTTCTCAAATGCACCCTCTCACTCATCAAACGCGGTAAAAGCTCAGGCCGTGAAGTCCAGCTAGCGTGTGAGTGTTGGAGCAGGAAACGGCTTGATTTAGGGAAAAGGGGAAAAGGCCAGGAGGCGCTTCTGGGCGTGTGATGGTCAGTGTAGATTACAGGAATTCTGACAGTGAAGCTTTTCCTCCTGTTCCGCAGAGTCTTGGCGCGAAAGCCGTCCGGTTCTGACCTCTCTCACCAAACTCTCAGATCAATTACACACGCTCCCTTTCCTGTGCTTTCACATGCACACAGATTCAGCACAACTTCAGCATGCCTGCTTCCTCTTTCCAACGCTGAGAAAAGTCACGTTTTGTTGAACCTGAAGTTGTTAATTGAGCAGCGATAAAAGATTCTTTCCATGTGCGTTTTGGTTTGAATCTGGGAAAAATCTGAAGTCTTCATGGGTTTCTTTTTTGGCTCAGATTAGAAATAAAGTGCGATTAATACCCTGTTTTATTTGTCTTGGTTTTAAATGTCAACTTGAGGAAAATAAAGAATTAAATCACAGCTTTTTTTCAACAAATCACATGGAAAAGGAATGCTTTTGGATGCGAGCACTGAAGAAGCGCTGAAATCCTTAAAAGTGATAGTTCATACCAATATGAAAATTCTGTCGTCATTTTCTAACCCTCTTGTCATTTCAAACCTGTATGACTTTCTTTCTTCCGCAGAACACAAAAGAAGATATTCTGAAATGATTTGTTAACTGGACCCCATTCACTTGCATTGTTTTGTGTCCAAGTGAATGGGGTCCAGTGCCGTTAGTATAAAATATCTTCTTTTGTGTTCTACGGAGGAAAGAAAGTCATTAAGGTTTGAAATGACAAGACGGTGAGTAAATGATGACAGAATTTTCATTTTTGGGTGAACTGTCGCTTTAATGGCATTCAGTCTTTTATCTCCATCTCAAAGCTGAAGGTGCGTGCGGGTAATTTCATGAATGATAATGAAAAAGATGGCACGCATGCATAACACGAGTGGGTTGCGATGGTAGGGACTGTTCGACAGCTGTGGCTCTCTGGCGTCATCAGCTGAACGTTTTACTTATCTGTCCCTGAACGACCAGTGACAGGCGAGGGAAGCAAACTGCATTTCGATATGATATCTCTGAGCCAATGAAATTACAGCGTCTTAAAAACCCATCTCTAGCTTTTACACGTCTCATTTTGTTCCATCAAACAGCCTTTTTCCATGAGGGGGTGGGAGAGAAAGGGCTGATGTAGCCCCGTGAGGAAAACTTGAGGAGAGTGAATGGAGGTGCTAAATCGCCTGTTGCATCAGATAGCCGAGTGAACTCTAGCAGATGTTCCACAGCGTTCATACACCAATTTAACAGTGAGAGTTTCCTGGAAAATCGCCTGCTTGGGGATTTTCAATTATGCTTGGATTCAGGTCACAGGCTGGAATGTCAAACCAAATAAGGACGGACGTCGTCTATTTCGTGGAGAAACAAATACTCTGTGAAAATTTGTTTGGGGACCCAAATGCGTCTGTGTGATGTGATCTTTTAAAATAACACGAATACAAAACACATAATAATACTAAATACAAAAGAAAATGTTCGTTGCATAAAATGGGAAAAGCTATATGACACTAAATATTGATTCTCTCATTATTGGAATATTAATGGATCTATTGTTTAATAAGATATTTTGACAGCCTACTTTATTCAAGTCTCAAATCGAAACCATCTTAGTTAAAGCAAAGTCATGTTTTGAGACCAGACCCTGCATCTATGTTTGGTCACACACTTGTAGAGACAAGTAAACGTGAAGAATTGTGTTTTTTTGAAACATGAGCTTTACAGAAGCGCTTGAAAACCAATTAACGCTGAAAAACAACTCAAATCTGTTTTCCAGACCTCCATTCGAGTATAACACCTTGCTTCCCTTGCACCACCTGCTACAACTGTATTCACATGACAAAATTGTTTCAGGTTGCCATGGAAACTCAGACAGGGTATCGGCCCCTCATGCACACGCACTCCCATCTAATGTTGGTCATTTTGACTGGATGCTTCCGTGTTTTTTAATGAATGGGTTTTGCTCACTTCTCGCGGTTCTTTGAAAAGAAATCTTTAGCATGATTGTAGCAGTTTCTCTCTGTGCCAGTTCTACAGTAAAGATGATTTTTAAGCATCTGGTGAACTCTGAGTTCCTGGAGTCCAGTGGGGAAAGTGTGACGCTAGCAACTTCATGGTCGTGGGTTTGAGAAACTCAGTTGAGAAATATATAGGTCTTAAATAAAATCCATTAAAAATCAATGTCACATGTGACAGGCCTATTTCGAGTCAATCACTCTTTGTGTTGTTTAAATGCAAGTCCCTCATTTCTTACAATGTCTTTCGAATGTGCTGCATGAGGACGAATATTGAATTCAGAGCAGATGAAGGCTGGTTAAATAAGGAGGAGTGATGTACGTGTGACATGTAGGTACACAATACTGCCCACATACTGGATAGATGACAAACAGAAAGACGTTACATGAAGTGTAGGCTAAGAATCTGTGCCAGAGTTTATCTGATTTATTAAATAATTATGTATGGTATTTTGTTGATTATAGTATTTTGAATAATATGTAAATTATAGCAATATAGTGAATACATTTTACATTCAATATGACTCATAAATTATTTTAAATTTATTACATACATTTATTACATAAATAACATAAACACCAATAAATGTCACATCTGTGTATTTATTTATTTAATAAGTATCAATGTAATGTTTGGAAAAATTCACAGTCAGCGCTGTTTATACATTATTCCTATGGATTTTATTCCTTTGATTATGCTGTCAGATATTGCCTGTCAGATATATTCTAGCTACTCTGCAGTTTAGATTATTTAAATAATTGATCTAATAAATATGTCTTTATCCACTTGTTATTTAGTAAGGTTTGTCACGATAGGATAGTAATTTAATTACTTAAATGTTTTTATTTATTTAACACAAATATTTTCATCAGCAACTGTTTTAAATAGCTGATTTTATATAGTAGAATTTAGTACAGTTTAGTCAAATCTGCATGCTTTGTTTACACCATTTAAAGTAAGTTGAACTAAATGGTTGTTTCACCATTTAAAGTAAACATATTATTAAAAATAATATTTATATATTTTTTTACTTTTATCATACTACAGTACACAATTTGTACAAACCTATGCAACTCGCAACAACTAAAAAAAAGAAAAAGATCAACATGTATTTGAAACGTAAGGATATGCCTTTTTTGACGTACTACAAACATGCGTGACGTAGCACAAACAAAACACTTAGTTTCCCATAATTCCCAACGCGACAACTTTAAACCAATCCTGTCGAGCAAGAGTGTAAGCGCGTAATTCGAAATAGCATCCAGCCAGCCAATGAAACGACGTCGTTCGTCTGTTTAGAAACACGAGCCAATTGCGTATCGAGTTTTGCGCGAAGACCAATCACAGCGCAGCGGTGAACCTGACGGGCGTATCCGACTGTTGACCAATGAGCCGACCGAGTTGATGTTTAAACTGTCCGCGCAGGCGGAGCGAAGCGCTGGGGGAGGGGTTTAGAGGAAGTTGCATGGTTGAATCTGAGGAGGGTTGTGTTTTAAACAGTTCAACACTATTAGTTAACAGGAACTTAGTAGCGTAGCCCGCAAAGTATATTAAAGTAAGAGTCTTAACTAATCACATCGAAGTTAATCCTCTATTCGGTTTACTGTTCATATCATCGCTTCAAACAGACTTCTCTGATCTTCCATTGAAATGAAAGAAGGCGGTAAGGAACTAACTTGCTTTAATCTCACTTAAGAATTGATTTTAATTGTAATCTCACTCCTACTTGTATGTGTATAACGTCAAATGTTGTAAGCTAGACGTTTATCGTTAAATGTTTTATTATAACGAGCTACATGTTCTTAACTTTTAGCGCTATTCTCAAGTATTCAGACATAAATGTGTTGCTAACCCCTAAAGAAGTTCATCCTTGAAGAACATGTTAACCACACATGTCTATTAATCTATAAATGAGTTTTGTTGATTTAAAAACACGAGCTGTAACTCCACCAGAGGTCGGTTATGAAGTCTGCCACGACTCTTCATCAATAAGGAGGGAAAACTGAGAGCTAATGATGAAAGTGTGCCAAAAAACTGCCTTCACAGACTCTAAAATAAGTTATTTTATGATGAGAGGTTTTATTTCTGGATATGTTTCGATGTGTTTATCTCTTAATTCTGTCCCAGTGGATCTAGATGTAACGTTAGTAGGAAGCATCCACCGTGGTATTTGAATATGGTCCAATGGCTTTACCATTTTTTTCATAGATGGCATGGTAGTACTGTGCTATTCTTTGAAGTTAATGATAAACCACTTTTTAAGAATATGATAATGAGTTATTATTGTGGTTTGAGCAGTACCATGGTATTAACATTTGATACCACTGTAGAGCAATAGGTGGTTCTTCAATGTTCAATGGTTTAGAGAGTCAGGTGGTTATTGACCAAATGATCGAAATGTAATACATAAACTTATTTTATTTTTGATTCTTAATTATTTTATTTAGTCTACATGGTATCCACTGATAAGGAACTAACTCCAGTATAAAGGAGCATCTGATGTATCATTAGTTTTATTCACTATAACCATAAATGACCACATAACCATTTATATCTGCCTGACCCATTGGTTTATCACCAGATTGCTTTTTTTTTTTTTTAGTAGAAACTACTCCGAATAAGTTCATCGGTTGTTCACATCTATATTTCCTGTAATATGGAACAGATTCTTAATACGAACATTTTTCTTTCATCCCTCTCTAGCGCTCCACTGCCGATGTGCCAAATGTTTCTCCCTCCCTGTGCGGAAGCGGGTTCGAAAGCGGGCGTCTGCCGTGACCCTGCTGTCTCTTCCTGAAGAGCTGCTGCTGTCCATTCTTCAGTGCCTGTCTGCTGAGGATCTGCTCGCCGTCAGAGCTGTGAGTCAAGTCACACAAACATCCAACCTTCTCCACGATCATATATTTTTATAATGCATATATGTTACATTGATATGGGATGGGGTTGATCCGCTGTTTTAGGATCTGTGAAGTGACTTGTGAATGCGATGTGATTCTGCAGGTACATTCTCATCTTCGCGATATCATCGATAGTAACTCGAGTGTCTGGGCGCGAGTGAGCTTCAAGGACCGCTGGCCGGCCCTTGATACTATTTGGCTTTTTGAGAGGTAAGATGTTTCAAACTCACTTTAATTCTGCAAACACATTGCTCTACAATATATTATAAGAAAGAAATTATCATTATTTTGAGGGAGTTCTTTAAAAAATAATTTCAAAATGATTCGGAGCCTTCGCAAACCGGTCATTGTTTCATGAATCTGTCTGAATTGGAAATGGAGGCGAATTGTTTGTGGTCAATTTTGTTCTCATCGATTTTCTCTCTGTGATCTCCAGAGCTGCGGAGAAAGGAAACTTCGAGGCTGCTGTGAAACTAGGAATTGCGTATTTGTACAATGAAGGACGTAAGTTTTGACGCTCATCTCCATTGTTCCTGTGATGTGTTTCTCCTCTCGGATTGATTAATGACCAATTGCCTGATTCTGATGGATTGTCTTGTTGATTGATCACTGTGATCTGATCTGTGCAGCGTCACTTTGTGAAGATGGTCGAGCTGATATGTGCGGCCGGATGGCGTCCCGGTTCTTCAGCCTGGCCGAGAGTCTCAGGTCTCCCATGTCGGACCCTTTTGTCTGGGTCTTCATCCGCCCGCCGTGGTCAATGTCAGGGGGCTGCTGTAAGGCCGTGGTGTTCGACCGCCTCAAAGAGGAATGTGACACCAACCCGGTAAGGTCCCAAACTGACCAAATTTCAAGGCAGTTGAAATCTGTCGTTCTCTCTTGGATGTTGTTCTAAAGCGCACGGTTTTTATGTTTTGGGGAACAAGCATGACAAAATCATGATTAATTCTGATGTCTCTTTCCTCTCTTTTTTTAAGGGCCAAAAGGGAATGTTGCTGCACTGCCTGGCTAGAGTCCTTCAGCTGTTTGATGTGAGTCTGGAAACTCAAGTTTTTTTTTTTTTTATATTAATTGTTCTCTGAATCGTGGCTCGAGGTCATTAAGGAAGCACTTCTTCATTAAAGTTCAGACATGCCCTCAGACTCGATTGCTTTAGAGAGCTCGGTAAATCAATCATGACACTCATGGATCAGTAGGCGTTGAACTCACAAACCCTTTTCCCTCTCAGGATGAGGAGAAGCGTGCCGAGGCCGGGGCAATGCTGGAGGAGTCCGCACGCTGCGGTAACGTGCACAGTTCGTATCTGCTGTGGGAACTGAACCGGGACGCGTCGGTAAGAGATTCTTCATAGCGAACGATAACAATCCTCTGTCTTCACTGTTTGCCGATCGATGGTGATCACGGGTTCTCTTTAACTGTCTCTCCTCAGACGGCTGACCCCGGCAGGTATCTTCAGTGTGTGCGGAAACTCCGAGACTATGCTGCCAAAGGATGCTGGGAAGCTCAGGTGACTGAGAACAAATGTTTTTAAATAGATTTATGTGATGTTGCTTAAAGGAAAAGTTCATCTCAAAATCTAAATTGTGTTATTTTTACATGTTTTAAGACCTCCCGGTGTCTTCGGAGCACAAATAAAGATATTTAGGTGACATCCGAAAGAAACGTGAATTTTTTTACAAAGCTCATCGCTCTGAAAAGCGAGGTGTGCTATGATTGGCCAGTTAACCAGTGCGTCGTGATTGGTCGAATACTGCAAGCGTGTGACGGAAATGTAATGCCTCTTAACGTATTTGGAACATCAGGTTCCCGTGGGCGGTCTTAGTCAAATCATACCAGGAACTGACGTAGATTTGTGGTGGTGTGGTTACACGAGGGGTTTCAGGCAGGTCTGGGTGAGCATTCGCTTTTAGATAGAATGCATCTTTTGTTCTGACACTTCGATATTTGCAATTTTGCGTGTCTTACACATGCATGGGCAACTTATAACACACCAAAGATACAGAAAAACACGTATTTGTGCCATATGACCCCTTTAATACACATTCCTGCTCATTCTGAACTTTTTTGTTGCGTGTTATTTCAAAGTAACATATTCAATAGTAATATTTAATCAACAAATCAGACATTGTTTTGGCTGACATTACCAGACAACTTATTAGTCTTTTTTATGGTATTTCAAGAACCAAAAACCCTCGCATGAACAAGGTATTATGACAACCAGAAACTATTTTGGCTGATTCTGTAGATTCTCAGTCTTTTTCTAAAATGAAATGAGAGGTGGGTGTATGTTTACTAAAATGACATCCAATCATCCATCTCTATTAAATTTTGTCATATGGCCGATGTTGTGTATAGCCACAGAATATAAATGCTCATGTGTGCCGTGTCATTCCTGTTATCTCGGGTGTCTGTACCAAAACTTGACGTTATTTGTCTTTATAACAAGCTATAATTCTCTTCCGATGGAGGTTGAAATGAAAAGTGATGTCACACTTAAAGCACGTGTGTTAATGACTGTTTTACACATAGTGTTGGCTTTGCTGTTTTCTAATGTCACCTGTGCGTGTTGTGACCAGTTGTCGTTTTGTTTCCAGGTGTCGTTTGCTAAATCGTGCGGCACGGCGAACCCTCTGGGCCTGGAGCCGCGTGCTTGTGCTGAACTCGTGTCCCAGTTCTTCAACTCCGGACTGGCACCTCCATCACAATCTCAACTTCTGCAAGGGAAGGACATCACCACAAAGAGGTACAGAGGTCGTTCTGTTTCAAATGTCTTGACAAGGGGGATTTTTCTTCCGCATTTCTCACCATCGTCATGTGGTTTTAGGTATATTCTGGTGGACTGGTTAGTTGAGGTGGCCACCATGAAGGACTTCTCCAGTCAGGTTCTTCATTTGACCGTCGGGTGTGTTGACCGCTATCTGGCTCTGCGCACCGTGCCAAAGGCCCAACTTCAGCTGCTGGGCATCGCCTGTATGGTCATCAGCACTCGGTGAGCTGGGACGCACAGCGCTTGTGAAAGAGACAGCATGGTTTGAATGTCTTTTTGTGCCCGACTGAAACCAATGTCTCCACAGATATATCAGTAAAGAGATTCTGACCATCCGCGAGGCCGTGTGGCTTACCGATAACACGTATCAGTATGAAGATTTGGTGCGGATGATGGGAGAGGTCATCGCTGTGCTGGACGGAAAGATACAGGTTGGTTACAGCAATGCAATTGAATTGATTGAAATGATTGTGAAGTGTTTTATGCCTAACGTTACTCGTTTGGATGTCATTTTATTTAGACCCCTAGAGTGCTGGATTATGGGACGGTGTTGCTCTCGCTGCTGCCTGTAGAGCGGCGCTCTTCTCATCTCTACAGCTACATCTCTGAACTCTCTCTCCTCTGCTCTCCTCTCACACTCCCCGGTCCGGCCCGACTCGCCAGCGCCATCCTGCTGCTCACCAGAGCACTACACAACTACGGTACGATCACATACAACATATCCAAAGACAAAAATTCATCCATATTGTCTAGGAGGAGGAAATTAAAGGGGTCATATGACACGGCTAAAAGAGGGGTTTCAGGCAGGTATGGGTAAGCATTCGCATTTATATAGAATGCATCTTTTGTTCGACAAATTCATTTTAATGATTTTGCGTGTCTTGATACATGCATGGGCAACTTATAACACACCAAAGACAAACACGTAATTCACGCCATATGACCCCTTTAATATTAGCTTAACATAACTCAATATGGCCGCTTTAGCAAAGGAAGTCCCGCCTTCCAGTAAAACGAGCCAATCGTCAATTAGTAAAGACTGACAATTTTCTGGGGTGGGGCTCTGGTGAGACGCAGTAGATGAAGTGACATTGAAAACAATTTTTTTTTTTTTGCGCAGCAATTTAAGCTTAGCAAACCAAAGTTATGAGACAGTTCATGTCATGTTTAATTATTGATTGGAAATGTGCTTTTTAATTGTGATTTTTGCCAGTGATTTGAGGAATAAATGCCTCCCCCCGCCCCATTCAAGTAGATAGGGTTGCTATGACATAAATAGCTGCCCAGAGGCGTTGCAAACATTGCATGACGCGTGGCCGCATCTTCCATAAACGGACTTTGGTTGACCTGAATAGATTTTCATTTTTTTCTCAACAGTTCCTGTGTGGCCTGTCCAGCTTGAGGAGAACACGGGATTCTCCAAACAGGATCTGGTCTCATGCGCTTTATCCCTTTACATCAAGTGGTATGTGTCCATGTCAGTTTTCGAGTGCTTTTAGTTGTGATGCGTTTTAGTGTGTGTTGTAGGGATTGTATTAAAGTGATTGGCTGGGTTTCGCAAAATAAATTTATTAAAACACAATTGTTACTGCTCAAACTCAAGCATTCTGGGATTGCTTTTTACCACCATGTTGAACATGCTGAAGCTCCAAAAGCACGTACATCAATCATTAACGTAATCCAAGCTATTCCAGTGGGTTTATAAATGTCTTGGGACAGCAGCATAATAAATATATCTGTTTTAAAGCTCATCAAAAAACAAAGACAGAACGAACTCGCTGGTCTTGAATTATCAACTTTAATAACTTTAATATGGTTTGATCTATATTTCAGTATACTCTGAAGACTATGAAGTGTTATTTTACATTTGACTTCTTTCTTCAGTTTCTGTACCTAATAACCAAAGTTAGACCAATCTGAAACACCTAAAAAGCTTTATTTTATTTGTGGTATTGCTCATAATTTGATAATTTGTTCTAATTTTATTAATAACTGATTGACTATTATTAATTAGTTAGGCTAATAGTTGTATGGTATTATGAGCTATTTTTCAAGATTGCATAGGTAAAAAAATACTAATAACTACACATTATTATTTATTTATTACTTTTTGTGGTGGGCAAGTACATTTTTTTTGTCAGGGCCAGTAGAAATGAATGTATGCATAATAATCGTTCAACCGTGAATATTCCTCAGACTATAATCGTACCAAGAAAATCGTTGCATATCTTGTCAGTAGTGCACCAGAACTGTTTAGATTCCCACATTCTCTAAAATAACATCTCATTGGTTCTTGTGTGGTGACGAAATATGACATCTAGTAAATTATTAAAAAAATGTTAAGTAAGAGACTTAAGGTAATGTTGTTTGTGATGGTGGAGTTGTCTGTGTTCAATGATCACACTTTAGTTGGCTTACGTAGGGGATCTCAAACACTAGATTTTAGTTAATCGGTTTTCTCACTTGTTTATCACACACTTGCTCATTGGCACTCAGGTGTTCTCAGACTTATATTTGTATTGTTGGCATGGAAGCAGAAATGTGTATCCAGGTGCTTGTTGTTGTGTTAATAAGATAATAAATGAACGGCCCCCGCGGGTCTGAATAGCCGAGCTCTCAGCACTTCATGTCGATTATAACACCTCAGGCACTCGTCTTCAAGCATACGTGAGAATACACGAAGTAGATCTGTTCCAGTTCAAGCCCCAGCGAGTTTATCTTGAAGAAATGTAAAATGTCTCATACTTATTATGAATGCATAATGATTTCCCTACTATTGTTTTTCGGCATAAAAATAGCCTTGTTCCTTTTAATGGTGTTAAAAATCAGTGTTACAAAAATCTTTGTGGGGTCAGTGATCATGAATAGTGTCACTCAAGCGAGTTGACCTCCATCAATGCTATAAACCGTCCATCTGCAGTTGAAAAAAAATTACAATTGCGTGCGTTTCAAGTTTCTCATTCTTTGTGTCGATATTCTATTGACATGTTTTCTTTTTGTTGATAGCTTCGGTCAAGAGGTGCCCAAAGACTACAGACACATGTCTCTGACCGGTGTCAAGCAGAGGTTTGAAGACGACTTGTACCAGCAGATCAGCAAAGAAGCGGTGAGTATTGTCAGGGTCTCTTACGGTCTGATACGGTTGGGTGAGATATAGCCGCTGAACTGTGTGTGTTCATCACCAGGTGATGGGTTTCAAAGAGCTCTGTCAGGTGTTTGAGGTCCCAGAGGTAGAGCCGCAGGTGGATGTTCCTGCCGCTAGCAGCCAGCTGACAGAATTTCACACATTTCTCTCCTCTCCTGCCAGTAACAGCAAGAGGTTAGAAATGCTAATAAATTTAATAATATAAAAATTTCCTGTTAAATAAAAAAAGTGACCGTTGTTACTTTTCTATAATTGACATGTTGCTTTTTCTTAACCTCTCTGTGGTTTAACAGGAGAAGAGAGGATGACATGCAGGCACACAGAGGCAGCTTCCTGGCCACGCCCACTGCTGAGCTGTCCAGTCAGGAGGAGATGCTGCTAGGTGACATCCTCGACTGGAGCTTGGACACTTCCTGTTCCGGCTATGAAGGTGACCGTGAGAGCGAGGGAGAGAAGGATGGTGAATGTGAGTGAGACTCGTCTTTTCAACTCTTACACCAAAAACGATAACTATAAAGTTTTCAGAATTGTCAAATTTAGGGGAATAGACACAACAAGTATAGGAGTAATGATATAGTTGAGATCACTTTAAAGGGACAAAAAGTTTCAGTTTTTGGAACATGATTGACTCCCATAGTAGGAGAAATTGAATGGTAGTCAAAGGTTCCCCAGAACTGTTTGTTTTCCCAAATTCTTCAAAATATCTCATTTTGTGTTCAACAGAACAAAAAAATTTAACGTTTTTTTGGTAGATATACATTTATTTTGTGCTTGTCAACGTAATCAATGATAATAGAATTTACATTTTTGGGTGAACTGTCCCTTTAAGAACATTTCTAAGCTAATGTACAGCATTGACATCCAGTTAAAATCCATTCCTGCTCACGTTATTCTGCGTTACGTCATTATGCCTTTATGCCAAATTGTGTCATAAATGGGTTGCAAATTATGGAATAATCTTATTTGGTCAACTATTGCTTTGAGATTCATGACACTTTGACACAACGCATTTAAGCTTTGAGATGTTTGATGTATGACCCTTTTGTTTTTTTACTATCGTTTCTCTGCAGTGTCAGTCATGGAGGTGCAGATGGAGCTGCCCGTTGAGACGGGTGACAGACGGCGTCATTGTTGCGAGCTCTCTAGTGACGACAGCCTTTGTGAAGAAAAGAACAATGAAGAGGCAACACATGGCGGCAGCAGTCGCAGCAGACCCTGGCTACGGCACCTGTCTTCCTCCTCCTGTTCATCGTGTCCCGTTTGTACTGACCTCCACAGCTCCGGCTACTCCTCCATCCAAAGCGTCCCCAGTCCATCCATCTCTGCCTCTGTGGTTCCCCACCCCCTCTCTCCGTCTGCCCAGCCCCACAGTTCCGCCTCCACCGGCTTCCGTCTGCTGCTGCCGCCCTCTCAGCGGACCCGCCGACAGGTGAAGAGGAAAAACACGGCCGCGCACAGTGGGGGGGAACTCGAGGATGCTGACGAGGTGGCTTTCCTCAGCTTGTAGAAGTCGGTGAGCCAGCTTTGACTGACGGCTGATAAGGAAGCTGTTGTGCCGTAACGCATCACTTCCAGGGCTCCTTCCAGGTGCACTTTTCTCTTCGGGTGCTGATAATCTTTATCTCAGAGGAACACCGGCGAGGATGCCGCCACCGGCTGTCGAGAGGTCCGTTTGTGAGCTTTAAATATAAAGCTTTGATTGAAGAACAACCATCGTTTTTCTCCCATAATGCATTTCTCTTGCCCTGACGGTGGGCACACTTTCTCTCAGAATGTTGCTGTTGACACGCAACATGAGTAATTCCTCAAATGAGTTACAAATCACTGGAGCTGTCGCTGTTTTGACTTGGCTGTGTTCTTTCTAAACATTTCACCAATACTTGGAAAATATGACTGTTTACAACAATCTCTCCGCCCAGTTACCAGAGAAGCAAGGGCAATTTCATAAGTTTGGTATATTGTTATTCACTCTTGAAGATGATTTCCTAGAATATATGTTTTTTACAAAGGTTTATGCAGCTACGGAGAAAACAAGAATTGAATTCATCAATTCATGAAGATGTTCCATACAATATGCACTGTCCAATCAGAAAAGGTTTGTTTACGCTGTCATTTCAGGGCACAGATACATTTTTGTCACGTATATTATTTATCGTAAACTGGACCCAAGTACTCCAGTGTTTTTGTATTTGCTTTGTCGTGTTAATGCCAAAGTTCGTTTTTGTTCTTGCTAGCATAGCTAGCATCTGCCGTTGGTGCCAGTAGCCACGTGTCCATTATCTCCCTCGTTTCTGCAAACATCCCGCTGTTTTGTAATACCACTGTCTGACCTGTGAAACCGATACAGTAAATCTGTATTCATTTTCTTTTAACTTTTTACGACAGATCCAATGCAACAGCTGATGAATGTGATCCTATGAAGTGCTTTTTCGTAATGACCTCGAGAGACGCGGTGCACTTTCATGACTCGATGCTGAAAAGCATATATGATGCTTTGTAACCAGTCTGGATGTTTTAATATGCTTGAACAATCAACCGTACGTGTATTTGTGTCCGTGTTAAACAAGTGTTAATCCTGGTATTATCGGTGCACAATACTTGCGTTTGAGGTTATGACACTAAAAGCATTAAGTTATTATTTCAGGTCTTGTTGGTACTGTATATCGAACATCACTAAGGACTGCGAGTGTAAATATTCTGTTTATAACTGTAAATAATTAAATGTATGAAACTGTGAAAGGCCATGTGAACTTGAAAAAGAATGCATGTTATATACTGAAAGCCGAAATAAATCAATGCAGTAGTACATTTGCCTGACTATAGCTTCGTTTTTTTTTTTTGCACAGGGTTGTAATGTATTTGATAATTCTCTTTTTGTAACTGCTTTCAATAATATCAACTACATTTACAGCTTTTGTAATGCTTATTGAGTTAAGGTGGAAACACTGTTTTTTTTTGGTAAATTTAACATTATCAGCCATGTAATGCAACATTTCCAGAGTTTTCAAAATAATAGGTAACAAATTTTATAAGCAAATAAAATCCCAAAACACCTGGTTAGAATCTTTCTGTGGGCATTTTGTTTTTATATCTATAATATGGTCTTCACTTAAAGTCACCATGAAATCAAACATGAATGGTGGTTTACACAGATTTGCAATGATTATTATTAATGATTTATCCGTGCACGCCATTATTTTTTTCAAAATTCATTTGCACTTGTAGTCTTTAATAAAAAAGTAACGCTTCTCTCCCCCTCTCAACAACAATTCTTTACCACATGACGTCAGCAACAAAAAAGAGGTAGGACTATTCTGACTGTCCAATGGCCAGGCATTTTTAGCCCCTCCCATCCAGGTCCACCTTACAACAAACCAATCAAAAAGGGAAAGGCACAATAAAGCACCGCCCTACATTTTTTTCAAATTTCAGAAGCCGTTCCACTCGGATGAACGTCACTATGCGGAAAATAAGTCAATCGCAACTTCCGTTTAAATGGTGACGTTAAATAGGCTAATTAGGATTCTGTCTCTTAAATATTGCTGGTAGCCAAAGATATTTTACAAAATAAAAAACCGCGTTAAAATCAAATGCATTAGTTTACATTATATATGAGGAGTTGATTCCAAAATGAGATAACTCAAAAAAAATCAAAAATCGCGTTTTTTTATTGTGCATTCCAATTGATATCAATCAAACTGCAGTTTTTTTTTTAAGCCATAACTAAAAAATACAGCTTACTCGCACAATAAAAACATGATAACATAATAAAATGGATGATTTAAAATTTTTTTTTAAATAAAGTAATCTCGTTTTGGAAACAAACTCTCCATACATACGTTATTTTTTTACCATTTATAGTTAATTATAGCAATTCAGAGATTTTAAAATTGTATAACATTAGCTTCGAAAGTACGCCACGATCGGTACCGCCTAGGCGAAGAAAGTCCCGCCTTCCAGTACAAGAGAATCAACGAATAATACTGACGAGTTCAATCATTGCGCATGCGCAGTAACTGGAGCAATTTGTATGGCGGTATTTTAGCGTAATTTAAGCTTTATAAGCTTAATATATAGTACAGTTGGAATAATGTTTAAATGTTGATCGGAAATATGTTGTTTTATTGTGACCTTAATGAGCGATTTTAAAATACGCGTCTCCCCCCATTCAAGTAGATAGGACAAACGTCTTCTTTAACTGAAACAGCAATCCGTCTTTGCAAATATGGCCGCCATCTTCGGAGACCTGTGGTGCTGACATCAAAGTACCGCGAGAGCAGCCTGTCCCATAAGCTTCCGCGCAGCTCTCGCGGTACTTTAATTTCTCAGCCGAACGCATATTTTCGGCAAAGGGACTTTGACAACAAGCAACGCGTCGGCCACGTGATCGAGAGCAACCGCCCAGCTGGCGCTGGTCACGTGACGTCGTTTGTTGTGTCCGCACTGCACGGCCTCTGCGCCGCAATGTCACATTCCGCATCTTCAACACTATTATAGTCCAGATGACTGATATTTACCGACTGAAATCGTGTATTCAATGCTGTCGGACTGAAAGAGACGTAAGTGGCGTATGCGTAAGGTGAGAAGCATTTATTACACAGCAGGTCTGGAGCGCGTGCGTGTGTGCATGCATTGTGTACATGTGTTTGTTGTCTGTTGTGTACGGCTGCTTAATAAACACAACGTTGATACACTCGCAAGGCCTGTGCGTTGATCAGCAAACTATGTCGTGTATTACAACATATGGAAAGAACAACAAACAATGCGTGAGAGTTCGTGTAGATCTTGAGAATGGTGAGACGTAGACGTGTTGTCATCGTGATGTCATTGCCACCTCTGTCATTTTGACCCTACTGTGATATCAAAATGGTAAACCTGCTATTATTAAACATGCAATATTTTATTTTAGGGTCAGTTCACCCCAAAATAAGGTTCTGACATCACATTCACGACTCTTCTGTGGAACACGAAAAGTTGTTCAGAAAAATGTGTTCTTGCAATGGAAGTGAATAGGGTTCAATGTTTTTTGGTTACCAATGTTCCTCAAAATATCTTTGTTTCGCAAGAATGTAGTTTTTTTGTTGCGCTGTTCCTTTCAGCATCAAGTCACAAGTCAACTTATTTATACAGTGATATGGTAGTGTTATGTGTATGTTCTTTCATTTCATAAAGTAGATCCTAAGGGGCTTTATTGGTGTTACATTCGCATTTGAGTCCTTCTCACTTTCCTTCTCACAGAGAAAATCTAAAAAGAAAATTTCGGTTTGTTGTTCAATTATATATTAAATATATCACTTTGAGCGCTTGGGCATTGCACATGCACAGATAAAGGTGCGTGTGTCGACTTGTACTAGGTTACTCTACCTGTCCCACTTGTTTGATGTCATCATCACGCGTGTACACGGATAAAAACTACTTGTATTTCTTCCACATTGTAAATCGCATCTGTTTGTTTGTTGGTCATAAATCTGTTGCCAGTTTGTGTGGTCTTATTGTGAAACCATCACAGCATGTTTACCAGCTCAGGATTGCTGCACAATTCCAGGAATGGCTCTGATGAAGTGATATGATGTTTACTTTTAGGGTGTGAGGATCTGTTCTTAAAAATGGTCGTGTGGCAACAGCTCGGACTGCTTCTCTGGAAGAACTACATCCATCAAGTGAGTGATTTTCAGATGCAATTTCTATCGTGATATTATCTTTTGATCTCAAACCTATATGAACGACAGTATGTTTTCTCTCATTGATGTAATACATTTGATGCATTGATGAAGTGATGCAGAGTATCGTATAAAGGTTGCACGTTGGTTACAAATCGTATAAAGGTTGCACGTTGGTTACAAATCGTATAAAGGTTGCACGTTGGTTACAAATCGTATAAAGGTTGCACGTTGGTTACAAATCGTATAAAGGTTGCACGTTGGTTGCAACGTTGCACGTTGGATACTTTATGCCTCAAGAATATGCAAATAAGAGCATTATCTTATGGTTTTCAAATGTAATGTGTAACCTGACAATCCAGCATATAACCTGATTTTGTTAACCTCGGTTTAAAACTGGTTCGATGTCAAATAATAAGAATGTCTTGCTTATACTATGACCTAATATTGTGATGCTCTTAATTCCATAGTCGTGATTTTATTTTGTATAAAATAAATGTTTTGTCGTTCACAAACCTGCTGCCATGTATTGTATATGCTTGAATGAGTTCATCTGCAGGTGAATGTTACGTGGGTCTATTCTTTCAAATGTGTAAAATAAATAAATCCATATGTGAAGTGACAGAAGCCCACACAACACCTGAGGCTTATTCTTATCTAGATCAATGAAGAACTTTAGACCCTTGAACTCGGGCAATTTATCTGGGTCAGAAAGACACCAGTGTCTGACGAATCCATGAAGTGACCTGTGTGTTCTGCCTCCTCGGGGTTTGGGTTTCCTAGCAACAGCTGGAGCCGAATCCCGAGAGAACAGCCGGAAGGGAGTTGAAACGCAGCCCTGTGATCGAGCTCGGTTGATTGTTTTGAAAGAAATATTCAGGCCGCATTTGCTTGTTCGTATCTTACACACGTCAGCAAAACTGCAGGCATGTAGAGAGCAAATAATAAGAGTAAGAAATAGATGTAGACAGCCATGCAGTGGTCGAATGAGTCCACCTGTGATAAACAGATTGTGTTGTTCTGATTAAAGAAAAGCTCAAATCTAGAAATCAGTGAGGTCAAATACGACAAGAGAAACAGAAGGCACCGCGGAGTTCAATCATTTATGGACATGAAGTGAACATGAGTAATGATTACATTTCATATCAAGTTTCTAGTTCCTTTTTAAAGGTATCTGAATTGTTCATGTATTTATGAGTTTTAGAAAAATCTTAGTTTGGATATTCAGTTCTACTAAAGGGGTCATGTGACACGTCTGAAAACTAATCTTATCGTTTGTTGTAGATGTAATGCAATGTGTCTACACGATTTAAGGTTCAATAACGCTGTATTTTCCACATACCGTGCATTCCACGTATCTCCTCTCTGAAACGAGCAGATTTTTTACAAAGCTCATGGCTCTGAAAAGCGGGGTGTGCTATGATTGGCCAGTTAAACAGTGCGTCATGATTGGTGGAATACTGCAAGCGTGTGACGGAAATGTAACGCCTCTTACCATATTTGGAACATCAGGTTCCAAAGCAATTGCACTGACAGGTACGTCCACCTTACTTGCGGATACATTTGGGCGGTCTTAGTCAAATCATAACACGAACTGATGTAGATTTGTGGGGTGTGGTTACACGAGGCGTTTCAGGCAGGTCTGTGTGAGCATTCGCTTTTAGATTGAACAAAAGATGCATTCTGACACTTTCATTTTTGCATTTTTACGTGTCTAATACATGCATGGGCAACTTATAACACACCAAAGACACAGAAAAACACGTATTCGTGCCATATGACCCCTTTGAGTTCTTTAGCACTACAATTCATTGCTGCTATGCTGCGTTACAGGAGGAAAACATTTTAACATTATAAAAAAAAAGATATAATAAATTGATATAAAAACAGTAGAAATATAAAAAACATAATATTAAGATACAATAGTATTGGTCCAAATTTACTATGAGATGAATAGTAGCTTTCGTCATGGAATTTCAAGGGATAGATTACTATGTCATAACTATTCACCCTTATGTCTTAAAAAAACATTTATCAACTCTTTCTTGTGTGGCACACAAAAGAAGACACTTTGAGAAATGTCTCAGTGGTTTGGTGTTCATATAATGGAAGTCAATGGGGTTCAGTGTTGTTCGGTTATCTACATTCTTCAAAATATCTTCTTTTGTGTTCTGCAGAAGAAAACTAACTCATACAGGTCATAAAAAACCCGTAAAAAGGGATAAAATACTGGCAGAGAATTACCAGTACATTTTCCTTTATTTTACGGACATTTCTGTTAATGCTAAAATGTATTTTAATGCAGTGCAAAATGTAAGATACAGGTAAAACAACTGTAAAAATACAATTGGAAAATTCCTTCAGATTAATACAGTATATTGTGCACTAGCATTCACAGTCCTGTAGTTTCAATAAATTGTTGTAGTTTTCCAATTCCATCAGATATCACCTATGAATCATTGTCCTTAATACAGTCTTAAAATTGATCCAACCAGCATCTACAAATGCACCCGTCCATGATCACACTTCTGCATTATCGATCAACACAATCTTTCTCTTCCTCTCCATCTACAGAAGCGTCAGATCCTGGTCACGTTGGTGGAGATCGCTCTTCCTCTGCTCTTCTCCGCCATCCTGATCATACTGCGTCAGAAGGTTTCCTCCACTACCTACCCTAATGCAACACACTACCACAGCTTCTCCGTGAATGTCCTGCCGGGCGAGGTCTGCTTCAAGGACCTGGCGTACGTGCCGGCCAATGCCAGCGTGGTGCGTCAGATCGCCGAGGACGTTAAGGAGAGCTTGAAGTGGTGCATCAGTTCCGGTAAAAGCTTCTCTGTATTTTAGTGGTCTGAAAAACAATCCATATTGATAAATGTGCAGCAGAGATGCTTACTGTACGTGCCACAGAGCATTAATCCTCTTTCCACTTCTTCGACTCATCATTTCCTGTCCTGTTTGGTTGATGCTTTTATATCAAGTGGATTTTATTGTATTCTCGACATCAAGTTTGGTGTTGTCGGCGAATGGCTCTTTCAGTTAAGAGACCTTTTGACTATATAAACAGCAGGGTTATTATTGTTAACTAAAACTAACACTATTCAACAATTTCCTTTAAATTCCTTGTAATGAACTAAAATAAAGGCCTAAATGGCAGTTGGAAGAACTTGAATTCAATGAAAATTAGAAATGTTGACTTGAAACAAGTCAACTGAAATAAGTTGATGCACTAAATTATGAACTGGGAAAAAAAAGAAACGAATGTTAGTATTAAATCACACCTAAATAGCTATATTAAATATATAAATATTTTAAAGGCACATCAAAAATTGTTTAAACTAAAATTAAAGGAAAAGTTCACCCCCCAAAAAATGGTCCCCATTGACTTTCCATTTTAAGAATAAAAATAAGTCAATAAAGGGACAATTTTTGGGTAAACTATTCCTTTATCATGAAAACCAAAAATAGGAAAAGAAAAGTGAATTTAAAATATTAATAAAACTACAAATAAAATCGGATTATGCATGTATGAGTTATATAAGATATAAAATATGTTTATAAAAATGAATTATAAAAATTAAAAAGGCCTGCAGAAGAAAATGTGTCGGGTAAAAATGAGGGAAGCCTGACCCAAGTCTGTAGTCTAGTCTATAGTCAGTTTTATGGTCCGACTGAAACATAGTCTCTTCTAGCTTGTGATTCTTGTGGTTGTGTTATTGCGAGTTCGCAGCTCCACTGGGACAAATGCAGGTGTTGAGTCAGAAGATAATGGTTTCTCTGCTCTTTGATCATGTGACTCATGGCTGATCTCTCATCCAGCATCAGATGCTCAGCTCTGACTGTAAATGAACGGCGCTGATGCTGTTAAAGCGATGTGATATTTTCAGAACTGAATCACTAATCGTTGGTTTCAGAGCAGTTGTTGATCTCCTTCAGGAAGTTGAAGTCTAAAAACGGAATTGTTAAACTTGTTTTGCATTACAGAAAACCTTTTATAAGACATAAAACCATTAGAGATAAGGAAAATGTAATAGAAAGCTGAAAAGTTATAGAATACATGTGAATATTGCATATTTGTTCTAAGAAATACATTAGCAATATAGAATATAGTGTACAGAAAAAAACATGTGTGGGAACTACATGTTATTGCATTTTACTAGGCAGTCTAAATGATTATAAATCCTCTTTTAAGTCTTTTTAGTGCAAACCCATAAACATTGAATTAATCTCTTCACCAAAAAGGTTTTATTATCCATTTTGTGCGTTTTTACATCTTTTTTTGCAATTGTCTCAAAGCACACATCCTATTTATATGTCTGGTCATTTCAGAGAAGGATCGGGGTGAAAGAGGAACCGACGGTGAGAGTCTTTTTAAACCTCCAATATCACAAGATCACAACAAGCTGAATCGGCACAAAGAGTTGCACATGTTTTCAAAGACGCTGTGTGTTGAGTTTCATGACATATCAAAGACAAACAACCTTGTCTTTACAAACATTAATTATTCAGTTAGTGATTCGGTCTCGGATTCTTGCCGTCAGGTTTAGAATGGCACATTTCCTGGTTGTAAGTGATTTTGCAGATAACAGTAGATTTGTGTGTTGATCTTTAAAGGAGACAGGTGTTGTGTTTTCTCAACCTGACGAACCAGCCTGTGCTGTTTTTATTTGTCTTCAGTTAAAGATACAGATCAAATGTATGGAGCCAAAGTAGGGTCACATATATTTGCAAAAAAAAAAAAAGTTTTGCAAAAAAAAAAAAAGTTTTGCAAAAAAAAAAAGTTTTAAAAAAAAAAGTTTGCAAAAAAAAAAGTTTTGCAAACAAAAAAAAGGTTTTGCAAACAAAAAAAAAGTTTTGCAAACAAAAAAAGGTTTTGCAAACAAAAAAAAAGTTTTGCAAACAAAAAAAAGTTTTGCAAACAAAAAAAAGTTTTCCAAACAAAAAAAAGTTTCAAAAAAAAGTTTTGAAAAAAGTTTTGCAAACAAAAAAAAGGCTATTATCGCTCCTTTAAATTCGCGTTTCAGCCAATCGCTTCCTTGCGACACTGTTTTCTCTTTGCTCTTCACTTTTCTTTGCGCCTCGCTTTGTGTCCCTGATTTGACGTGGGGGAGGAGACAAGAGATTGGGGCGTGTACAAGCGACCTGAACCTGCCTCCCCTTACGTAGCGCCATCAGCGTAAACTGCTGTGCAGACTGACGCCTGGACCACACATACTCCGTGTGCGGTCTGTTTTTTTTTTTTACGTGCACATGTTAACGGATTAGATCATTCACACAGCGCGCGTATGAAGTGCGGCACGTCCGATGCAGGTGCGTTGCGTTGCGTTAGTGCAGCGATCGTTTACGCATCGAGTCTATTTTTGCTGTACAGCAGCACACGTATCATGCCCAAAATGAACACGAATTGACAAGAAATGCAATAATTTCACCAAAAATGCATACAAATTAAGTTTACTACCTTTTTATTTGACCTTTTTAAGCAATAAAAACAAAACAAGAGTTGTAAAAACAATAAATCGGATTAAAATGTTGTGTCGTACAAATATCCTACAGTGTTTATATTTTATGGGGAAGGTGCACGCAGATAGTGACAATCAGGTGACAAGCATGTTGTAATGTGATCCATGTTGACTTCTGCACTGGTTCATAGAGTGAAGTGAACACAAAGTCTGCACCTCGTTCTTCTCCGCAACATTCTTAGCAACAGATAAAACGATAGCCTTTCTTTTATCAACAACTCGCACTAAACAAAAGAAAGAATCACAATGACGAAAATAGCGTTTCATAAACCTTTTATTTTTCGAATAATCTTCCAAACATTGGGAAGTTACTTAACCATTGTTGACTGAATCACTCCGAAGACGCGTACCGCTTGCACGCAAACGTAACGTAGTATGTGTGGAAACACAATGGCACATGACGGATCTGTACTGCATACGTGTTGCTCTACGCACCGCATATGTAATGCACACGGAGTATGTGTGGCCCAGGCGTCAGTCTGCACAGCAGTTTACGCTGATGGCGCTACGTAAGGGGAGGCAGGTTCAGGTCGCTTGTACACGCCCCAATCTCTTGTCTCCTCCCCCACGTCAAATCAGGGACACAAAGCGAGGCGCAAAGAAAAGTGAAGAGCAAAGAGAAAACAGTGTCGCAAGGAAGCGATTGGCTGAAACGCGAATTTAAAGGAGCGATAATAGCCTATTTTTATTTGCAAAACATTTTTTTATTTGCAAAACATTTTTTTTTTGTTTGCAAAAATTTTTTTTTTTTGCAAAACTTTTTTTTTTTTGCAAAACTTTTTTTTTTGCAAAACTTTTTTTTGTTTGCAAATATATGTGACCCTACTTTGGCTCCATACAAATGAGAGAAACGCACAACAGAAAGGGAGGCATGTGAGGACATCGGGTTAGATGTTGAAGAAACGGTTCATACAGGAATGAAAATGCTGACGTTTAATGTTACGTTGTTACGGGGGGCCTCAGGTTTTGACTTTGCTTAGGGCCCCCAAAATGGTAAACACGCCCCTGTGTGTACGAGTAATAATACCGAAATGTATAAATGTGTCCCTTCGATGGTAAAAAAATGATGTGATGTCCAAACTCAGCATACAACTTCAGAAACAGTAAAAATTAAAGCTAAGTACATCTTGTATTGTATTCATCACTAAGATCCTCTAACTCCAACCTGTTGCATGCGCCGAGGACTAGGCTAAAAACCTGCTGCCGGTCCAAGACTCTGGAATAAACCCCCCCATGTTAGAACTGCCCCAACTCTGCCTGTTTTTAAATCTTACTTGAAGACCTTCTTATTTTCTCTGGCTTTCGATGTCCCTTGACAACCTGTCTTTGTTTTTATGAGCACCACACATATTACAGCGTGGGTATATCTACGCTATTTTTTATGTCTTATGTTTAATGTTTTATTGTGCCTATTTATAACATGTCTTTGTGTATTGTATTGTATTGTATTACATTGTGTAGTCATTTTAACAGTCAAATAATAGAAAAGCTTATGTTAAATGTAAAATAGTGAGCCAGTGTTCACGCAGCATTAAAAAAGTGTGTCCGTGCACTCAACGCTAATCTTCATGTGTGAGGTGTTTAGCACTAAAGATGTGTTTGTTTGTCTTTCAGTCCGTGGCTTTGAAACCGAGGAACAGTTCGAGGCGTTTGTGAAGACAGACCCACATTCAAGCGGCATTTTGGCGGCGGTTGTGTTCGAGCACAAATTCAGCCATGATGATGAGCCTCTTCCCCTGCAGGTGACATCTCCCCCCATTCCTCTGTCCATCCTTACATTTGATCTGTTTACTGGTCTGCTGAGATCAACCTGTCTGACTACAATATAAACAAATGACATGAATCTCATGGAGAAATGCCGGCTCATTTTTTACTCCAAAATATCCCAAAAAGATTCGGTAACTGTTTATCGATTTAATTCGGTTCTTTTTGTCATGCAAAAAATATGTTTTCTTTTCTTTTAGCAGAAGATCAGTGGTGCCGTGTCCTGAGTTATCAAATTAATTTCACTGTATAAAATGTATAATATCCAATATAAAGCATTCATGTATTTTAAATGGGCATAAGTAAACCATGCAGATGAAGAACATGGATGGATGTTTTTCCTTCAGATTTTAGGCAGAACTCTGGTTTAAAAGTTTTTTTTGTTTTGGTGCAATTCCCCAATCTGTCTGTCCTTCATGATGACTACATAATTTTAAACCTTGAAGGGAATGTTCTGTTCTTGAAGATGTTCTTCACAAGCAGATTAAAATCATTTCTTTGTCCTGTTTTTCACAAAACAGGGAAGTGCATTCTAACAGGATTAGACCATTAGTGGTCATAAGTGGTCCTACCTTCCAAAAATAAAGCCTCCAGGACCTGCTCGTGTGTTCACGAACGGCTCATTTTTGTAGCTTGAGCTGTTTGAACAGTTCTGCGATGTATTATGACCTTCCTCTTGCCTAATGGAGAAGAGAGGTCTGTTTGTCTTGAACTGACTCATCTCTTGATAAAAGCTCTTGAACCTCCATCACGAGCAGCACGTCTCTCGAGAAGCGTTAAATGAGATCCAGCGCAGGTCCTGTGCGGCTGATGACTAATTTCTACCGTCTTCTGTTGATTCTTTACACTTCTTTATGAACATTCAGCACATTGGGCTAAATCTTATCAGCCAAGATGTACGTGCCGAAACATTAAACATCTCTTTTTCCGCAAATTTATTGGAAACGAAAAGTAAAATTTTCGTAAATGTTTTTTTCATTTCGAAGGCAAATTTAGTTGGAGGATGTACTGTACGTGACAGACATCCATTCAATATCTCGTAAAGTCATGTGTTAATCTTTCACTTGATAAAACATTGAACATTTCACCTATGCCCAAGACTGTTTCAATATTAACTGTATCCCGACTAGCTTGACATTGTTTGCTCAATATTTCTTCTCCATTGGCAGGTTGCCTATCATCTACGCTTCTCGTACAGCCCTCGAAACGCTCCGGCTCGTGAGAAATCTGAGTTTGATCCAAACAATGACATGGATTGGCACACCCTCCGCCTCTTCCCTCTTTTCCAGCTTCCGGGGCCCAGGGAACAGCACGACCCTCCCGGGGGCACCCCAGGTCAGTCGGCAGTGGTGCATTGTTGGAAATTAAAATAAACCTAGTTTGAGCAACCAAGAAAGTCCTCAATGGGTGTTGTAATATTACGGACTGGAAATATTGAACGGCATTTCCTTTGATTTTAAATAGCCAGGTGGCTTTAGTGTACGTTACTACTAGTGCGCTACTCCCTTTTTTTATTCTAAAGATAATTTTATTGAACCATAAATGAATACGCTCCTACACAGAAGACAATGCGCTTCTCATCATTGCCTTTGTCTTACACATGAAGTGCTCTGTTTTAGTTATTCATCAGAGATTTATACATCAGCCTGATTTGGTTCTTTAAAGTCCCAGTGAAAAAAAAATTACAATTCCTATTTTCTCATGAAATATCGCAGTGTTCATTTTAAATAGTTTATCAATGTGGGTTATTCTCTTTTTTAAAATTCATGTGCCCTCTTAATCTTCAGTTAAAATCTAGAAATGCACTTCCGTGTATTATCCATCTCAAATGACGTCAGTTAGACGGCTTGGGGCGGAGCATCTATTAACTCCTCCCATTCAAGTGTCCGTCTGCTGCCAGTTCCATTTCAAAATGCAACGGGTGTTTTTATACATCCAATCAATTCGCTGTAACAAAACACAAGCCACGCCCACAACTTTTCTCATTCGAAATTCCGTTTCACTCGGAAATGCGTCAAAGTACGAAAGTAAAAAGGATTCCGTTTCACGAGGACTTTAAACAAGCTGATGTCATTTCTGCCGGCTTGGTTTCTGTAATAAAGCAAATGCAATAACCTTGTCAATTCGCTCTTCTCGGTTTCCATAACAGTGTGTTCCCAAACCCAATGTGTCCCATTACAGCGGTACACCTGCGGTGGTTCTGTGTTTGGTCATCTGTGATGTGTTTGCATTAAGCTCGTGTCGGCTCTGTGATCTCAGACTGAAGCGTTGTCTTTGATGACCGTCAGCCACTATTTTTGGCCCGATGTAGCGCGATCTTTGAGACACGGGCTTTACCGTCGTCTCTTGATCTGAATTTAATTGCGCTTACTTTTATTAAAATGAAAGGGCATTTGGATCTCTGTGAGTCATCATGGTTTGAAAAGGCAGGAGCGAGGAATTTTTCATCTGTTCCACGCTGTAGGAAGTGAACGTTTGAGATTGTCTGCACACGTGGAAGCTGCCGTGAATCAAACTCCTTTGCAAAGCAAACACAATTGAACTACAGGAGCACTAAACTAACCAGAAATGTGTCCAACACACGCTACCTTACACATTTATTGTATTGTCTAATTTACGTATTGAAGGCCGCTATGGTTTGCAATAAACATTTCAGTCCATGAAGACATTCCTGTCATCTGTTATTTTTGTCACGTAGTTTTACAGGCGATCTGTCTTTCTCTCCGGTCAGGTTATTTCCGTGAGGGCTTCCTGCAGGTGCAGCATGCGGTGGACAGGGCCATCATGAAGTCCTATAACAGCACAGCAGCCTCGGCCCTCCTCAGCCAAACTCACGTGCGGCTCTCCCGCTTCCCCTACCCGCCGTTCATCTACGACGTCTTCATCCTGGCCATACAGAACCAGCTGCCCCTGCTCCTCGTGTTGAGCTTCACGTACACGTCTCTGAACATCGTCCGCGCCGTGGTGCAGGAGAAAGAGAGGAAACTCAAGGTCTCTATATGCGTGTCGCTTCTGTGCCAAATAAAATGGATGACAGTATGAATTGTCTGACGGCCTTGGTGTTCATGAGTTCATTAAAGAGGATCAGGTCTTCTCTCAGTCCGACCCGATCATGTGTTGATAGTGCAGTATTGAAACAGACTGTCAAACCCGTCCTGATGGTTATTTTTGTTTCAGGAGTACATGCGCATGATGGGTCTCAGTAACTGGCTGCATTGGAGCGCCTGGTTCCTCATGTTCTTCCTCTTCCTGTCCATCTCAATCTTCTTCGTCACTCTGCTCTGCTGTATCAAGGTTTGTTTTCCAATCGTTTACATTTGGCGAACGATTTACAAGTATCCAAATCTTTTCACATGTACAGTAATTTCTGCATTCTTCAACTTTACTTAAACACTCTGGAAGAACTCTCTGCATTTGTATGAAATGTACTGTACAGCTACTGGATGGCAAATGACAAGATATATTTTAGTCGAGTTGAGAATGCCATCTGAATAAATGTGTTTTTTTATAAGATTATAGTACAATTTATAAGGTGACTCATGAAGAAATGAGCTTCTTTTTATAATGAATCAGTCAATAAGACCTAGAAATCTGCCCAGAGCTCATTGGTTATTGTTTCAAGTCTCATTTATTTGATGTTATTATGTTGTTGTGAAGTCTTGTGAGACATAAATCACTCAATTTCATTGTTCAATAAAAGCTTGTAGAAAAATAATTCTGCTAAAACTAATCTTACCAAAAATGTTATTACAATAGTATTATTTGGTTTATTTTAATTATTTATTTATTGGGCTGTTGGGTCAGATTTTGTGGGCTCATAAAGACACTCATAAAGATAAGTACGTAAATTGACCTGCTTATTATAAAGATAGGTGGCGCAATAGATGTGAAAGTTATAGTTGCAACGTAAAAAAGCATATTGATGGCAGTAAATAAACTATAAAGGCTATTTCACACCAAAAATTATAGTTATCACAATAACTATATTTACGTCAACAAACAATAACGTTATGTTTATTTATGCGCAAGCCCTTTTATACGAACAGATTTGATTGGCTGTCAATGTTTCATCGTTCATCGTCTCAATTATATTGTTTCTCTGTATCTTTATATGTGTGGTGTTGAATGCTTTTCTCTTTAATATAGAATCGATGTTAAAACCTCGTCTTTATGGTTTCAGCGTCAACAACATAAATGTTGCGCGGCCCAAACGTAACTTCCGATAGAGCTCTGCAAAGAATCAATAGCTGTTGAGTAGTTTTAATTTAATTTAATCCAATGAATATACAATAAAAAATATTCATATAAACTAATATTATTAATATTAAATAGATTGTTATATTATAACCAAACACAGACCGACAGTAAACTTCGTCCTGGCATCCGATGAAACCGTCTATAGCTATCACGCTTGGTGTGTATGGGCTTTATTTGGTGGATAGTATTAATCTGATCAATAATTGCTCATTCTAAAGCAACGTGTGTGTATTTTTTGACAGGTGAGTCCTAACGGAGCAGTGTTGACGTATAGTGACCCGACGCTGGTGTTCGTCTTTCTGCTGGTGTTTGCTGTGGCCACCATCAACTTCTGCTTCATGGTCAGCGTGTTCTTCTCCAGAGGTGAGTGCTTGATTTCTCGCTCTTCACGCAAAGTGCGTCTTTAAAGTGTGCCGTTCTTTACCCTACAATCTGTGTAATGCCCAGAGTTTTTATAGCGCACACACTCCACGGCTGTTTAATCATCGTGCAGTCCGTTTTGTGAGATCCACAAAGGCCGTAATGAGGAGATGGAGAGGTAGCGGCAGATGAGCGAGAGGTGTGTCAAGGCGACCGGGGCTGTAAATTAAGGTTCAAACGGCGAGCTGTTGCAATCCGGAAAAAGAAACCGCTTTCAATTATCCGAGCTTTACGACAGACATGTGAACGCTGTTGGTGAAAAATATGATTTTTCAGTTTAGGATAAAGAAATTGATCTCACTGGGGGAAAAAGTTGTAAATATTACAAGATTATATTCTGTGCTTTGCTGTTAACCTGTTGTGTTGCTGTGCATTTATTCCCTGGTTCCAGTTGCTATGGTATTATAAATGGTTGCTAGGTTGATTTGTGTGGCATTCGTCTTAGAACCACTCTTATATAGACTATTGGTTGTTTAAAAGCTTTTGAAAATCAGCTCTCTATTGTGTGTAAATTGTTTTGCATCTTTCATTTGGCAAAAATGTAAATGACCACAAAAGCTTATTATGGTTCTCAAGCGAAACGTGTTTTATTAAACTAATGCAAACCTTTAACAGTGTGCAGCCTGTATTGTTTAATAACGCTTTACTGAGTCATTGTTGGACGCACGAGATATATGCGACGAGGTCTGTTATTTTTTCCTCCAGCACAGTAAGGCCACGGCTGTGAGATTGAATCTCTCCGCTCCAACGCCCTTCTTTATTCGAAACTGAATAGACACGTTTCCTATCAGGATTTGTAAAGGCTGAAAATGGACCTAAATCAACATGTTCTACTGCATCAGTCCGGCCCAATCAAACACCAAATGACACATTGTGGCGTCTGTAGAGCTCCACGCATCTTTTTGTCCCTTCGAGATGTGAATGTTATATTAGCCCAGTGTGTCATTTTCTTTGATTTTCTGCACAGCGGTGCCGCTCTATTCCTGCTCTTTTTCTCTCCCGTGTTCTGTCTTTTATGGGCGTCTGATGGTGGAGGGTGAGACAGCCTTGCAGCTCTTTCGTGCTTTAAGCTCACGCTAGTGTCAGGGGTGTGGTGTCCACAGGGGTGGCACAGGGTGGCAGCTGCCACCCTAAAAATGAGCTTTGCCACCCCAACGCTGACCATACAGTCATGACTGTGGTCCTAATGTAATGGCGTGTCTGTCGCCGTTTGAGCAGCCTTTTTATTGTTGGCAAAACCAGGTAAAACTTAAATGAAAAGATTTTCCGCCTTTTTGCTGATCAGAAAAATTATCTGAACCAAACTGTAATAGGGCACAATAATTAGGAATCTATGATATTCCTTATTCTGACGATGCAACAGCGAAAATTAAGATTTATACGTTTAGGTATTGCCACCCCTTATTGCACTCTTGTCCCTCTTTGCAACCCCGTGTATAAAATCCTGGACACGCCCCTGGTCATGTCGCACATGAATAGTTAATGAGGACTGTTTCAAAAAAGGACATTTCACCTCAATGTTCATTATTGTAATGAATGTCCAGGCAGTTTATTTAAAGGGATAATTCACCCAAAAATAAAAGTCTGATCATTTATTTACCTTCTGTATGTGACTTTCTTTCACCTGTTGAACACGAAAGAAGATATTTTAAGAGATGTCTCGGTGGTTTTGTGTTCATACAATGGAAGTCAAAGGGGTTCAGTGTTGTTTGGTGACCATCGTTCTTCAAAATCTTTTGTTCTGCAGAAAAATGAAACTCATACAGGTTTGGAATGACATGAGGGTGAATAAATGAATGAATTTTTATTTTTGGGTGAGCTAGTTCTTTCAATTACTGTCAGGATAATGAAAAACATCATTAACTATTCCATTATCTTTCACCTGCAGCGAACGTGGCCGCAGCAGCGGGCGGCTTCATCTACTTCCTCAGCTACCTGCCATATCTCTTCCTGTGGCCCCGCTATGACCTCCTGTCCCAAGCCCAGAAAGTCTCCGCCTGCCTCATCTGCAATGTGGCCATGGCCATGGGTACCCAGCTGATCGGCATGTTTGAGGGCAAAGGTCAGTGGTCGAACTCATCACATTATCCTCCCGTGTTCTTAAACACAATGTTTTTGCCATACTGCTTTAAAACAGGAAGTTGACATCCATGTCCCGTGTTGTCCTCAGGGACGGGCATCCAGTGGTCTAACCTGTTTGAGCCGGTGACGGTGGACGATGACTTTTCTCTGGCTCATGTGCTCGGACTGCTTCTCTGCTGGACGCAGTGATGTACGGCCTGGTGGCCTGGTACGTGGAAGCGGTATTCCCCGGAGAGTACGGAGTCCCTCTGCCGTGGTATTTCTTCATTCTGGTATGTGTCGCGTGCATATTAGATAGTACACTTTAAAGAATGTTGGGTTATTCTCAACCCAGCGTTGGGTCCAAAAATGGACAAACCCAACCATTGGGTTATGAATGAACCTATGTTTGGTTGTTTTAACCCATTGTTGGGTCAAATATAAACCAATTGCTGTGTTAATTTAACCCAACGGTTGGGTTTGTTCATTTTTGACCCAATGCTGGGTTGAAATGACCAGACATTTTTTTGTGTGAACATCCCAAAATGAAAATTAATTTAACAATTAAAATCTGTATGACTTGCTTTCTTCTGTAGAACACAGAAGAAGATATTTTGAGGAATGTTGATAACCAAATAACACAGAACCCAATTGATTTCCAATTTGTGAAGACAAAACCACGAGACGTTTTTCAAAATATCTTCTTTTGTGTTTCACAGAAGAAAGAGTCGCATACAGGTTTTGACCAACATGAGAGAGAATAAATGGCGTCCAAATTTTTATCTTAGGCTGAACTATGTCTTTAAGGGAACAAATTCGTTGTTTCCCTAATATTTTCTTTGTAGACAGCACGTGAGGTCGTCTGCGTGTGAAACTCTGCTCAACATGAATTCTTCGTTAATTCATGAATTATCAGAAAGTGACGACCGAAAAGCTTGACATCATAAAAACCCAGAAAGTCTCTCAGCTGACGTGTTCTGACCAGAGACATGAAGCATTCAGTCTCGCCAGGAAACCTTGCTTATGTCATCCAGACAGCACAGGAAGTCCATTCGCAAGCTTATTCCTCACCTTCAGGATGTACTGTAGGGTGGGTGTGGAGAGGGAAGGAACACAGCTATCGTATATGCAAATATACAATGGTTGTGTTCACAGGCGAGCTTGTCGTAAAGAACCCTGCGAGACAAAGTGCAACAATGGCCTTTTACGTCACACACCTCGGCTTGTGCCGTCTGGATGTCTTGCACTTTTACCCACGATGCATTCAAACGCAGACTGACATCTTGAGAAACGCTAGGCTACATTTAGAGAATGTCAACTGAAACTGATGTTGTGGTGGAATCATGAGACGATCAGCAGTGGAACAAATTCTTGCTGTGTCACGTTTAACTCGACAGGACAGTTAGCATGCAGAAAACCCCTCACGATTTAATACTGGGCTCACAATACGATTGAATCACAATATTTTGAAAAAGTTCATCACCAAAAATAAAGTAAAACCCTACGTTACTTCTAGAACTGTCAACATTAAAATTGTAAAAAACATGTTGATGCAGGTCACATGTTGCAACTCAGCCAATAGGATTAAACAGGCTTGATATTGTAAAAAAAATCGTCATAGCTCTTCAATGCATATTGTTACATAGTTCAAGTACATTTTTCTTACTCCATTGGCAGATATTTTTCTTGTTTTGAGCAATAAATTACTTTTCTATCCATATTTAGATTTATCAATTTTAAATTGTATATTTTTATGGGTCAATATGTTTACCCATAACACATACTTTATGAAACATAATATGTACATCATCCGTATATATTTTCGAATGGCGTAATATATTTAATTTGAATAATATTACGTTGATTCTTATCGTGTTTATGGAGCATCTTCTTCTTTGCATACAAATCACACTGAAGTCAAAGGCCGTAAAGGTTTTGTGTTTGTCTAATATTTGGCCTCCTGGTCTGCCCCCCCACAGTCGTCGTACTGGTGCAGTAGTCCTCGCGTTGCCTTTCTGAAAGAGAAAGGGGAGGAGGAAGATGCCGAGAAGGCTCTGAAGGGCGAGTTTATAGAGGAAGAGCCAACTGGACTGGTGTCAGGGGTCAGAATCAAACATTTGACAAAGGTACTGCAGGAGCTAGATTTAACATTGTTTCACAGAATACCTTTAGCACGAGGTCAGTGTGATGATGACGTGGATAACGTGTGGATTACCGTGTCACAGGTGTTCAGAGTGGGCAAGAAGGACAAAGAGGCAGTGAGAGATCTAACGCTCAACATGTATGAAGGTCAGATCACAGTCCTGCTGGGTCACAACGGAGCTGGAAAGACCACCACACTGTCTATGCTGACAGGTAAGAGTTATATCGCCATCTCTCTCTGAAACACAAAATTGCAGGTTACTTGTTTTCTTTATGTGGTTTGCACTTTTGCATTTGAAATTGTACCCGACAAAATAAAAAATGATTAAATTATAGATCATTACCCTTCAAAAAAATTTGTTTTACTGCTTTGTATATTCTGTCTTGTTTTCTAGTACAAACAGTTTACAAAAGTTTAAAAACTTTACAAATTGTGCATTTACTTGAAGCAAATGACTTGAGATATTAAGTCCTGTTTTTTGAAAAAAAAGGAAATAATGTGAGTTTAATTTTAAAGAAATAGTAAGAAAAATAAACGTGAATTAGGAACCTTAATTCAGAGATATTTTTCTTACCCCATTGGAAGGGATTTTTCATTTTTTTAATTGTAAATAAATTTCACTTTATCGGGTAAGATTTTTATGTACTTGTTCAGAAACATCGTTTTGTTTATTATTAATAAAAAAACTATGAATTGCCACTTCAACAACATTTGGTCTCCTGCGGCGTTGAAAATCTGTTGTGGTGAATTTTCTCTTTTATGGAACTAGTTCATTCCAGTCAAATAATGAATTCGAATCATTGCTCAAATGATGAATCTGCATCATTGCATCAGAAGTAACGTTGCATTTCTCGTGTTGTTGTTTTTTGTGTAATAAGTACTTGGTTTTGCTCTTATTGCTCTTTAGCAATAGCCTGTGTTTGATTTAGTTATAAGTGTGTTTTTGAGTTGGTTAAGTTTTCCTTAATGTTCATTTATATTTACTGGGTTTAAAAAAAAAGATTCTAAAAGATTGACTTTAGTTTTGCTAAATTTGATGACAAATGCCTTAATCCACGGCAAATTACAAAATGTGTTTTTAGCTTCACACACTGTATCAAGAGAAAATGGCAATGGTTGATCACTTCTCTCCCTCTGTCTAGTCCCTCTCGGTGAACAAGAAGTTGAAATCATTTTTACTTCCGTATTTTGACGCATTTTCGAGTAAAATGGAAATTTCCAAGAGAAAAATAGTGGGCGTGGCTTGCGTTTTTACACTGCGAATTGATTGGATGTATTGCAATGCAGTTTTAAATGAAACTGGCAGCAGACTGACAGTTAATGGGGAGGGGTTATCGGAGGCTCCGCCCAAGCTGTCTATCGTGTCATTTCACTTCATTTAAGATGGATAGTCATTGGAGGTCAGAAGTGCATTTTCAGATTTTAACTGAAGATAATGAAGGCACATGAATTTTAAAAAGAGAATGACCCACTTTGAAAAACTTGTTACAATAAACGCTGAAACATTTCATGAAAAAATGTCATGTCATTTTTTATTACTGGGACTTTAATAGCGTCGTTTTTGTTTCTGTCTTTCCTCTCAGGTCTGTTCCCGCCCAGCAGCGGCCGTGCATACATTAACGGTTATGATATATGTCAGGACATGACTCTGATCCGTCGCAGTCTGGGTTTGTGTCCACAGCACGACGTGCTCTTCGACAATCTCACCGTCCGAGAACATCTGCTGTTTTACACGCAGGTAAACACGGATCACTCGAGAGTCCGACTTAGTCTCTGTTGAGTTTAAAAGACGTGAAGTTGATCGTTTTTTTTCATTTATTTGCAATTCATTTGCAGTCCAAATCTCTTGAATAAAACGTCTAAGACACACATTGTGTTTTTCGGACAATGTTTGAGATATTTCTTGGTATGCAGCATTTTAACAAATCCCCTACTAATTCTCCTTCTTGTCTTCATCTTCAAGCTAAAGGGTTTCCCTCGCCATAAGATCCCAGACGAGGTTGAGCGCATCATCCGTATTCTTAACCTGGAAGACAAGCGGGACGCCAGATCCAAGACCCTCTCGGGAGGAATGAAGAGAAAGCTTTCCATCGGCATCGCTCTCATCGGAGACTCTAAGGTCGGTTCGCGCAAACCGCGTTAATTTAAAGAAAAACAGTGCCGTGTCCACCCTCCCATGCTTTAACACCACACGTGCGCTTTTTGCCGCCCGTTAGGTAGTGATGCTGGACGAGCCCACCTCGGGCATGGACCCTTCCGCCCGACGGGCCACCTGGGACCTGCTTCAGGGCGAGAAGCGTGGCCGGACCATCCTGCTCACCACGCACTTCATGGACGAAGCCGATCTGCTCGGAGACCGGATCGCCATCATGGCCGGCGGAGAACTGCAGTGCTGCGGCTCGTCACTCTTTCTTAAAAACAAATACGGTGAGATTGTGTTTATTCACGCGGTTCGGAAAGTGCTGCTGTCTTGTGGTCCGAAGATAGACGTTTCCTCTGTGACTTCTGACAGGTGCGGGTTATCACATGGTGATCGTCAAAGACGCATTTTGCAACGTGTCGGAGATCACGCGTCTGGTCCACATGTATGTGCCCAACGCCACTCTAGAGAGCTGTGCCGGAGCCGAGCTGTCCTACATACTGCCTAAAGAGAGCACCAACCGGTATGAGACCACAGTCAAATCTGACAGTTTCTTACGAAAACCTCGTCCATCATTTCTCCAAAGTCATGAGATATTTGTTTCACGTGGTTATTGATGTTATGCCATTCGCCTTGACATGTCTCGGCAGGTTTGAGCTGCTGTTTGCCGAGCTGGAGATGAATCGAGAGGAGTTGGGCATCGCCAGTTATGGAGCGTCGGTCACCACCATGGAGGAAGTTTTTCTGAGGTATTCAGGCACAAATTTACACAATTTTCTTATGAGAGGATCAAGATTTTTCTTTAAAATGAGGTTTTATTAAGAGTTTTATAGATGGTTTCAGCGGCAACAACGTAACCGTTATGGGGCAAACGTAACTTCTGGTAGACCTCTACAAAGAATCAATATTTTAATTGAATACAATGAATATACAATGAAATATATGTATTAATTAACGTTTATATAAATAAAATTTGAACTTCAATTGTTATCGTAGGCATGTTTGTGTCAGTGTACGTTTATGCGTGTGTGTCTGTGTGTATCTCAGGGTCGGCAAGCTCGTGGACTCCAGTTTGGACATTCAGGCCATTCAGCTTCCTGCTCTTCAGTATCAGCATGAGCGCAGGTCACATGACTGGACGACGGATGACTCCAGCAGTGTTAGCGGTATGACCGACGTGACGGATTTCACAGACAGCGGCACTTTAATTTCAGAAGACGGCTCCAACATCAAACTCAACACTGGGGTGAGCGGCTGCTTTCGACCCTTTTTGCCTCCAACTTTAAAACATCTCGCCAAAAAAACTGATATCATTTTTCTCGCCATGGAAGTCGGCATGGTGTTAAAAAAATAAACAAAACATCTCGCCATTGACATTTCCTCGGGTGCTGAGTTTTCTACATCTCTTTATTCTCAGGCCCGACTCTACCTGCAGCAGTTCTACGCAATGTTCCTGAAGAGGGCGCTGTACAGCTGGAGGAACTGGAAAGTGATTGTGGCTCAGTTTTTGGTGCCGCTCATTTTCATCGTGTTGGCGCTGGTGGTGGCCCGCACTCTTCCCGGCGGCCACAGCACCTCTCAGCTCCGCCTGTTGCTGTCACAGTACGGCCCTACACAGGTGCCCGTGGCTCTCAAAGCAGACGCCGGCCCGCTGGCCGAAGCCCTTGCTGAGGTCTACACCGCACAGCTGGCGTCCCAGAACGCCATAGCCGCCACTAATATAACAGGTAGCGCTGGTATATAAAACACGTCTTTTTTATTTTTACACATTAAGTTTTTTCAGTTCTTCCATTTGAACATTTCGAATCTAATTGGCAATACATCGCCAAATGTATCTGCATTGACTAAATCATATTTTTTCTTCAGATCTGTCAGATTATGTGCTTTATAATGCTGTGAGAGAGGGCGGCGCTTTCAACGAACGCTGTGTGGTGGGTGCTGCTCTCGGCAAATCCAGGAGTCACACCGAGATGATCGGATACTTCAACAATCAGGGCTATCACACCCCCGCCACGGCCCTCATGCTGGTGGACAACGCTCTTTACAAACTGTTGGCTGGACCCAACGCCTCCATCCAGACGGGAAATTTCCCCATGCCCCGTAACATGTCCGAAAGCGCCAAGAGCCAGCTTTCAGAGTGAGTCACTTCACCATTTCATATCTAGCATTTCTTTATATTACATTTCTTTTATAACATTTTATTTCTTTAAATTACATTTCTTTTATAACATTTTATTTCTTTATATTTCATTTCTTTTATAAAAATGTTTTCATTATATTACATTTCTTTTATTACCTTACATTTTTTATTCCATTGTGATTTCATTGTTACATTTCTTAAATTTCACTTTTTTTAATTAAAAAATATTTTATTTAATTTTACTTCATTATATTACATTTCTTTTATTACATTTTATTTCATTATATTACATTTATTTTATTCCATTGACATTGTCCATTTATTTTATTCCACTTATTTCATTACATTTCATTTTTTAATTAAAAAATATTTTATTTAATTTTACTTCATTATATTACTTTTTTTATTCCACTCTATTACCTTATTTTATTTCATTCCATTTTTTTCATTATATTAGATTTCTTTTATTACATTTTATTTCATTAAATTACATTTATTTTATTCCATTGAATTTTATTATATTACATTTATTTTATTTCATTGTTAAATTTCTTTAATTTCACTTTATTTCATTAAAAAATATTTTATTTAATTTTACTTCTTACATTTATTCCACTCTATTCGATTTTTTATTCCACTCTATTTCATTTATTTTATTCCACTTTATTTCATTATATTACTTTTTTTATTCCACTCTATTACTTTTTTTATTCCATTCCATTATATTATTATTTTTATTTCAACGTATTACATTTTTTTTATTTCATTATATAAAATGTATTTTATTTCATTATAGTACATTTTTTATTCCACTCTATTTCATTATATTAAATTGATGTTATTCCACTTTATTTCATAATAACATTTATTTTATTTTATTCCATTTTATTTTGTTTATTCTGTTAAATTTCATTAGATTTTATTTATTTTATTTACCTCATCTCCTTACGTTTTATTTCTTTCGTCTTAAATATATACTTTAGATGTAGTTATATATATTTTTTTTCTATTTTCAATTTTAGTAATATCTTATATTTTATTAATTTTGCTGTCTATAGGGAGTTAGCCAGATTTTATTTCACTGAAAGTTGTATTCTTGTACTTAAAATCTTAAATCCGTTGAGATTGTCTTCATTATTATGGGGTTGCTCTTCTAAGCTTTATTCTTTCTCTTGGTTTTTCTCTGTAGGGGTCAGACAGGTGTCGCCATCGCTATAAACCCCATGTACGGTATGGCATCTTTAGCCAGCACCTTTGCTCTGCTCCTGGTGTCGGAGCGCTCGGTGAAGTCCAAGCACGTGCAGCGGGTCAGCGGGGTCTACCTCTCTAACTTCTGGTTCTCCGCTCTGCTCTGGGATCTCATCAACTTCCTGTTGCCCTGTCTGCTCATGCTGGTGAGCGTAAAACTGGCCTTGCATCTCAAATAAAGCGATTTCATATTGAGATGTGTTGTTCTGAGTTTTGTGGTCTCTGTTTCTCCCCCTCGACTTTTTCCCTCAGGTTGTGTTCCGAGCGTTTTCCGTGGAAGCGTTTGTGGCAGAGAACCACCTGGTGGATGTTCTGCTGTTGTTGCTGTTGTATGGATGGGCCGTGATTCCTCTTATGTATCTGCTCAGCTTTCTGTTCTCCTCGGCCGCCACCGCTTACACGCGCCTCACCATCTTCAACATCATCAGCGGCACGGCCACGTTCCTCGCCGTCATCATCATGACCATACCCGGTGAGACTTCTCAGTCTGCAATGAGTTTTTATTTAAGTTTAATCTCTTTGTTTGTATATAACTGACTGCCAGTGATGTTTAGCTGTGTTATCTTTATATATATATACACGACACGTATATATGAAGAGTTTGGTTCCAAAATGAGATAACTCAGTTTTTTTAATATGTTATCATGTTTTTAGTGCGTTTTCTTGTGTTAGTTAGCTGTATTTTGTGAGTTATTATGGCTTAAATCAAAACAAACCCTCTTTAAGTTTTACTTAAGGGGCATTTCGCTTGAATTTTTATATTTTATTTTCATGGTAATTTCAGTTAAAGAAAATGTACGTGCTCTTGACATTTTTATGTTTACATTTTTTTATATTGATATATTTAAATATATATAAGTGTCTGCTAATTTTATTAAGTTCAAATTCATTTCTGAGACAACATTTCTGATTTTCATTTAGTTTAACTTTTTTTCAAATAATACTTAGGCCGATGTTTTTTATTATATAAGTAAAGCCTTAGGTTGTCTGTATCTTATACAGTTTTGCTTTTGAGACAACATGAAAGATTAAAAAAGCTACTTAATCATTTCGCTCTTAAACACAGTATTAGAAATGCAATTGAGCATCTTGGTGGATTGAATGCTGTTCGTAATTTCACAGTTTTGCGTTTCATTTATTCATTAATTTATTTAGCAAAACAAGGCAACGATACGTTGCTTTTAACCCTTGGATATTACCTGCTTTTGCAAACGCTGTATTGTGTTTCTATCGTCTCTCAGAGCTTCATCTGCAAGACCTCTCGCACATCCTGGATAAAGTCTTCCTGCTCTTCCCAAACTACTGCCTGGGAATGTCCTTCTGCCAGTTCTACCAGAACTACGAGGTCATCACCTTCTGCACCTCAAGCCCGATGGCGGAGTACGTCTGCAAGTACTACAGTGAGTATCCGTCTGAGAACAACTCTGCGCTTTCCCAATACGGCCTCGTTCTCAACGGTTCTTTTGCCGTTCATGTGCAGACGTTACATTCCAAGCGAACTACTTCTCCATGGAGGAGCCCGGCGTGGGACGCTTCCTGGTGGCCATGTCGCTGCAGGGCGTGGTCTTCATCGGCCTGCTCCTCCTCATGGAGCTCCAGTGCATCCACACGCTCCTGAACCTCTGCAGGGTACGCAAGAAGGTAAGAGAGGAATTAAAGACGGATGGATGTTGTGTAATCGTTCGGGGTCGGATGCTCACGATCGTGACGGTGTGATTATCAGCTCCTGCTGGTGGTAGAGGAGGGTCTTCAGTCTGAGGACAGAGACGTGGCTGAGGAGAGGAAGAGAGTTTGGAGTGTCAGCCGGTGGTCGAGTCCATGGTGGGCAGCCCGCTCATCCTGCAGGAGCTCAGTAAGGCACGTGATGCGTTTCGGTTGTTCTTTCACACTCGGTTGACTTATTTCGGTGTCTCCCAACATGGTTTTCGTTTGGTGACATGCGCTCCTGTGGTGGTTAAATCAGGTGTACTCGGGTGGGCCATCGCTGGTGGCAGTGGACCGCTTATCCCTGGCCGTCGGGAAGGGCGAGTGTTTCGGTTTGCTGGGGTTTAACGGTGCGGGGAAGACCACGACGTTCAAAATGCTGACCGGAGATGAAAGCATTACATCAGGAGATGCCTTCATCGATGGTTACAGCATCCTCCGAGACGTGAAAAAGGTTCCGGTTTTATTATCCGATGTCAACTTTCATTGAGTCTAGAGTTTTATTCGCAGTCATTACAAGTGTACAGCATTATGCCAGACACAGAAACGCAAATTTAGCTCAAATGTAGTCTACTCTGTGTATTGTCCACAGGTTCAACAGAGGATCGGCTACTGCCCTCAGTTTGACGCGGTGTTGGATCACATGACGGGACGGGAGACCCTATGCATGTACGCCAGACTGAGGGGCATTCCGGAGAAGTACGTGTCCGCCTGCGTCGAAAACGTCCTGCGCTCGCTGCTGCTCGAACCTCACGCTGACAAACTGGTCCGCAGCTACAGGCATGAATGATCCATCACATCCAACATTTCATCCGTCTGTCCATCTGTCGTGTCTGTTTACTAAACGTTTCTTTGGGTTCCTCTGGACAGCGGTGGTAATAAGAGGAAGTTGAGCGCAGGCATCGCTCTGATCGGAGGGCCGCCTGTGATCTTTCTGGACGAGCCGTCGACCGGCATGGACCCCGTTGCCAGACGCCTGCTGTGGGACGCGATAACACGCACCCGAGAGTCGGGAAAAGCCATCATTATAACCTCACACAGGTCCGTCACGCACGTCCTGATGCATGTGAATATTAACCTTTTGAACATATGCAAAAAAGCGCCGTGGGTTTGAATAAACTGTCGGGCTTTAAAAACGTGAAATAGATATGTGTACTCTCTCTCTCTCTCTCTGCAGTATGGAGGAATGCGAGGCGTTGTGTACGCGGCTGGCCGTCATGGTTAACGGGCAGTTCAAGTGTCTGGGCAGCCCGCAGCATCTGAAGAGTAAATTTGGAAGCGGTTACACACTGTTGGCAAAGGTTCACACGGAGGGAGATTTAGGAGAAATGGACCTTCAGCTCTTTAAAGACTTTGTTCAAAACACCTTTCCAGGTATGTCGATCGGCGCGGCGGTCTGTATTGTTGTTTGTTGCTGAGCGGGTCAGAGTTCATAACCTCTCGTCTTACGACTCTTACAGGAAGCTTACTGAAGGACGAACATCAGGGAATGGTTCACTACCATTTAACCGATAAAACCCTCACCTGGGCACAGGTACGTCTCGTGTCAATCATTCCAATGGCTCTGACCGGCATAGGCGGACAGTTTAGTTCAGTTTTATCAAAAATGTTTGGACATTACATTTACATTCAGAATCAACTTACAAGAGTGAGGAAAACAATAGGTGATTTATCTACAAAAACGCACCCATTTATTTAAACTATATGGCCAAAAAGTTGTGGTTGCGTATGTCTAACGTCTGATTTATTGTCCATAAGTTTATTTTAGGCTGAGTTTAGTATATGTTTTAAGTATTTAATGCATCTGAGCAACAAGCCCTTCCAAATGTATCACATGTGTGTTGTTTTTATAACCTGCAACAAACTCAAACGTACAACTTTTATAAAGCCTTCAAGTTTAAAGTTTGATTGCATATGGAATGAACTGGGCACATGAAAATAAAAAAATATTTTGGATTATTTGAAAAGCTATTTAATAACGTTTTTGTGTATTATTGCTTCTTAATTCACAGAAATCCTACAGTTGTGTCACATAATGCGTGTTTATTTTGCTGTTTCGAAACAAAAAAAAAACATTTTCTGATGTCTAGACCCTACCAACAAGGGGTTTAGGAAAATATAAACAGATGGTTCACTTTATTGCTTGTTTAAATTTCAAGTTTAGACGGAAAATGTCACCTGCACAACGCTGGAGTTGTCCTAACATGTCTCTGTCCTGTAAGGTGTTTGGGGTTCTGGAAACAGCCAAAGAGAAGTATCGTATCGAGGATTACTGCGTCAGTCAGATCTCTCTGGAGCAGGTGTTTCTCAGCTTCGCTCAGTTTCAGCATTGCTCTGACGACCGCTGGAAATGACACGCTCCTTCGGTTCATCTTCACCTGTTGAATAGGAGGTGCGGCCTGGGCTAACTGACTCTCGGTGGAGTCACACCACAGGACGACGCTCAGGTCTTCTCTCGCACACTCATATACAACCCGATCAGATATAACACTCCCAGACTCCAGCACTGTGTCACACGGACGGGACCACTAACATCACATCTCGGCCAGCAGCTGTATTCTGGGTTTGTACACGTCCTTTCTTTGAGTTTTAATGGGTTGGGTCCATTCTCCACTGGGCCTGAACAGAAAGGACGTGTTTTCGTTGTGACCAAATGTCTTTGGAGCGCACTTGTGTACGACTGTTGTGTTATTCACGAATGTCCAAATTTGGTTTGTTGTTCTCCATTTGCTGTAGACTGTGGTCTTGATGGTACGTGCGCTTGGCTCTTTCAAAATAAATTCAAACGCCGAACGGATGGAAGACTATCTTAATATGGGACGTCCGGATCGAGAATGAGAAATCAAATTCGCAAAAATGCTGCGTCTTCGGGCTTTGCAATGTTAAAGAATGTTACATTTACAGAGAAACCTACCGTTTTATAGATGAGCTTTATTTAATTTATAGAATGAATACAATAGCTTTGATCGGTCATTTGGCAGGTATCAATTTCTTTCAAGAGTCCGCTTTTATCATGTTTAACAAGACACTCCAAAGAACATTTCTTTATATTTCGGTGAAAATATAGAAAGGCTTTCAAATGAATAACGTTTTCCATTTCCTAAGACGTTGTAACACTTCTCCCAACATTTCTAACTGTGATTTGTGTTTTTTATGAATGTGTATATATAGAAATGCCTAACGCTTCCACCCAGATTTGACTGTTTTTGAAATGCTTGTTATTCCACACTTGACCACTAGGGGGAACCCGGAGTTCACCTTTTGTGTTTTCATTAAACCAAATGAACCACTCCTGCGTGCGACAAGAACCTGTCCTGAAGCAAATCCACTATATTTACATGTGTTTTATTAACGCATGCCTTTTGTTTGGGTGTGTCTTTCAAATCTGATATTCACTTGCACTACTAGTGTGGACCAATTCATTCGCCCTCAGACAGATCCATCAAAAAGATGTGAAGAATTGCAAAGCAAGGTTAACGTAATATCATGTCCACGCAATAGGCCACATTCCTGAAACATGAGCGGCGTGAATTTACTGCGATAATTGGCTTTAGAAATGGAGCTCAAATAACAGCGAGGGACTTGAACTTCTTTGTGAAATCACTACAAAACATGTCCACATGTTCTGACACCGTCCTTTATTTGTTCCGAGATGAAACGCTGCTACGCTCATTTATTACGTGCATTGAACTGTTTTACATGTTTTCGACGTCTAACGTGGCCTTGTCGTTACAATGATCTACAGTTATGTGATGCGGCTACATCTAAAACAAGAAAACGAATCGACTACATGTGTACAATGCAGATTGTGTCTATGCATCTTTCCGTCCAGATTCACTTTCGTTGAATGTATTTTCATAGCAGAGGGGAAACTCGGGCTTATTCGTCACCGTAACGCTGACTTTCGGCGAAACTGGCGCAATGTAGATACAAAAGAGCTTCAGAGGGGACGTGGCCACGGATTGTCGATTTTTTTCCATGAATGGGTCTGTTTGTAACAGGTTTTGCACTTTGCTCTGGCTGTTGTGTCTGAACTGCTTGTTATGAAACTGAAATATTGCATTTTGAAGTGAGATAGAGAGGAGGAACTTAAAAATGTTAATGATGACAATGTTGATTGATTGAAAATGGTAATATATGCCATAACTTAAAAAGGGAATTGTAATCCTGTGTACTGTATCACTAAATTAACTATGTGTAAAATGTTAGTATTGACATTTCTTTTTTTATTAAATCTGCCTTATGCAAAGGATTTGTGGTATGATGTCGTTTTTATTTTTGTGTTGACTGTTTGAATGGCAAAGATAAACCATCTGCTCACTAGATTTTAAAGGGTTGAGTACTTGAGTAGTTTTCATTCTTCTTTTTATACTATACACACAGGAAGATTGTCAAATCTCATTCCCCATTGACTCCCATTGTGTTTATTTTCCGTACCGTGGCAGTAAATGGTGGGTGAGATCTGACATTCTCCCAAATTTCTTCCTGTGTGTTCAGCAAACCAAATAAATGTATACAGTGTTGGAACAATCTAAGGATGAGTAAATGATTACAGAGTTTTCATTTTGGGAGAAATATCCCTTTAAACCTAATTTTGTTGTGCCAGGTAAGTGGATTATCACACCCACAGCAGTCCATATTCCTCATAAATGAAATGAAATATATATAACAAAAATGAAATGAAAATATAGCAAATATTTTATGTTCTCTAAAGAGCCATCCCTTCTCTGTTTGTTGGGTATTACTGTACGGAAGCCTTGAACCGCAATGTAAAAAAATTGAATTCACATTTCTGTCCTGTGGCCTAATAGTTTTTTCTCCTTCCAATTTTTTTGCTTCAAAAATGATTTCTTTAAAGAGAAAATTATTATTTTTTAAAAGAGTTAATAACTAGGTTTTTTTAAGCTCCTACTTTGGTTTATGGATTGTCCAACAACAAGTGTATGTACATAGGTGTAAAAACACTATTATTTTGTAATAATAGGTAATTATTATTACCTTCTTCTTGACTGGCTCTCAAATGATTCGTTCCGCGATTCATCTGTCTAATCCCCTCCTTTCCGCTATCCTAGTCTGATGTGATGGGACAGATGGTCTAATCTGCCGTGATTGGTCTACCGCTCATGAGCTACATTGTTTGGGGGAGAAGAGTGAAGTTTTCACGGGCAGTCCTAAAAAAACATAGCGGTATGACTCGTTTGCGTGATTCAGAGTCGACTCACTTTTTTCCAAGCCAATAACTTTATTATTCGTTCACCATCGGATTTACATATTGGCAGACTGCTTACTTTCAAACACGGCAACATTACGCACTGCATAAAATGTCATTTGTTCAAGTTTTTTTTGTGTATTTACTCTTAAAAATATTTTTTTCATTTCAAAGGTTTTGTGTATTTTCTCTTTAAAAAATGTTTTTCTCTCGACAAAATGCAAGGACAATTTTTCTTACATTGCAGTGCTGGGCTTCCTTATTATTGGTTCTGGTCTGCACATTTTAATTCACAAAAATCCTACAAAGTATGTTGCCTTGTAAAAATGTGTGTCCTTTGTAAAGAAATGCATTCTCTGAGAATTTATATTTCAAGTTGTGACTGAAAATGTCACATCCATAATGCTAGAAATGCCCATTTATGCATCCAAAGTTTCATTGCATTCAAGCTGCATATTGTCTTTTGAACTCTTTTATTGAAATTAAAGTGGTTGTATGAAGTCAGTTCATATCATCTTTACACTAACCACACATGTAGGTCATCAAATCAACTATAGACATGTTCCACTAGCATATATGTTACAATATTTTCTAGGTCTGTTGTCCTGCATAAACTGAATGTGGAAACTATAATGTACAAAGTGACACTTAAAAAAGTTGTTTTGCAGTTTTAATATCTTGCGCAGTACAGGTATAACATTGCATTGCACAATGTTGGGTTTGTTCTAGATTTCATGACGTCTATTACAGGTCATTGTACACAGATTCACGGTTGACACATTTGGCTGACTTAAAACTGTATCACGACTATCAAGATTGAATGAAGGTAAACCTTGGGCTAGTTATCAGTGAATAAGATCAAGATTTTATAGTTTCTAGTTCCTTTTATCATCACCATTTATCACACGGAGATAATAATTGACTGTGTTTATAGACACATCTGTCCCGAGCGCTGCTGAACGGAAGATTCCAGTCGTAACTTGCTACCCCAGCATGGTACCAAATTTTTATTTGACAAAAGGCCTTCGCATTATACATGAAAATTCAAAACTCGCGGAAATGAATGCATCAAATATTTATTTAAGATTACATTTCTTATCAACTACAGGAGATTTTGGAAACACAAGCATGGCAGAGCTGATTCTTGGAGAAATGCTCAACGTTTTGTTACCACATAACAGACCTGCTTTTATGAAAAAACTTTAGTGTTTTTGACAAATTGAGCCGTGGTTTTCTTACATTGACCATGTTCTTTCCTTTGCTTTAACTGTGTTAAAACCACGGTTAGTTGTAAGGGTGTGACCCATCTTTAAGGTTGCGACTCTGAGAGCAAGTGGATTAAAAGAGATGACATGCATGACATACAGGTTTCACATTATAAAGCCTTGGATGAAATGCATTCTAGCTTCTGGCAGACAAACATTACATAATCAAGTCTGTGTGACAGGTTGTGACACAAGCACTGTGGTAGAGTTCATGACGTGACAATTGTGCTGTAAATGCGTTTCCAGAGAGCTGCTTTTCTGCTGTACTAAAGCTCAAATTGAAGTGCAATTATACACCTGGTATCACATCTCATGTACATTAGTGTGGAAAAGGTCACCCGAGCTAACAGTCATTGTACACAGCTGTGAACTGCACCAGTGCAGAGTTATTGTAGACTGCTTGGTGGATATTATATCATGCTGAAGGAAACAGTAATGTGTGTTCAATTGAACTTTTTGACGCAACAACAACAAACCCATCCGCTAGTTTAAATGTCTATATTTGACTCAACCGAAGGTTCAAAATAACCCAATCGTGATATTTAGTTAAAGCAATTGTGCATTTTATTTCAAATGAAAAACATGGATATTGTTTATTTTTTAAAGCTGTGCAAACCGGCTGTGATTCCTGCGCTACGACAGTCATGTACCAAAACCATCGGGGTTAATTCTGCACTTTAAAAAGCCTCAGGTGAAGCTTTCTGATGGAAAGGAGGGTGAATATGTCATTGAAGAAACCCTAAGCACATGTTGATTCACGATCGCTTTACGTCAAGTCGACAAGTTTGGTTTGATAAATCATGCGCATCGTGCTAAAGTTTATGCCCCTTTCACCAGTTTAAATATTCATCTGAACGCATGCCAAGCTCAAGGTGGTGTTGGGAGGTAAGAGGTTATTGCAGTTTTCATTTGGACAAAGGTTACATGCGATTTGTGTGTCGCAGTTCAAGCATGCCCATGTGGAGTGGTTTGGAAAATTCGATGTAACCTTACGCAAATTAAGTTCATATACACATGAAACCTTTGAATCACTTTAATGCGATTATATGCCGACTTTTTTTCTTTTTGTCAATCTTTGATTGTATGATTTGTCTTGTTGAAGTAGTTTAATAATTCATCAAAGGGTGTCGTATAATCTATGTGCTGACACAGTCGAACCAGCCCTTTGTTCTCATGGTTTCTTTGTTTTGGAGATTACCTCCCACTAGATTCCTCTAATGTAACTCTAGTCCCTCCCTCCTGCATCGTCTATAAATGTGTGAATGCAGAAATAAGTCGTGCAGGTGTTCAGGTTGAAAATGGCTGTTGTGGAATCACTTCTGCAGCTTCCCAGCACTGGTACATTACTGGGCGCTTTGCTGTTGTTACTGGTTGTATATCTGCTGTCTTCTGGTCCTAAATCTCAGAAAGAAGGAAAAGAACCACCGGGACCCAAACCACTTCCGCTGCTGGGGAACCTGCTGACCCTTGACCTTGAAAGACCCTTTGATACTCTCTGTGAGGTGAGACTTCGACACAGCCATTTCAACACTGACAGAATAAATAACAGATGGGCAAATAACAGATGGGCATTGTAACATTAATTAAGAATATTTTTACTGTTTTTTAACTGTGTTTCCTCCAGCTGTCCAAAACCTACGGAAACGTGTTCCAAGTGTTTTTCGGTCCCAAAAAAGTTGTGGTCTTGGCTGGATACAAAACGGTTAAAGAGGCGCTTGTGAACCGAGCTGAAGACTTTGGAGACCGAGATATTCCTCCAGCTTTTAAATTACTGGGTGAAGGACATGGTAAGAGGAATCTGTACTTACACTGTAGACGGTTTCGTCTTAAAAACATAAACAAACGTTGCTGAGCATGACCCCTTCTGTGACCTCAACTGAACTTCCGGTTCACAACTGTAAAGTATTGAGTGCCTGTTGATTATCTCTGATAACAAGCAAAAGAAACCGAGACTTACCGTAACTTGGCTATAAATGTTTCTCCAATATGTTATATTTAGACTCTTAACAAATTGTTAATATATTCTATATATATATATTAACAAATAACTAAATTCAACAAATTGTTTATTTAATACAATTAATAAAAAGTAAAATAATTATACAAATAAATATTATCATAATATATAAAGAGGTATATTATTAGACACTAGCCAAACACAAAGCGGAAGTCAGGCACGCGTCCGATGAAACGGTCTATACCAGGGGTATCCAATTAAAGTTCCAAGAGGTCCAGTCTTTATGTTTTCTTCCAAACAAGGGTTTTTGAAAATAACTAATTACAAATATTTGATCACTTATTTACATTTATATATATATATATATAAAGATATATAAAGATATTTTATCAGGCCGTTTTTTTTATATATTTTGACATCCACTTATCAAGTCTGATAATTAATATTAGTAAATAAATAAGCTGCAGACAACATACAAACAAAAAATTTAATTTAACAATTAAAATACTCATACTCATAATAACCAGAAAACAAAGTAACTTACTTTGTAATGTTTGAAATTCTTCTTTGATGCTTGTTATCTAATGATTAATTAGTTTATGAGTCTATGGCCTGGGTTTTCACAGGGTCACAAACGTTATGGTTCATAAAATATCACAAATCTGGACGAAAGGTTGGAGAGATACAGTAAACAGACTGACAGATACAAATACTTTAAAACTGGTGCATTTTGTTAACTGTTGTGTGTCCATTTACCTGCTCTGTGGGTCTGCACTACTTGTTAAAACGTATCTGCTGGGTGTCAGCGGAGCGGAAAGGGTTAAAATGAAGCGATTGGCGCTAGATAAAGATATTAGAGGATATATCGTCAAAATATCAATTACATAAATGTTCCTGAGAGCGCGTGTGATTAACCGTTGTGTAGACGTGCGGCTCAATTTAAATGGTTTATTAGGCCATGTCTCGCGGTCCGGATGAACGAAGCAACGGTCCGGATCCGGCCCGCGGTCCGCCTATTGAGGATGACTGGTCTATACAATATGATGTCAATAGCAATGCTGGAAAAGTTGCATAAAACCATTCTAAGGCTATTTTCAATTAAAATTGTGTATGGTGAATATGTCTGTATGGTTAATGTTAATGAGTGGCTGTGTGAAAATGATCAATGAAATGTTGTGGTCACGTGGTTGTTTGTTCAGGGATCATTTTTGCCAATGGAGAGAGCTGGAAAGAGATGAGACGCTTCGCCCTCACTAACCTGCGTGACTTTGGGATGGGCAAGAGAGGAAGTGAAGAGAAAATCGTAGAGGAAATTCAATATCTGAAAGAAGAGTTTATGAAGTTTGAAGGTACTGAGATACTCAACTGAAATCATGTTCAATCTTTCCCTGCTGAAAAAGAAACAACAGAAACCATCACAGAAATTCTAATGGTTTCCAGTTAAAAGCCATAAATATGAATCATTAGCTTTTTCCACTAATACCATTACAAAATAACTTTTGTAGTATTTTTTTGGCATTATTCCTATAGGATTTAAAGGTCTCATGAACTGTGCTTGTTTATTGTTTTATACTGTTGTATGAGGTCTAAATATGACGTTCGCTGGATTTTTACATAAAAAAACATCAAAATCAATAAGTAATAGGCTATTTTCTACACGGGTTTTGAGGCCAGCTCTGCAAACGCTGGGTTTTAATGGGCGTGCCGCATTGAAGACTGTATAAGTAAACGCCCACTGCTTTGATTGGATAGCAGTTTGCGTAGTTGGAGCCTTCTGTGAATTTGGTTCGAGACGTAACGTTAGGTTACACATTAGCACCATTCACAGTTTTCGCACAGCATTAGTATTATCTGGAGACCTCGTGTGATTTATAAATGACCTCCCCACATCAGTATCTCATGTGACGCATTCGCACGGGATGATTTTACTCAAATTTATGGATATCACCCAGCACCCGAAATAATACCAAAACACTTCAAAACAGCCTCTATTATTAAGGTGGATAAAACCTTGAAAAATGATATATGAGCCCACCAAATCACAGAAATGCCGATTCGCACGGGATTAAGATCACAGACAAGTCTGCAATTAATACAAATGACTAGAGGTCCCCAGGTAATACTAATCTTGTGTGAATAGTGTTTAGGGCACAAAAAGTGATCTCTAACAAAGCATAGTGACGCATAGTACAAAAATGTTTTACTTACATAAGACTACTATCAGATCCAATATTGATGGCACAGCACTGCTTTTTAATTTTAACCTCTCCACAAATCCGGTGTCGACCTGTGCCTTGTTCAAGCTTGGAATCCTTGGAGAAATGAAACGAACAAATGCTCCAAGTTTTTCCCACATAAGCTGGAACGTCTTTAAAAATAAACTTTAACCACACATTACTAATATCGGAATCCGAAGGAAGGTTATGACTGTGTTCTTCCACAACCTGTAATATTTATATCTTTGGCATTTTTTGTTTATGCTTTCCCACATCACTGCTTCTGTCATGCGCGAACCAGTGGGCGGGGCTAGAGAAGTAGTTGATATTTTTCTATGGAGACAGTGTTCAACCTATCAATGATGTCATAGGTGCATTCCAGAACCTGGCGTTCGCTGGGCCTGGTGTCAATAACAGATGTAATCTCAGATTAGCTGATGCTAGTCGACCCCATTAAAAACCAATACAATAAATACAGATCTTTTTTTAAACTTTTAATAAATTGATTTTGGGTTAGGTTTCCACTTTTTTTCAGCAGCGTTGACAGAGTTTGTTTGGTTTTAACAGGAAAAGCCTTTGATACAACTCAGCCTGTGAACTACGCCGTATCAAACATCATCTCAGCTATTGTGTACGGCAACAGATTCGAATACACAGATCCTCAATTCAAAGAAATGGTCAACAGGGCAAATGAGAACGTTCGTGTTGGTGGATCAGGTTCTATGCGGGTATGCATGTCTGGTTTATATGTTAACCAGTGCTTATTTCAACATATGAGCATATTTCCTTTAGGTTGATTAAAACTTTTTTTATATTGCATTGTGCCATTTTAAATCTAAGTCCATTATAATAAGACATGTAAGGTGATTTACGATATTCACTTCCTTCAAAAAACATTACTCATTTGTAGTTGCTAATTACATCGTCAATGTTGCTAATAATAACTTTAATGCAAACTCGTTCTAGTGCAAATCAAATTTAGGATTTAAATTCAATATTATTTCATACACAATTGTTGAAAGTATAAAAAGTAGAGTGGGCTATGTAATGCAAAGATATCTTAAGTAATTTGTGTTCTTTTCGTTTAATTGTCTTTGTGTTTGTGTTTGTTTAAAGCTTTTTAACACCTTTCCATGGTTGGGCCCGTTCCTGACCAGCAAAAGGATTGTCCTTAGAAATGCTCTAAAAAACCGAGCGGAAATAACAAAATTGATCTCGGAGCTGCTGGACACTCTGAATCCCCAAGACAGCAGAGGGTTCATCGACTCCTTCCTCATCCGAAAACAAAGCGATGAGGTATGGAAAATGCAGGTGTAAGATGGGAATATGTGGCTAATCACTTTCAGTGCTCGGGCCCCATTATTTTTCTCAAAATGATTTGTTTTAAGGTTTCCGAGCATTTTAGGTCCCCTTAGCCTGGTATAATGCTTTAAGTTGATCTACATGGCCCACCTTGCACTTTTTTTCTTAGAGCCACATAGCGATGGTGCCATTCTGCTTGTACCTTTATTTTTGCTTGCAGCTATATTTGAGTGTTGTGGCCTCTTTTTATAGAGTAAAAGCAATAAACAGGGTTTTTGCATTTGTCAGAAATCCGGCAAGAAGGACTCATATTTCCACCAGGAGAATCTGCTTACAAGTGTGCTGAATCTGTTTGTAGCTGGCACTGACACCACAGGAACAACACTGAGATGGGGTTTGATGATTATGGCCAAATATCCTCATATCCAAGGTTAAAACACCGCACTATATAAACTTTTTGACGCATCCAACTATATTTTTTGATGAAAATTATTGTTTTGATTTGATATATGTGCAGATCGTGTTCAGGAGGAGATTGACAGAGTGATCGGTGGACGTCAGCCGATGGTGGACGACAGAAAGAATCTGCCGTACACAGACGCTGTGATCCATGAAACCCAGAGACTGGCCAATATAGTGCCCATGAGTCTCCCTCATACAACCAGCCGTGATGTTAACTTTAATGGATATTTCATTAAGAAGGTCAGTCGAAACGAGAAAGAATTATTCAGCTATGTAAGACATGTAGACATTCGTGAGTTGTGTGCAAACGTCAGCATTTAATTTGATGTGTTGTATATTTTCCAGGGTACCATTGTGTTTCCTCTGTTGACGTCTGTATTAAAGGATGAAAGTGTTTGGGAGAAACCGCACAGCTTTTACCCAGAAAACTTCCTCGATGAGAAGGGACAGTTTGTTAAGAAAGATGCTTTCATGCCCTTTTCTGCAGGTACTTTTACATCTAAACATCTGATGTTGTGCATACTAGAATAAATAAATTAGACAAATGACCAATCTCTCTCTCTCTCTCTCTCTCTCTCTTTCTCTCTCAGGACGCCGTATATGTGTAGGAGAGAGTTTGGCCAGGATGGAGCTCTTTCTGTTCTTCACGTCTCTCCTTCAGAACTTCCGCTTCACTCCTCCACCTGGAGTGTCTGGAGATGATCTGGACCTTAAAGGGATCGTTGGAATCACATTGAATCCGTCCCCACACAAGCTGTGTGCCATCAATCGCTCCTGATCTAAAGCAATATCGTCAATGCACACAGGCAAACTGAAAACATTCAATCTGGTACAAATAACAGACAGGATCATTTTATGAGTAATTTCACAAACTCGCAGCAAATGCACAAAATGTAAATATGTAAAAAAACAGCAAGAAATTATGATATGAGTAATGTGCAATACAAATTTGTTTCAGTTTGCATTATGTTTGTTCATATATTTTGGATGCTGTAAATGCAATTCAAAAGATGCAAATGATCAATTAACGAAATCATTAAACAGATCTTTTGTAGCATTTTTTTTCCTGTTGGGGAATTTGTAATATAAATGAGTCACTAAATCAAAAACAGGCCTTTTAAGGAATTCCTTCAGATTTGTATCTCAATAAATGCTGGCCTTTATTACATACAGCATGTTTTGTCTGGCAGAATCTATGCCAAAACATAAATATATGATGATATATTATTTATAAAAATGATATTAAAAAATATTAGTACATGGCTCTCCAGAACACTTGAATTTTATTGGTCAGTCACAACATTGTGACATCTGTCAACCTGGTTTTGTGTCTACATGATAGAAGTGAATATGTACCCCCGTTATTTTACTTGCAGGATTTGAACTTCATACACATTCCTAACATACCAAGTCACGTGTTTGCATGCATGATTTTCAGTGTTTCAATGTGAAAGCATGTGTGAACATGTTTGTAAACAGTTTAAAAAAAGGTAGTAGTTGTTAACATTACTTCATGCATTCGCTAACACGAACTATGGACAATGTTTCTACAGCATCTATTCGACAAGTGTTTACTAATACATTTTCAAATCAAAAGATGTAACTGTTAACATTAGTTAATGCACCATGAACAAACATGAATAAGTGTTATTGGCATTAAATAACATTAACAGGTTAATAAGTGCACAACTATATTGTTTTGAGAGATCCGTCCATTCAGTAAATCTGCTGATCTGAATTTACCGATGCTTATATTATTTATTAACTACCATTTGAAACTTTTTGCCATACATAGAGTAGTCGTTTTTATTATGCAAACCGTACTGTAAAATTGAGCTTTATCTCTGAATATAAGTTTTATATTTAGTTATATCTGTCCCGGGACGAAACTTTTTAAATAATTGTCAAAGCTCATGTCATTTGTTGCCTATCCTATGCCAAAGGTAAAAGAACCCTGACAAACTGTAAATCATTGGAAAGCTCCAAGTCTTTTGTTTTCTAGTTATTTTTCCGATTCGCGATAGGACAAACGCAGTGATCATTTAGACGTCACCTGTACCACAAGTGGGCCCAAAGTGTTATTACAAAGAAAAAACACTAAGATTCTCTTCTAAAAGTAAATAAATATTGACAAACTAAAAATCACTGGAAAGCTCATGGACTGTAGTTTTCAAATCCTTTTTTCTGTTTTCTGATAAGTCAAATGTAGTAAGATTTAATTTAGGATTAAGTAACGGACTAACAGGTGGGCCAAAGTGTTTTTACATTATAATAACCCTAATATCTACACAAAACCTGTACAAAACGCTAATATCCTATTTAAAACAATCAAAACAATCTTGACAAACTATGTATTGTTGGAAAGCTCCAAGTCTCTAGTTTAGAAATTCTTTTTTTATAGGACAAACGCAGTGAAAGTCATTTTGTGTTGTTTGTAATGTTTTATTAGAATACACTTAAACTGTTATACCTTCTTTTAACATCTGACACCTCTAAAATTGACTACAAAATGTCTTCTTTAAAACAAGTCCAACATTAGGGGTCTAGACTAAAGCGTTCCAGAGTTACACGGGTACTAAAAATGCTCTAAAAAACTGAGAGGAAATAACAAAATTGATCACGGATTGGAGGAGACTCTGAGGGTTATCGACTCCTTCCTCATCCGCAAACAAAGCGACGAGGTACGTAAATTACTTTCAGGGCCCGGGTTCTATTATTTTCCTCAAGATTGTTATTTTTTAAGGTTTCTGGGTATTTTGGGTCCCTTAACATGTTATAATTCTTAAAAGTTGACACACACTGCCAACCTTGCATTATTTTCTGCAAGCCACTTGGCAATGGTGCCGTAGTGCTTGATCCTTTATTTTTGCTTGCAGCTATATTTAAGTTTTGTAGACTCATTTAGTAGAATAAAAACAATAAACATGTTTTTTTATTTTGTCAGAAATCTGCAAAGAAGGGTTCGTATTTCCACCAGGAGTATCTTCTTGTAACTGTAATGAATCTGTTTTTAGCTGTTACGGACACCACAGTAACAACATTGCGATGGGGTTTGATGATTATGGCCAAATATCGTCATATCAAACTCTCTCTCTCTCACAGGACGCAGGATGTGTATAGGAGAGGGTTTGGTCGGGATGGAGCTTTCTTTGTTCTTCACGTTTCTCCTTCAGAACTTTCGATTCACTCCTCAACCTGGAGTGTCTGGACCTCAAAGGAATTGCTGGAAACATATTGAATCCGTCCCCACACAAGCTATGTGCCATCAAACGCTCCTGATCCAAAACATACATAAAGCACTTCCTCTTGTTCACATTTACATTTACATTTACATTTAGTCATTTGGCAGACGCTTTTATCCAAAGCGACTTACAGATGGGGTAAACAATTGAAGCAATTCGGACAACGCAAGTACAACAAAAAGCAAAAGTGCAATCAATAAAACTGGCTTCATAAAGCCTACCACAGTATACAGTGCTAAGTTAGGTTAGAGTGGTACCGATCCAGAGAAGGTTCGTGAGATCGATTTTTTACCTTTTTGGGATGGCACCACAAGACGTCGTTCGTTTGCAGAGCGCAGAGATCTGGTGGGTACATACGTCTGCATTAGCGAAAGAAGATAAGGGGGAGCCAAACCAGTGGTGGACTTGTAGGCTAGGAGGAGGGATTTGAATTTGATGCGAGCCGCAATAGGGAGCCAATGTAACTTTTAAGAAGAGAGGAGTGACGTGTGCTCTCTTCGGTTCATTGAAGACCACTCTTGCCGCTGCATTCTGGATCATCTGTAGAGGTTTGGTTGTGCAAGCAGGGAGTCCAGCCATTAGCGCATTGCAGTAGTCCAGTCTGGACAGAACAAGGGCCTGGACTAGGACTTGCGTAGCATGCTCTGATAGGAAGGGTCTAATTTTTCGAATATTGTAGAGGATGAATCTACAGGACCTTGCGGTGCTGGCAACCTGATCTGTGAAGTTAAGCTGATCATCGATGACCACTCCCAGGTTTCTGGCCTTTCTGGAGGGTGTGATGGTTGATGAGCCCAGTTGAATAGAGAAGTTGTGACGAGTCTTTGTGTCAGCCGGGATTACAAGCAGTTCTGTTTTTGCAAGGTTCAGCTGCAGGTGATGGTCCTTCATCCAGAGCGAGATGTCGGCTAGGCATGCTGAAATGCGTGTAGAAACTGTCGGATCGTCTGGGTGAAAAGACAGGTGGAGTTGTGTATCATCCGTGTAGCAGTGATAGGAAAAGCCATGTTTCCGAATGACAGAGCCTAGGGATGTCATGTATACAGAAAATAGCAACGGACCAAGCACTGAGCCCTGAGGCACCCCTGTGTCAAGATGTTGGGACTCGGAGACCTCACCTCTCCACGATACTCTAAATGACCTACCTGAGAGGTAAGACCTGAACCATTCTAGGACCACTCCAGAGACACCCATAGCCTTGAGGGTCGACAGGAGGATGTGATGGTTGACAGTGTCAAAGGCAGCGGATAGATCCAGCAGGATAAGAACTGATGAATTTGAGGTAGCTCTTTCCAGTCTCAGTGCTTCAATGACAGAGAGCAGCGCTGTCTCAGTGGAATGACCGCTCTTGAAACCAGACTGGTTGCTGTCCAGGAGGTTGTTCGGTGAGATAGGATGAGAGCTGGTTACATACAACACGTTCAAGAGTTTTTGCAATGAATGGGAGGAGAGATACCGGTCTGTAGTTTTCTAACAGTGCAGGATTAAGAGTGGGTTTCTTCAGTAGTGGTGTAATACGGGCCTCTTTGAAGAGTGTGGGAAATGTACCAGTGGTAAGAGACAAGTTGATAATGTGGGTCAGAGTGGGAACAACCGATGGAGAGATGGCCTGGAGGAGATGAGTGGGGATGGGATCGAGTGGGCAGGTAGTCGGGTGGTTAGAAGAAATTACCTTGGAAATGTCGTCTTCAGAAAGTAGAGAGAAAGAGGGGAGCGAGCATGTGTCTAGGGGTCGTGTGTGATCAAGAGGCAGTGGCGCAGAGAATTGACTGTTGATGGTGGTCGTTTTCTTAACAAAGAAAGCTGCAAAATCATCAGCTGTTAGTTCAGATGGAGGTGAGGGGGCAGGTGGGCAAAGAAGAGCAGAGAAGGTTTTAAAGAGAGTACGAGGGTCAGGAGAGTTATTGATTTTAGCTTGGTAGTACAGGGTTTTCGCAGAGGAGACATCAGCAGAGAAAGAAGAAAGGAGATACTGATAGAGCAAGAGGTCAGTAGGTTCATTAGATTTGCGCCACTTTCTCTCAGCAGACCTGAGCGTAGCACGATGCTCGCGGAGAACATCAGATAACCAGGGGGCAGAAGGGGATGCACGAGATGGCCTGGATGTAAGAGGGCATAAGCTGTCTAGGCAGGAGGTTAGTGTGGAGCAAAGAGTGTATGTGGCGCTGTTGGCATCCAATAGAGAGAGCTGGTCAGAGGGAGAGAGCGTGGCAGAGACCGCAGAGGATAAGCGGGAGGGAGAGAGTGATCGTAGGTTGCGCCGGACTGTGACCAGTGGGGAAGGATGTTTAGTGTCTGGAGAGGTTAGGTCGAGATCAAGAGTGATTAGGAAATGATCCGAAATGTGCAGCGGGGTAATCTGGGGGTTATGAGTGGAGCAGTAGTAGCGTGTGTAGATAAGATCAAGTTGGTTACCAGATTTATGGGTTGCTGATGTGGACACTCGCTTGAGGTCAAACGACGCCGTCAGGTTGTTGAAGTCGGCAGCCTGCGGTTTTTCCAGGTGGATATTGAAGTCGCCAAGTACCACCAGAGGAGTACCATCCTCGGGGAAGGATGACAGAAGCGCATCAAACTCCTCCAAGAAAAGTCCAAGCTTACCTGGGGGACGATAGATGACTGCAACATGAATTTTAACAGGGTAGATGACAGTAACAGCATGAGACTCAAATGAGATGTTGTCACATGAGGGTGGTAACTGTTTAAATTTCCAGTCGTTAAGAATGAGTAGACCGGTTCCTCCCCCCCTCCCTGATATGCGTGGCCTGTGGGAGAATGTGTAATTATTGGAGAGGGCAGCCGGTGTGACAGTGTTCTCTGGTTTGATCCAGGTTTCAGTAAGTGCTAAAAGAGAAAGACCAGAATTAGCAATAGCTGTGATGAAATCTGCTTTGTTAACAGCAGATTGGCAGTTCCATAAACCAATGGGAAGTGTGATTGAGGTGGTTTTGGATGCTGAAAGAGTGCGCAGATTATTAACATTAGCCTTGCGTGGCCTTCTACGTGATACCGGTGATTTACGAGTTGTAGTGACAGTAGGGATTTGAAAACACATAGTGAAAACGGGGAATAAGAAAAACAAATAACAAGAACAGAATAAATAGAAGTGCAAACCCTTAATACTCAAGTGCCTTGTCGGTGTCCTTGCTCGGTGGAGTCGCACAGGTAGAGTCGATGGTCTTTACTCTCTTCGGTCTTTAGCCGCACAGGTAGAGTCGATGGTCTTTACTCTCTTCGGTCTTCACGCGATGAGGGCTGCACGCGACCGCTGCACGCGGTGGTTAATCGCACTTAAATACCCTTCTGAATCACACAATTGAATTCAGCAGGACACGCCTTCCAATATCTCCCAATCACACGCGAGCCAACGCAACTCAAAGCACGTGACAAAGCGCTTGTAAACAAAGCAACAAAGCAACGGAACTGCGCTAGACTCAATAAGACACGATTAATTAATTACACTTACGAGTTTCTGTTGATTCTTAAGCTGCAACAAACTGCTTCTCCCACAGAGAAGCAGTTTGTTCAAATAACAGACAGGATAATGTTAACACAAATTTCTCAAACTCACAACAAATGCACAAAATGTAAATATGTAAATAACAGTAAGAAATTATGAAACGAGTAACGTGCAATAAACATTGTGCTTTCAGTTTGCATCGTATTGTTTGTTAAGATATTTTGGATGCTGTAAATGTAATTCTAAAGATGCAAATGATCAATGAAATCGTTAAACATTTTTTTTGCTGTGGCTGTATTATGTAATATAAATAAATAATTAAACCAAAAACAGATGCATTTAGAGTTTTGTCCTACCGGAAGTCTGCAAATAATCTACAACTCTGCCAGTAAATATTGACTTGATTTGTCAAATCTTGACTAGTACTGCTTATTACGCAAGTTGATATATGTTGCAATTTGTTTTTCTCATCCGATAATTAAATATTTATCCAAAGAAGTATTAGGTAACATGTTCACTTGAAGTGTAGCTTTACCTTAATTAAACATCAACATGACACAACAAGCGTGTTTCCAATCGTAACTCATCTGCCTAAACTGCGACTCACTCGATTACATAAGTTGTTACCTAATGTGTTTTAATTTCAGTTGTTTTGCATTATTTTCTGTCTGTGTGGACAGACTGACTGTCGTTTGGCAGTGTCATTCAACACCTCAAGTGTGTTCATTTCAGAAAACCTTACACAGGCCCATTTTATGTGCTGGGGTCTGCTGCTTATGGCAAAGTTTCCACATACACAGCACTCTACTACTGTATATGAGTTCAGAGTAACAATTATGTGTTATTGTGCAGATCGAGTTCAGGAGACGACTGACAGAGTGATCGGTGGACAACCTGTTTCAGAGGACAGGTCACAAAACTCTTTAAATAACAGAATACAACAGAATACTAAACATCCATAAGCCTCCTCCCATTTTAATTTAGATATAAATACATAAAATAACACTTTACTGCGAGATTTACTTCCATTATCCAGTCCACTAAAAGCATGCTGGGAATCGCTCTGACACCATTTTTGTGTCCCTGGAACTCAAAATATCAAAATAAATAATTAAACACACTTAAAAGTTGTAAGATAAATGAACTTTTTCACAATTTTGAGTAAAGTTTGCTTATTTTTAATAAGTAGATTATATTATTTGGGAATACAGTGACAAACTGTGTGCCATCAAACGCCTCTGATCCAAAACAATGTTGACAATACACACCGGCAAAACCAAAACATTTAACCTGGTTCAAATAACAGCTGGGGTCATTTTAACACTAATTTCACAAACTCAGCAAGAAATTATGACACCAGTAATGTCCAGTAGTGTGCTACAGCGGGGGAAATAAGTATTTGACACATCAGCATTTTTATCAGTAAGGGGATTTCTAAGTGGGCTATTGACACAAAATTTCCACCAGATGTAGCCATCAAGCCAAATATTGAATTCATACAAAGAAATCGGAACATTTAAGTATACAAGTTCAGTCATAATAAATAAAGTGAAATGACACAGGGATAAAAGTATTGAACACATGAAGGTAACAAGGTTCAAAATGGCATAGAACGCCAGGAGATCACCTAAAATCTGTCAGTATTGAGAGAGAAACCCTGCCCCCTATCAGTACTAATTGATATCAGCTGCTTTAGTCCTAGATGATGGCCTAAAAAGGCTTCTCATTACCTAGGAGGCACACAGGAAAGACTTCGTGATGGGTAAAAGCAAAGAACTCTCTGTAGATCTCCCTAATCTTATCGTTGAAAAGCATTTTGATGGGAATGGTTATAGGCACATTTCCAGAATGCTGAATGTTCCTGTGAGCACTGTGGGGGCCATTATCCGGTAATGGAAAGAGCATCAGTTCACCATAAACCGGCCACGATCGGGTGCTCCACGTAAGATCCCTGTTCGAGGAGTCCAAAGAATAGTCAGGAGAGTTCTCCAAGAGCCAAGAACCACTCAGGCAGAATTTCAGGAAGACCTTGCATCAGCAGGTACTGTTGTTTCAAAGAAAACTAATCAATGCACTGAACCGCCATGGCATCCATGCACGCTCAACACGCAAGACTCCGTTGCTGAACAAAAAGCTTGTTGAGGCTCGGTTAAAGTTTGCGAAAGAGCATTTGGAGAAGCCTTAGGATTATTGGGAGACTATAGTACGGTCAGATGAAAGCAAAATTGAACTTTTTGGCAGTCATTCTACACACCATGTTTGGAGAAGAAATGGCACTGCCCACCACCCCAAGAACACCATACCAACAGTTAAGTTTGGGGGTGGAAGCATCATGGTTTGGGGCTGCTTTTCAGCAAGGGGTACTGGCCAACCTAGGGCAGGATGAATGGAGAAATGTACCGGGACATTCTGGATAAAAATCTGCTGCCATCTACCAGAAAGCTGAAAATGAAAAGAGGGTGGACATTTCAGCAAGACAATGATCCCAAACACAAGGCCAAGGACACAATGAATGGCCCAGTCAATCACCTGACCTAAATCCCATAGAAAATCTATGGAGAGAACTGAAGATCAAAGTTCATAAAAGAGGCCCAAGGAACCTTCAAGATTTAACGACAATTTGTGTGGAAGAATGGGCCAGAATCACTCCTGAGCAATGCAGACGACTGGTCTCTCCATACAAGAGGCCTCAAGAAGCTGTAATCACCAACAAAGGCTTTTCTACAAAGTATTAAATAAAGTGTGTTCAATACTTATTCCCTGTGTCATTTCACTTTATTTATTATGACTGAACTTGTATACTTAAATGTTCCGATTTCTTTGTATGAATTCAATATTTGGCTTGATGGCTACATCTGGTGGAAATTGTGTCAATAGCCCACTTAGAAATCCCCTTACTGATAAAAATGCTGATGTGTCAAATACTTATTTCCCCCGCTGTATATAACCTGCTTTATGTTTTTTTGGGTCAGATATTTTGAATACTGTAAATGTAATTATAAATATGAGAATGATCAATTAATGAAATGTTCTTCATCAAATTAAAATGAAAACTGAATGTTTTTGGCTTTTTAATGTTGACAAATCATTGAATAGGGAACTTTTTGTGAAGGCATTTTAAGTTGCTACAGTACCTGCAGCTTTAATAAATGAGTAATATTTAATATGAATAGAGTTAATTCATTACTTATAGCGTGTTTTGTCAAGTCATGTAAAGTTATTTCTGAGATTTTTCTCAAACAATAGTTTTATTTAATAAGCTATTAAGAAAAAGTGATGATGAAATGAAAGTACAAATAATGGATAAATCATTTGAAGTAAATCCTGCAATATTTCGTAAACAATTGAGCGTTTTGATTTAATGGCGAGATACTGAGGTTTCGTGAACCATCACGATCCAGATTCATGAAGATCTAAGCTGGCAAAGAATACAATAAAGGAAATATTAGCTGCTGTCTTAAAGGTCGCGTGCGATATTTTTAAAGAAACTGTTTCAGATGTCACTCTAGATGTGTTTGTATCGTAATAGAAAATCACACGTGAGTCTCTACCGAAAGTGAGATTGAGGACAACAACCCTGACAAGCGTCAGAATCAGATTTAAATGAAGGAAGTCACCTAATGTTTGTGAACATTTTTTTTTTGTAAAACACTTTGTTTCTACATGAAATCAAAAACACATGATAATCAAAATGTTTGAAAGGGGACCCTGCAAGGTCATAAGAGTGTACATTTAAATTCAGTGTGGGCAACATTTTACATTACAATGGGTTCTAATGCGTTCTTTTGTCAATGTTTATTAACAACTAGCATCTGAATCTTTTTGTCATACATCGAGTAGCAAATTTTAATTTGCAACTTTACTGTAAAATTAAATATTTGTTAATATTGTCATCAATTAATTAGGTGTGTTTTTATAACTATTGCACTGTAAATAGTTGTATTTATCGCTCATGTTGTAATAAATACATGATGATTGTCATGGTTATTTTAATTTCCGTAGTCTGTAATAATTAACACAACAATGGAATATTTGACCATGGGACACCAAGGACCTTATCTGTAGAAGATGTTCTATTAAAATCAGCCTGGTTTAGCCGATGTGATTCAATAGAAAGATTTGAGCTGGTACTTACTTTGTTTCTCAAATAACTATTTCTCATGCTGTTTCAAGAGATGTTGACATTATTTTTTATTAAAGGGTAGTTCATCTGATAATTCTGTCATAATTTACTCACCGCATATTGTTCAGAAGTTTACATACAGTATATCTAGTGATGCAACTACACCAGCATCAAATTTGGTATAGTTAATTATCAATAACATGTCTTTATACATTAATATCACCAGCCTCCTCCCTCCTGTGACTGCTATAAAGGTTGAATCTGTGATGTTCTGTGAAGTTTAGATTGACAATGGCTGTCGTGGAGGCTCTTCTGCAGTTTTCTAGCACTGGTACATTACTGGGTGCTTTGCTGTTGTTACTGGTTGCATATCTGCTGTGTTCTGACTCAAAATATAAGAAAGAAGGAAAAGAACCACCCGGACCCAAACCACTTCCACTGCTGGGGAACCTGCTGATGCTCGACCTTAAAAGACCCTTTGATACTCTCTGTGAGGTGAGACTGACAGACATTTCGACAATAACAGAACAAATTACAGATGGACATTTTATTAACAGAATAAAGTACAGATGGGCATCTCATCAATACTAAATGAATTACAAGTGTCTTCACTCATTTTTTTTTACTGTGTTTCCTCCAGCTGTCTAAAACCTATGGAAATGTGTTTCAAGTGTTTTTTGGTCAAAATAAAGTTGTGGTCTTGGTTGGATACAAAACAGTAAAAGAGGCGCTTGTGAACCGAGGGGAAGAGTTTGGGGAACGAGATATTGCTCCCGCTTTTAAATTACTTAATGGAGGACATGGTAAGAAAAAGTTATACTCTATACACTATATGATGTCACTTGCATTAGCGTACTTAGCTCCGCCCCTTTTCAGCTGTGTGTTCAATGTACTGTGACACACACTAATAATACATTTAAAAAAAAAAAGGATTACAATACAGAAGAGTTTGTCCGAAAGTTACCAAACAGTGGAACACTGATGAAAACACTTTATATTAAACAAAGGTTTGAAAGTTTCCAGAAAAAACACAATTCTTGTGCGGTGTAGACAGGGTCCACGAACTTAATGCACTCATATTCAATATACACTAGTGATGCGCTGATGGCGGTTAAATCCGCGGGCGCTGCGGATGATCCGCGGTCGGGTGGGTCGGATAATAAAAAAATACATTCTGATTAATTGCGGGTGGGTCGCGGGTGGATGAGATCATATATAAATATTAACTACATTTCTCTAAAAATACGAATGTGTCTTAAATTTATTTTTCATCAGGCAGACACTAATTTGCACTCACTTAAAAGAAATTGCAAAAAAAAAGAAAAGCAGTGACAGAAACGGCGATATTCAAAGTCTGAAGGGAGTAAAGCCTGTGTTTATTTTATTAAGAAAATGTAGGCTCATCTGGCCAAAGACAAACTTTTTTTTTTTTAAAGCATTTGAGATTGGCAGATTTAGTTCTAACGTCACTGAATCTGATAACATCATGCTCAAAACAAAGAATTAGAGTAATTAAAGTGACGATCGGGTGCGGATATCTATATCAGAGAAAATTATACGTGCGGGCGGGTGGCGGGTGGATCATTTATTTGAAGCAGCGGTTGCGGGTGACATTTTAGCTCATCCGCGCATCTCTATACACATTATTTAAACAGTTTCTAGACCAATGTTATGGTCAGTTTTGTACGTACAAATAAAATGGTAGTAACATATCAAAGTTACGTTAAAACTTAATCTTTTAAGTTGGATGGACTTTGGTCTCTAGTAAATTAAATTCACATTTATTTGTATAGTGCTTTTCAAAATGTATATAGATGTAAAGCCGCTTAACATAAAATGCATGTATGTACCAGACAGAACCGGGCAGCATTTTAGAAGAGATCATGTCTGAAAGTGCATTTGTAAGAGTAAATACTATTTTAATTCATAAAAATGTCTTGTACCAATGATAATTTAATGATATACAGCCGTGGAAAAAATAAAAAAAACATTCCAAATGATGTATTGTGGTTATTCCAGTCCAGTGTCTGTTGAATCTCAACAAAATCAAACCTCAGGAGTGACTAAAAAGTCATCCAACAGGAATGTGAAAGACTTTAGGTATTTGAGGTCTTTTTGTTATTTTGACCTGTTACTGTTTTCATTTTCTGCAAATAGAAACAATATTTTTATTTGAAATTGGAAAGAAATATTGTAAGCAGTTCACAGAATGATCAAAACTGATCAATTCACCTAAACACATACGGAACCTATTAATAGTAAGAAAAAGCTCTTTATTTTATTCTTATGTGGCTGTTTATGTGACCCTGGATCACAAAACCAGTCTTAAGTAGCACGGGAATATTTTTTGTAAAAGCCAAAAATACATTGTATGGGTTAAATTATCGATTTTTCTTTTATGCCAAAAATCATTAGGATATTAATCAAAGATCGTGTTCCATGAAGATACTTACCCTAAATATATGAAAACTTTTTTGTGTGTGTGGATGGCCTGCTACGGCGCCTCTGATGGACAACTTTAAAGGTGATTTTCTCAATGTTTCGATTTTTTTGCACCCTCAGATTCCAGAGTTATAAACGTCTGTATCTCCGCCATATTGTCCTATCCTTAACAACTCATACATCTATAGAATGCTCTCAGATGATGTAAAAACCTCAATTTCGAAAAATTGACCCATAAGACTAGTTTTGTTGTCCAGGGTCACATATGTAAGATTTGACGGTTAGGTTTTGTAGACTCCGAAATTTGCTTGGTAGTTAGTTCAGCTGATTTTTTGACAGAGCATTACAATATTGAAAAGCAAATATTTCGAAAAACAGATATTTGTACTGTAATTCATTTGGTAAACATAGTTGTGAGATCATCTGATTTTAACACAATCTTTTAAGGTTTAATTGGACTTCCGTTGGTTGTGTTCTTGTGTTCAGGGATCCTGTTTGCCAATGGAGAGAGCTGGAAAGAGATGAGACGCTTCGCCCTCACTAACCTGCGTGACTTTGGGATGGGCAAGAGAGGAAGTGAAGAGAAAATCATAGAGGAAGTCCAATATCTGAAAGAAGAGTTCATGAAGTTTGAAGGTACTGAGATACTCACCTGAACTCATGTTCAATCTTTATGAAATTTAGAGGGGGTTTTTTTACAGGAAAAGCCTTTGATACAACTCAACCTGTGAACCATGCTGCATCAAACATCATCTCATCTATTGTGTACGGCAACAGATTTGAATACACAGATCCTCAATTCAAAGAAATGGTCAAAAATGCGAACAAGACAGTACAGATCGGTGGATCAGCTTCCATACGGGTAAATGATTTCAACATATAAACGTGAATATAATTTTTTCCAGTGTCATTCTGTACCATTTTTTTATTATATTGTGCCATGTATATGCCTTCATTAACCTAAAAACTAAAATGGGAAATAACTTCCTAGCCCTCCTCGTTTTTAAAAAAAAAGAAATTACATTTCTACCATCGGGTTCTTTCTCTTTCTCTTTCCTCTGAATGTTTACTTGTAGCTTTATAACATGTTTCCATGGCTGGGCCCGTTCCTGAAGAACAAAAGGATTTTTATAAGAAATGTTCTAAAAACCAAAGAAGAAATAACACCGTTGATCACGAGGCTAAAGGAGACTCTGACTCCACACGACAGCAGAGGATTTATCGACTCCTTTCTTATCCGCAAACAAAGCGACGAGGTATATAAATTATCATGTTTTGGGACACATTGCAGTGTTTCCCAGCAATATTATTAAAGTTTACTAAATCAAATGAGACATTGGCCTTCATATTTTTTGAAAATGCTGCTAAATCTAGTGAGATTCATATGTTATTTATGAGATTTATGAGATTTTGGATTATTCTGAAAGTGTGGTGGGACAAAATTAAACAGTGGGGAGCACAATCTATAGACAACACTGTATTGCTGACAAGAGCAATGTTTACATTTACATTTAGTCATTTAGCAGACGCTTTTATCCAAAGCGACTTACAGTTCAGGAGGAAATAAGCGATATGTCATACAGGAGCAATAGTACAATAAGTGCTAATAACAAGTTACTAGTTTCAACAAAAGCTAAAACAATACCTGTTGAGAGAAAGAGAGAGTTCTTTTTTTTTTCATTTCTCTGTCAAGTATTCACAGAAGAGATGGGTTTTAAGTAGTTTTTAGTTTTTGAATGTTGTGAGAGATGTGGTTGACCGGACTGTGTTAGGAAGAATGTTCCACCAGGAAGGAGTTGTGAAGGAGAATGAGCGGGAAAGGGATTTACTGCCCTTTTGAGAAGGCAATACAAGACGCCGCTGGTTTGCTGAACGCAGGGTTCTTGATGGGGTGTAGGAGTGCAGGAGGGTGTAAAAGTAAGCCGGTGCAGATCAAGTGATAGTCCTGTAGGCAAGCATTAGTGACTTTAATCTGATACTGGCTTCAACCGGTAGCCAGTGGAGAGAGTTGAAAAGGGGAGTCACATGAGCTCTTTTGGGCTGTTAGAAGATGAGGCGTGCTGCTGCGTTCTGTCATTCTAATGTTAAATAAGGCCAATCGGCATGACCGCGTTGTCTTTGCAATGTGATCATTGAAGGACAGCTGTTCATCAAATATGACTCTGAGGTTCCTGGCTGTTTTGGAAGAAGTGATTTTGCCAAGTTGGATGGTGAGATCGTGCTGTCCAAACACTGATCCCTGAGGGACCCCAGTGATCATGTGATGAGCAGTGGACAGTGAGCCCCTCCATGACACCCTGAAGGATCTGTTGGAGAGGTAGGATTTGAACCAGCGAGAGGAGTGCCTGAGATTCCTAGCGATGACAGGGTTGCTAGCAGTATCTGGTGATTGTCAGTGTCGAACGCTGCAGATAAATCTAGCAGAATCAGGACCGAGGATTTTGATTCCGCCTTGGCTAGCCACAGTGCTTCTGTGACCGATAGTAGTACCGTCTCAGTGGAGTGGTTTGTTTTGAAGTCAGACTGCTTGTCATCCAGTAGTTTGTTCTGGGACAGGTAGGAAGACACCTGGTTGAAAACTGCCCTTTCAAGTGTTTTTGCAATATCAAGTGTTTTGATGTTTTGTACTGGAAAAGGTAGAAATGCATCTTTTCGTTAAAAAAAAATTTTTTTAGCCCAATCAATTTTTCTTTTTGCATGTGTCAGAAATCCGGCAAGGACTCACTTTTCCACCTGGAGAATCTTTTCACAACTGTGACGAATCTGTTTGCAGCTGGCACTGACACCACAGGAACAACACTGAGATGGGGTTTGATGTTTATGGCTAAATATCCTCATATCCAAGGTTAAAATACAGCACTTTATTAACTAATCATCCCGCTGAATTCATACCTAAAGGAACGGTAAAGTTATGTACTTGTGTGTTTAGATCGAGTTCAGGAGGAGATGGACAGAGTGATCGGTGGACGTCAGCCGATGGTGGACGACAGAAAGAATCTGCCGTACACAGACGCTGTGATCCATGAAACCCAGAGACTGGCTGATATAGCGCCTATGAGTCTCCCTCACTCAACCAGCTGTGATGTTGACTTCAATGGATATTTCATCAAGAAGGTCAGTCGAAACGATAAACAATAATACAGCATAATACAATAATGTGTCAAACATCAGCCTTTAATTTGATGTTTTGTGTATTTTTTAGGGTACCACAGTGGTTACTGTGTTGACGTCTGTATTAAAGGATGAAAGTGTTTGGGAGAAACCGCACAGCTATTACCCAGAACACTTCCTTGATGAGAAGGGACAGTTTGTTAAAAGAGATGCTTTCATGCCCTTTTCTGCAGGTACTTTCACATCTACACATCACATGTTGTGCATACCAGAATGTATGAATAAGACCAATGACCAACCTCTCTTTCTCTCTCTCAGGACGCAGGGGTTGTTTAGGAGAGAGTTTGGCCAGGATGGAGCTCTTTCTCTTCTTCACGTCTCTCCTTCAAAACTTCCGCTTCACTCCTCCACCTGGAGTGTCTGGAGATGATCTGGACCTTAAAGGGATCGTTGGAATCACATTGAATCCGTCCCCACACAAGCTGTGTGCCATCAAACGCTCTAAAAACAATGTTGTCAATTAACACAGGCAAACAATACAACATTTCATCTGGTTTAAATAACAGACAGAATAATTTTAACAGTTAATTTTGTATTTAGTACAAAATGTAAAATACGTAAATATATAACAGCAAGAAATTTTAGAACTAGTAATGTGCGATCAAACTTCCGCTCTCAGTTCGCATTGTGTTTGTTCAGATATTTTGGATGCTGTAAATGTAATTCTAAAGATGCGAACGATCAATTAATGAAATCATCTGATCTGGAAAAAATCAAACTGATTTTTTGTAGCATTTTCTGCTGTTGGTGAATTTTGTAATATATATTAATAATTAAATCAAAAACACAAAATGTATGGATGCATTTAGATTTTTGTCCCACCAGATGACCGCAAATAATCTACACCTCTGCCTATACTAACTTTATTACGTACGCATTAAAAAAGTAACTGAGTAAAAGTAAAAACTACTAGTTACTCGTGTTGGATTACAAAGTTATAAAATGTTATATCTAGGTTCCAATGTAATAGTATATAAACCAAGAAAGATTGTGTTTCACATTTTGAGGTAAAGATGAGGACATTCTAAGAAGATCAAGTCAGGCGGCCAAGGTGTCTAATACATTACCCTTTTGTCTTTATGCACTTCCTGACCATTGGGCAGGGTCCCAAGATAAAGGTGAATGCTAAGCTCAAGGCACAGCTGTGCCTTTGTCTCTATGATAATGTGAAGATATGGGCAATACTGTCAGGCTGAATGGATTAGTCTATGCATTTGAATGACACTGTTATTCTGATGAGATCAGGGCTGATTCCTCTACTGCATTTGCATGCTCTGTTTAGAGTGTCTCCACCTCTATGTATCCCTCCCCCTTAAAAGGTATTGCTGAGCTATTGTCAGACTCAATAAAGAGAAACTTTAGTATGAAAGAAAAAGTTTCCTACACTCCTTTTTAGCCGGTGCTATTTCATGAATTATGAATAATTGTTGATGATCAAATATGGAGATTTATGTAGAAAATAACTACTTTTAACAAAACGCATCTTTAGCTTATTGGTAAAGCATATAAATGGATACAGCTCAGACAAAATAACTATTTCATGTGTTTAAAACTCAAACTCTTTGTCTTTCTGTCTATCTATCATGAGCTCAGTTAAAACCATTTATGAAATTCCAACACTGTTCAATCATGTGTACAAGACCCCATAATGCAGAAATGAATAAATGTGAGCCCAAAAACCGCATGCAAAAAATGCAAAACATTTCTGACCAAAATTGCATTGGGTTAGCATTGAAAGGACATATCTGTAGAGGTGCTCGCTGTTCATTTACTCAACCTCAAGCCATCCAAGATGTGTGTGTGACGGGTAGAACAGTCAAGATTTTTGCCTGGAATTGTGGTTCATGATCTTTCATAAAATGCACGTCCACAGGTTCGTATCTTTAAAAGTTCAATATACAGATAGAGGCAACAACATTAATCCCTGAAGTTCCTTTCCATCTAATAACGTCTTATTTTTAAGCACATCCATCGATCTGTGCAAGAAATTTGGTTGTGATGTCATTGTTCTTCAGGCTGTCACACTGTTATGATCTCCTGATGGCAAAGGCAAAAAGGCTTTCTGTCTTTGAACGTGGCAGGATTGTTGAGCTGCACAATCAAGGGCTCTCGCAATGTGCCATCGCTGCCGAGCTTGGACGCAGTAAGACAGTCATTGCACATTTCTTAAAAGATCCTGAGAGTTACAGGACAAAAAATGTCAAGTGGAAGGCCCAAAAAAATGTCACCTGCACTGAGCCGGAGGATCCGACGGGCTGTCCGTGAAGCCACAGGGCGATCCCCAACCCAAATGAAGGCCCTTACTGGTACTGACTGAAGCCCAATAACCATAAGACGGCATCTGGGAGAGAAGGGCTTCAAGAACAAAAAAACTCTTCAAAAGCCACGTCTCCTTCCACACCACAAACTTGCCCCTTTGGAATTTGCAAGGGTTTCAACAGGATAACGCTGCAGTTCACAACACCTGCCTGACAAAGGACTCTTCCAGGAGAATAGCGTCACTCTTTTGGACTATCCTATTTGGACTATTTTGGACTACTATGTTCGCCTGATCTAAATCCCATTGAGAACATTTGGGGATGGACGGCAAGGGATGTTTACAAAAACGGACGTCAGTTGCAGAATGTGCATGCCATTCGTGAAGCAATCTTCACCACATGGAGCAACGTTGCCACCAGCCTCCTAAAACAGTCGCATCCCAGCATGCCGAAACGAGTGTTTGAAGTGATCAACAAGAACGGTGGGACCACTCACAACTGAGTCCATATTGGACACCTTTAGTTCTGTTCTTGGTTATTTTTTGGGCTATGGTCTTAAACTTTGGATCAGCTGATGAACAGCCTGTTTGAGTTTGAATGAAGTTTTCAATATATTGCCTACTCTCTGTTTGTTGTCTCTTGCTCCTGTTTCTTGTTCTGGCATTTTGAAACAGTACTTACAACCTGGTTACAATCCACCAGCGAGAAATGCGAATACTTGTAATGTTTCCCCCGGTCTTAAGATTTCGTTCAGGAGTGTATTTAAGTGAGAGTTTATCCTTTATTTGAGAACAATCAACACTAAACGTGTTTCCGGGTTGAAGTGATTTACAATGATTATTGCACATGAAACAATAATGTTAAACATTAACAGTGAATTGTGAATGTAATGTCAGAACATGTCTTTGTGTCACAGTGACCTGTTGCAGTGCCCTTCATGCTCCACCAGAGCTCCACTCTTATCAACACCCGGACTATCATTCACACAACATTTCCAATAAGTCATTGCCTGGACTTGTTATCTGTTTAGTTCTGTCTATTTAAACCCGGTTTTCTCAGTCATTCTTTGCTTGGTATTGTGTTTATCCATTGTGACTGTATGTTTTCGACTGTAAATTAATTCATGATGATGCATTTAATTCTTACCAATTTCACACGTGACCTAATCTATTACTCATACAAACTTCTGATGCAGCATTCATTCATGAATGTCTTAATGTTCTTCATGGCTCATACATGAACTCAACATTATCTCTGCACATACTGTACACTTGTATTTGATATCTTCTTCAGTGCAGGTGGGTGAATGGATTTTAACCTCTCTTTTCTTTCCTCCTCTTGCGGGTTTTGTTCTCTACATGGTTTTCCCAGAAGTGTAGGTCAGGGAAATGAACCTGTAGGGAAAAACGGTTGCCATATCTCCCAATGTTCAGTCACAACACACAAATGAGAGCAACATGTGTTTTTGTTTGTTTTAACACTATAGCTGTTTCAGATGTTGAATAGTAGGCCTAAGTTAATAATAATATAGACCACTTTGCATTGGTCCAGAAGCAATTACGGTTCAATAAAAAAAAATCTTGCATATATACTGCAATTCAATCTTAAGGTTATTTATTTTAATGATTTATTGGGTGGTTTATTTGTGTTCAAACGTTTTTATAGTATTAAAAAACTGTAAAAGGAAGCTATTCTGGACCAGCACTTGCTTACGTTTCCGAAGTGGTCTATACTGTACAGCCCATTATTGCCGCCTGATGAGGACCAAAATGTTTCATGGATATATAAATGAAAATCTTATTTGTGCATTAAAATATGACAAAACGGGAATAATTCACAGAGAATATATACTGATCTGTGTGAATAATGATTTTTTTACAACTTTGTATTCTCTGTTTAAAACGTTTTTTTTTTTTTACAATATAGAAGTTTGGTTCAGACTGACCAGTGAAGGTGGGTAAAAAGTATTATGACTTCACACTGTAAAATGGTGCACCAGAAATAATATAACCGTTTTTCATGTAAAATTACATATTTTCTCATGTTTATTGAAAATTCACAGTCGTTTTCTGTAATTGTATGTTTTGACTGTATTTAAAAAAATGCATGAAAAATTTGTAAAAAAAAACAGTAGATTCCATAAAATTACAGGTTTTATATACGTCGAAAAACTGTAAAATAATTACAGTGTATGCCCAGCAGTTTTGGGAGTAACGTATTACAAAAGTAACAATATTACAGTAAAATATTAGTTTTTGCTGTAACGCAATAATATAACGCATTACTAATTACTAAACGCACTGATGCATATTGTTTGCCTTGGTATGGAATGTTAGATTAGATTCAACTTTATGGTTGTGTAGTTTTGTCTAACCAGAAGTGCAATAGCAGCAAGTGCAGGATATACAGTAGTTGCATAAGTGCAGGAAAATCTGTATTATGAAGTAGTTTACACATGGGTATGCACAGTGAACATAATATACAGATGGCTATTACTATAAACAGAAATATATAGATGGGTATATACAATAAGTTAGGAAATGGTGAGTTTAGTGCAATGGATATAGAATAGTGCAAATACATTATGGACAGAAGAATCTAAGTAACAGTGCAGTGGAAGAAGTTATATGCATATTTAGATGAAGTACCGGAGTGCAAAGATGCATATGTATACAGTAGGTACTGCAATGAAAAGTCCAGTAGTCCAAATAACAAAACTTTACCCAGGTGTGCCGTGAGGGAGTAGAGGAGATAGTAGAGGGGCAGTGGGATCAGCGAGGGGCAGAGTTCAATAAAGGGACAGCTCTGGGAAAAAAGCTGTTCTTCAGACTGTTGGTCCTGGTCCGGAGGCACCTGAAACGCATGCTGGAGGGCAGGATGACAGGAGTCCTTAAGAATGCTGCGAGCTCTTCATAGACAGCGTTTCTTCTGTGTGTCCTCAATGGCTGGAAGTGGAATCCCTGTTATGCGCTGGGCGGTTTTCACCACCCGCTGCAGTGCCTTGCGCTCTGCAACAGAGCAGCTCCCATACCATACTCTGACACAGTTGGCCAGGATGCTCTCTATTGCGCAGCGATAGAAGTTAATCAGGAAGCCGGGGACAGCTGGTTCTTCTTCAGTGTCCTCAGGAAGAAAAGGCGCTGGTGAGCCTTCTTGACCAGGCTGGAGGTGTTGGTTGTCCAGGACAGGTCCGCCGAGATGTGGATCCCCAGGAACTTGAAGCTTGAGACATGCTCAACAGCCATCCCATTGACTTGGATGGGTCATGTGTGCCTCTTGACTCTTTCCTGAAGTCCACAATGAGCTCCTACGTTTGGGTGGTGTTAGGGAGAAAGTTATTGTCTGTGCACTATGTGGCCAGGTGCTGGATCTCCTCCCAGTGGGAAATCTCATCGCTGTTGCTGATGAGACAGATTACCGAAGTATCGTCAGCAAACTTGATGACGGAGTTATATCCGTTCACAGGCCTGCAGTCGGAGGTGAAGATGGAGTAGAGGAAGGGGCTTAGCACACAGCCCTGTGGTACACCATTGTTGAGTTCGATGGTGGTGGAGCGGATGGTGCCTGATCGAACATGCTGGGGTCTGTTGGTCAGAAAGTCCACAATCCAGTTCCGTAGGGAGGTGTTAACACCCAGGTCTTCAAGTTTAGCTATTAACTTGGATGGGATGACAGTATTGAATGCTGAGCTGAAGTCAACAAACAGCATTTGTGCATACGTTTTCTTAGTGTCCAAGTCTGTGAGTACAGAGTGCAGTGCCATGGAAACGGCATCCTCTGTGCTTCTATTGCTGCTGTAGGCAAACTGGTAGAGTCCGGTGTGGATGGCAGAGAGTCCTTCAGGTGTGCTAGGACCAGCCTCTCAAAGCACTTCATAATAATGGGTGTGAGTGTTACTGGATGGTAGTCAAACAGGCACGTTGGGTTGGAGTGTTTTGGCACTGCTACAATAGAGGTGGATTTAGCATGTTGGCAATGTCCTCCTAAGTATTGTCAAATTAGTATTAGTTTCGCAGATAGTTTGTTTAATTAACGTTTTTTTATATTTTGGTAGTCCAGGGATAATACCTGATACAGACATTGACACTCGAATCCTAAAGTATTCATTCATGCATTGTTTGTAGGCATTGTAGACCGACATATGGTTTGTGGCCTACAGGTATTTGATGATTGGTTGATGCAGTATTTGTCCCACCCCTCCTGCGCTGCGATTGGATGGCATTGATGAGCCCAATCATTATGCGTTAACACATCGCCCTCCACCCGGATGTACAATGAGCAGCAATAATCTATTTTTTATCATTTTAGAATGCATGCAATGCTAAAAAAGTGATAGAAACCATCACATAAATTCTACAGGATTTAATGGTATTGATAGTAATTTTATTGGTTGTAATGTAAACAAAAGACTCTACTGGTATGTGTTGGGTTCTGTTGACGAGACCATTAAATCATACTCAAATAATGTCCAAAACACACTACAAAAAAGGTATTTTATAAAACCTAATGGTTCCAATGGAGTTTTAATGGAAACCATTTGAATTTCTGTGTTGGTTTTCTTCAGCAGGGAAGTCATACTTTTGTGGTTATTTTGATAGTAACTCAAAAGTAGTGTAACGCATTACAATTCAAAGACAGTAATGTTGTAATGTAACAAATTACTTTTATATGACAGTAACTAGTAATATATAATTTATTACATTTTGGAGGTAACTTGCCCAACACTGATGCCCAGTATCCAAGACGTAGTCAATTAGATATAATACATGTATCCATGAGCATGAACAGGTAAACAAATTATCTAGCGAATAAATTATCAAGCAAATAAATTATCTATTTTTCAGTTTGTTTGAAAGATTGTATAGTAAGATTTTGTATGAAATTGTTCTTATTACCTCCTCAAATGTCCACTTAAGTGGAAATGAAAAATATGGGTTTAAAAAGGATTTTCAAGTCTTTCACACCTTGGAAATGAAATACTGGTTGAGGTTGTGTTACATCACCTGGATGAGTTAACATTGACATTTTGGAACTAATCCAAGATTCTTTGCTTTGTTCAAGCAGCTTATAACATGAACTGGAACACATGGCTCCTCCTGCTACTATCAGTTACAAAGTACATTAAAGTACACAGCTTCAGTCAGTCTCGTGTGAGGGTTTCACACCTATAGATCTCTCTGGCTGTGGAAAATGGAAGCGTTCCTGCTGCAGTTTTCCAGCACAGGTGTGATACTTGCTGCTGTGTTTCTGTGTTTGCTTGTTTATTTTTTCTCCATTGGTTCCAGCTCTCATGATGAAGGCAAAGAGCCTCCAGGACCCAAACCGCTCCCACTGCTGGGTAACCTGCTCATGCTGGATCTGAAGAAAACACACCTAAGTCTTTCAGAGGTAAACGTTCAGAATGTCATGATCATTTTATCTCCAGGCAGTAAAGAGACGAACAATCTAAACAGGATTATTCCATCTGTGGGTTTGGTTGATGGGAGCGTGTTATTGCCATGGTTGAAGTGCAGAGGGAGCGTTGCCAGGTGTTGCCAGAAATAAGCGCACTGCACGCACAGATAAAAACAGCGACGACAACATGAGAAACGAAAACAAAAAATACTGTAAGAGAAACTACATTATCAAAATATAATTTTTATAAACAAAGTAATCTTAGTAACCATTATTTTACATTAAGTGCATAGTTAAGTGCATTTGCCTTTGTTCATATTTGTCACATTAAACTCCACCAACGGTTTGTACATTGAGCATTTTTTTTGTATATTGGTCTAGATATTGTTTTGTACCAAATCATCATTCTGAGGTAGTCTATATTTTGTGTTTATGGCACGTTTAATGCTGCGTTCAAGCACCTCGGAAGTGGGATATTTCCCACCACAAACGCGGAAATAATGTATGCATTTACTAACATTAAAATGACTTAGTAACAATACAAAAATGTATGTTACTAATGATTTAGTAGCATGAAAACATTACAAGTTTCCGTTAACATTCAAGGAGCACCGTTCTATAAATTATTTCCAGGTTGAAGTTGGAATTGCCGAATTACAGAGAGCAAGTGAAGGCAGCATAAATAAAAACTTGGATATACATACATTATAAGATCAGGGAAAGAAGTCTTACAATTGTAAATAATTACAGAAATTACAGTAAAATATCAAAGGTTTACGTACACAGAGTATAAAACCATAATATAAAAAAAAGCAAGGAAACAAATTTAAGTCATTTCTCTAAATAAATCATCATAGTGGCTCAAAAATGTTATAATTTTTTGTTTAAGTCTTGGGGATGAAACAATTGACTTAATTTCAGAAAGAAAAATTTGAAAATATAAAGAGGAGTAAAGCCGTTTTTGTTTGTGAATAAAGAATTTATATACTATAAACTTAAGTCAACCAGACAGAGATCAAGGACCAGAGACAGTGCTTTTATTTGGACTGTTAATGTTTAGTGTTTAATGTTAATGTTTCATGTGCAATAATGTATGGTGTGTATTTTGTGAGCAAAGCCTTGACACAGTTTTTCTTTGCTAGTAATGATTTTTTTACCTTGGTAGTCCAACTCTATTATCTGACCATCTCTGTCAATCACCCTGACCCAGAAACACATTGAGAGTTTTTTCCCCCACTTAAACAAAGGCTGACATCTCAATTATATACAGAAATGATAATGATAGAAGCTAGGAAAAATGTATTTTCACTGTATTTGTGGCAACCTTATATGGATACCGTGACATGATGTTACTTAATGATAAACTTAGTGGCACAAAGTGACCTAGATATAGCAGATAATATATTGTTTGTTTTGTTCTATATCAATGGAACAAATCCAGTCGCTAGTTTATAGTCCACAGAGATGCATTATATAATCCGATTTTTCCATTGGACTGAGATTGAGAAAGTCTTGTGCTGTCAGCCAACACAATCTCACATAAAAGCCTAAATAGTTTATTTTGTGGCAAATTTTGGCTTATTCATATGAATTCGTACAATCTCATTGGTACACTTTAGTACAATTTGTGCCAGTGGCGTGAGGTTTAGGGGCGGGACTTCAGTAATCGTACGCCACCTCGTAAAATTGTTGCGATTTCCTGTGAGATCAGGTTGTCTCTGCGTCTTTTCAAGTTGAAATAAATGAATAAATGAAAAGAAAAGAAAAGCACAGAAACAAATTTAAGTCATATCTGTAAATAAATCATCATAGTGACTCAAAAATGTTTACATTTTTTGTTGTAGGCAAGTCTTGGGGATGAAACAATTGACTTAATTTCAGCATGAAAACTGTGAAATATAAAGGGGATTTTTATTTGTGAATAAAGAAATTGACATATCAAATAAAAAAATTAACAACATTTTCAAGAGAACTAATTTTCGGGCATTCACGGTAAAAAAAAATGTATCTTCAAGAGTGACAATAGGTCACAATCATAAAATAAATGTGTGACTGTTTCTCCCATGCACAAGACCACAAAAAGAGCAATTTTCATCAACATCAGAATGTAAATTTACTGGATATATTTGATGAAGTCATTTGAAACGCACATGACGTCGTTGATGCTGAAACCGACTACACTTGGCCAACAAATCTAAATCAGATTCTGAATTCAGATGAAGCTTTATTTATTTTCCTAAATCTGTCCGTCCGAAAGTTGACATTTTTGTGTTTGCTTGCCTATCTCTTAACCTATCGTTTGTTTTTCTGCCGTACAGCTGTCAAAGCAATACGGCTCTGTCTTTACTGTCTACTTTGGCCCCAAAAAAGTTGTGGTGTTGGCGGGATACAAAGCCGTGAAGCAGGGACTGGTGAACCTTTCAGAGGAGTTTGGAGACAGAGACATTACCCCCATATTTCATGATTTTAACGAAGGTTTAGGTACGATTGCAGCCCTCACTTTAATCGCTCGCTCAATGAAGATCTCTTGTGTGTTGTGTTGGGTTTGAATACATAAATGACTCCTCCGTAGGAATTGTGTTTTCTAATGGAGACAACTGGAGAGAAATGAGACGCTTTGCTCTGTCGAACCTTCGAGACTTTGGAATGGGCAAGAGACGAATCGAGGAGAAAATCATAGAGGAGTCTCAGCATCTGAAAGAAGAATTTGGGACGTATGACGGTAAAACTGACAATGACAAGCAGAAGGTTTTGATATGACTGAACGGAGTTTAATGGTCTCGTTCGCCCCGTTGCAGGAAAAGCGTTTGACACAACGCACCCTGTTAGTCTGGCTGTTTCTAATATCATCTCGTCCATTGTGTACGGCGACAGATACGAGTACAACAACCCTCTCTTACACGAAATGGTGAAGCGAGCTTATGAAAATATGAAATTGACGGGTTCAGCTTCAGTTCAGGTACGTCCAGGTATATTTGTAGCCTATATGTTGACAGTTATCCCTGTTTTGACTCTTCAATTCTACACGTTTGTAGCTCTACAACCTGTTCCCTTGGCTTCGGCCTTTCGTAAAGAATCGGCATCGTATCGTGAGCAACCTGCAGGAGAACTACAAAGAAATCAAAAAGATTGTGCAAGACTTGCAGAAGACTTTGAACCCTCAGGATCCCAGAGGATTTGCCGAGTCGTTCCTTATACGGCAGCAAGACGACAAGGTACTTTATTCTCTGTGATGCCCCCCATTATCATGCTCATGTGAGGGACCCCCACTCTAAAATGACACTTATATATCACAACTGTAATACTGTTATATTATATTATATGTATTTAATTTAATTTAATTTAATTTAATTTAATTTAATTTAATTTAATTTAATTTAATTTAGTTTAGTTTAGTTTAGTTTAGTTTAGTTTAGTTTAGTTTAGTTTAGTTTAGTTTAGTTTAGTTTCGTTTCGTTTCGTTTCGTTTCATTAATTTTTAATTTAAATTCTAATTCTAATTTATATTGATTATTTATTGATATACATATGCAGTATACCTACATTTAGTTAATTTAACGTTATGTTTTATTTGAATCTGATGTTAATTTATTTATTAACATTATGTTATATTTCATTGTTTCCAACTTTTTTTAACCTTATTTATTTAGGCATATTTTACAGTTATTCTTACATTTTTTATGTTTTCCCTCTAGATTTTACTTTTCTTACTACATTTTATTTTCTGTGTAATCTTAACAGCCCTCTATCACTGAGTCGATCTGCAGCAATCGACTTACACCAAAAGTACAATTGCAGGGTATTTTTAGGAAGTACATAAATATGTAAATATATTTGCAGTATACTTAGCATAACACGTGCATTTTAAATACATTTTAGTATATGTATTTATCACTACGGCAAACAGTTTGTTTTCCTCCAGTTACACTGTTTAAACAAAAAGTTAAATTTTTCGTTGTTTACACATAATGAGAGTTCTTTGAACTTCGAATCAATGTTACAAAGGTAAAGTCTTATCAACTTCATATTTTGTTTGACCAACAATTGTTTAGGTAGATCAACAAGAAAAGAAAGTTATGCAAACCTAAATCGGAGTTAAAAGAACATTAAACTCTGACCGACAAATGTTTACTGATATAAAGTTGTTTAAACTAAGTATATCCGGTTGCATACACTTATAATGATTAGTTGTGCAAACCAGATAAGCACTAGCTTAACTAACCAGCTTGTTGCCACATTAAAATCAACTTGCATTCCTCACAGACATGAAACTGCAGGGATCCTCCTTTGGGAGTCCATAAAAGCAGCTGCTTGTCTCTTTTGGTTTAAAGTCTAAAAAACACTGCAAATTGCCCCTTCTGAAATCACAGCAACATGAAGTAAACGTGTTTCAGTATCTATATTGTCCCCAATATGCACATTGTTGGACTAAAGGCCTGTGATAACTAAACAAGAGCAGACAAGGAAGAATGTGTCTCTTATCAACTGCACCTGTCTTTCATGCATATCACAGAATATTTGATTTCCCTCTGAATAGGATCATTAAAAGTAGACATTTTAAGCGTTCTTTAGACTAACGTTTCATGTTTGTGTGATAAGTATTTGCAGAGTTTCGGATCAGTTTAGTGACGTGATTCAGAAATAAATGAGCGGAGTGGAGACGGCTGATAATGCGCCATGTTTATTTTCTTTATTTTACAACATAACACACTTAAAAGTAGACCACTTAAAGTTTCTAATAATGTCTTAAATACACTCCTGATACCAAAGTGAATGGTCTTTATTTGTGCAGGACGCTGGGGTAAAGAAGAGCTTTTTCCATACGAAGAATCTGTTTTATTCAATTAACAACCTGTTTGCTGCTGGCACGGACACGACGACGACGACACTACGCTGGTGTCTTCTCCTAATGGCCAAATATCCTGAAATACAAGGTATTGTTGATACACCTTCTGTTTATGAGCAGATGTTGGGAACAAAGATCAGTGCCCCTAAAATACAAGATTTCTGTCTTTTTTCCCCAAATTTTGGGTTCACCTGTGCTGGCCAATCAGAATCGAAAATTCAGCAATGCATACATTTTTTTTGCTATTCCTGACAATAGCTAAGGTCCAGGAGGAGATTGAGCGATTGGTCAGTGGACGTCAGCCGGTGGTGGAGGACAGAAAGAATCTGCATTACACAGACGCTGTGATCCATGAATGCCAGAGACTGGCCAGCGTAGCTCCTATAGGTGTCCCGCGCAAAACCACCTGTGACGTTCACCTTAATGGATACTTCATCAAGAAGGTCAGAATAAAACAACACACTCAAGAACACTAAAACACATGTGCCTGCATTATTCACTGATATTTAAGAGCATGCCAGGCTTTCAGAATAATAATATTGTGTAACTTTTTAAGTATGCAATGAAAAGAAAGCGTTTAGGATGAAGAAATCTTTATACCTTTACCTCATTTGTTACTTTTGTTAACTTTTTTCAATTGCCATAATTGGCAAAAGACCAAATGCAGGGGTGCGAAGTCCTGCTCCTGGAGATCTACTGTCCTGGGTAGTTCAGCTCCAACCCTATTTGAAAACACCCCCTGTCATTGTTATAGTTATCCTGAATATCTTGAGGGTTAAGATATGTTTCATTAGAGTTGGAAATGAACTTGCAGAAGGTCAGATCTCCAGGAGCAGGACTGGGCACCCCGATCAAATGTATTCATTGTCTTGTACATGCAAACGTGATTGACAGGGATGTGTGACGTTTCTCACTTTGTCTTTAACACATCATTAGAATGAATCTTTTTCTGTATTATATCTACATCTTTTTGATATAATCTAACAGATTTGTAAAATGTATTTACACAGAATGAAAGTTTATGAAGGTTAAGCGTGGGGATAAAAAAAGTATAACCACAGAATCCATAAAAATGACTGATGAATGTCACTTTTCTTATTTAAACAATATTCCCTTTAACACATTTCATTGAAGACTAGAGAATATACCTACAAATATATCATTTTATAACACATAGAAATATACAATGTAAATATTAAGTATCACTGCATTATTATTAGTCACCCTTTTGTTTGTCACTGGGTTTTCCAAATTTCTAACCAATAAAAAGTATTAAAGTTCTTGTCAACTTTGAAAACACAGCAGGCCAATTTGTTTCCTGAAAATGAATGAGTTGAATTTGGACATCTGTGGTTTTGGAAGGACAGCGACGACATGAAATATTTTTAATAACGTACCATTATAAATATTATTCAGGTTATTTTAGAAGACACGTAAGGTCGCTATAACATTTTAAATGTATGTGATGAGGGCACGTGAGTTCCAGCAGTGATGTCAATGACTTGAGTTTGAATGTGTTGTGCAGGGCACCAGTGTGTTTCCTCTCTTGATATCTGTGATGAGAGATGAAAGCGAGTGGGAGACGCCTTACATCTTTAATCCAGGACACTTTCTGAACGAGCAGGGACAGTTTGTCAAGCGAGACGCTTTCATGCCCTTCTCTGCAGGTGTGGTACACTCTTATTATAACAGGCGTGAATGTGCTCATTTTCAATTCCCTTTGATATATTCACCTTCCCCTCTCTCTCTCTCTCTCTCTCTCTCTCTCTCTCAGGACGCAGGGTGTGTTTAGGTGAGGGTTTGGCCAGGATGGAGATCTTTCTGTTCTTCACGTCTCTCCTTCAGTATTTCCGCTTCACTCCTCCACCCGGAGTGTCTGAGGATGATCTGGATCTCACTCCACTTGTGGGGTTTACACTGAATCCGTCTCCACACAAACTGTGTGCTGTGAAACGGTTTTGATTACCGTGGCACTGAAGATGGACTCAAAACGCTGAATACGCGCTTGAAAATGTTTTCATAGAATTAGGGTTCTATTCACATTTTAATATTTTCAATGGTGTAAATAGGTTTGTGATTCACATCTGCAGATAAGGAAAATAGAAAATAGCTTTAAACACAGCTTTAAACTACACATGCAAAGACAATAACAGACAATGAACAAGGGAAAGGGCGACATATACTGTATATAAAACAGGTGCAGGATAGTCAGTAAATAAGGAAACAAATGATAAACAGGAAGTTATACGGCATAGAAACAACAACACAAATAAAAGTTAATGTATTTTATGTAATGCCCAGCTGTCAAACTATTACAATTTTTTATTTTAATTATTCACATGATGTGCTGAATAGTTCATACAATTAATAGCAATTAATTATAGACATGAATGATGTAGAAGTGGTTTGATGAGGCGTTTTGTCTCGTTCTGCAGTAAAAACGTAATTTTGAATTGCGCTTTAATTGACTTAAATTTTCTATTGACGTTTTCAGTGGCAACTATATAAACAAACGTTATGTGGGCCAAACGTAACTTCCGGTAGACCTCCACAAAGAATCAATAGCTCGTGAGAAGTTATCAAATACAATTAATCTACACTTAAACAATATTATAAATGTAATATTAAAGAAATTATAACCAAACACAGACCGGAAGTGAATTTGAAACAATCTTTACAACGTGAAAGAAAAGCCTCAACGTTTGGTGATGTCATTACTCAATCCCCTATTAAGCAATGGCTGAGCAATGAAGAGGTTTTTTTTATCATTAATGACATTTTGATAAGGCCATAAGGAAATTTTATTATTCGGAATGAAAAAACTAATACCACAAAATATCACTGAATCCGTAATATTCATTACTAAACTTGGTTTTCCCACCAAAACGATGTCACTTCCTGAAGAATGATGTCATTAGGGAACTTGTTTGTTAATCTGCGAGGATTTCACAACAAAAAACTGCCCATTTTTACAGATATCCATCAAATAAAATAATAATAAAATTGAGTGAATTAAAAAGTCAACACACATCAAAAACGTTTGAATTATTTTTAAGTTTATGTTTAAAACGGTTAATATATAATCAAAATGGAAAATAATACACTAAAAAAAAAGGTTGTTTGTTTTACTTAATCAAGATAGTTTGATATAACACATTTGCATTTGTTTCTTGTTCAAGCACAAGTTCAATATAGTGACATGAATAGGCAACTCTTTGACATTACTTTTTATGTTGGGTCAACATGAATCAATTTCTTTGACTAACTGAAACTACAGAGATAGAGTTCCCAGCATGCTTTGCTCTTATGACTGGATTTAGGTGGTATTTGTTGTAGGAATGCTTTGCCCTTCTGCATCTTCACTATCTACTTTTAAATCCATGCTGAAAACTTTCCTGTTTCACTGACTTTCTGTAACTGAAACTTTTTACTATGCTGTTTTTATTATTATTGTTTTTTATTAACTGCTCTTTACGGTTTGTTACTATTTGAATCTGTTTTATAGTGCAGCACATTGTTCAACCTTGGTTGAGTTAAATAGTGCTATATAAATAAACTTGACATTGACATTGACATTATTTGTTTTTTTGTGCAGGATAAAAGATATGGAGACTTTTTGTTGTTTACTGTTCTGTAATGTCTAAAATTCATTCAATTTGCATGTATGCACCTTGCAATACTCTGCAAATTCAGTAAACTCTCTGGTGCTCCCTGTTAGCACCATACCTTGTATGTGGTATAAATGTTTATCTTTAAAAAAGTGTCACACTGAAGCATTCACATTTAATTGGCTTAACACAAATTAATTACATAAAATAAAATAACATTTGTTGATGAACTTAACATTTACATTTAGCAGACGCTTTTATCTAAATAGACTTACAGGGAGTTCAGGGAGTTCAGGGAGCAATAAGCGATAGGTCATGCAGGAGCAATAATAAAATAGGTGCCAATTTTTTTTTATTCATTTGTCTGTCAAGTATTCACAGAAGAGATGGGTTTTAAGTAGTTTTTTGAATGTTGTGAGAGATCTGTTTGACTGGACTGAGTTAGGAAGAATCTTCAACCAGGAAGGAGTTGTGAAGGAGCATGAGCGAGAAAGCGATTTACTGCCCTTTTGAGAAGGCAATACAAGACGCTGCTGGTTTGCTGAACGCAAGGGTTCTTGATGGGGTGTAGGAGTTTAGGAGGGGGTGAAAGTATGCCGGTGCAGATCCAGTGATGGTTCTGTACAGTAGGCAAGCATTAGTGACATGAATCTGATACGGGCTTCAACCGGTAGCCAGTGGAGAGAGAGGAAAAGGGGTGCTGCTGCGTTCTGAACCAGCTGGAGTGGTTTGATAGCGTTTGCAGGAAGACCAGCAATGAGAGCATTGCAGTAGTCTAACCTTTAGATTACCAAAGCCTGGACAAGGAGTTGTGCCGCATGTTCAGTGAGATAGGGTCTAACCTTTCTTGAGGTCCTTCATTGAAGGACAGCTGTTCATCAAATATGACTCTGAGGTTCCTGGCTGTTTTGGAAGGAGTGATTGTGGTATTGCCAAGTTGGATGGTGAGATCGAGGTGCACCGTGGGGTGTGCTGGAAACACTAGTAGTTCTGTTTTGGCAGGGTTCAGCAGAAGGTGATGCTCTTTCATCCATGCTGAGATGTCTTCTAAGCAGGCTGTAATGCGAGTTGCTACAGTGGTATCGTCTGGTTGAAACGAGATGTAAATCTGGGTGTCGTCAGCATAACAGTTGAAGGGTCCAATGTGGGTTTCTTAAGTAGGGGCGTGACCCGGGCTTGTTTGAATGTGGATGGAAAAGTGCCAGTGAGCAGGGAGGTGTTGATGATGTGTGTGAGTGCAGGTGTGAGTGCCACAAAGCGGCTGCTTTAAAACATGCTCTCCATAGAGACACAGAACAAGACGGTCAATTTTCCTTCTATTTCAAGTTACGAATATTTAAATCAACTGTCAAAAGTAGAAAAACTAAGATATACAAAATACCCTAACGTTACAAGCTTTGAAGACTTACGATCCATACACAGCACCCACCGTTGAGTTAACAGTCAACGACAACAATCCAGGTAAGAAAATTACGTAAAGTTATGATTTACGGCAAAAATACAATGATTCATATATTCAATGTTTGAGAGGTTTACCTTAGAAGTCTTCACTGCAAATACGAGTTTTGGGACTGATAGTATCAGCATTGATAGTCATTCCCCAAGGCAGACTGTTTATGAGAGAGTTCCAGAGCTGGGTACCCTCGCTGAGACTAGACTCCTTAAATAATCCCGCAAAACGATGCGGGTAACATCAGAAACAGTGTCAGCAGTGGGCAGTGCCCACTTGGATGATGTGATAGCAGCCACAGTACAACGGCTCCAGTGCGCTACCCCCATTTGAGAACCACTGCTCTAAAAGACCCAGTTATTGGGGACTACTGTTTTTGCATGGATTCAGTGATGAAAGTAAATTTTGTATGATAATACAATGTCCCGGTTTCACAGACAAGGCTTAAGGCTAGTCCCAGACTTAAATGAATGTTTGAGCTTTCTCAACTGAAAATAACTTGCCCTGACATATTGTAAAATGTGCCATTGCCATTGTTTTGTTTAAAGATGCACATAGGTAATGTTTCTGTCTAAGCGTTTTTATAAAAGTGACTCAAATATCCTAATCCAACTAAGGCATAGTCCTGGTTTAAGATAAACCTTGTCTGTGAAACCGGGCCAATATGTTTCAGTAAAATGACTGCTAAAATTGCTCCCGTGACATGGATTTTGCTCAAAAAAACAAGGTTGGTGTTACGGACACTGCCATTACAAGGAAAGGGTCAACAGAAAGGCTCAATTCAAAAGAGTAAATTTATTATAGAAAAGATATCAAATTCAATTATAGTAACAAAAATTGTGGCAAGCAAAATGGTTGGGATAAACCAAAGAGCAAAAGAGGAAAGCGCCCAAGCCACCGCACTCCTGATACCATTGGGCAGTGGAGCTTCTTATGTGCCAGACCTCAGGCGTTCACCAGAGGGGTATTGCACAAAACCAAGATAAGGGATTAAACGGATTTTCCAGTTATCCTGGATGAATTTAGCCCTTACTCGGTTGCATGAAAGCAGGCCGAATGAAGCTAAATTGAGTTGCTATGGAGATGTATTCTTTGCTCCAGAGCAGGCTAATAACCGGGCTAAAATTGATCCTATTGATATATCCATCTGTCCCGCTTTCAATTCTACTAGAAATGAATGATTTTTACAGTCACTCCATGGTGTTCTGTAAATATGTTGCATCCTTTAAATTTTCCTGCATTAAAATAATAGATATAACGTTCATTCGTATGCCTCCTATTATTAAAGGTGCTTACTTTAGCCTGCTAGCACTGAAATTATAATCCCACACTCTATGTGATTCACTGTCCAAAGCCATGCCTCCTACAAAAACATGAATGTATTTCGTAAATCCAAGTAACCTCCAAAAGACAGTGTTATAGGGACATACTGTACATGGAGAGCAAGCCAGACCTAGCAGCCTTGAGGTATTAGTCAGTATATGTGTTTTTGCGAATGTTACATTCACATGAAATACTAAATTGTTCTTTGTTTCTCTGTTTTCTAATGAAGGAGCTCCCCATCATCAGAGGCATGCAAACGGCAGTAAAATGGATAAATGCCAAACGACACGTGTTCAGTGGCCCTCTAGAAGAGCCTCCTTTCCTCGCAATGGACGAAGAGGACAAGGAAATGGCGCTTCATGGTCAACTGGAACCCCTGGAAGGTTCCAGGGAGCCATTTGCATTTTTTTTACATTTCAGGAAGACCTGGAATATTTTTTGTGTGAAACACATGATATATTGCTATTATAGCATAAATAATACCTGCAAAAGGATAAAGCTCAAAGTTAAATGCCAAGCGAGATATTGTCTTTAACAGAATTCACTTTCAAGAACTACAGAGAACAGGTGGAATTGACTACAGCCCACTACTTCCCGGGTACATGATGTCACTATTCCTAATGCTTTTAATAACCTACGCCAAAAAAGGGGCGAGACCATCCTTTGAAGTGGAAGAGCCGCTGGAGTATCACAGTCCTACAGCTGGTCATAAGAATTCAGCTACACACATTCTAAGATAACCAACGGTCAAATTACAGCTTCATGACTTTAACATCGGCTGTGAAAGCTGTTCTGAGTAACACACTGATATGTGTGTGTGTGTGTGCTTAACTCTAAAACACTTCTATGAAAAGTCTTTTGAATCCTGCTTGCAGTCTCCTAGTCAATCTGCTTGTTTTATTATCCAACTCGGGTCCAATATAAAAAGGCAAAACTAACGCTTCTGTTATTGGTGATAATATACCCGATCTGACCCAACCGGTCCGGTGTCATTTCCCTCGCCATAGTAGAAAAATATGCGATCTCTAACAAAGGTTGACGTTTGCGTATGCACTAGCAGACCTCCGTTACACTTCGATTGATCCGCATGTTTTTAACTGATGAAGTGAAGTTGACGCCATTGTTAACTGTTTATTGCTGAAAGCCAAAGCTTATGAATTCACGTGCACTGAGAGGGGGACCGACCAATCACAACAGCTTGAGGAGCGCAAGCTCGCTGATATGGTATATGTAGCGGGGTGGGACATCTTCACACACACACTCTAGTCCCAGGGGATTGCAAATACCTATGTATAAATGTATAGGATAATGCAATGTAAGTCGCTTTGGATAAAAGCGTCTGCCAAATGCATGAATGTAAATGAATATATAAGAAATGCACAAATTTATATTCAATTTATTGTGAATTCTGAAAAATAAAGATATTAGACATTGAAAGTATACTTTTTGCCTGTTTGGTATGAAATCAACAGATATTGATTAAGTAAATATTATATCTAGTAAAATAGAAAGCACTATGCAAATCATAACTTCATTAAACTGTAGGTTATGTATTTTCTAGCGTTTTCTAGATAGTGTACATCGCCAAAAAGTCCCCAAAGTCTCACACGATGTTGTGTGTTGTGAACATGTTCAGCCTCTCTTGGCTCCTCCCGTCATGTTGTAAACATCCGAAATCGTTTCCTGGCAGAAATACTTGTGTGTTGAGATTGTTGTGTTGTAATCTCATTCGTCATGGCTGTAGTTGAAACACTTCTTCTGCACGTTTCCACCTCAGGAGCTTTACTCGCTGCTCTCCTGACGCTTTTGGTTATTTATTTGTTTTTCTTTGCCTCCAGATCTCCAGAAGAAGATAAAGAACCTCCAGGACCCAAACCGCTGCCGCTGCTGGGAAACCTGCACCTTCTGGACCTCAAACAACTTCATGTGAGCCTCTCGAATGTGAGTCGGTTGTTCCAAACGTTTCTTTAGGTAAGAGAAAATCCCTGTGGGTTTCTCGTAGAGTTACACAAGGGACATTGTCTGGGGATGTTTTGAATGTCTTCATTGAAGTCTTGCAAGTTACAACTAGTGGATTGTGATACAAAGCTTAATTTTGTCCAAAGCTGCCCTCAGGAAAAGCAATATCTTTACTTAGAAAAGAAGGGACTGGGGATTACGTTTAAAGAAGTTCAAAGAAGTTTGTTCTTATGTTACGTACCGTTAATCCAGCATTGTGTAAATGCTCCGAGAGAAAACAAATCCATCCAAAAAAGTTCATGTTTTCTCGCTGTTTTTAAAGGATCATGATTTTGCAATGTTAAAGTCTTGGCTGGGATATATCAGCGTGAATCTTTACTACAAATAATTAAATACAATGTATTAAAGGCTCTCACAGGTTCAAATCCATGAAAAAAAGTATAATTAAAGAGTAAAGAGCTTCAGGCTTCGGGCAACCCTGCACAAGACAGACGGGTTTTGGAGAATAGATGACTGTCAATGTTTGCAATGTTTTACTTGTTCTTGTTCGCTTTTAGTTATCCAAGAAATACGGTTCCGTGTTCAAAGTGCATCTGGGACCCAAGAAGGTGGTGGTTCTGACCGGATTCAAAGCAGTTAAACAAGCACTTGTGAACCAGGCTGAAGAATTTGGCGAAAGAGACATAACGCCTGTTTTTCAAGACATTAATGAAGGACACGGTAACGCATCAATTCAATTTTCAATATATGAATGATGTTTTCATAATATTTCCGTTCTAAGACGTCAAAATGTATGAAAGTATTTTGAAAAGAAGCTGACATGGAAAATAAACTGTTCTGTATTACGGTATAGAGGCGGATGTATGTTAGTGTTAGTGTTGCGATATTATATCAAAAATAAGGAAAAAATATATTTTGTTAGGATGAAAGAATAGAAAGAAAAAATCAAAAACTAAATTCGAATTTAGAAAATCGAGATTGAATAAAGCACACAAGGATTGAATCTGTATATTTGGTAACTTTTCCAAAAAGATTTCACAGATTATGATTGTGTATCAATGATCTGTAGACGTGTGAGAAGTTTTGAGTGTAACTAGGTACTAAGTTATAAGTTACTATAATTTAATTACTTTTCCCGTAAAAAGTAAAGTAAGGGATTACTTTTATTTTTCTGTAATTTGATTAGATTCGCTCGGTGTTATGATTGAACTAAATACTGTTTAATATAATTTTGATGTTGTTTCCACTATTGAATATCTAACTTGGAAATGTATGCTTTAATATATCCTTCTTACATTTGTATACTTTGGTCAGTTAATAAGAATAATTGATGTAGTTATTTATTAATTATTTGAAATAATTAAATAAGCCGTTTCGTGTCTATCCTTGAATCAATTCTAATCAAGGTTGATCAAGGTTGATGTTGGATATATAAAGTCGTTAATAATAAGTGTAATAAGTAATTAAATACTTTTTGGAGAGAGTTATTTGTACAGTAATCTAATTAGTATGTAATTAGTAACTAGTAATGAATTACTTTTTAACTTACCCAACACAATCACAGATCAATTCATTTTTCATGAAACTGAGAGAAAGCAATGTATCTCTGCAGGAATCATCTTTGCAAATGGTGACGGATGGAAAGAGATGAGAAGATTTGCTCTCTCAACCCTTCGAGACTTCGGTATGGGAAGGAAACTGAGCGAAGAGAAGATTGCGGAAGAGACGCGGTATCTGCGAGAAGTATTCGAGGCGTTCCAAGGTAAAGCGACCGCTTATGTCTACATCGTAGATTGTTGAAACCAGACAGTGTTTTACAGCCCGTTCTCTGTGCAGGAAATCCTTTTGATACAACCCAACCGGTGAATTATGCCGTTTCCAACATCATCTCGGCTATTGTTTATGGAAAACGGTTTGAATATGACGACCCAAAATTTAAACAGATGGTGAACAGGGCAAACCTGAACATCCGCATGCTCGGCTCCGCTGTCATACAGGTTCTCCATTTGTTTATGTGGGTCTTCATCTAGTCGTAGTCTGATTATTCAGACATTGAATTGCATGGTTTTTTTTCTGATGTTTGTGTCTTTCTTATCGTGCAGGTCTATAACATTTGTCCAGCTCTTGGGCCTTGGCTGAAGACTTGGAAACTGCTCATGAAGAATATGAAGAGCAACATGACAGAAATGCAGGGGCTGGTGAACCGTTTGCGAGAGACCTTAAACCCTTCAGACTGCAGAGGATTAGTCGACGCCTTCCTCATCCGCAAACAAAGCATAGATGTAGAATATCGTACATACTGACGTTTGAAATATGTATTCTTTCCCTCATTAATAATGACACATTCTTCCAACAGGAATCTGGAGAAAGCGATTCACAATTCCACGATCGGAACCTGCTCATGACTGTGTCGAATCTGTTTGCAGCTGGTACGGACACCACCGGCACGACGTTACGCTGGGCTCTGCTGCTCATGGCCAAACATCCTCACATACAAGGTCATATCAAGGTCAAACCATTCGCGTCCGTATAAAGTCCCATTTGTTTCCTATCAAATGTTATAAGAAGTCTTACTGATGGGTGGGTGGTCTTTTGGGTCTGTAGATCGGGTTCAGGAAGAAATCGACAGGGTTCTAGCCGGACGTGAACCCGTTACAGAGGACAGGAAGAATCTGCCGTACACAGACGCTGTGATCCATGAAACCCAGAGACTGGCCAACATCGTGCCCCTGAATCTGCCACATATGACCAGCTGTGATGTTCACTTCAATGGATACGTCATTAAGAAGGTCAGTTCTCCTTGCACTTTACTGTGTGTGTTTTCCAGCTCAACGTCTTTTTTTTTAAATCTAGGGGACTTGCGTTCTGCCGCTGCTGACGTCTGTTCTGAGGGACGAGAACGAGTGGGAGACGCCCAACACTTTTAACCCTGCGCACTTCCTCGATGAGAAGGGTCAACTGAAGAAACGAGAGGCCTTCATGCCCTTCTCTGCAGGTATCAGACATTGCGGTCGAGATTCAATAGATTTAATTTAAAATTGTAATTTTTAAGGACAGAGTGATCCATATCGCAAGAATAGCCGTTCTCTGTAAAAAATATTTGCTGCCTTAAATTTTCAGTAGAATCAACTTGGCTTTTTCAAATGGCTATTTTAAGTTTTGGCCTTGATGAGTCGATATGACATAAAATTGAGTTGTATAACTTGGATGATAATATAAAAAAATTGAATTGCCTGAAAAGCCAAGTGATTGTCCTTAAAAAAGGCAGCAAAGATTTTTTTACAGTGTAATGGGTTGTTTTCACCATAGATATAAACTTTCACCCCACGGTTATTCTTTGGACAGTTTCTTGGTTTAATTAACCCGGGGTTGGTCCATGACCCAAACATGACTTAAAACAGCCCAGCATATTTTTAGAGTGCATACTACTTAAAAAAGTATATACTGTTTACCATTCTTTAAACAACATGTGACACAGCATGCACTACAGTATGTAATGATCAACATGAATTATTTTGACAAGTAGTAACACAATAATTTTTGTTTTAATATTGTCTCCATGTGTTCTCTCCTAAAGTATTGGCATTTGCTCACCCTCAAATTGTTCCAAACCCCTTTGTTTTGCTGAACTAACAGGTAGAAATTCGGGAAAATGTCAGATCTTTCTCCCCATTGACTCCCATAGTAGGAAAAAATAAACATGGGAGTCAATGGGGGGCGAGATCTGACATTCTTCTAAATATCTTCCTGTGTGTTCAGCAAAACAAAGAAATGTATACAGGTTTGGAACAATCTGAGGGTGAGTAAATGACAGAATTTTCTTTTAGAGTGAAGTATCCCTTTAAGATCAAATTGAAAGTTCATTACGACTGCCACTAGGTGGCGTACTCCGACAGTTGTAAGATTGCTGATTAAAATCCATGGTTGATATTATTTTGAGTTCCTTACGAAATGAAAAATCAACATATTATATATAAACATATATATCAGATATTGTAACCCATGCAGTATGCTTTACTGTTTTTTAAATACAAAACATTTGGATACCGTGCACAGTAATATTGTCACGGGTTGACTTTAAACTGAAACAAAACTCGAAGTATAAATCAAAACCATAACTTTAATAAAGACCAGGGGATGAAACACATTGACATAAACTAATTAACTAATAAAGAAACAAACCAGGGGAGTAAAAAACCTAACAGAACATAACATAACTGTGACATTAACCCCCCCCTCCAAAAGGCGCGTCCTCGCGCCAAAACAGTACCATTGGGGGAAGGGGGGGTGGGCGTCCTGGAGGCTGGTGCAGGGAACACTGAACATGACGGGGTGGGAGACCTCCAGGACGATACGTCCAGCTCGGGGACTCTGGAGGGCGCCGGCCGCTCGGGAGGCCTGGACTCGGGAGGCCTCCGCTCGGAGGCCTGGAGGGCGCCGGCCGCTCGGGAGGCCTGGAGGGCGCCGGCCGCTCGGGAGGCCTGGAGGGCGCCGGCCGCTCGGGAGGCCTGGAGGGCGCCGGCCGCTGGGAGGCCTGGAGGGCATCCTCCCATAGGCTCCCCCAAAAAAATATTTGGGCTAGGTCCGGAACGGCTGGAGAGGCTCGGAAGGCCGTACGGGAACGGCTGGAGAGGCTCGGGGAGGCCGTACGGGAACGGCTGGAGAGGCCCGGGGAGGCCGTACGGGAACGGCTGGAGAGGCTCGGGAAGGCCGGACGGGACCGGCTGGAGGGGGGCAGGATTACCTGAGGCTCTATCTCCGGTGGAGGACTCTGGAGTGAGGCGAGTTGGGCTGCTCAACGCGTGCTTGGATGGGCTTGGATGATCAACCTCATCCAGGATGGCCTCGCCCACACTGGGGCGAGATTCCATTATCCACTGGATGAGGTTGATAAACTCCCAAACGGGTCTGTCCCTAAACTCAGGAGCCAGACACCGATGGGAGTCATCATCCAACCCCATCACAAAGCACGCGTTCAGGGAGCAATCGTCCCAACTCACCTGCTGGCTGAGCTCCAGGAAGTCCTCCACGTATCTCTCCAGAGGACGACCATCCTGGCTGAGATGGTATCTCAAATTGTCCTCTGGAGAGATGTTGAGCCTCAAGTAATCCATGCCTTTTGTGGGGTCAGTTATTCTGTCACGGGTTGACTTTAAACTGAAACAAAACTCGAAGTATAAATCAAAACCATAACTTTAATAAAGACCAGGGGATAACACAGGGGATGAAACACATTGACATAAATAATAACTGACAAAGAACTAAGGAACACACAGGGCTTAAATACAAAAGGAAGACACTCAGGGAAAACAGAATCAGGTGTGGGACTAATTAACAATGAGACACAAGTGAAAACTAATTAACTAATAAAGAAACAAACCAGGGGAGTAAAAAACCTAACAGAACATAACAAAACTGTGACAAATATGTCATCCAATCACATTCACTCTTATCTTTTAGGGCGCAGGATGTGTTTAGGAGAGGGTTTGGCCAGGATGGAGCTCTTTCTGTTTTTTACGTCCCTGCTTCAGCATTTCTGCTTCACTCCTCCACCCGGAGTGTCTTCAGATGAGCTGGATCTCACGCCAGTCGTGGGTCTCGTCTTAAACCCTTCACCTCACAAACTGTGTGCCGTCAGTAGGGCAGAACAAAATACAACTACAGAACAATACTGAGTCAAGTAGACATTTTCATTCCTTATGGGTCTGATTGTTGTAAAGATATTTGCTAGCAGCTGTTGGTTTTAAAGTTATGTTTTGTGTATTTCAAGTTGTTGTAGAATGTATGTTTCTTTATCTAGATTCAATAAAATGTTGTTTTAATCAGTTTTGTTTGGGTTTTGATGAGAAGACAGGTGCAGGCCTTGGTCATTTCACTTGTTAGGTGGCACTGTCACACTAAAACACAGGTCCTCCTAATTTGGGTTATGAACAGTGGTGTCAGTCCATCTTTGCTTTTGATTTTAATCTTTGACAAAACCCTACTTGATATTAAAGATATTTCTAAAAAAATATTTGCATTGTATATAATTATTTTATGTAGGATACGAGTAAGTCACAGAAAAAAATACTGTGTACAGTATTTACTAAATACAGACTTTAGCTGGGATTTCACAGTCACCTTTGCGCCGCAATCATTTTTAGATTACACCATTGTAAACATTATATAAATAGTCAATCTACAGGACAGTAATGTTGGCATATCTGATTTTGTGTTTTTAAAAATCTCTTTCTAAATTTCTATCTTTCTATCATAAATTAAATTAAACCTGTGTTGCCATCATTTTTCTCATTACATGTCTTGCAATATAATTGTAAGAATTAAAAATGAATTTAATTCACTGTTGGCTGGCAAGTTGTTGTGTAATTTTTGTAGCTTGAAAAGAGTAAACTTGTTATTTATTTTTCATTGCATAAATGTACACGAATCTTATTTTGTGTATATGTTTGTGATATGCTGTAGTGTATTTCATAAGTTTACAGGTTCATACAATCTTCAACCACAATCCTAACACCTAAGGATACCTGAGGACAAAGGTACAGATCCTGAAATGTAAACGACCAATTTGTTAAAACATGCTGTTTCTTGTGCTTATTTCCTTTCTTTTTAGCATCCTGTCCTTCAGAGATAAAGTTAATTTGTGTGACCTGATAATATGAATATTGTCAATATATATATATATATATATATATATTTCACAGTGTGGAGTCATCAATAAATTAATAAAAAGTAATGTCTATGTAGACAACACAGTATATTTTATTTTTCAATTCAAAATCGTTTGGCTGCGCGAGCTTTACACCTTCCGGTCATAAGTATTTTTAAACCTTATGACCAACATTTAAGATAAAATGTTAAATGATTTCTCATTGTATGTCGCTTTGTTTGTATGTCTGTATATGTTTAATTTATTCACTAACGTTGATTGACTGATTTGAATAAATGTGAGATCGATCTCCGGCTTTTATTTTGAATTTTTTTTTCTTCAATAAAGAAAGAGAAACTAAACGAGTTCATAAAAAAGTTGTCCTTTCACACTTTTAGACACTTTAAAACACAATCGAAGTTGGTGAGTCCGACAATAAACACATTTTGTCCGACATGTTTATGACAAAGTTTTTGTCCATCGGCACCTGTTGTGGTCGTAAGAATAGCTGAAAGGTCAAATGTCTGACTGCCTACTATGACGTTATGTCGTTAATATAGATTTTATAGAGATGACGTTTTTTGTATTTTCTGTAGAAATGTGTTTGCATGAATGATGTATTTCGCGAGTTTGCATGTATAACAGCTAAACGTGTTGTGTTGTCAGTTTAACACGTTTTCATAGCCGACTGGTTTATACATATCTTTTGTTCTTGTCTTTTTAAGTAATAAGCTTCATGTTCATCAGAGATGAAGTTGATTTGTGTGACTCTACTGATTATTAGTGGAATTGCAGATTCAAGAGCAGGTAACTGTTTGTTTGTTGTGTATTATTTGTTTACTCCTGCCCAGGTTTTGTAGCAATCAATAAAACAGTAATGGAAGTTTGCATCTCAAGTTCACTTCTTTGCTTCGCTCACTTTGAAGTGTAGAGCACTTGAAATTACACACTGTAGGTCTATACACATTGTAGCCTACACTGTACCTCACTCCATTGTTGCCTTAATAACTGCGTAATTGAGTGGTTTTTAATGGTGGCAAATGAAACGTTTGTGTCAACTTTTCGTGTCAATAATTACTATTTAATTTCAGTTCTTTGCATGTTTTCTGTCTCTTTATAGCAGACAAGTTTGATGTAGTGGGTCCTGCAGTTCCTGTGATGACTGTTTCTGGTGAAGATGTGATTCTGCCCTGTTCTCTCAAACCCAGCATCAGTGCTGTGAACATGAGAGTCGAGTGGTTCAGACTTGATCTAGAAGAGTCAATGGTTCATCTGTATGAAGATCATGAAGACAGAAACACAGATCAGCTTCAGTCCTACAAAGGACGAACCCAACTGTTCAAAGACGAACTAGAAAAGGGAAACACGTCGCTCAAACTCTCAAGAGTCCAAATCTCTGATCAAGGACTTTACAAGTGTTTCGTTCAGTCCAAATTCTGGTACGATGACACAACTGCTGACGTCCGAGTTGAAGGTGAGCAGACACAAATATTTAACAATGTCCCACTGTATGGAATGTTTAATGCCTCTCTGTTGTCAAACTATTTGTTCTGTTTAGCTGTAGGAAGTGCTCCGGTCATCACTGTAGATGGGTTTGATGGTTCTGGTGGTCTTCATCTACAGTGTGAATCTAAAGGCTGGAACCCTGAACCTGAACTTGTGTGGCTGGACAGTGAAGGAGTCACTTTAACCTCTGAACCCATAGACACACACAGAGATGACACGGATGGATTCCGTGTAAAACACGAGATCGTTGTATATAACAGAGATACTAAATATCACTGCAGGGTCAAACTAAGACATCACATGCTGGAGACTGAAATCATTATCTCAAGTAAGATCAGTACACACACTATTCTTGTTATTTAGTTTATTGGGGGGGGGGTAGGTTTGAGGGTATACTTCATCCAAAAATGGTTGTCATCATTTACTCGCCTTCCAGTTGTTCCAAATCGGTATACATTTCTTTGTTCTGAAGAAAACAGAAAGATATTTGGAAGAATGCTTATAACCAGACAGATTTTGCCCCCAATTGACTCCCATAGTAGGAAAAAAACAATGGTAGAACAGTATACTGTCCTACATTCTTCAAAATGTCTTCTTTTGTGTTCAACAGAAGTTATTTTTCCTACTATGGGAGTCAATGGGGGGCAAAATGTGTCTGGTTATAAGCATTCTTCCAAATATATTTCTCTTTGTTCATCAGAACAAAGAAATGTATACAGATTTGGAAAAACTCGGAGGTGAGTAAATTATGACAGATTTTTCATGTTTGGGAGACGTATCCCTTTAAAGATAATTCACAATGATTCAACTAACGTGTTTGTAGGATAAGTGTGAATTAGGTTTTAGACTTTTTTCCTATTTTGCTAGTAATATTATTAATTAATATTTTTAAAGTAGAATTTATGCATTACATAAAAGCTAAAGCATTTAAAAAGCATTTCAGATGTATTGCTTGTTTGTGCATATTATGTTTTGTTTTAATGACTTACTTTTATATTATTATAATTCTATACTATTTCATTATTGTACAACAGTATTTAAGAATTGTTTGACACAAAGTGTTCAATAAACTGAGTGTCGGTTTTGTTTTATAGGTAAAGTGTTTAACTCTCAGAAGACATTAATGATCCTGATTTCAGTTGCTGTTTTGCTAAGTGTTATGGCTGGAATACTGATCGCTGTGTTCGTTCACAAAAAAAGAGGTAACATTTTTATCATTGTATGCTGTTAATATGTTGAAAAGGTGTCTGAATGATAAAGAAAGAGCATACAGAGCTCAGAAAAATTGGGAACTCCTTCAATACTGTTCAGAAAGCTTTTCAGGCTGTGACCTCCAGAAGCTGCTTGATGACGAGTGAACATCACAACAAATTCTACAGAAAGGTTGCCTATAGTGAAGATGCTAAAACAAAAAAAAAATGTTTTTAGTCACAACACAAAACTTCACGTGTGTTATTTTATTTAAATTACTAAATAAAGAATGAGTTTGTGACTTAACGCATTACATACTACTGTTATTCATATGCGCCGGGACTGCAGTTAACTTTCACACTCGTCTGTGTTTTGCTAGTGTCTAATAATAAAACTATTTATATTTTATTTAATTTTATGTTACAATAATTTATATTTTTATTATTATTATATTGTATAATAATTGTATTAAATAAACAGTTTGTGGAATGGGTCCTGTAGCTTGGTCGCATTTAATGAAACAGTAGGTACATTGACATCTAGTGGTTGAGCTTGGTATCGGAGTCTAAATTGAATATATTGGAGAGACAAGTTTAGCCAAGTAACGGTCGGTTTCCTTTACTTCTTATCAGAAATAATTTACAGGCGCTCTATTGTTTGTGAATTTAACGTGCGCATGCGCAGTTACGTTTGTTTATGTTGTCACTTTGATACCGTCTATATTGTGCCATTTCAAATCATCTTTGTGTTATGAAATAATGAAATCGTTTTGTTTTGTCTTCAGTGTTGTATCAAGTTATACAGAATCAGAAGAAGGCTACACAAAATGGTGAATTTAAATATATGGCTTAGTTTGTGTATTATTTCATTACTACTATTTGTTCAATTTAAGTTTGTACTTAATCAATTATCAATCATTATTTAATCCTTGATTTGAAGGACTCTGTATAACTTCACACTTTCCTTTCTGTCTGTTTTTAGAGATCACAATCATGAGAAAATATGCGGGTAAGTTAAAGTTCTGTGACATCATTTTTGCCATAAGAGAGCATGTGCATCCTGGCGGTTGTCATTGCAAAATACTCAAATGTGTTCAGGACACTGACGCAACCTTTTATAACACAGCTAGATGAAAAAAGTAATTGGAAACGAATATTGATTTGAAATATTTTATTACATTCATTTTTTAATAAATTGAAACCTGGCAAGAGTAAACGCGTAAACCACTTCCGCCGTCCCATCACATATGATTCATTTATAACTTGATACAAGTTGTTTCGTCAGTACAGTGACGGCATTTTTTTTTACGGAATACAGTCTGGTTGAAATTTGAATCAAACATTCGGTGTTGAGAAAAGCGATTCAATGTTGAAAATCAAAAATATTTAACATTATTTTTACATGCACATTGTTAAAAGCAAACATCTCAATATTTTAGCAGTGAACGTGACTCTGGATGCTGATTCAGCTCATCCATGTCTCACTGTGTCCGCTGGTTGGAAACAAGTGAGACTTCAAAACCTACAACCAAATGAAGAAAAGGATGAAGATGAAGCGCAAAGTTTCAAGTTTGATATACGTCACTGCGTCCTAGGAACGTATGGACGTTCATCAAAGAGATTTTACTTTGAGGTGCAGATAAGGGAGTTAACTGATTGGGATGTGGGCGTGGCCAGAAAATCCATCAACAGGAAGGGCTGGATCGATCTAAATCCTAAGAATGGATTCTGGACCGTTGGAGTGAGACACGGAATGATGTATCAGGCTTGTGGAGATCCGCATGTTCCTCTTTCCCTACACGTGAAGCCTCAGAGGGTGGGGGTGTTTGTGAATTGTAAGGAGGGTCGGGTCTCTTTTTATGACGTGGAGTCCTGGTATCATATCTTCACTTTTACCGGTCAGTCTTTCACTGAGAAACTATATCCATTTTTTTGTTTGGGTTTTGGTGGGAGCAATGGAACGGGTGTAATGACCATTTGTAATGCCTTTTAAGAATCTTAAAAATGGATTAAAACATTTCTGTGCCAAAGACCCAACTTGGTCAGAAACTGACCCAAATTTAACTTCTGTCTGTGAAAAGTAATTTACCGTTTCTTTTTAACATAAAATCATCCTATAATGTAAATGAAAACTTTCTCTGAAAATATAACCTTGAAGACTGCAATTATAGTAAAATTAATGGCAGAAAGCACACTTTATTCCTAGTTACCGCATTAATAGATTTTGAGACTCCAGCCTGGATTTTACAGACTGTCACATATATTTTAATTTACCGTTCACAAGAAGGACCTTAAAGGATCCATGTGGAGATTTTGGTGGCATCTATTGGTGAGTGTGTGAATTGCAACCAATGGCTCACTCCACCCCTCCCTTTCGAAGCACTAGGGTGGCTGACACAGGATAAACATGTCGTCACGTTTTCGCTTCTCTGCCGAAAGAGAGAACGTATTTTCGAAATGCGCTCTCTGTAAAGCAATTTGTCCATTTAGGGCAGAGTTGGGGAACCTGGATCCTGGAGGCCACTGTCCTGCAGTGTTTATCTCAAACCTAATCAAACACACCCGAACCAGCTCATTAAAGTCTTCAGGATTACTAGAAACTTCACAACAGCGTGTTTGTTTGAGCTAAACTTTGCAGGACAGCGGCCCTCCAGGATCAAGGTTCCCCACCCCTGGTTTAGGGCTGTAGAAACAACATGGTAAATTCCATGTAAGGGGACTTGCGGTGTATGTAGATAGAGATAGCTCATTCTAAGGTAATAAAAACATAACGCTTCATTATGTCTTTATACACCTCTGAAGACGTAGTTATATGAATATTATATTGCATTTTAGTCAATAGATCCCCCCCAAAAAAAGACACACTGGACCTTTACATTTTCAAACATGTTTTTCTTAATGTGCTGTATTCATGGAACTGGAGAAACTTAGCCTGTACATATACTGTAAATATGTATTTTGTAAAGATTGTGTTTTACAGCCTCTGAAGAACAACATTGCTGCCTTCTGAAACCTTGTATCTCCATATTTTGTGATTTAAATTTTTGCCTTATTAGTCGCCCTTTACATCTGTCAATGGGCTTTGCAAATATCTAAGCAAAAAAAGTATTAAAAAGTGCTTGTCTGTGCACCGTATTTAATTGTTTTTTTATTTCCTGAAAAACACTGAATTTGGATATCCGAGGTTTCTAAGGACATAGACGATATGACCTTTTGTACTGTTATTTATGTGTGAAACTTTGTAAAAAAATGTTTTTGAACATTGAAAATGATGATAAAAGACTGTGTTTGAAAGATGTTTGACAGCAGGAATGCAAAAAACTGGTTTTGAAGTGCTGGCTGTTTTTGCACAAGGGTTTCCTGTTTCTTTCCTGGTGTATAGGATGTTTCAAGTCTCCTTGTACGTTTTAAGAATATTGCACACAGCAATAATGATACGAATTGCTAAAGTCTCATTACTCAACCAATTTCATATAGTGCGAAAAAATTTCTTGTTGTTGTGAAGATAGCCAGTGAGTTGAAAGTAAGCTATAGATGAAAGGAATTCTCAATCTGATAAAATACATTCCACCTTAACTGTATAGTATACACACACACACACACACCCGTATACAGGGACATATGTCTATAGGGACCTGAACCAGTAATTGTACACCTTTCCTGCTAAAGTGAAAGTAAAACAACCGAGACAGAGCGGACACAGATGGCACATGGTCACACGGTTAGATCTGGCTATAAGAAGGTAAAATGCTTTGTTATCTTGTTGCTCATTTTTATGTACTTGTTTAACAATTTGTTATAACTTATGTTGATATGTAGTGTTCTGTTTATCATTAAAAATAAAGAAATGAAGAAAATATCACGCAAGTGAGGCACAACACATGACTGCATACTTGTGAACTGTGTATTTGTTATTTTTCAGGCAATGTGTAATTCAGGGGTCAGGTTCATTTGTGTGACTCTGCTGATTGTCGGTGGAATTACAAGTTCAAGAGCAGGTAATAATTTACTGTGTGTTTAAGTGTCTGTAAAAGAAAGTTTATAAAAAAGGTACAGTTTGTAAAAATGTTACAGTAAAATATCCCAAAACCACTTGGCCAGTGTCATATATTTTGTTCAGCTGAGTACTTACAATATCTCAGATGTTTCCAACTACTTGTAAATCGTGAGAAAATCACATTCTAAACAGTGACACGGAGCTGTGTGAGAATGGAGATGAAGAACAAAATGAAAGGTTCAGTATATGTCTGTGTGTCCTGGGAAAGGACGGATTTACCTCTGACTTTTACTATGAGGTGCAGGTAAAGGGAAAAACGGAGTGGGATTTAGGCGTCACCAGAGAATCCATTGACAAGAAGGAGAAGGTCAGTCTGAAACCTGCAGATGGACGCTGGACTATTGGTTTGAGAGAGGGGATCTATCGAGCTTGTGGGTATCCGTACGTCTCCCTTTCCCTGAGAAGAAAGCTCCAAAGGGTGGGGGTGTTTGTGAATTAAGAGGGTCGGGTCTCCTTTTATGACGTGGAAGCCATGTGTCATATCTACACCTACAGTGGTCAGTGTTTTAATGAAAGACTTCATCCGTTTTTTTGTTTGGGTCCTTACTGGCGTGAAAACTCAACGGTACCCCTGATCATCTGTAATGATCTTTAATGACAGCAGAAAATAAGTGTCAACATTTTAAAGTAAGTTTAATACTTTTAAAAATCATGTGTTATAGTAATGTACAATAATCTGAAGTGTGCATAGAAGTATGAATATATGTGTCATAGCTTAATTAGCTGTAGATGAGCAAATATATCTGTGTTATTTCTATCTATGACAGATGGGGGCAATAGAGAGTCATAGGGACTATAATCCGTCTGAAATTTAATGTGGGATTTCTCTGTGCTTTTCTTAATAAAAAACACCTGTTATAAAACACATTTGGGCATTTATTCTGTTTATATTATCACAGTTCATTTAGTTTAATGCAATATCTAATAGCCTAATCGATAATACCATTTTAATGGATTAATGCCTCATTCATTTCTCGAAAGTGGGATATGTAATGTCTGGATTTAGTCACATTAAACGTATTTAGTAAATTTTGTGGTAGTATTAGTAGTTATTAATGTTTTAGTTTCATTTCAACATTACAAGTAGGCTATCTGTTAACATTAAAAGAGCACCATTCCAAAAAACTTTTCTGGGTTGAAGTGGTAACTATCAAATTTCAGAGAGCATAAGACAAGGATTTTCACTATAGCCTATAAAGAAATCACTTGAAATGTGATTTGTGCTAAATGTTACAGTGTATTTGATGTATTCTTTATATGAGACTAATTTACTGTGATAACTGATAGTTGATGTTACTGTTAATCCCCTGCATGACATTATTGTCATGATTTAAGTTTCCTAATGAAGAATAAAACAGATGTGGGATCTTTATAAACCTCACACATCTGTTGAGATAATCCTCATATTTAAAGTTAATAAACTGTTTACACAAATCCCAGAGAATCTGTCAGAGATAAAGAATTATGATCGGGTGTAAAAATGAGACTGAATTCCCACAGTACGTGTATTTTTTTAATGTACTCAAACTGAAACTTTGCTTCACGAGGGAAAAATGGAAACATAAATAACTGTAAAAAAGAACAGATCTGAAAATACTTATTTTAAAGGGGAGATATGACACGGCTAAAACAAATATTATGGTTTGTTTTAGATGTAATGCAATAAGTAAACACGATTTAAGGTTAAAAACGCTGTATTTTCCACATACCGAGCATGTTTGTATCTCCTCTTTGCTCCGCCTCTCTGAAACGCACAGATTTTTTACAAAGCTCATTGCTCTGAAAAGCGAGGTGTGCTATGATTGTCCAGTTAACCAGTGCGTAGTGATTGGTCGAATACTGCAAGCGTGTGACGTAAATGTAACGCCTCTTACCATATTTGGAACATCAGATTCCAAAGCAATTGTACTGACAGGTACGCCCACCTTACTGCGGATACATTTGGGCGGTCTTAGTCAAATCATACCAGGAACTGATGTAGATTTGTGGGGGTGTGGCTACACGAGGAGTTTCAGGCAGGTCTGGGTGAGCATTCGCTTTTCGATAGAATGCATCTTTTTTTTTCCGACACTTTAATTTTTGCATTTTTACGTGTCTAATACATGCATGGGCAACTTATAACACACCAAAGACTCAGAAAAACATGTATTCTCTATGACCCCTTTAAAGGGTTTAGAGACTTATATGTACACATGAATAAAAGATAATGAAAATCGTTTTATTAAAATTTTCATGGGGATTGTTGAATTATGGTGGTATTATTTCCAGGCTTTCAAAAGACACTTCAGATAAGGTTCAGTTCTCTTTTTTAATGTAAGTGTATGGGGGTTTTGGTTTTATTGTCTGTTACGTGAAAATCACAAAGTTAGATCATTAAAAAGTAACAGAACAATCTTTTCTCAACCGTCTGCAGAATCTGAGGATTTATTCAATGTAACAGTTTGTTTACATCCCCAACACAAAACTGTAAGCAATACTAAGAGTCAACCCTGCCTTACAGAACACTAATAATAAACAACATTCCTGAGTAATGTATAATTATAAATTAGAGCTCACAACTTTTACAGTTGAATTGAACTTGAGCTCAAACTTTAGTGTCGCATCATTATTTTAACGTTTTTACTAGTTCACTTTCTTGAGAAATATACACCCTTAAAAACTTTGCTATAAAAATGTGTTTTCAATTTCAGACGTCCATTCTTGGCTGTTTCACCTTTAAGAAGCCCTTCTGCTGCAGTCTGCTTCTCACATGGCTTTCAGATTTCCACGGCCACGTGAATCATTCACATCACTACTTCTCCGGTCTCTCATACAGTATAAGTAAGGTATGAATAACATAAAAGAAAACTCTGAATATTTTTACAGGTTTTGACATTTAAGAGAGTCAATTGTGAGATACGAGTATGTCAATAAAGTTATACGATTGCTGTGTAGCTGTGATACAAGCATGTTAATCTGCTCTCTGAATGAACAGAGATAATCTCTGAAAATGCTGACGTACCTGAACTGAGAGCTCACGGCACACATGGGACGTCTGGATGTGCTATCACAAAAATAAATACGTAAACAGTAATAAGAGACATTCAATAATTCATTTCAGCATTCAGCCAGAAAAATTGGGATTTAAAATACAATGCAAACTTGTAAGTAAGTTAGCGTGAACTATAGTAAAGGAAACAAACAGGGAGTGAGCTCATATGGGAACATGCGGCAGTGCCCGTGTGTTCCCTTTTATGGGTTGATGACAGCATTGGAAAGAGGACGGGCAGTGATGGGCAGCTTTAATCCCTCTTATGATGCTCAGAATATATAAGAGCAGATGTGTGTGTGTGTGTTAACAGAGTCCCGGCCCGCTTCAACACACACACACGCTGAGATATCAGACACACAGGTGAGTCAACCTGCTCTCAACATCTTCAATAAACAAATGATTTGTTAGCAGAAAGTGGTTAAGAATACTGTTTGCATGTATCGATTTTATGCTCGATATATGAATGTCCTTGTAACACATTACACACTATAAAAAAATGCAAGTGCGCTATTTGAAAAGTATATACTTTTTTGGAAAATGTTTCATTCAAAGTTTTGTTACGAAATGAAAAAATTTTGATTTGTTAAAAATACTTTTCATTTTGGATGTTGAGTTCTATGGGCATGTCTACAGTTAATGTGAATCGACTCCATACAGCAGATCTTCCTAAAGTAGACCAAAGAATGAAAAGGTCTAAAATGTTTTATTTTCATATGCTTGAATTATTTGCTATGAAATGCTATATTATATATATAAGTTATATTTTGGAGTCACTGTATGACATGAGCCTGGATGTTAATAGTGCATGTAATGATAAAAGGAAAAGTTGAATGTCTATTACAAATTCTGCTTGTTCTGCATTGACCTTCATGTAATGAGATTAATTCAGTGGATTGAACAGCAGATCGGAGGGGGACTAGATCACTGTAAGGGGATTAAAGCAACATCATTGCAAAGTCTAGACACTGAATGCTCAGGAATTATTATTATACTTTATATATTAACTTTTAAGGGATTCACCAAGAAAAATGAAAATTCTGTCATCAATTACTGACTCACGGGTTGTTCTGATCAAAGAAATACAGGTCTGGAACAATCCGAGGTTGAGAGAGTTCTCATTTTTGGGTGAACATATATTTTTATGTATTTGTTATATTTGGATGTGGAAGTTTAAATTCTAAAAACTTATCATTATAAAAATGAACTAACTAATCAAAACATCCATGACACTAATGCAGTATGGATCACAGGAACTATGGCTTGTTTTTATTATTTTCTCATTATTGTTCTTATGCATTATTCTCTTACATCATAGATATGGAGGTCTCCAAACCCAAAGCAAGCAGCAAGGTTGCCATACGGCCCACAGGGCCCGGCAGTCCCCACAAGGGTCCACCCAAATTCAAACAAAGATCAACCCGCCAGTTCAAGAGCAAACCCCCAAAGAAGGGTGTTATTGGGTAGATGTCTTTTTTATTACCATTCATTTACACGTTGTTTTTGGGCTCGGACGGGCCATTAGCATCATAGGTCTTCATCGGTCACATCATAACAGTCCCTATTATATTGTTTTTCTCAGATTTGGTGAAGATATTCCTGGAATGGAGGGTTTGGGAACTGGTATGTACTTTTATGCTAATAACTACATTGAGTTAATGCTTCAAAATCAGATTTTGAACAGTCTATACATAAAATGGAAAGAATAAACCATTGAATTAACTTATACTGGGTTGTTGTTAAGAGAAGTTAATGTGGACGTTGTACAAATGGTCAGAACATGCCAAATATTAAGAATTATTTTTATTGTTTGAAAAATAAATGTTTGTAAATACATTAGAAGCCTTTGTTCAGACCTCACAGTAGTCCTCTATGAGACATTGAGATGTTTTTATATATTTTTTTCTGTAACAGACTTCAACGTGATCTGTCCTTGGGAGGCTTACAGTCACCTGGAGTTACATGAGCTGGCCCAGTATGGCATCATATGAGGTCACTTCCTGTTCCCATGATCCACAACACCAATCATCGGCATCCAATGAATGATCACGTTAATCCACATGTAATTTTTGGTCTTTTGAATGAGTCATGTCAAACGATAATGTTAGCCATTTTAAATGTTTATTAACTTTCATATTTGGTGGTTTGGTAAATAAATGACTAAATATTAGTTCAGACCATACAAAGGGACGGTTTCCCAGACTGGCATTATCTTAAAACAGGACTAGGCCTAAGTTAAATTTGCATATTTAACTAGTTTTTCAAAAACATACTTTACAAAAAGAAACATTACTGGGTTAATCTTGATATAAAAACAATCGCACCAAACTATTTTAAGATATGTCAGTGCAAGTTTTTTATAATACACCTCTACCATCTAAAGTAGTCTGGGGCTCAACATCTTAAAGCAATACTATTGTTATTCAAGCAAACAAACACTGTTTATTATTACTATGTCAAGATGCAATATGCAAAATGCAGATGCAGCAACACTAGAATCTTTTTTAAGATGGATGTTTGATTTATTTTGGTTACGTCGTGTCTTCTGTAAATACGTTTGTCTGTGGGGACACTGTGTCTGCCTGTGGAGGGAGTCCCGGGAGCTGCTCTCTGTGAGAGTTCGGCCCGGTTTATAGGACTTCTGTGCACGAGACCTGATCTGACTCAATCCCCAACAGCACAGAAAGTGTTGAATGTAAAATAAAGTTGAACTTTTTAATACATTTAATGAATTCTTTGAATCTTTACATTTGCATTTATTTATTTGGCAGACGCTTTTATCAGAATCGACAAATGAGAGAGCATTCAACATTTTGTCTTTGACCTTAAACCGACATTGTAAAAACAAATGTAAATATTTTTCTGTAATTTTTTACAGATTTTCCAGGTAAAATTTATAAAAAAAATTATTTACATTTTTTGTACAGAATTTTCCAATGTATTTTTGAAATTGAAAAAAATGTAATTGCATAAAGACAAATTTACAAGAAAACATGTAATTTTACGGGGGAAAACGTTTTTTCACAGTTTATTTCATACACCGAGCTACAAGAAAACAAATTCACAAGATTTTATTTTTTACAGTTAATTTTAAAATACAGTCAAAAACTGCAAAATTACAGGAAAACGGGGAATGCAATTTATTACATATCCTTATGTTCTTTCATTTTACAGGAAATTATTATTATTAGTGTAATTATTATTCATTATTTTACGGTATATTTACGTAAAATTTACGTTTTTCTTTTTTCCAAGAATAGATATTTTCTGTATACAACCAACAATAACAAGCAGAAACCTTGTAACAGTTTCTATTTGACCATGATATCATAAAATTGCTTAACTGCCCAGTTTATCATCAGTTCAGCATCTCCAGATGTCAAACACCATGACTCCAAGCAGATTCGGAATAACCCTGGCACAACATCGTGTTATTGAAACACTTTAACTGCAGTTATTATAAGTTCATGTAATGCCATTCTCTGCTCCGCTGGATCTTCTGCAGCAGACGTTCTGTTATAAACAGAGTTATTATTTGCACTCCCAGCAGAATTACGGCTACCGTGCCGATAACTCCAGTGTTTTGCTCTATCCAGCGGGACATGCCGCCCAAACAGCCGCCCAGGAAGACCACGCTCTGGGCAGAGAACTCGTCCAGCCGCTGGGCACCGACTCCACATTGAGAGTTCCACACCGTCCCGTTCTCCATGGGATCTACACAACAGGAGGGGGGCACGCCGCAGGCTTGGACCCCCGGTGCCGAACAGTTAAAGTACCTGTGACAGAGACAGAGATGATGGTCAGGTCAAATTTAAAGCGTGTGATTATTAAATGAATCGTTAACATCTAAATGGTTGTTTTTACAGGTTTCTGAAATCCAGAATTGGGATTGAAAAAACAAACACGGCATTAAATGACATACGCTGGAAAGGATAATAAAAGAAAAACAAGAAAGACAAAACCATGAGCTCAGTTGAAAGTTTCTCTGTTACAAATTAAGTTATATAATCTGTGTACTTAACGCAAACTTTGGACTACCGTAGCCTTGGAAACTCATTAAATGAGTAATGATGTCAGCCCCTCTCCCGATTTCCACTTATTTCGCTTGGACACTCACACATTTATTTCCCAGTCTCTGTACGTGTCCGCCCCGCAGCACTGCAGGCCCGTCTGGATCTCATCAGTGATGAACCTCAGGTCCAGGTCGTCCTGGTACCGTGCCATAGCGGTCAGCATCCCCGAGCGCAGGTAATCCACGATCTGACCCTGCAGGCTATACATTACGATCACGGCCAACACCTGCACCACCACCAAGAGCAGCAGAGCCCCCGAGAAGGTGCGAAGGAGACAGCGGTTTTCCCGTAGAGCCCCTACGCATCCCGTAAGGCTCTGTATGGTTAGGATAAAACCGAGGAATGAGAAGAGGAGCATGGGGTCTGTCCCAATCCCGCCAATCTTCTCTTGAGCAAAAGATTCTTTATGGACCAGACCCCAGAGTCCCACTACGAGGGTCACTATACCCAGGACGGTGAAGAGAAGGTTGCTGGTGATGAGAAGGTACTTTAGAATGTAGTCGCTCCAGCTGGATGGACAGGGTGGTCCTGAACTGGTGCCAGTCCATGACACAGCTCTGGTTAGACCCTGATGGCTAGATGAACTCGAGCCGCTTTGACTTCCGGAACTGTCATCAGTTGGCGCATAAGAGACGTGTGAGGACCTCTCTGGTTTTATATCTCCCTTGTGAAAAATAAAAAGATGGGAATGTATTTAAATTCATTTTTCGATGTACGGTTTTCTGCATAAAATCATCCCACATAATGTAAATAACATTCTGTGAAAATTAGATCATTTGCCTGGTTTCACAAACAGGTTCACAATTTTAGCCACTTGCACTTGTGGCGATAGGTGCGCGATCTGCGCCTGGAAAAAACGTGGAGGTCACAAACTACTTGCGATCTAATTGAACCAGACATCTGTATTTCAATGTAACTTTTTTTTATTTATTATTAACGAAAATATTCTTCTTTACAGGGAAGTTGCAGAAAAAAAATGTATTTGGTTATTGAACAAACCGCGAACAACGCTGCAAACCGGTTGTTGCTAGGAGGGATATAGCTACGACCGGAAGTGGTGGAAAATCTCGTCATATAATTACAATAAATCACATTAGTTATGCCTACACAAACCCCAACCCTAAACCTAACCTTACAATAATCAAAAATATGAATCGACTGTTTTCAGCGTGACAAAATAATGCGGTATTGAAGTGCGCATGCCCCGTGGAGGCAGCTGTATCCCTGCCAGTCAAAACCATTCAAATGGAGAGGAGGGATGCGCTGGCACGCCATGATGAAGGTGCGTTTACGCTTTGCAAACAAACATATCCCAAAGCTGTTTATTAATTAATAGTCAGAAAGCTTCATAAACTTGGCAACATTTTAAAGGAACAGTACTGGGTTTTTAGCAGGATCTATTGACAGAAATGCAATATAATATACAAAACTATTTCTTCAGAGGTGTATAAAGACCATACATAATGATCCGTTGTGTTTCTAATACCTTAGAATAAGCTGTTTATATCAGTCTAATGCCCGCATGATCTCTTCCCTGCGTCAACATGAGAACGACGTATTTTTGTACTGTGGTGGCCACCGTCGTGTTCGGACTAAACCGATTCGTTGCAGATCTATAATACAACGCTAGTGGCCGCTGTAAATCAAAAACTGCGCCTTTAAAGAAAACATCCTGCGTTATGTGGCGGTTTCCGATCGGCGTTATTGATGGTTGGTGCCATCAAAGCATACGATCAGTTTTAAGTATGAAGTCTGCAATTGAATATAATTTAATAAAACAGCGTGTACCTTGAAAAAATGCCAAGACAACACGTATTTCTGTTGCGTGTCTGTTGATTCCGCTCAACCATCCGATTCGATTCACAACAAAAGACTCTTATGAGTCGGTTCTTTAAATGAATCACTTTGATGAAACCTTGAGCTGAATTAACATCTGAGTGACCCGCTGCAGTGCAAATCTTTACGAAACGTTGTCACACTCCAAATTAGTTTAGTAAAATGAAACATGCGGTAACACTTACTATATTAAAACCATGGTTAATTTTCCTCAATGTAAGGATGAAGAAATTGCATAATTTGTTGAGATATTTCAAATTATATATTATTACTTTACCAAAAATATTTCAGTAAAACTTGAACCGAACAAATAAATGTGTCCACGCTGAATTCAGTTCGCCCTGGTTTCGGTTTCTTTTACAACACGTTCATGTATCATAGAATCCACACTGTAGTCAAGCACGCTTCAGGGGCCTGCATTACAATACATAGAAAATAAAATATATTGCCTTACCTTTGTAATAAGAGGTCTGTTTTCTCCTTTCGTTGAGATGTTTCTTTGTTCCCAGAAAAAGAGAAATCTCCTAAAAGATAGCCCCATGCCTCCCAAATACAGAGAGAAGACTCCTTACATCCTCCAGAATCCTCAGCGAGATATGATGGTCAGAAGGGGAAGGGAGTGATGCTGAGTGAGTGTGGGCCATCACGGCATTCCAGCATCATGTGAGAGTCACAGTACTGAGGATTACAGGGTCAGGGTTTAAACCGCTGGCCCGAAGGCAGAATCAAACAGCGTACAGTACTGCTCACATGTTGCTAACATGGTTAGCTGCGTAACTCTGATGTGTGGAAATATTTCAAAGTGAATCCTATTATATATAAAATATCCTTTTGTTATGAAAAGAATCCTGCATTTGCAGTGGTAGTTTGTGAAAGTGGACATTGTGAAATATTGTAAACAAATGTTGTATTTTCATTGACCTCTTCAGTTGAAAATGGTTTCGGTGTAAATTGTTATTGTTTCATTTATACATCTTATTTTTTTATTCACTAATGTCCTTCAGAAGATTTAAAGATAATCAAATGTTTTTCAGGAAATTATATATATTTTTTTCCACCAAAACCATTTTCATAGGTTTACACCCACCTGACTTTAAATGAATGGTGTTGACTTTGATGGCAGCACTGGATGTTTCTATCTATTGTAATAGTTGTGTATGAGTCTCTTGATTGTCCTCAATGTAAAAAGAGGAATCTCAACATCATATAGTTACTGCTGGACATGAGTCAAATATCAAGACATGCTGAAAAAGCAAAGATTGTGGAGGACCTGGTGATTGTTTTGAAGATCAGTGGACAGTCTAAGGACTCATGACCAACAAGTAACCCTTAAACAACTTTGACTAAACATAAAAACTCTCATAGATTGTTTAGGTAACATCATACAGTATTAAGAATCAGGGGTGTGAAACTTTTGGACTGGGCTATTTTGAGAAATTCTGTTATTATTCTTTAGTGTGAACTTTATGTTAACATTTCTTTAGTGAACTAACTTGCTCAGGGCAGGACTAAATAAAAAATAAGCCTTCATTTTCTTATTTTTCCAAATGTTTCATCTTTTCCAGATTCTGCAAGGGGTCTGAATACTTTCCGTACCCACTGTATGTGTGTGTGTGTGTGCGTGCGTGCGTGCGTGCGCGTGTGTGTGTGTGTAGCATCAATTAAGCAAGACTTTCCTTCTCCGATGTTCCAATGTGGGAAGTTCTAAGGTAACCACAGCTTCAACAGTTCATTTTTTAAGAGGTATTTTAGGAATGAGAGGAGCAGATATTTTCCTTTCTCGATGGTCGAATCTCACACCACCAGACTAAAATATTCTGAAATGTCTAAATGAAGTTGGACAAATCTTTTACCCTGAGTGTTAAACCCGTAACATACTATCAACAGCATGGCATGATAATAAAAACACTCAAAGTGCCCTATAGCAACCACATGGGATGTCCCTGGCAACCACACACATAGGCAACTGTTGCATCTTGGTGGAGACTTTTGGACCACTCATCATTTGTCTGAAAACTTAATTCTAAAGTCAGATGGTAGATAAAAATGCTTATGAGGTTGGAGAAAAATAGATTATCATAAAATATAATTTAAAACATATTCTATATTTTTATTTTTACTTCTTAGTACAAATTGATACTCGCTCAGATAGGATGACTGTTATTCCTTTGTTTTTGTGGAAATCTTTCATTTTTTTCCCCATTTGTATGTTGATAAATGAGATCCACCTGTTAAATCTGGCGATGTGGTGTAAATTGTGTGCCAGATCTGTACACGTGAACCGAGATTCTGCGATACAGCTCTACAGTTACTTTCATGTTTTTTTTCAGATCATTTCCATTTATTTATATAGCGCTTTCTACAATTTGTATGCCTGCAAAGCAACTTTTAATGATTATAAATAAATGAAAATGATAACAATTAAAGTATTTGTTGTATATGTCATTTCTAAACTACTTTTGTAAATATTTTATTTAATTTACACAGAAACTTCAATGGTTGGAATGCCAATATTTTTTTTAAGTGGCCACGTCATATTTTTCTAAATTATTGTTGCCATCATTCAACATTGCAGCTGCATGTAAGAAGCAGAATGGCACAAGTGTCGATTTATAAATCGGAAAACCAAGCGATCGGGCCAGGTCTTATTTGGCCCAACGTGATGTCATTCTTTCCACAGGTCCATGCTGGCCGGGCCTGCGCTTTGGATCAGATCTGATGCCTGAAGCTACTCGAATAATCAGAGATCCATTGTTTCAGGATCCGGAACTGGGTCAAAGGTAAAATATTACCTTTGGCATTGTCTGTTTTTTACTGTAATCCTTCTGTTTACTTGCCCAGTGTTCTGCACTTGATGGACAAAACATTTCATGAAACAGCAGTTTATCTCTTAATATCAATACAAGGAAAGATTTTGTGATGCTCATGAAAAACTGCAAAGTGGCTTGGAGGAAGTCTATAAAATGGAATAAACATACAGGTAAATGTTTCTCTTCCTTCCTAATCCCATCTGTACTTCCTCAACGTCTTTGCTGTCGGACGTTTTGACTTTCTGCAAGTGTGTCTGATGTCTCTGGACAAAACTGCCGTTCTAAGCCAGACAGGTTGAGACCTCCGGGAGGCATTTATAACCCAAATGTCCTCAAGGCTTCGTGAGTGTGTAAGGTTCATGGGTGAATGTCAGGCAAAAATATAAATATATATATACAAAATGTGACAAAGAAATAAATACGTGATGTAATAAAATTATGGCAAATCAATTAAGAATATATAAGAATATTTGTATTTGTTTATTGTTCTATTTAATGTATTTATTATTTTTTATTTAACATAAATAATCTAATAACTTTACAATGATAATTGTTTTGCTTCACATGACAATTTGCTGTCATATGCATTACGGTAATGAGAACTGGTGGAGGGAGAGGTTGTGTCATGAAACGTCATGATTCAAAAAAATCCTCTAGATATAAATATCATTTCTATATATTTATTTTGAAGGTCGAATGCGACATGTTTTTGGCAGGTGATATTCTGTCTGGCTTTAGCTTCCTTTATAAAATTGTATAAAAAATATAAAAATTCCTGTTATAGTTTAAACTTTCTGTCTTCAACTGATACCGCTCATCTGTAATCTAAACTTCACATTTCATAAACATATTGCACATGATTTCCCATCGATGCTGAACTTCTGTGTTTCTGACTGAGATCAGCCAGCTGTTTTCCGAAACTCAAACCCTCTGGAAGTCTCTTAATCTCTCGTGCCGTCCCATTTTGTCTGATTCTGATTGGTTTAACAGTTTCTGTTTGTTTATTGAAGAACATGTGTGGAAATGTACCTCCGCTTCCCCTACATTCTACATTTCTACAAAATGACCCTTATGAGCCTCTTTGCTTTCGTTTCACCTCGAGTCATTTCATGTTACTTCATTGGTTTAATGGACTTAGTTTTTGTTAGGTTTCAAAGCTAAATGTGTATTTTATCGTACTGACGCCATAAAGGACAAAGAAAAGTTTCCTATTTGTTTTGATCCTTTCTATAAATAGTCAAGAGACGGCATAATGCATAACGGATGCTATCGTGTGCAAAGCGCACACTGTATCTGTTAACAAATCAAAACATGTGTTGTGGCGTTTCATTAAAGATTATTATGACTCATCATATAGACATATTTTCTTTCAGACAAAACATTTGTGCATAACTTGTCCCTTCTGGTTTTCATCTGATGCAATGAAATGAACATCTAGAGACCATAAATGTCATAGAAACTGTATGTAAGCCAACCAAAGTGTTTTATTTTACAGGTCTAAAGTTACAAAAACATGACACCTTGGGAAAATCCTGTTCAACAACAAAGTAAAGCACCTCAAGGTCCTTGGAGGTGTAATAAAACCATGGATGCGGTAAAATATCACTATGTTTGATTGATTCTTGGAACACGCAGGGTTTTTGTGTTTTGTATTGTAGGATGTGGTCTCTTTTTTCTGTCGAGCTGTTTGCGCTTTTAAGTGAAATAGGAAGAAGCAAAGCCAAGCCGTTGTTTGTTTCAAATGCCGAATTACGTAATGCTTTCATAACTTTGGGGAATTGTCTTGGCCGGTCATCTCTGCTCTGTTTAAGAACATGCAGTTTATGTAATGAAAGATTAAAAGTTTAATCAAAAACATTCACAACGGCCCATGAAATACAATCCAGAGATTCATCATCTATTTTAGCTTCTTGACTAAAACGGTTAAGTTAGATCACACCATAACAAGAAGGTCAAGATTGTTTTATCAATTCTTATGTGATTGTTTACTGCAATCCCAGAGTTTTCTTTAAACAAATAAACATGTTTTTTTTTATTTACTACATGACAACCACAACAATATTTTGGTCTCTAAATAAAATTTCAGTTCTTTCTTTCATATGTTTATTAAGTTGATCCATATTTAGAAAAGTGAAAGCACATCTCTCTTCAAAAACCTGCAGTTATGTTCACAAATTTAACATTGAAAAATGATCCCTCCCGTCAATATGAGAAATAATAAAAGGCTCAATGGTGGGATTCACCTTTTTGTCAAATCCTTTAAGACTATGCAGCAATGCTTCAAATTGATATAAAAAAGATGAAGTGCAGGGAGCACACGTCTTTCACGTGTAGAGAAATCATTGCATGCTTCTCTCCAGACCGGATCCTGATTGTAATATTTCATCCTTCTCTTCTACAGAAAGGTTTTCTTAAAAACAGAACGCTGGAGCTTTAGGTCGCGCCGTACCGTCTGTGTTAGATGCAGATGTTGAGCAGAACATTACAGGGCGGAGCAGGAATGCTATGACATGAAACGCTTCTCGGCTGGAGCTGATCCCGGGCCTGGAAATGACGCGGCCGGGGTGATAAGTGCTGGTTCTCTCTGTGACAGGAGTTTGGGGAGTTTTTTTGTTTGGCCAGAACGGAGCGCTGTTAAAAATGATCTACTTAGTTATAAATGGAAGCAAATTGATCCCGTAAAAAACGATGTAATATATTTGCAACAACCTTAAAGAGCCGTGGCAACTACTCACAAACCCTGGATATGTGAAATCTACTGGTTTAAAGGGATACTTCACCCGATAATGAACATTCAGTCTTCATTGTTGCAAATCTGTCTAATTTTCTTTGTTCTGATAAACACAGAAGATATTTGGAAGAATGCTTATAGCCAAACAGATCTTGCCCCCCGTTGACTCCCATAGTAGGAAAAACTACTTTATCTTTTTCTGTTTGTTCTGTTGAACACAAAAGATGACATTTGAAGAATATAGGAGAGCAACAGTTCACTGGTTACAAGCATTCTTCCAAAAACTCAAAGGTTAGTAAATGATGACAGAATTTTAATTTTTGGGTGAAGTATTGCTAAACTTACACACTTATTTTTCTGGTTTATGGTTGTATTTTCTTCTTAATCTACAAAAAAGTACTTTACTTTTATAAATGGCAATTTAAATGTGATGTGTGATGTCATGAATCTGTGTTGTTATCCGTGTTTAACTGTCTATGATGAGGGGGTGGGAACAGAATGAGGGAAGGCTTTTGGATCGTGGTATATTGATATAAGACAGTAATCACGGTAACTTTCCTTCACTTTACCCAAAAAAAGGGAATATTTCACACAGCAGACCCAACCGACCACAGGAACAAACTCCTATCACAAGAACACAGGTATTTGCCTTGGAATACAACTCGAATGTTTGCTGACACTTGACATGCGAATTTACTGTTCCACCGAGATCTTGTTCGGAGAGTTTAGACTTTGCAGATGCTCTCGGTGTTTGACCCGTGTGCTCAACGCTTCTGTGTTAAACAGCTCACGATATATTTAGCAGAAACGTCAGGAGAATTCTTCATCAGGGTTCTTTAACCGACTCCAGCGTGTCTAGATAAATGTGTGAAGCATATGCTGCAGTTATGTCTTATAAAAGCCAGAGAGGAATATCAGACAGAGGATTTGAAGTCTTCTAGATCTAACCTGATGATTGTTGTTTTGTTGAGGAAGATGATGATGACGTGGATGAAGAACATTTTAAACCTGCTGTCCCTGATCTGTCTGTGCACCGCTCAGCAGAAATGGACCAAGGACACCACTGAGTTGGAGCAAAGAGGTAAAAACATCACGCTCGTCTTTTCCATCAGTAACATTGGGAACGCTCTTGAAAATAAAGGTTCTTCAAAGGTGGCACCTTGTGAACGTACTTTCTTGTGTTGCCTATTATGGTTCTATGGTTGGAAAAGTTTGGGTTGGTTCTTATGATCTTTGTTTTCTAGGTTCTTAAAACACTCCAAAAAAGCTGCCACAAAAGGTTCATGCCACATGTTAACCGTTTTGGTTCTCCAAGGTTCTTCTAAAGAATGTTAAAGGTTATTTTATGGACCCATTCAGCCAAAATTGGTACTTGTATTGCATCGTTATAGAGCATCTTTATTTTTAAGAGTGAAGAACCATGTGACATCAGTTTTGGTTCTTACTGGAACCTTTATGGCTTGCAAAGAAATCTTTGCTGATTTAGAAATGACATGACAATTGAATAAAAATTTGGACAACTTTTGACCTTGCACTGAATTTACTTTTTCTATTGAATGTTAAAGTCCCAGTGAAATAACAAATAGCAATGCCCATTTCTCACGAAACACTGCAGCGTTTATTGTAAATAGTTCGTCGATGTGGTTCAATCTCTTTTTAAAAATCATGTGCCCTCGTAATCTGCAGTTAAAATCTGAAAATGCACTTCCGTCCTGTAGCGACTATCCATCTTAAATGACGTATGTTAAACGTCTTGGGCGGAGCATCCGTTAACTCCTCCCCTTTAACGGTCACTCTGCTGCCAGTTCCATTTTAAAATGCAACGGCTGTTTTTATACATCCAATTAAATCGCAGAGAAAGACAAAAGCCACGGCCACTATTTTTCTCATTCAACATTACAACTTCCGGTTCACGGGACTTTAAATGTTTTGTATTAAAGGAGCAATATGGCGATATTATTGGCATCTAGCGGTGAGGTTGTGAATTGCAACCAATGGCTCACTCCACTGCTCACCCCTCTCTTTCAAAACACTACCACACTGACACAGAACAAACATGTCGTCACATTTTCGCTTCTTTGTTATAGGACACAACGTATTTACGAGTTTGTCTGTGTAGGGCTACTGTAGAAACAACATGCATCACCAACATGTATGTAGGTAGAAAAGCTCATACGCTTCATTATGTAAGGTCTTTAAACACTGTAGTTATTGCTTATAGTTATGTATATTATATCAGTATCTGATTGCCAAAAGTTAGTAACCTTTGAGTCAAAGCTTCTACAGTACAAACGATGAGCATATACATTTATATATATATATATATATATAAAGTGTGTTCGTTTGTTACAGACAAATCAAATGGCAAGAGTTGCTCAAACCTGACTCAAGTACTGGACAACTGGAAATATGCCATCATGTACCAGGTGAAGGATCTGCTGGTCAACAATCATGCGTCTGTTTTACCCGAATACATCAGGTGAGTCGTGTCATTTGATTTGATTTTGTGAGCCGATGTGGGAGCGGTCTAAGGCCATCTGGCCCTGTCCTTCACTTTATGAGTACAAGGGAAAATCAGGATCACATGGCAAAAAAGGAAATGATTATTGATCCAAAAATGCTTTGATTCCAACGGAATCGGTTAATCTGCACAATATGCAGTCTTCAGAATGACGGAAATCTGATCACACGCCTAAAATCTGTGTGGCAACTTTACGGATTGTTAATCACCACAAATGTGGTGTGCATCATTGCAATCTTGTTTCTTTTGAAATCTCACTTTGGTTTATTACCTTCCTCGGAATCTGATTTATTACCTAACTCAGAATGTGGCATCGGTTTAGTGAAATTCAGCTCATCCAATCCAGATCCATCTTAAAATAACTGAGGACGAAGGATGGACTTGAGTAAACAGCGATGTTGTTCTTGCTCATATTTAAATGTTTAGTTCACCAAAAAATACAAAGTTCTGTCATCGTTTATTTCCCCTCATCTCTCTCAAAAGGGGAAACGCAAAAGATGTTTTGAGAAATGTCAGTGGTTTGGTGTTCATGCAATGGCCGTCAATGGGGTTCAATGTTGTTTGGTTACAAACTTTCTTAAAAATATCTTCGACCGAGTTCTGTAGAAGAAAGAAAATCAGTACAGATTTCAGATTGTACTTCTACATTTTAAAACCCACTCTACGCATAATACAATGACTATTGTGTTTGAATATGCAGGATCCAGGGCCTCTCTGATGCGATGGGTGATCTCTATAAGCAGTTTGACACCCTTAAGGAGAACCTGGGGAAATTATCCAGTAAGTTTGACAGAGTGGAAAGCTTTGTGGACGATCTCCAGGCAAGAAGATTTCCCAAGCCAAAGCTCTGGACGCCTCCGAGACACATCAAAGTGTCGCATCCCATACCCGTGAAAAACCCAACACAGGTCACAGCCAAAGAATTATGGGCTCAAAGACTGAGAGCCAGACGAGGCCCCGGTACTTAACAGACTGAAGACGTCCTACAGTTCATGAATTTACTTAATGGTAATGGTAACTGGTAATAACGATGCTTTTCTAATGATAACCTGCTTCGACCTTAGCCAATCAGGTAATACTATTCGACAAATTCTGTTGTTTACGAATGTACTCGTTGACCGTTGGGCACATATCACATTGGAAAGGACCAATGGGTTATTTGTATAGTTTGATGGAATTAATTATTCATATTAGATATTAATGTATTCATTTTTGATTGACAGGAGATTTAGAAACAGAAACAATATCAGACAATCATTTAGTATTTAAGTGTATGTTTAGAATTAGGGATGTTATAGTGAAAATGATGTGATCATACGCAGGACAAATATTGAAGGGGCAGCGTATTAAATATTCAAATGTAACCTTAGCAATTCTGTAAATGTAAATGCTATATTTTTATTGCAACCTCACGTGAATGTGTGTATTTTAATATGTTTATTAAGGTCAAATATAAACACGCCAATGTCTATAAAGTATTTCATCAACATTACATGCAGTGATTTTTGCTGTTGTTGCTTGTATCACATTTCTAAGGCTACTTATTCTAAACTATGTCTCATGGAGGGTGCTGTCATCTACTGGACAACTACTGTAAGACATGTGCTACATTCATTTCTCATACCATTAAAGCAAACCAATGGAGTTATCTCATTTTATTACCTGGGGTTATTTGTATTAACACATATTTAAAAACGGAGAACATAAATTTGGCATTTATAAGTGTAATAATAAACTATATTAAGTTATAAGTACATTAACATTTAGCAGACGCTTTTATCCAAAGCGACTTACAGAGAGTTCAGGGAGCAATAAAGCGATATGTCATACAGGAGCAATAATACATCAGATGCTAATACAAAGTTACTAGTTTCAACAAAAGCCAGAACAACACCTGTTGAGAGAAAGAAGTAATAAATATATTAAACATATGAAAATGTGATTTGTGCAAAATTCATACAAAACTTTTCAGCTTTCTAGCTCTGACATTCTTTGTTTACAAGTATTTTTTTAGTATTCTGGTTATTAAGTAACCTTTAAAGTTGATTTAATGTTTAGTAAAGTAAACAACTTAACATTTTCATATTGACTGTCAAACTTAATAAATAAAATGTGTTTTTCTTCCACAAGTACAGTATGTGCAAAATTAACAAATAGAAACCAATATAGCGGCTTGTATTTAGCTTAGTTTTATTTTCATTTCCACCATGCAAAGTGTTCTAATTTTGTTGGAAGAAAGGTCGGACCTTTATTTTGAAATGTCGCAGCAGGAGATGACGTGGCTGTAGTTGCATATTATGTGCAAGTCGCTTACAGTAAGGTTAAGGTTAGTCCAGCTGCTTCTGAATATTTGTCCATTTCTGTTTCATGTGTTTTATAATCTAATTTGACAAAGAATACATTAGCACGTGCACGCGTCTGCTTTACAAATATGCAATAAACTGATATTGTGACTCATGAATTCCTGTGTTTTAAGATACATTTATATTCCCATACGGACAGTGTCAATGTTTTTTTCTGATGAAAACATCATCGTGTTTCTATCATTTGTGGGGAAAAGACATTCTGCAGTGGGCCTATGCTTGTATACATAAACAGTGATATACATTAAGTGAGTTTACTGTACATCTGAGCAGACAGGTGAATTTAATACAATTACTATATATAATACTATTTATTACTATAATAAATACTTCATTTAATATTTTTTCTATTATTCTGGTTATTTCTCCATAGATAAAGCATCCAGCAGCCATATTTTGTGACTGGCCAACAAATGTTAAACATTCTAGTGAACTGTTTTTCCTTGCCAACACATTTGTCTTTGATAAATAATCTTTTTTATATAAATACTAGGGCTGTCAAAAGATTAATTGCGATTAATCGCATCCAGAATAAAAGTTTGTGTTTACATAATATATGTCTGTGTGCTGTGGATAATAATTTTGTGTTTATTAACACATACACATCCATGCATATAATTAAGAAAAATCTAAAAATGTTTAAACGTTTATATATAATTTTAATTGTTGGTAAATATAAATAAATACATGTAAATATTTCCTAAATATGTATACATGTGTATGTGTGTTTGTATTTATAAAAACATAATTAATATGCACAGTACATAGACATATATTATGTAAACACAAACTTTTATTCTGGATGCGATTAATCGCGATTAATCTTTTGACAGCCCTAATAAATACTTTATTCAAATAAAGGACAGTATTGCTTCTCTGGTTGATTGACACTAGCAACAGACGCCACATCAAATTAGACACTTTATTTTTAACCTTTTGACAGGCTTTGTACCCTTTAGATCCATTTAAAGTCATTAAAATCAAACTGGAACTGTACACATTAGAAATGATCTTTAATAACTTACAATGAACTAATACACTGTATCCGAAACAGTGTTTTATTACAGCGATAGGGTATGTGTATCACAGATGTTTAAATACCAAAGTATATTATTTAGATCTTTTAAAAAGCAATATTGCAAAACACCCCATTTAGATATTGACATTGTTCTTCTTATAATCATTCAGCAGACATTCTCTAATCCAAAACAACAATTTACAGTAAAGTGTTTGCCAAACACACTCCGGCAGCTTTTGAATCCCTTTATATCTGAAGGTTGAACCAACAATCTTTGGCCTCAACCTTTAACCACTAAGGCACTTTTGATTGGACAGGTGTCCACCTAAAATCCAGGTATATCACAATATAAGACTATACAGCAATCACTTACGGGGATATCTAATCGAACGCAGCTTGTTTTTATTTTATTAGCGATGGAAGATGACATACAAGAAGAAGTTCTTTCACAGTTCAAAGAAAAGCGACTGGGTGGCTGGCAACTCTTGCAGCTGACGGCAGGTACGGGTTTGGCGGTCTACGCCGTTTGGGCTGGAGTTATAATGCCTGGCTTTCGCAGGGTGCCACTAAGATTACAGGTAAGATTTGAGGGGAGAAGTATGTATGTATATAATAAGTAATTTCATTGATTGAATCAATGACGGATGCCTTGCTCTAGGTTCCCTATATGCCGGCTAGCAGGTCGCAAGTATGTAACGTTATGACTCTGCTGAAGGGCAGATCTGGAGGCATCGCTGACCTGGGGTCAGGGGATGGGAGGATTGTAAGCGATTATCTTGAATTACCTTGTGCAATGATTGTCTAATGTATTCGCCTAATAGTTTTTATAGACTGCAGCATGTGATCATATGAGTTGGTGTTTGTTTTAAATGTGTGCAGGTGTTAGAGGCGTGTCGTCAGGGCTTCTCTCCAGCAGTGGGCTATGAGCTCAACCCTTGGCTTGTTCGCCTTTCCTGTTTTCATGCTTGGAGAGCTGGATATCACAGAAGTGTTTCATATCGCCGAGAAGACCTGTGGAAGGTGGTGTGAACGTCTGCACTCTTCACAAAAATGATGATATTCTATACGCAAACTGATTATATATGCTATAATAAAACTGTACCATACTATTTTGAATTGTACTCAAATACAGCTATCTTACAGAAGCGGACGGTGATTAATAATTATTCTATTATGTGTTCGTCTTTCTAGGTCGATCTCTCAACCTATAAGAATATCACAGTATTTCTGGCACCTAGTGTGGTGAGTACCTAAGTGATTCTCGAATCACATTCAGTAAGAATAAGCATAATGCAACGATATTGTTAGTTCTTACTTATATCTGTATACATTTAATTGTTATAAACTGGATCTCATTAATGAGAAAAGATCTCCATCTCAATATTGATGATAAAGCCTCATTGATGTTGTACTGTGTGTTTCTCAGCTAAGCCTCTTGCAAAAGAAATTACTGTCCGAGCTTCCTGAAGACGCCTTGATTGTAGCGGGACGTTTCCCGTTCCGTGAATGGACGGCGTGTAAGGTGGAGGGAGAGGGCGTGGACAGAGCGTGGGCCTATCACGTACGAGAACTGCGAGAGCAATCAAAGAGTGAAAATCTGTCTAACCAAACCACATAATCATTTTATAATCAGATTTCTTATTTTATAGATTGCGTGATGTTTGTACTGAATTGTTGTTTGCACAAAATATTTTTAAAGGAATGTATATTATAATATAGCATCATAAATGAGATATACATCTTAAAAAGTTGTATTTACTCTCCCCGACGTAACATAACACTGAACTTGACAAAAAAAAGCTGATGTCTGTGTGGGTTCCTTAAAGTGTGTAAGCATGTGGATAACTTCCTGTTTCTTAATGTCGCCGATGATGTTTTGTGTGTGTGTGTCTAAGGATCTTAAGTATTTATCTTTCACAGACAAAAGTAATAAATTATATTTATTGTATAGTACAATTGCATTGTATTCGAGTCATTTTTATTTTGCACTTTGAACGTTTTCAACCACTCAGTTTGCACTCCTACTCAACATGTACTTTACTTGATAGGTTGCATAAGGCGAACCGTCGAGAAAACCACATGAAACAGCTCAGAAAACTCAAAAACAGTCTCTTCCCATCTTCACACATGACCTACCTGCAAAGATCTACAACACACAGAAGGACCCAAATGAAGCATGACATTATTGTTTCCATTAGGATCAATTTTTAATTTGTGAATTCCAATCATGCAGAATTAAATTAATTCATAATTTTACACTTTACAGTGCAATCCCTATTAAATAAATAAATTTGTAAAATTATTGTCAAGCAACACACCTTACTTATAACTCTAATAAAAAAAAGAAAATGGCATTTTAGTCATTTTTTATTTACAATTTTGTCATGAATATAAAAAGCAATAGTGTCCTAAACACCAGCACAGTACACACATTTCAAATGAGGTAATTTATGCATCTTCAATGAACACACACTGCAAACGAAATGTGTCTTGTTGCGGCTGGTTTCATCCGGCCCGAGATCAAGATTTCACTTCCGGTAGTTTAAAAGGTAGAGTACATTGTGTGACAAACATGACTACTTACTAGCAACCTGTAACTGTTACTGTAAGACAGTCTAGAGCTCCTATAGGGGGCGCTTGACGGCTCACGAAGCAAAATCAGTTCATTGTTCACCAGTATTGCTGGCTGGTTTATGAATAAAAATCCGCTGAAATAATATCTAGAAAATATTTTAATTGAAAGTAACGTTGTAACTGCGCTGAAAAACTCTGTCGAGAAAAGTAACCGGTAGCACATGTCAAACATCTGCTTGTATTGGGCAATATTTTACATCGGATTAATGAAATCGATACAATTATGAATTTATAATTATAAGAAAAAAAAAAAAAAATAGAAAATTACAGCACTCTTAACGTAATGAAAAATGAATTTAAGAGTTACAATAAACTTTTTAAAGCTGTTACAGTTGTAATAATTAAGTTTTATTTGCATTACGTTTTATTTATTATTGTATTTGGTGTATTTATATCATATTGTATTCATTATAATTGCTCGCTATTATATTCATAGAGCCAAAAAAAACATATTTGGAAACGATATCTAAAAGTGAAACGCAATACGTTCTATGCAGCGGTTTATAATACGTATATAAAACGTTCATGTAAAATTTATTTTTTATTATTGTTATACCACAGACATTTTTTGTTATATGTACAATATGTCCAGTTCTCACTAATAAATAATATGAAACAATTATAATTCTACGTCCTATCTACTAAGCCCCGCCCACCCGTGCACACGCCGCGTCGCGCCATCCGCCTTTCCACTCACTTTTTTCTATGTCTCTGTATTGGTGTGAGTCGTCACTTCCGGTAGTTTAATGAGCAGAAGAGAGGAAGCTGACGAAGGCCTGCGCGACCCTACCAGTACCAAGGAGTGGCTTTATCAGCTTTCCGAGGGCTGAAATTAAAACACCGAGCCCCGCATCACGGTACCACCTCCTCAGATTGAGAGAACGGACTCCCGACATATTTTTACGACCGGTGTTGTGTTCATTCTCCATTTTCCCCGCAGTCATTTTACGCGGTTCCTCTCCGGCTACCCCGACAGCTACAGCCCGCAACTCGCCTCCTCTTCAGCTTGCGCAAGGATCAACAATAATAACAACAAGTGTCCGGGAGCCCGAACTGGGCCCGGGCGTGTGCGGGACAGCGATGCGAGGTTTCGGGGCTTCCAGTAGGTGAGAAACACAGGCCCCTGCGGAGGCATGAGCGAGCGGAACCACATCAAACTGATATTGTAGCCGCATAAGAGATCAGAGCCTGGGCATGGTGAGTTAACATTCTTGCATTTACGTGTTAGCTACCAAGACCCAACGCTGTCGTTTTCATCCGCAGGGAATCATGTGCTTTACGTAACGGCTGATAAAGCGAAACTAACACTTTCTGTGTTCACGTCAAGGCCTGCGGGTTTGCATTGCGTTTGAAGCGCCCGTGCTTCTGTATTTATTCAGAAACGACACTAATCCTTTGTGTAATAGCTCTAGGATATATAATAATTTGTAAATATCTATAAAATAGCGAGTGCATATTAGTGTGGAGTTTGACACGTGTGACACATCAAATGCACGACCTTTTAAACCATGTGTGTGACATGAGATGTTAAATCAAGCATCGACTTAAGGAAAGAGTCCGATAAGCATCTGCATGTATGTGTAACGGGGACCATCTGAACAGTAGTGAGGAAATCAGAGGCATTCTTCTCCTCGTGACGTCATCGCGAATGTACCGAAGCTGTGCCGTGAAGCAACACGAGACATGTCATGACTCATACAAAGAATTCAGAACCCTGGGCATCATAATCGGCCCACTTCCTGTATCCATCTTCCTCTTTCTTTCATATATTTAAGCATGCTTTCACACTTGATGAGAGAGTTGATGTGTTGCGGTTAAAGTAAAAGCCCATTTGTTTTTACCTACATTTATATATTTTTTCTTCTGCAAACGTGAAGAATAAAGTGTCGCTGTTTTGCAAACTGTTAGAAATGTATTTTGAAATCGCCTGATGCGTGTGACAGTCCTGATACAGAGATGTAAATATGAGCCAAGTAGCAAGAATAGTTGAAAAGTATCTGAGAGAGGTCAAAAATGACCGTTCGTGTATTGTGAAAATAAAGTTTTTCAGCGGCTCTCAACTACTTGAACATTTATTTATAATGCTTGTAAAACAATTAAAGTTATATTAGAATATGTTAAAAAACTGCTTCGAGCTACAACTTATATGTAACTTTTAGAAGTCTTAAAAGCATGCACCTTTGTGATATTTTGCTAGGTTTGCTGCATGATTGCATTAAAAAGGTTCAGATCAGAATGTCCTATATTTATGAAATGTCATAATTTTGTCTTGTCATCTTTTTCTTCTTCTCTCTCTCTCTCTCTCTCTCTCTCTCTCTCTCAAGGAGTCAGAAGAGGCCTCCTTGCGGGCCCTTGAAAGTCTTATGACAGAGTTTTTTCACAGCTGCACCACCAATGACCGCAAGAGAGAGATCGGTGAGTATCCGTCTGATAATGAACTTTACACATTTATGTCCTTACTCTAATCTATAGAGTCATCATTTATGATGCAGATTTTTTAAAAAGCTCATCGCTGTGAAAAGCGAGGTGTGCTATGATTGGCCAGTTAACCAGTGCGTAGTGATTGGTCGAACACTGCAAGCGTGTTATGGAAATGTACGCCTCTTACCATATTTGGAACATCATGTTCCAAAGCAACTGTACTGACAGGTACGTCCACCTTACTGTGGATACGTTTGGGCGGTCTTGGTCAAATCATACCAGGAACTGACGTAGATTTGTGGTGGTGTGGTTACGAGGCGTTTCAGGCAGGTCTGTGTGAGCATTCGCTTTTAGATAGAATGCATCTTTTGTTCCCACACTCTAATTTTTGCAATTTTACGTGTCTAATACATGCTTGGGCAACTTATAACTAGACATGTGCACGATTATTCGCGGTTACCACTAAATCCTGCTGAAACCGAGCTGGCTGCAATAACGCAAGGTATCGATTATTTGATTGATGCGTAGCTTGTCTGTGCTCTGGGATCAGATCTTGCTGGAAGGGAAATGACGTGGTGGAGTTGAAAAATTTCCGTCGAAATACATTTCTTTTGTGATATAGTTGTGTCAAATTTTTTCTGTACGAGAGCGCCCTCTGGCTTTCGGATGCAGCAGCATTTTATCGTACTTCCCTCGCAAGTTGTGCATAAATCACGTGTTATATATTTTCGGTTAATTGGGCAGATGTCTACCTATAACACACCTAAGACCCAGAAAAACATGTATTCGCGCCATATGACCCCTTTAATATTTCGGTAGCACTTTACAATAAGGTGCAATTTGTTAACAGTAGTACATTTTTTGCATTTATTTATACTTGTTAATGTTAGTTCATCAATAAAGTTTTTCATGTAAATTCATGGTGCATTAACTAATGTTAATAGGTTTGATTTTATAATGTATTAGTCAATGCTGAAATTAACATGAACTAACATTAATAAATGCTGTATTGGTTTTGTTCATTGTTAGTTCATTTTAGCTAATGCATTAAATAACTTTTAGCAAATTGCGCTTTATTGTGTTATCAATATTTCAGTTTGCCTTTTTTTAATGCATCTTTCATAATGTAAAGTTTGCAGAGAGGCTTTTGCATCCGACATTTGACCAAACTGTGCTGTATAACTACTGAAGTAGCAAGGTTTCGTTCCGAAGGTCACAAAATGTTAAGTTTTGGTGCGTTAAGATGATTTATTGCGTGCTTTGAAATACAGTGTTGAAGAAGTTCAATGGCAGCTGATTTCAACACATTCATTGGCTTATGCTGAAGTGAAATTAAGAAAGAATCGTGATTATCATTTTACCCACGATAGGTTAGTGTAAAAATAATTTAATTTTACAAGATTTGGGTGAGAAATAAAACTCGATTTAAGTTTAAAAAAACTAAAACATAAAAGGCTATAGTGTATTAGAAGGCATCAAAACACCGATATAATAGAAAGAAAGATAAAAACTTTTTGACTTAGCGGCGAGAAGATTTAGATTGAAATTCAGATAAATAATAAAACTTGTGCTTTGTGATGTGCTTTACACACAGTTTCGTGAAGTAAACTCACTCAACAGATTGGAGAGTTTACTCAAAATTTGCACATTGCAAACACGCTTGGCGTCTAAATGACATTTTTGCAGATGCCTTACTGTGCGCGGATTAAAGTCGAGTGCAATGTTTGTGGCCTTGTGGACTGTTATCCCTTATAGTCATAACACCGTGGTCACACAAATGAGCTGTAAAAAAAAACCTCTATGGTTGTCAGATTATCAAAACAGAGCGTCTGCAGCCACCTCGGCAACATCAAGGTCAGGGGTTCGATTCAAACTGTAATCAGACCAAATCAACAGATATTAGCGTGCTATCGTTTGAACGTTCCTGGAAAGCATCTACGTCAACGCGATATTTTCATGTTCATGCAAATATACCGGACCAGATGATTTGTTAACTTAAAATGAAACTCGTGGAGTCCTGCATTGTTGAGTCGGCAGTGTTGGAATCAGGTGTGCAGTGGTATTTTGCATGTACACAAAAGGCTTAAAATGTATTAATTAGGGATGCACCGAAATGAAATTCTTGGCCGAAGCCGAATAATAATGAAATGCTTGGCCGAAGGCCGAATACCGAACGAGGTGTTTCGCATTTTTTCCATTTATTTTGCCAATTTTTTCACCATTACAATAATTAAATAGTAAAAATTAGCTTTTTACTATATTGTGTTGCTTTTCAGAGAAATAAATCAAATAACAAAAATATAATTTCAAAATATTTATTTAACACTGAACATTTTTTTAACATTCCAGCAGATATTATACAAACAAAGCACAATATAACTTAAAATAAATAAATTAGTAAAATAAAAAAATATATTTTTATTTGGCCATCTTTGAAGCCCCCCTTCTTGAATAGCCTATGTTAGGCCTATAACTGACTGCTGAAAGAATGTAACTCTGTATGTCTACAACAACAAATGTGCATTGAATAGTACAAAAAATGTGGATGAACCCACAACAAATAAATAACTGTCCTAGACATAAGCCTACTTAGCCTACTTCTTCAGGAAAAGTGGCAGGTTCTTCTTTATGAAAAGTAGCTTCTCTGCTTCTCACATGAAAGTCGGTTCCTCTTCTCATCGATGACATGAGATGCAGCACTAAACATCTCTCGCTGTCGGTGCTTGTGCATGGAGCAGACAAGTACCTGCAGAATAGTTGACATTTTTATTGCAGTTTTCTGACAGTTGCTCATTTCAAAACGAAAAATGTCTTCAAGATAATGAAATGGTTGAAACCCAGTGTAGGCCTACTATTTTACTACACTGAAAATAGTAAAATTTTCACAAAATACATAATATAAAATATAGGTAGTAACACTTTACAATGTTTCCTTTTGTTAACATTATTGCTTTAACTAACAATTAGCAATACATTTGTTATGGTATTTATTAATCTTCGTTAATGTAAGATAATAAAAAATATTTAGTTCATGTTAGTATAAGTGCATTAACAATTTTAACAAATAGGCCTACCACTTTTGATACTTTTTAATTCAAAAATTAAAAATGTGATACTTAATTTTAATACTGTATTAGTAAATGTTAACATTAAGATTAATAAATGCTTTTAATAAGAGTTTTTCATTGTTAGTTAATGTTAAAAAAAAATAGAAATATAAAGTGTTACCATAATCCAAAATATAAATAAAATCTTAAATTAATTTCCCATACAAGTAGCCTACCTGCGTGCCATCTGCGCCAGGTCGGGAAAGCGGCCTTGATTGGTCCTCCAAAATTCGAGAGGGTTATTGCTCCTGGGGATGGGGACTTCTGAGAGATAACCATCTAACTGTTGAGCGGTTGAGCTTGTCCTCTGTCTTGCAAATGGGTTATTCTCTTGGAGGATCTCATCGAACATGTCAGACAGCGAGACTGTGCGCGGCTCATCTGTAGTACGAGCGCGTTTACTCTCTGCGCTGTTTTCATCTCCTGCGCTGTGCATCACCTGACCGTCTCCATCACCTAGCGGCTTTCCCAAATCCAACTCGGCCTGGATCATTTCTCGTGTGCGCAGCTTTTTCCCCCACATCCAAGTAATGATCTTTATATCGTGGATCAAGCACAGTCGCGATGCAGTACAGGGGTTCTGAGTCCGCCTGACTAAATCGTGTGCTGACAGCTTCTAAGAGCGCACTTTTAGTTGTTTTTTCACTCCGTGGTCTGTTTCAGCCTCTTTGTTTAAAAGACGCTTTAGTGCTGCAAGTAAGGGTATGACGTCTGCCACAGATGCATCAGATGAGCTTATCTCTTTTGTTATCTGCTCAAAGGGGGCGAGAAGAGAGAGAACGTTCTCGATTAACACCCACTGGTATGCGGTGAATGTCGCGGGCAGGTCATGATCTGCTATGTATGTAGCCAAGACTCGCTTTTGCGCAAAAAGGCTTTCCAGCATATAATATGTACTGTTCCACCTTGTGCTCACATCTTGTTGGAAACGTTTTTGTGGCATTCCGAACTGTTCTTGGATAGATTGTAGGCGCGCATAGGCAAGTGGTGAATGTTTAAAATGGCCAACAATTTTCCTGCCTATCGCTATCACATCTGCTATACTGCGCTGACTCAACAATCCCTCGTTGACCGCCAGTTGAATTGTGTGTGCCATACACCGTATGCCTTTCAGATCGCTATCTTCCATGGCTTTAGCCATATTTCTTGCGTTGTCACTGACTACCGCATGCACTTTAGATCGGTCGATACGCCAAGTGTCAAACATGTTGGCGAACGCCTCGGATATGGCTACAGCTGTATGGGACCCTCTAAACTCTTGTGAGTGAAGCACAATCTTTTGTAGCTTGAAATCTGTGTCGATCCACTGCGCAGTTAAACTCAGCATACTGGTGGGGCTCACATCCGAGCTCCAAATATCAGTCGTGAAGCTGGGCTGCAATGTCTGTAGCCAAGAGCTCATGGACGTGAGTTGAAACGACGTTATACATCTCAGGTAAGCACACGTCTGAGAAATACCGTCTACTAGGGATGGTGTAACGGGGCTCAATATGGTCTAAGCCTGCGAAATCCAACATCCTCTACAACAGAGAATGGTTGATCATCCAATGCGATGAATTCCATTATCCTTTTAGTAATACCTTTAGCTTTGGCACTGTCATTGGCAAACTTTTTTGCCTTTTCTAAGAAGTCAGCCACAGATGGAGTGGGTGTTCTAGGACTGGGGGGAGCTACTTTCCTTTTCGCTGCTGCTGTTGCCGTAGCCGCCGCCGTGTCTTTCTCATACTCTGCATGATGTTCGGGGTGTCTTGATTTTAAGTGATAAATTAAACTTGAAGTGCTGTACGTTTTTGCAGATGCACCCCCTCTGGACAATTCAGCAGAACAGTGTCTGCAAACGGCCGTTTTTGCCTCTTTCTCTGACACTTTAAAGTGCTTCCACACTGCTGACATGTTTGCTGCATAAAGCGCGCGCCTCTCACTCTACGCGGGTTACTATTTGATCGCGTCATTAAAAACGTCATTGTTCGGCAAAATGTATTCGGCCTTTTTACTTATTCGTAAAAAGAATAATTTCGGTTGCCGAACATTCGGTGCATCCCTAGTATTAATATCCTTTTACCTGCTTATCCAAGACAGTTTAGCGTAGAATCGAACTGGTCCATTCATTCATACCGAACAGGTCTGGGTGAAATGAATGCTCACGTTTAGTGTTCGGTGTTGAACATGAAAGCAAAAGCAACCTCCTCAATGTAGGATTTGATCGACGCATCTGAATGTTTCTCCTGGGTGTTTGTCTTGCAGAAGAGCTGCTGAACAGTTTTGCGGGGCAGTCTGGATCCTGGAGGCATTGCCTCTACTTTCTCTTCAACAGCAGAAATGAATACGTCATGATGTACAGCCTTACTGTGTTTGAGGTAAAATTCCCTCCTTGGACACAATTGCATGCATACTGCAATACGGAACATCACGACTGCAATCTCGTGAAAAACACAACAGCACAGATCTACAGACGAAGATGTCATGAATGTGCTTCTGTCTTTGCAGAATCTTGTCAATAAGATGTGGGTTGGTGTGGCAAGTGAAGACAAAGCGGAACTGCGAAGTTGTTTGCCCAAGCTTCTGCTATCCCAGCATGCACTGCTCCCTTTCTTCATCAAGAACAAACTCTGCAAAGTCATCGTGGACATCGGGCGACAGGACTGGCCAATGTTCTACCATGACTTCTTCAGCAACACCTTGCAGGTGCTTACGGTCCTGTCCAATCTATTGCAGATCCCTGTTTAATTATGACAGATTTCCCCTCTTTGTTTACTTGACCTTTCACATCACTGACACATTTTGTTCATGAATTTCACACATTATGCATTCCGCTCCTAATGCATATCGTCTATATTAAAAGAAAAGACGTCTTCATATTTTTGATAAAACTGCACTTGTTGTTGTTGTAGTTGGTACAGTCTCCATCTCTAGCTCCGCTGGGTTTGGTGCTGCTGAAGATGACGTCGGAAGAGTTGGTCTGTCCGAGAGAAGACTTGAGCGTCGCTCGCAAAGAAGAGCTCAAGAAACTTCTGCTGGAGCAAATACCCACCGTACTGAATCTTCTGACTGGTGAGACGTCTAGACTTCACACTAAGATTCTCAAAGAAATCGACAAGGGTTGCAATGAAAGGAATAATTTACCCAAGAATTAAAATTCAAATGCTGTTTCAGACGTGTCATGCCGTGGTGTGTTGTGGATGATTTTTTGAAAAATATCATCGGCCTCTTCCATATATTGAAAGTGCATGACTGGTGCTATTTAGCTTCAATTCAAATAAACGATATCCTCTATTTGCATTTTCACAATGTTTCAAAGCAGCTTTACAGGAAGAAAGACAAAAACGAACAAAGCTAGTGTTAAAATTCTAGTTTGTGTATTAAAGTGATAGTTCACCGTGAAAAGAAAATTCTATTGTCATTTACTCACCCTCTTTATGATTTTCTATCTTCTGCAGAACACAAAATAAGATATTTTGAAGAAAGTTGGTAAATGAAAAGCACTGGCCCCCATTCACTTCTATTGATGGACACAAAACCAGTAGAAGTGAAGTTAACCAGTAGAAGTGAAGTTAACCAGTAGAAGTGAAGTTAACCAGTAGAAGTGAAGTTAACCAGTAGAAGTGAAGTTAACAACATTCTTCAAAATATCTTCTTATGTGTTCAGGTTTGAAATGACAAGCAGATGAGTAAATGACGACAGAGTTTTTATTTTGGGGTGAACTCTTAAGCATTGAACAACAGGTCCTGATGACTTTCGTGCTGAATATAAAGTTGTTGTTTTTTTGTATTTTGGATGAACTCTTCCTTCAGACAATGAAACTTGTAGACATGTAAATCTAAGCAGCCGTGTTGAATGTGTGTCTTTTTTAAACAGGTATTCTGGAGACGGTATGGGACAAGCACAGTGTTACGGTCACCACCCCCCCTCCATCACCGAACTCTAGAGACTCAGGTGAGACTTTCTTTTTTCCCTTTAAAAAACTTGCTTCATAATTCATACAAAATAACGATGTGAGCATTGGACCAATGTTCTTTTGAGTATGTTGTATCTATGTACATATCCTGTACCATCAGTGCTCAATAAAAAATACAATAAAAAAAAAAACTTGCTTCTACGACATTCATGTGCTGTAATATTCTTATCTGCAAGTGATATTGACAGGATTGGTTCATTTGGAGGTACAAGTGTTAAAGTCCCAGTGAAATAAAAAATTACATTGCCTATTTTTTCATGAACTATTGCTGTGTTTATTGTAAATAGTTTGTCAAAGTGGGTCATTCTCTTTTTAAAAACCGTGTCCCCTTATAAACTTTATTTAAAATCTGAAAATGCACTTCCTGTAATGACTATCCATCTTAGATGACGTATGTTAGACGGCTTGGGCGGAGCATCCGTTAACTCCTCCTCTAAAACTGTCAGTCTGCTGCCAGTTCCATTTCAAAATGCAACGGCTTTTTTTATAGATCCAATCAAATCGCAGAGAAAGACGATAGCCATGCCACTATTTTCCTCATTCAAAATTCAATTTCACTCGTCAAAATACAGAAGTAAAAACCATCGCAACTTCCGGTTCACGGGGACTTAAGCAAAAAGGTGTTTTAAACGGTGAGCTGGTTTTGTAAACTATAACATAGAAATACGGTAGCATTATTTTTCATAATAAAAGTTTTATAGCCTTGGGTTTCCACTATTTAGGATAGCCTTGTTAATAAAAGTTGATCATTCATTAATTCAATTACCAAAATAAATGAAAAAAAATAGCTGATCGCCTATTTTTCATAACATGGTTGTAGATGTAGGTAAAGTAATGCTAATGCTAATACATGTGATACGGTATGATTTAATAGTAAAATGTGATATTTACGAAAAAGCTGAAATAAACAACGCAGGACGTTGTATAATCTAAAAACAGCGAAATCATGACGATTTCTACAGCCTTGCTGATATATGTGACCCAGTCTGTGTAAACCAAGCTAAAGTCGCCAAATTATATTACGATAATTTGATTTCAACTATTGATCTCACTATAATTTCATTCTTTGACATGGCCAAAGTCCGTATTATAGTTATCAAGGTTGTATATTCACAGGAAGTTCTTCACACTTCTTTTGCAGTAAACAGTAAATCTGGATAAAATGACTTGAGCTGGGTTTTCACGATCTGGGTCACATATTAGTCTATAGTTGGTAACGAGCGTTTTTCTTTTTGTCACCCGGTGTCATTGTCGTACGTGTTGTGTAGGTGTTTTGGCGGGCGATAGCTCACCGATGATCCTGGACGGCGAGAGCGGCTCTCTGTGTCTGCTAGCGCTGGAATGTCTGGCGCAACTTTTCAGCTGGATTCCCCTTTCCTCCTCCATCACTCCATCCCTCCTGGCGTCCATCTTTCACTTCGCTCGCTTCGGATGCCAACAGCCAACCAAAACAAAACCTCTGCCCACCTCGAACGGAGACTCCGCCCCCGGACGTCATCCAGCCAATGGCGACGGGGGTGTCTGCAGGACCGGTCAGATGGATCGCGCCCGACTGGGCGTCATGGCCATGAACTGCATTAATGAACTGATGTGCAAAAACTGCGTGCCAGCGGACTTTGAGGAGTTTTTGCTCCGCATGTTTCAACAAACGTTTTATCTGCTGCAGAGACTCACAAACACATTCACAAAGCAACACGCACACTATTAGGAACAGACTGCAGGAACTAGACGAAAGGTAAGCGGTGGGTTTGACTGCTTTATTAAATTCACTGACACAACTTAATCTCTGCTTTCTGACTCTGTCTGTCTCAGCTATGTGGAAAAGTTCACCGATTTCCTCAGATTGTTTGTTAGCGTTCATCTGCGGAGGATCGAATCGAACGCCCAGTTTCCCCTAGTGGAATTTTTAGCTTTGCTCTACAAATACACCTTTAACCAGGTATAAGACCTCCGTCTCTTTATCTGGAGAATACAAATAAGCATTTGTGCACCTGCTGATTTGATTCATTTGCTTGTAGCCGAGTCGTGAGGGTTACCTGGCCTGTCTTGAAATCTGGAGTATATTCCTGGACTACCTGACTACCAAGATCCGAAGCCGATTGGCTGACAGAGACAGCGTCATGAACAGGTGCGTCATAAGTTTTTGTGAAATTTAGCGCCATATAGTGGTGAGGTTATGAATCGCAACCAACGGCTCACTCCACCCCTCCCTTTCGAAGCACTACGGTGGCTGACAAAGGACAAAGATGTTGTCAAGTTTTCTCTTCTTTGCTGTAGGAGATAACATATTTACGAAACGCCCTCTTTAGAGCAGTTTGTCCGTTTAGGGCTACTGTAGAAACAACATGGCGGAATCCATGTAAGGGGACTTGCGGTGTATGGAAATAGAAATAGCTCATTCTAAAGTAATAAAAACATAACGCTTTATTATGTTAGGTCTTTATTAGGGGTGACCCCAAATCGTGGATGATTCGATGCTTAAATCGGAGGAGCCTGATTCGACTACCAATCTCACAGCCGAATCTTCGCAGAGGTGTTATGCAATGGGATTGTGTCATTTTGGTTATATGGGCAGTGGCGTAACAGACGGGCATGCAATGCGCTATTTATGATGTAAAAAAAAATTGGCGTTTTTAGGGATGGGTACTGAAACCCCTGGCACATATGAGCACGAGGTCTGGTTATGACCCGGCGCAGGATCGCGTCTTTCCGCGTCTTCTGTGCTGTGAGACCGGTATAGAGAAGCGGCACGTTCCGCACGCACCCGCAGATGACTCGCAAATGAATGTGTAAACCGTTTCCAAACATTTGATACTTGTACACCGTTTCCAAATATTTGACACTTACTGAATGTTTGGACATTTAAATATGAATTAACGCCTTCTCTTTAAATGCACGTAGTCCATTACTCAGACTGAACTTTGCGCTGCGTGATAAAAAATAAAAGTAAAATCACCATATATAGCAAGCACGGCGCAGACTTTTGGAACTGAAAGCAAGCGTGTCAGGGGGGCAGGAAAAAAGGTGAAAGGGACTTTTTGACTGTTTAAATGGCAAGATGCTTTATTGCATTCCTCCTTTACATGCGGTAAATAAGGTCACTCTATTGGTAGTTCATTGGTAATGAACGTGCTGTATTCTCGTTTGTAAATTGATTCTGGCTTATTTCGTTTATTTATTATAAAGGTATATTCTGTTCTAAACAAATTCTGTAAATTAATGTTTGATTGGTTTTTGGTGCATCAGTGTTGCGCTGTATCCTTAACCACCAAGGGTCGTCCACACATGCACGGGCGCACACACACACGTCTGATTCCACTATCAGTCGACTATAGGCAAGGCGTGACAATTCTGATTCGACTATGTAAATTCTTAGTCGGGCACACCCCTAGTCTTTATACACCCCTGAAGACACCGTTATGTATATTACATATTTTTTCTGTATTTACGCAATGTGGTAACGTTGTGTTTGTTCTTGGGTTTTTGCAGGTATAAAGACGCTCTCGTTCTGCTGTTGCGAGAGGTTCTCAACAGGATTCAGTTCAGAATAAACCAGAGTGAGCTGGAGGAGCTCGACGACGAGACGCTGGATGATGACGTAAGAACTCGACATACGTGGATGCTTGTTGTGTTAACAGGAGCATCAGCTTTCGTTTGCCGCCAGTTTTCAATGCAATTCTTTTCTGCCTCTGGTTTCTATAGCAACAGACGGAATGGCAGCGATACTTGCGTCAGAGTTTGGAAGTGGTTGCCAAGGTGATGGAGCTGTTGCCGTCTCAGACCTTTTCTGTGCTGGTACGTGTGTGTTCACCCTGAAAAAATCATCATCCTATTTGCAAGTCTAATAAGGCAGGTGTTTAATATCAATGATTTTACATTAGGGGTGTTACAATATACCTATATTGTTCATAACCGGGATATTAAAAACCAAAATTGGCGATATTTTGTTCGTTGTACACAGATCTTTATATCGTAAACTATTCAGCATCCATTCAAAATGATGCTTTAAGAGTAACGGTGTTTACAAACTTTCTCTCTCTTCGCCTTCATACTCTTGTATTATGAGTGTGATTTGTTGACCAAATAACAGACAAAACTCAAAATTAATGAGGAATTTCAAATGTGGCATCATTTATTTACCTTTAGGAACATCAAACAAATATCACGATAATACAACCACCGTAAGTTTCGCTGGCATAACTGCGCAGTGGAAAAATCTGATACCGTGACAGCCCTATTTTACATCATAAATCCTTCACAACTGTTTATGTTAATCCTTCATAATATGCTTATTTAAGTAATCGTGAATCAGTTTTATATCAAAGTTAAGTGCGATCATTCACAACTGTTTGTATTAAAGCCAGCCACAAGTACAACGCTTTGTTTTAAGAGGCATTGTTTGTGTGTTTTAGTTTCCGGTGCTGCGGGAGAATCTAGACATCTACCTTGGCCTTCAGCAGTTCATTGTTACATCAGGAACAAGTGAGTTTCTCTTCATTTGCATCCATTCGTACAAAACCGAAACATTCAGACGATCAGAATCTTACAGATGCTTTCAACGTTGTGTTTCTGATGAAATGGACACGTTGGTGCGTGGACTGTATTGAGTGGTATCCATTTTGTTCAGTGTAGAAATATATGAAAAGGAACTCATTATGTTTAAAAATGTCTTCACACCAAATATTTCTCTTTTCGTGTAGCTTAATTTGACATTGTTTCAACACAGAAAGAGGAATTTGCTCGTCACATGATGTGTTTGACGCCTTAATTTCCTTGTTTGTTGTGCAGTTGTGTTTGTGTTCTGTCAAGGGCCTGGGGAGATTTGTTTAGTGTGATTGAATAGTTGTATAATGGTGTTTAATTGGTGTATAAGAGTCGTTTTAGTGTAGCTATGCAGTACTGCACATCTGATCTTCGTCACGTTTGTTCTGTTTGATGGTGTTTTAGTTTTGTCGCTCTTGTCTGGTTTGTGATGTTCAGTCAACCGTCGATAAGTGGTTTAACGCCTGTGTGTGTGTGTGAGCAGGTCGCAGGCTGAACATCACAGCAGAGGCCGACTGCAGACGACTGCATTGTGCTCTGAGAGATCTGAGCTCTCTGCTGCAGGCCGTGGGACGTCTGGCCGAGTTCTTCACCGGTGACGTTTTTACCGGGCGATTTAATGACGCTCTCACGATCGTCCAGAGGTCTGTGCCTTCTTTTTCTTTTTACTGGAATATTTTGATGTTTTAATGAGTTTTTTTCTTTCTTTGCTTTGCAGCAAAATGTGCAGAGATGTTCAAAATGTCACAAAGATTTTTTTTATGTATTATTTAAAAGCTTTTGCAAACAAAAATCTGTCCAAAATCTCCAAATCAAACTATAACCAATTATGCTTAATTTTATCCTGTAAGAAAAGCCAATGTTAGATTTCGACTTCCTATGGTTTGCAAATAGGGCTGTGCAATGATTAATCGCATCCAGAATAAAAGTTTGTGTTTACAAAATATATGTCTGTGTACTGTTCATAATAATTTTGTATTTATAAACACATCCCATGTATACATTTAAGAAAAATATAAAAATCAATAAATGTTTATATACAATTTAAATGATATATAAAAAAAAATACATTGAAATATTTCCTAAGTTTATATATTTATAAAAACAAGTTAACAGATGTACACGGTACACAGACATGGACAGGTATTATGTAAACACAAACCTAAAAAGCATTTCTCTTTTGTTCATTGCTCTTTTTTTGTGTTGTGCTAGTAATAAGCAAACACTTCATATGATTCCATGTTGGGTCAAACGTAAACAAGTGTCTGATTTTTTCACAGGTTGGTGGAAGTGTCGTGTTATGGTTCTCAGATCAGCCTGTATGATGTTGAAATGGCCGTTCCGTCAGTGCTCAAACCCGACCTGATTGATGTGTGAGTAATTCAAAAGCTGTCCTAACTTTGTTTTTTATTTTTTATGTATTGTACTTATAAAATATGTGTTATATCGCCGCTGTCCTTCCAGAAGCTTGTATGTCCAAATTCACTGTTTTGCCGGAAATTGTAAAATAATTATAACTACTGTGTCGTCAAGCACTTTTTAATTGTTAGAAAATTGCAAAAACCACCAGTGACCAACATAAAAGGTGACCAATAATAATTATATACTGTATAGCAAAAAATTAAAATCTTGAAACATTGAAGTACGAGGTTTCAGAAGGACAGAAGCGATATAATAGATTTATAATATATTAAATAATATGCAATAAATATCATATGTACATTTTTGTTATGTATTATAATTAATAAATATTATGGCTGTCAAACTATTAATTGCATCCAGAATAAAAGTTTGTTTACATAATATATATCTGTGTACTGTGAATCATCATTATTTTGTATTTATTAACACATACACATACATGCATATATTGAAGAAAAATCTAGAAATGTATAAACATTTAAATATAATTTAAATGATTGGAAAATATAAATAAATACATGTAAATATTTCCTAAATACATATTCATGTGTATGTGTTTGTATTTATAAATACAAAGTTAATATGCAAAGTACGTAGACATATATTGTGTGAACTTTTATTCTGGATGCGGTTAATCGTTTGACAGCCCTAATAAATATATAATAATATTGAATAAATAAATATAATAACTGTGTTTAATAGCCACGCACAGTCATTGGCCGCTCTGCAGGCGTATTCTCATTGGCTGGCTCAGTTCTGCAGCGAGGCGCAGCGTCAACAACATCAAACGCAGTTTGTTGATCTCATCACGTCAAGCATGGCCGCCACAACCCCTCTCATCAATGCCAAGGTATTGATTACACGTCTCCTTCCATATCGAATGCATCCAATCAACGGTTTTCTGCTTTTCTTTTATGATTCCTGACACCACTTGCACTGACCTGCACTTATTCCAGGTGCCAGAGAAGTTGCTGTTATCCGCGTGCCATCTCCTTGTCTCCATGGCGACCACCGTCCGGCCGGTATTTTTGATGTCGCTGCCTGCCATGCAAGATATCTTCAACATGATCACGGAGAATCATAACCACAGATTACCTCAAGAGGTGCGCGTGTGGTTTTGCTCCAGTTGTTTCGCACAGTTTGTGCTTTGTTTGCGATGTCATGTTTGTTGTTGGTTTCATTTTTAGGCTCACGTCCTTGTGTGTCGAGCTCTGTCAAACATGTTACTGTTGCCTTGGCCCAGCCTGCCGGAAGCAGAGCAGCAGTGGCCGAGCCGGTCGGCCAATCACGCGCGACTTATCAACAGTCTTACTCAGCAGTACCGCCTCCTGCCCCGCCCACCTGACCATCACCCAACAAGTGAGGCCAACAGAGAGTTACCATTGATAGGATGGTGCAAAATCTAAGTCGGGCTACTTAATATTAATGCTTTGTTTTTGCTGTAATTTATAATGTTTATTGGTAAAAAATAAATAGATCAGTACTGCATTGTGGATCATTTATTGAAAAGTTTACCTTTGTTTAGTTTTAATGAATGAACTGAAATTCACGTTGTGTGTTTTTGTCAGATAAAGCTGTGATCCAGCAGACGGTGTGTGTGTTGAAGGATCTGGTGGACAGTATATCTGGAGAGGCGACTAAATCACGTCAGATCTGTTACCACAGCCTCCAGGAGTCTGTGCAGGTCACGCTGGCTCTGTTTCCCCCCTTCATCCAGCAACCAGGTAACTGATCATCTGGAGATAATAAAGAATCTGTTACGCCTTTTAACAATATTATTCTGTTTATCAACTTCATCGAGATTGAGAATTAATGTAGAAGTTGGGACCTGATATGAATTCTTGCGGCGCACGATTAAATTATTCGGATAAAACAGGGTAGCGGTTGGTTACTATGGTGTATTTGGACGGGAACGGGTGCACGGACTAGCTATAAGCCAACGGGTTTCGTTTGTTCATATTTTGCTTATAACTTGAGTGAAAGACGTCATATTTATTGTAGTTAATTTATTTTTCTCTGTGACATTTTGTCTACTATGTTGACATTAAAATGTAAGAACAATTTTGTATATTAACAAGACGAATAAAGAGAAGTGATGCGTTTTTTGTACAGCGTGCATTCTTAAATGTGAGATCTGGAAATTGATCTAAATTTTGCGGTATCTGTCAGGTTGGGACGAAAAATCATTCAGAGATAGCGAGGGAACACAGAGGGAATTTTCTGCGGGACCGGGTGGGTGTGGAATAAAACTTGGCGGGAGCGGGACGAAAAAACAGTCCTGCGCAGACGTCAAAAATAATTTAATTTTAAAATTCGAATGCAAAAGTAAAATGTAACAAGCCTAAGTACCAAACACAATGAAATTATCTTCTCTAAAGGGTTGTTCACATTATAACAATAACTATAAAAAATAACGTTTTAATTCAAGAGAATAATGGGGTTTACACCGAAACTATAACGATAAAGATACAGAGAAAGATATCGTTGGGATCGCTTTCAGAACGATTTTTTCCCAACTGACTAACGATAAAACATACTTTCAGACAGTTTCTGGTAGATAACGTTTGACTATTGGTGATCCCAACGTGGATTTTATGTCAGAATTTTTATGTAGTGTTCGGAAAGCGTTGTGTTTACGGCAGGATATAATATATGTAACGCTTATGAGTCAGCATGCTGGCAAAACATATGCTATACATCCTGGACACGAGCGCCCCTTCAGAGAGCATCCAGCCTTTAATTTTTGGAGAAAAGACGTTTGGGTATGAAAACAAAAGCAGCAGGTCATCTACTTTCATTTTAGTGATTGTGAACACAGCAGCGCGCAGGCTTAAAATAAACATAACGTTATTGTTATCGTCGGCTGGTGGGGACGCAAATATACTTATAGTTAGAGTTGTCGTTATAGTTATCGTTATAATGTAAAAGGCCCTTAACTCTTTATATAATAAGTAGGGCTGTCAACGTTAACGCATGCGATTTGTTTCCGATTAACGCGTTAAAAATATATTTATTGCCATAAACGCATGGTTACATTAACGTTAAAATGTGAAATTATTAGAATGTAAAAGTATTATGTAAAAACATAAAAGCTGTGTGTGATTAGATTGACATCACTAAAATAAACATGTTCAATAAAATAAATAGTGTAAGTTTAATGTCACTTTACGTGTGCGGTTAATCGCACGAAAATGGTGCGATTAAAATTTGTATTCTATTGAATGAAGGTCTCAAGAATAAATACCATGTCAGGACATGTCAGGTTTGTTTTCTAAAGGAAGCCGTAATTCAGCTCATCCACACTCCTGAGATTTCTTTATTTGTATGTGAACGGGCTATTACACGCTTGGCTTCCAACAAACACAACATAGACAACATTTTAAAGGCGTCTGCGTAGGGAACAGACAGCTGTTGTCATACAGGAAAATGATGCAATCATAAAGAACCGTGAGAACACCCAGTAAAACTGATGTTCCTCTCTCTCACTCAGATGTGACGGATGAAATGCTCAGTTTCTTCCTCATGCTGTTTCAAGCTCTGCGTGTGCAGATGGGCGTAGCCTTCACCGAGCAGATCATCCAAACCTTCCTCAACATGTTTACCAGGTGAGCTTAACCTCGTCTAGCATAACCTTGGATTTTTTTCTGGTTTTCTGTTTGATGACACGTCTACGTTATATTCTTCAGAGAGCAGCTGGCCGTCAGCATCTTGCAGGAGGGCAGCTCGGGCTCCAACGTGGTTCAGAAGTTTCTGAAGATTCTGCAGGTAAGACACTGTTCACACCGTATAGACGGGTGTTTGGTTATTCTGTTAGCCGTTCAGTGTTCACCTCTCTTCTGTTTGTTCAGGTTGTCGTTCAGGAGCCCGGTCAGAGCTTCAAACCTCTGTTACCCAGCATTCTCAGCCTGTGTTTGGATCAGGTTTACCCGATAGTGTCAGAGGTACGAAACACAAATCTAACCTTAGTAGCAGAAGAGAGGAAAAGACGTGACTTTATTGAACCCAATGACATTCATTCAAACCATCTTTCTGTCGAGCAGACACTAAATCTTGGTCTCGGTGTTTGTTTTCTCAAGCGTTCCTGTCCAGATGTGAAAGCGGAGATGTTTGAGCTTCTCTTCCAAATACTTCATAATAACTGGAGGTTCTTCTTCAAGACTTCAGTGCTGAGCAGCGTGCAGAGAAGCGGAGCCGAAGAAGTCATGGAGAACCAAGCTCAGTTCACCGCTGCCATGCAGGTATCAACACTCGACGCTAACATCTTCAGAACCTCTGAACTCTGAAACAATTGTTTAACATCTTTTAGTGTGGCCCGGCTTTACACGATGAGTAACTTTACCCAGCAGTCAGTGGGTTTCTTCTTTGTGGAATATACTCATCACTGAGCGTTGTGTTTGTCTTCCAGGTGTTCGGTCAGTCCTTCCTTCAGCCAGACATTCACATCTTCAAACAAAACTTGAGCTATCTGGAGATTCTGAACAACAAACACAAACTGTACCACAGGGTGAGACACACACACACGCACGTGTGTTATACACTTACATCACAGCAGCAGTTGTTGACTTTTGCACACATCCGTTTAAGCTTTTTGTTTCATGCCGTCAAAAGTGTTGAATTGCAAAATGAAATGTTCATTGTGTTGACAAGCATTTGGAGCCGGTTGACATTGTCCTCTCATATCCACTGCAGAAGCTGTTTCGAAACGCCATGCTGTTTCACTTCCTGAACGTCCTCCTGCAAGTCCTTCTGCACAAGAGTCACGACCTCCTGCAGGATGACATCACGCTGGCGCTCTACAACATGGCAGCCGTGGACTTCCCAGCGTTCTACTCTTCCTTCTTGCCCGAGTTCCTCAATGGCTGCCAAGGACTCGACCCACATCAGCGCACGACGCTGGCGCGACACTTCACACCAGAGAGGGTAAGAACACCCGAGGCGCTCGCTTTTCACGCGCCGATGCTTTCAGAACGTCTTGTGTTCTCGGCGCCGCTGCACAGCAGGCGTTCAGTGTGAATGCGATGCATCGGCCAGTTTTGCCGTTACAATTCTTTCTCCTTGAATCCAGTTCGGAGGATCTTAATGATGCAACAAATTTATGTTTGACCGTGCAAGTCATGTCTTGTGTTTTCCGCCCCTCGCAGGACCTGCCATCGTTTTCTCAGGGAGTGTATCGACTGGTAAATGACCTGCGCTTCTACAGACTGTGCAACGGAAGCCTTCCACCAGGAACGTTGAAGTTATAGCAGCAGATCGCACCCGCCACACAGCCAAATCATGGCTCATCCCTGTAAAGACGCAGATCGCTGCTTTAGTGGTCACACATTGCCTTTCGCCAGGGGCCAGCCTGTGATCTCAGTGGCGGCGTGTTTGTTCGCCAGCTTGTTTTATGTTTCCTTCGGGCTAGATTTTACACGTTGCCAATGATCAATAGGCCAAAGAGGATGTTCTACGGCTGCCGTCGGGACTGGAGTCGTCGGAAATCAGCTGATGGGTTCGAAAGCACTGCGCTTTGGGACGCACTGCTGCGGAGTGCTGCTTTCTGAACTGTTTGCGAAAGTGAAAGTGAAAGCGCACTTATTTTGCTGAGATGAACAGACAGCTTTTAAAAGGCACTCGAGTTGGTTTAAAGCGCTCTTTCGTGCGAGCTGGCATTGAAGCATTTCTGGAGATGTGAATGGTTTTAAAGTGAACAAGTGCGATGCGGAGCACTGGTTTTTCTTTTCTCTTAATCGTCTGATTTTATTACCTCTTCCTCATTTCCGTGGAGATAGAGTCTCACGTTTTTCATATCATTCCATCCTAAACCAGGATAAACGAACCTTCAATAAAGTTTTATAATGAAACGCATTGTCTGTGTTATTGTAGACCCACATGAAGAGGTGTTTTATTGCCATTTGACTGAGGTGTTTTCTAAGATGATGAAAGTTGAATGTACCGTTTCACATCGGGGAGAAAATTGAGGTTTTCTTATTGTAGGACCGCGAGACCTGTCAACAAACCATGTAAACAACTCCTTTTCCAAGCAATAGGACTGAATTTGTAAAACTATACATTTGTGAAACCAATTTCCAAAACGCTGTTGAATTAATGTTTTCCATGACACATTTTTTAAACAATTTAACTTGATACTTATACGTTACATTAATAACAATTACTATAAAATAAATCAATAAAATATAAATATAATTAATGTAAAATAAATTGTGTGCATAATGATTTTTATTGGTTTACACATAAAATAACCAAAAGAAAGAATATACGCATGTTTGTTTATAATAATAATAATCGAAAAATAATGTGTTGTAAATGTCGATTAATAATAATAAACCCGTGCTAGAAATATAACGCTATAAAAAACATGATGGATACAATAATGTATGATTTTATTTCCGTAACCATGGTTACCGATTTACGGTAACCACCGTTTAACGGACAAGGGTCGTAGCGGAGAGTCTTCTGGTGTGAGCTGACTAAAATATCATATTATTTGTCGTGGATACCTACGTTAAAACGGGTAATGTCTGCTTTCTAAATTTCCCCTGAACTCACTTTTGTTTGTTAAGTGTTTTTCTCCACTAAAAACAAATGTCCACCTTCGTTTTCCTCACAGACGAACTCGGTAAATTTAACGGTTAACGTTAGGCATGTGTTCACTAATGCACTTATCGTGATTTTTTTTATTTATTAAAAACTACCATGATTTCTGTAAATCCTCGTTTTGATATGTTGTCATTTTCACTTTTTGTTTATTTCTGTGCTGTTTGTGCTTGGACAGCACGTCCTTTGCACAACTGTGTTTTCTATTGAAGTTTTAGTAACGTAAGTAACCTGGATGTCGCTTAAAATTTTAATAACTTTGGCAAAAAAGGATATAATGTAAGTTATGTCTGGATTAGTTTTTTTTTCCACACCATTCGTAACGCATTTATTTTAACAGGCAAAATCAGGGGTGATGTAATTTTACGAGTCGCGGGCTCTGTAGACGGTTTCGTCAGACGCACGCGCACAATTTATTTTAGATTTAATTTACATTCATATTTTTCTTAAATGACCTTTTATTTTATTTTTTTAATTCATATTAATTGATATTCATATTTCATTGTATATTGATTTTATTAAATGAATGTAAAACTACTTAACAGTTAATTATTTGCGGAGGTCTCCAGATAGTTAAGTTTAGGTGGGCTTCGGAGGCTAAATTAAGACCCTCATCTATTTGAGGATTTGAAACACTTTATTTCACTGACAAGAAGATTAAAATGTTTTAAAATAAGTTACGCGATTCGAGTTATATGACCGTAATTTTACACTTTCATTACATTAAACGAATCTCTGAAGCGCTCGTGCAGCGCTGCTAAACAGCAGCACCTGATCCTGTCACCAGGTGGCGCTGTTTCAGCAAAGAATATTGTAAACGTCTCACAGTAGAAACACATACAACAAGAAAACAAATAATTATTCATAAAAACTTAAAACGGCACAAAATAATTTAAAAGATTGTTTAACACAAACCTACGTAAGGTTACGGCAAAAAAAAGCGGATCCATACTGTGTGTTTTGGGCATGTGCATTACGTATTCATTGTATTTAATGTATAAGCAAGTTGTCCCAGATGTCGAATATGTTTTTCATTTCTTTTTTGTGTATTTTTCAACTACTTTAATATAGATTTATTCTATTTATAATTAAAATGATTTAATTGATTGCTCAAATGTGTACTTTAAACGTCATTTGGTTGCTGCAGGGAACATGAAGAAAGCGTGCGACACCGTGAAGAACTGGGGTCACCATCGACTCGAGGATGTCCGTCTCTTCCTGACCTACTATGAGTTCTTCATGGTAGTCGTGCTCCTGATCAGCACTGCAACAGAAGTGGCCTTAACGTTTGAGAGCGTTGTTGTCACAGCAGGTAGATTGAAAAGCTCCACCTGTAGCCTACAATCGGTTTTGACTGATGTCTTTCCATTTGACATTGATACATTGCTGAATGTAAAAGACAAGTTCACTCTCTTGCGGACCTTTAAAGTACCAGTGAAAAAATAAAGTGTAATTTTTTCATGAAATATTGCAGTGTTTATTGTGAATAGCTTACCAATGTCGGTCATTCTCTTCTTAACATTCATGGGCCCTCATTATCTTCAGTTAAAGTCTGAAAATGCACTTCCTTCCTGTAGCCGTTTACAGAAGTCGTGCCGCTCGGCAGCCATGTTCGCAACGCCTCTGGGCAGCTATTTACATCATAGCAAGTCCACAGTCCTATCTGATTGAATGAGGGAAGGCATCTTTTTCTAAAATCACTGGCAAAAATCACACTTAAAAAGCACATTTATGATCAATAGTTAAACATGACATGAACCGTATCATAACTTTAGCTTGCTAAGCTTAAATTGCCCTAAAAATCACCTTTTCCGATGTCGCCTCATCTACTGCGCCTGCGCACAGGCTGGCAAGTGTCTCACGAGAGCCCCGCCCCAGAGAATCGTCAGTCTTTATTGATTGACGATTAGCTCGTTTTATGGGAAGGCGGGACTTCCTTCGCAAGAGCGGCCATATTGAGCGTTGCATTCCTCGCCGTTCATTGTAACGGCAGTGGCTCATCTTGTTAATATCGAAATCTTTGCCTGTAGTTTTTATGCATCCAATCGTAGTTGAAAAACAATGTGGGCGTGGTTTTTTTTTTTCAATCGAAATCGCTCGGAATATGGAAATATGGAAGTTAACACGTTCGCAACTTCCGGTTCACGGGGACTTTAATAAGCTTTGCATTAATATTATAACCTTCCTGATCTCAACACACCTCAACGTGCCTTTCTGTCAAGTGTGATGTAGTTAATGTGTTCAATGTGATCACTTAATCGCACCAAATTTGGTAGTTTGAGCTTTTCAGGTATTTGCTAACGTGAAACTTGTAGACTCAGAAAATGTGCTTTTCAATGTTCGTCAAAAAATGTAAACATCATGACAATGCCTGTTAATGTTTTTCACAAGATGCATGGAGAGGTTACCCATACTAAAATGTCAAGCACTTAAACATGTTGGTCGTCCTCAGAATATTATCTCGACGAGCTGGAGATGGTATTGCTGGCCCTTTTTGCATGCGAATGCGTGCTTAAGATGTTCGCAGACGGACGCGAATACTTCAAATCCCTCTGGAATCTTCTGGGTGTGTTTCTTGGCTATCATTGTGAGATGATAGCTAGCTATCTGTGAAAGGAACTAATACACAATTTCTATTGTTTTTGTTCACTCGCCGTCCTCCAGACCTCTCCATCGTTCTTATTTGTGAGTTGGAACTTACGAGGGAAGGAATTGAAGACAGCACAGAGAGTGACGGTGGTAAGGCTCTGTCCTTTACAAGTATCCTGAGACTTGTGATAGGACTCAAAGGTGTTAAGATGTTCAGGATCTTTCGGATTTTTCGGTGAGTCTTCATCCATCTGTATTGCTAAACTGGGTTTTGTTCACTATGGGATGATTTCTGTTCACTTTGTTTTGCTATGTATAGGTCATGTTAAAACAGCATATGAAACTGTTTATTTTTTTCTACTCCTTCAATGTGTGAAAACGTTTAACGTGTGCAAAAAAGCGGTATCTGATATGACTGTATATGTTTATTTCAGTTATTTCCGGCATGTCAGGGCCACCTGGTCCAGGTTTCACGTTGCCCTGCAATCCGTTGTCGGCCTCCTCGTGGTCACGATCTGCAAAAGCCTGATGTTTTCGGTCCTCTTACGGGTGTTCTTTAGCCAGTCTGACCCGGAACGATTCGGGTCATTGCTGAACACCACGGCCACAGTGTTCCAGCTTCTCACTCTGGACAACTGGATGAACATTTATTACACCAGCCGAGACAACGGTACTGTTCAAAAGCTCACGTTTTCTTGCTTGACTTTTTTAAAAAGAGTTTAAAAGTCTGGATGTGCGTTTGACAGGTGCACCTTATATTGGCATCGTCATCGTTTTGTTCATCATCTTCGAGAGTTTAATCTTTTTCAAGTAAGGAAATACATTAGCCTTCCATTCCTTGTAAATGGACATCAGTGCTTGTAAAGGAATGTGCTCTGATGTTGCCTTATCCGTTTTGTTTTCTCACACGATAAGTCTGACCTTCACTGTGTTTGTGGAGACGTTCATGCACACTGGCGAAAAGAAAACAACTCCGAAGACCCAAGAGGAGGTATCCGTGATTCGAACAATAATCCTGAATGAACACATTTAACTGAGAACCCGGTCTGTCACTCGATGCCTTCTCTTTCAGGACAAGTGCGAAGTGAAGAGGGAGACGGAGACGGAACAGAGGACAGGTGATCGATTTGGAAGCATGATGGGCTGCAGTAATGTTTCATCATAATAAATGAATTGAATTTGATTGCCCTCCAGTAATCACTTTTGGACGCTTCTGTAGATTTCTATGTGGTTAAATATTGCACTTCAAGATGTGTTGACCGGCTTTGACGTCAATGAAAAAAACCTGACCTGTGTAATGTTGAATATTATCACATATGAAATGAGAAACAAAGCTAATTTAGCGGTTGTGAGTTTGCGAGCAAATATTTGTCCATTTAAATCATTGATGATGTCACAAACGTTATGATTTCTGTACGAGCAGTTTTTCAAAACATAAAAAAAAGCATTTTTCTAATATCTGTCGACAGATCAGACGTCGAGCGGTGACAACGAGGAGACGCTCGAAGACACTTACCCCAAAGAAGTCGGTGAACGGTAAGTGTGGGAAAACGTGTGAATGCATGCAAAATACAGCTCATCGAAAAGATGCGTGATTGGTCTTTTTTTAAATGTTCTTTAAAAACATTGAATGATTTTAATAAAACCGAAACATAATGTTTTCTATAGGAAGGAAGCCCTCACCATACGGTACCTCCAACTCCTCAAAGAGATCGATGAGAAACACCACCAACTTAATGAGATGGCAAAAATACAACACAGGTTCACGGAGTTTATGTATAGTGTAAGTTTCTTCACCAAACATTTGTCTTGGAGCGCTTTCATTGAGCAGTTTGTGTTCTCTGGGACTCAAACCCATGACCTCTGCATTTATTACTGCCTGTTTCTGTGTTTAGGAGCCTGTCTGCCCTGTGGAAAAGGAGGAGTGAGGGTGCACATTTCAAGATTATTTTATGTAGTTTACTTAAAAGTTGGAATAGTTAGTTTGTAAGTTCAGTTATTTATTTATTGATTTATTTATAGTGTGTTTTATAGATATAGTTTTTTCATAGTTCAGTTAAAGTTGTTACAGTCTATAGTAGTTTAGCAGTTAGTAGTTTTTTGTAGTTTAATAGTTTTGTCATAGTTTACAGTTTAGTCCTTTTAGGTATTTAAACTAAATAAAAATATATATTTCCAGAATGGAGTTCTTGTAGTATCTAATACTTTGAAACTCTGATGTCTTTGTGGAATTTGCTCACATCACCTTTAGAAGACAAGTTGGGGTGAGTTTTCCAGCCTCAGGGTTTTTTTAGGGAGGCTGAAACCAACAGCATGTTCAAATGTCAGGGTCACCTGGTCCAGGCTTCAACAGGCCCTTGCATCTGATATGGGCCTTCTTATGGCCACAACCTTCAAAACCCTGATGTTGTTTTGTCACTTTACAAATGTTCTTTAGCAAGTACAAACCGAAGCGATTCGGCTCAGCCACTCTTTCAGCTTCTGACTCTTGATAACTGGATGGATATCTATTACACCAGCTGAGACAACGGTACAAAGACTAATGTTCAAAAGTTTCCTTGACTTTAAAAGTCTTGATGTATGCTTAAAGATGTACATTAGCTGGCAAAAATTCAAGCAGATTCAACAAGTTTACGCAAAATGTAAGTTCATTCACCAAACATTTGGATGTTTTATTTAAAGTGTCTTAGATTGTTTCATTGATCAGTTTGTGTTCTCTGGGGCTCAAACCCATGACATCTGCATTTATTAATGCCTGTTTGTGTGTTGAGGAGTCTTTGTACCCTTAAGAAGAAGACTATGGTTATTTTAGTTAAGTAGTTAGAACTGTTAGTAAAATAAGTTTGCAACTTTAGTTTTATAGATGAAATAGATTTTTTTTATAGTTAGTCTACATTATAGTTATAGTTTTATCGTTTATCATTTTATAGACTAGTAGTTGTAGTAAGAGGTTGTATGTCTGTTAAAAAAAGCAGAATGATGTGTTTGTATACATCTCATGCTTTAAAGCTCTGATGTCATCGGGGAATTTGCTTACATCACCTTGTGGAGGTAAGTTGCAGGGGGTTTCCCAGGGGTTTCTTCTTCAGGTATTTGTAACTTAATGTATAACTTCTTTGTGGCACAAATTGGCTATAATAAAGATCTGTGTCATATTACGGTATGTGTTACGCAACAGACCTCCTGTCACTGTTAAGCAACAAATACCGATGTTTTTATACTAAAACAAAGTTTAAAACGTTTATATATGTACAGTTTGTGCAGAATAAAAGTCATTAGTCGTCACAGTGTAATATGAAACATAGTGTGTGCGTGTGTAAACTACAATATTTTAGTATACATTTAAAAAATGACGATTGCGTTACCCATTAAAGTAAACGTATCAAACGCACATTTACGTGATAATGTGTAGCCGCAAGCTCGCCGTCCTCCGTCCAGCAGGTGTCAGTGTGGGTAACAAAACGTAAAGGGACAGATACAAGAGGAAGAAGAGCGCGTGAACTCCACGCAGATCTTAAACTGATGAAATCGGTGGAGAAATGACGTCGTTTTGTTTTTATCCAGAAATACAACAGCTCCCCTTTACTTCGTATCTAGGGTTGACTCGTATGCGTTTTTGAGGCAATTTTGCCCTTTCAAATATGGCGGCGCCGTCGGTCCACGATTCCGCGGCCAATGCGGGCTCCACGGTTCTTCTCCATCCAGCAGGCGTCAGTGCCGAGCACCTGGTTTTCTTCTCTGATGATTTGTCATGTGTGAGCTCAACCTTGATGTACACGTGAAATCAAATGTCTGATCTGCGTGTTTGATATCGTCACAGCACAGATGGTATGTATGTTCAATGTTCATTTAACGTATACACAAACATCTTCGTCGTTTATCGTCGGTGCTATCTAAAACACTCACGAATGTTCTCGATCTTTCCAGAGAGATGCTATTATGACACAACCTTGTATACTGTTCTCCTATTTACATCAGATAGGAAGTAACGTTATGTGCTTTATTGTGGAATATGGAGGATTAACAAATGCGTATTATAGTAGATGTGTACATCGGGTGCCATGGTTACAGACACGAGACAAATACATGTTTGGATTACTTGTCTGTACATTTTTTTATCGCAACATGTTTGTCATTTGGTTTAAATGGTTGTGTTGTGTGTACACAGGCGAAGTATCTGGCTCAGATTATTGTGATGGGGGCTCAGGTGGTCGGGCGAGCTTTCGCACGAGCTCTGCGTCAAGAATTTGCAGGTAACTGTATATAATATTACGTTCAAATGATTTATTGATGTTCATCTATTAACGATGTCACGTTTTTCTACTGTTTATCAATGTTCATGTTTACAGCATGTCCAGATTTCTTAACATCTTGTAAATCAGATCATGCATTTTATTACTTAAACAAAATATCCACTAAATGTCAAATTGGAGATATGATTAGTTTAATCTTACTTGAGATGTATTATATAACGCAAAGGTACAACGTAACGAATGTTTCTGTGAATGCAGCGAGTCAGGCGGCTGCTCAGGCCAGAGGTCAAGCAGGCAGACATTCTGCGGCTGCGTCCAGCTACACGGGTATGACCGTACAAGAAGCCCAACAGATACTGAACATCTCCACATTAACACCAGAGGAGATACAGAAGGTAAGAGATACCCAGCAACTGTCCCCGGCCTCACACATGAACGTAAATTGTACATCACATCTGTGAAATGTGTAGGTTCACCGCACGTGTCATATTACTGAAAACACGTTTTTTGCTCCCTTTAGAATTATGAGCATCTGTTTAAAGTCAATGACAAAGCTGTGGGCGGCTCGCTGTATATTCAGTCTAAGGTAAGCGTTGTCACGTCACTTGTGTGATGCTAGAGACACAGCTTTTGTGTTGTTCTATGAACACAAGCATAGAAAGGATGAAGCACTGATTACAATCTGTTGTTGTGGTGGTCGTTGTAGGTGGTGAGAGCTAAAGAGCGTCTGGATGAAGAACTGTCCATTCAACAACAACACCACCAATCCAAACCATCAGGCCAAGAGCAGCAAACATAACCACCCGACCAACAGACAGGAGCCTCACCAACCTCCCCCAACTGTAATTATGACCCAGAACCTCAATAAAGTGTTTTCTTTTTGTACATTAGAACGTCTGTCGTTTCTTACGCCCAATGTTTTCTAGGTATGGACAGGATTTATCTGAAGTTCATGCACCTTTTCTATTACTGCTTCATATACAGTATTGTCTGTCTGTACACGCGTTTAAAGGTGTTTGTAGATCACCACAGAAATGGTTTTACAGTTTTCTTTAGAAAAGAATAAAAAAATGCACTTGAACTTATGCGCTTACTGTGAAGGTTAATGGGCGGAGGTGTCATGATGGTTTAAGTGTTTCACAGAGCTTTGCTGTGTTCTTCCGCTGTAAGTGAATGAAAGTTTTTGCTATTAAAAAAGAGGAAATATTCCAAATGATTTTCTATGGTAATCGATACGTCACAAATGCTGTAATGTTTCTTCAAGAATCTGTATGTCCTGGGTGTTAGCAGGTCCAGGGTTGTAAGTTTTTGGGATGTTATGCAGCTTATTTTCATTACTGCTGCTTGTTTGCCTAATGTTCCTCAAACTTCTGGGCATAGCAGTAGAACTTGTGGATATAGAGAAAAATTGTTGCCATATCACCTTATGAAGGCATCTGTTAATTTCCCTTTAAATAAACACTGATATTTAAATATAACTTTATTTACAATGGAAGCATTATTCTTTTCTTTTTTCCCCCCAAACTATAATCATCAGATGCATCAAGAATACATTTCCCATCCGAGGTCACTTGTTGAAAACCCTTCTCTGTACCTTGTAACCGATGCAGAACTCAAAGAAACAGCCAAACAAAAGACGCAACAAAACAGTATATCAAATGCAAATTTATTAAACATTCGTTTCATTTCTTTTCATTGACGTCCTTATCAATATCGTAATAAAATTCCTCTAAAACAGGAGCACACAGCTATGATGTACCAACTGGAGACTGGAGTTCAGCTCTATAGTTCTGCATGTTCAACTTCAGAACATGCTGGCGGAAAAATAGATATTTATATATATATATATATATATTTACTTTTCATATACTGTATTACATCTACTTTTCAACTATCATAAAAGGCACTTGGAAAAAAAATCAAAATACTGATATTAAAATATCTCAAAATGTGCAAAAAAAGGAAAGAATACAAACGAATACCGGCCATTCCAGGCCATAGTCTTTTTTTTTTGTTAACCCTTTGTGCATCTCTGTGAACTGTTTATTTTTTAAGCACGAGTAGGTTCTTCAGGTCAAATAATTTCACTCGTCGCAATCGGATTATTTACATTTGTAGTTTTGTTTACCGTACCATATATTTACCGACTCGGACAACGCTGATGGGTTTGAAATGTAAATATATAACATCATCCCTGCCGTTACATATTTATTGCTTAAGTCTCGAACAAAACAGTAATTTCAGCGTCTTTACACAAATGCGCTGTTGTTTTAAGGCCTTTGGACTCCAGAGTGCTCAAAGGGTTAAAGGGTTAACAGCTTATTTGATATTGAACATTGATGTAGACCTGGAGAGGCCCGTGTCATTGTCAGCTTTCTCCAACCAGCAACAGAAGCCGTGTGTGAAGGACCGACAGAGAAAGATGGATTTGTTTCGCACGGCACACCCTGGTAATGTCAACACATTTACATTTTTGACTTGGGTGTGGTAAACAATTTCATTTGCATACAAAATGTTGGATTGTGTATGCCCAAACACAACACTTTAAATGTTGTCAGAAAAATCAAAAAAAGGGGGAGGGGAGGGGGGAGAGGAAAAGGAGAGACGAAAGGGAAGGGGGAGGGTAAGGGGGGGGAGAAACAGGGGGGGGAAAGAGGGCTGGGTGGGGTGGGGAGGGAAAGGGGGGGGGAGGAAGAGAGGAGAGAAAGGGACAGAGGAGAAAGGAGAAGGGGGAAGAAAGGGGGAAGGAGGGAAAGTGAGGAGATGGGGGAGGGGGGGGTGGGGGGGGGGTGGGACGGGGGGGAGGGGGGAGAGGGGAAAAGGGGGAGAGGGGGAAGGGGGGGGGGGGGGGTGAGGGGACGGGGGGGAAGGGGGGGAGGGGGGGGAGGAGGGGGGGGGGGGGGAGGCGTGGGAGATGGGGAGGGGGGAAGGGGGAAGGGGGGGGTGGGGAAGAAGGGGGAGAGGGGGGGGAAAAAGGAGTGAGAGGGGAGGAAGATGGGGGGGAGGGGGGGGGAAGGATTTTGTATACACCCCCTGTGACTAAGACATATTAAGGGGAAAGCACTACCCCAGACTTAGTCAACTTTCGGTATGCATACCACCTTCTAAAGGCCCATCGTTTAGGGAGAAGCTCTGCGTCCTGCTTGGGCGCGGTGCGTTGCTTGGAGTAAGCCGCACAATGAGAAAAACCAACGTGTAATCTGCGAGGTAGAATGAGAGAAAGAATAACAATGGTGGGGCTAGAGAGACTCGAAGATCTGAGCTGCTGGACAATTGACCAGAAGGTAATGAGAACCGTCGGGATTTGGAGAGCGGGAGAGGAAGAAGCGGTGGGGGGCAAGAGGGTAAAGAGTAGGAAACAACAGAGGGATGGACAGAGGGTCGCGGACGGGGGGGTAGGGAGGGGGGACGGGGGGGTGGGAGTCTGTGTGGGGCGGGGTCTGGTAAGTAGCGGAAGGGCTGGACGGGGGTGGCAGGCGGGGGGGGCGCTAGTGGGGGGGGGGCGGGGAAGTTGTTGAGTGGGTGGGAGGAGGTGAGGGCAAAGCAGAGGGGGAAAGGGGGGGGGTAAGACAAAGCAGGGTGTTTGAATGATCCGGGAGGGGGGGAAAGATAAGGGTGAGGAGAGAAAAAGGTTGGGGGGGCGAATGGAGGAGGAAGGTAGGGGGGTGGGAGGGGAGAACAGGGAAGGGCGGGAGCAAACAAGGGAGGGGAAGGGGGTAGAAGTGAGGCACGGGAGAGGAATAGGAAGGATGGAGGGGTGAGGTCGGGGGGGGGGGAAGAGGATGGGGGGTGAGGGAGGAGGGGAATGGGAAAAGGGGGGGGGGAGAGTGGGGGAGAGGGGTGGGATGGGGGGTAAATAGGAACAAAGAGGGAGGAAGGAATGTGGGAAAGGGAAGGGGGTGAGGGCGGGGGGAGGGTAGGAGAGGGGGGGGGGAGGGGATGGGGCGGAAAGGGGGGAAGAGACGTATAGACGAAAGGAGGGGGGTGGAAAAAAAAAAATGAGGGGAGGGAAAGGGGTCGGGGCGGGGGGGGGGAGGGGGAAGAGTGGGGGGGAGAGGGGAGAAAGTGGGGGAAAGGGGAAGAGGGAGAACGGAGAGGGAGGAGGGGGTAAGGGGGAGGACTGGGGGGGAGGTTGAAGAAACTTGTTGGGGAGGGGTGACAAAGGGGGGGGGGAGGAGACAGGTTTGGTGGGCACAAGAGGGGAGGGCGGAGGGTGGGGGGGGTGAGTGGTGGGCAGGGGCAGGGAAGGGGGAACAAGAGGGGGGGGGGGGGAGGGGGAGGAGGGGGAGGGGGAAGGGGGGGATGCAAAGGGGGAAAGGAGAGTGAGGGTGGGGGAGGGGGGGGGGGGAAGAAGCGCGGGAAAGGGGGACGGGGGGGGACGAGGGCGGACGGAGAAGGGGGGGGGGGAGGAGAAAAGAAAAGGTGGTGGTGGAAAAGAGGGGGGGGGAAGGGTGGGGGGGCAAGTTAGGGCGAGAGGGGCGGTGCAAGGGTGGGGGAGAGGGCGGGAGGGGGAGGAAAGGAGGGGGGGGGGGGGGGGGGGAGAGGGTTAGAAAAGGGGAAAGGGGGAAGGGGGGGGGGGGGGGTAGGGGGTGAAATGACGAGGTTAAGCATTCCAATCCATCATCGATCAACATAGTGTTTTCCCGCTCATGCCAGGAGTGGCAGGTTTTCTAGATTCTTTCATGCTATACCTATAACCATTCTGGCCGGGTATCGGCGACACGGGGGTTGTGATAATATAGGGCATCGGTAGACTGCCGCGGGTGGAGTGGGCCGGGTGCGAGAAAGTACGTGGTGTCGGGAGAGAGCAACGGGGAGGGGGAGAGGGGAGGTAAAGGGGGAGGAGGGGGGGAGAAAACACGTCGAGGAGAGGAAAACGAGTGGGCTTGGGCGAAAGTGGGGGTGGAAAGGGTCCAGGGGGGGGAAGGGAATGGGTGAGGGGGGCGTGGGGGGGGGGGGATAGAATGAAGTAGGAAGAGGGAGGGCGGGGGGGGCATGGGGGGGGGGGGGGGGTGGAAGTGGGGGGGGATGGGGGGTGGGGACGGAGGGGGTGGTTGGGGGGATTGGTCGGGGGGGGTGCAGTGGGGATAAAAAGGCGGGGGGGGGGAGAAAGGGGGGAGGGGTACGGGGGGAGGGGGAGGGGGGCGGAGGAGGGGGGGGGGGGGGTAGAAGCGGAAAGAGGGGGGTGATGGGGGGGGGTGGAAAAGGAGGGGGGGGGGGGAAAGGGGGGAAAGTGGGGGGGGGGGGCAGGTAAGAGGAGATGAAAAAGAAGGGGAAGAGACGGGCGAAAGGGAAGAGGCTGGAGGATGCGGGGGGCGAGGAAGGGGGCGGGGGGGCGAGGACAAGAGCGTTAGAAGGGGAAGGGGAGAGGGGAAAGAAAAGGCGCGAAGGGGGTGGGAAGGGGGGATGGAGACAAGGGGGGGGGACAGAGGGGGGGAAAAAGAGGGAGTGGCGTGTGGGGGGAAAGGGGGAGGAGAGGGGGGGGGGGGACGGGGGGGGGGTAGGAGGTGGGGGGATGGATACGGGGATGAAAGTGCGGTGTAATATGTCTGCAGCCTTTGAACAGGGTCCACCACCATAACCACTATGGCACCGCGGTCTCGTGGCCAGAGAACACCGAAACAATGATAAGCAAGCGCGTTGTGAAGCGCAGATGGGGAATAAGTAGGAAAAAAGGTATAAAGGAGGGTGGTAAACTGAAGTACCGGACTGGGAAGGACTATAGCGGTGAGTAGTAGTGGGCGGAGAGGGAGAAAGAAAAATATCATCCAGGATGGGGGAAGTGGAGAACGGAGGAAGTAAGTGGTGGGAGAGAACAAGAAAGCAGGGGGGGAGATAAGAACGGAGGCCGTATTGCGGAAGGGGGAAGGAATTTTGGAGAGGGGAGGGAGAGAAAGGGGGGGGAAACGAAAGGATAGGGGAAGTAATAGAACGCAAAAAGGGAAAGGGGACGGCGAAGCAAAAGAGTTGGGAAAGGGGAAAGACTGTACAAAGGGCGGGCGGGGACAGGGGAAAGTGTGGGGGGGATGGGGGGAGAAGGGGGTGCGGGGAAAGGAGTAAGGAAGGGGACGGGGAACGTGGGGGGGGGGGGGGTGAGGGGGGCGAAGGGGAGGGAGAGGCCGTGGGTGGGGTATGAACTCAGGTGAATGGTAAGTGGGGGGGCGGGGAAATGTAGGGGAGGGAGGGGAGAAGAGAGGGGGAGGGGGGCATAACCAAGAGGGGGGAGAGGTGGGGTGAAGGGTTGGGGGGGGTTGGAGAAAGAGGGGGGGGGGGTGGAAGGGAGGGTCGAAGGGGAGGAGGAATGAAAACAAGGATAGGCGGGAAGGGGGAAAAGAAAAGGGGGGGGGAAATTGGGGTGGAAGGGGGGGGAGGAAGAAAGAAAGGGGGGGGGGGGTGGGGGGGTGGAGGGAGAGGGTAGAAGGAGGAGGTGAAAAGGTGGGGCAAAAAAGAGGAGGGGGGAGGGGGGGGGGAAGGGGGAAACAGTTGAGGGTGGGGACAGAAGGGAGGGCGGGTGAGAGGGGGGGGGGAGGATAAGAAGGAAAGAGGGGGAGGTATGCGGGGTGGGGTGGGGCGATGGGGGTAAGAAGTGGGGAGCGAAGGGGGGGGGGAGTGATGGGGGGGGGGGAGGTGGGGAGACGGGGCAGAAAAAGTAAGGTGAGAGGGGAAACTGGGGGATGGGGCAGGGGGGGGGGAGTGGAGAGGGGGGGGGGGGGGGGGGAGCGTGGAAAAGGAGGGGGAAGGAAGTTGGAGGGGGGGGGGGGGTTAAGAGAGGGGGGGGGGTGGGGGGGGGAGGGGGGGGGGGGGAAGAGGAAGGACGGTGATAGCATCATTCGTCGGACACCATACAATTACGTGTTTTCGGGTCTTCCTGTTTGGGGGACTCTTTTGTCAACACTATGGGTGCGTGCTGCGATGGGGAGAGGCGGAGGCACGTAACGCGGGGCAGGGGCTGAGCTGGCGATAGGGGGACTGAGGGAAAAAACGTGGGAGGAGCGGGATAAGAAGCAATCGGTCACGGAGTTATAGAGCCGGTGAGGGGAGAGCGGGACCGCTACATGGAGGAGAAAGCACGGGGTCAAGGGGGGGGGGAGGGTGGAGAAAGCAGGGGGAGTTAGTGGCAAAATGGGGTCGGAGAGGGGTAGAGAGGGGGGGGGGGGAGCAAAGAAAAGATCGCGTGGGGGGGGGGGAGGTATAGGGAGGGAAGGGAGAGGGGGGGGAGAGCGAGGGGTGGGGGTAGGGGGGGCGGGGGGAGGTTGAAAAAGGAAAAAATAAAGGTGATGCGAACGATAGGGAGGTGGGGGGGAGGCGGAGGGGGGGGGGGGAAGGAGGGGATAGGCAGAGGGTGGCCAGAAAAAGGGGGGGGGGGAGGCGCAAAAGTGAGGAAATACGGAGGGACGGGGGAGGGGGGAGCGAAGGGAAGAGGGGGGGGGTAAAAACGGTGGGATAGGGAGTGGGGGGGGAGGTGGGTAGGAGGGGGGGGGGAGTGGGGGGTGTAAGTGGGGGGCAGGGGGGGAGGGGGAAAGATGATGAGTGGGGAAAGAGAGGGGCGGAGGAGAGAAGGGGGGGGGGGGGGTGGAGTGGGGATAAGAAGAGGGGGGGAGGGGGGGGGTGGTAAGAGACGGGATGGGGGAAGTGAGAGAAAAAGCTAGGAAGGATCGTGGGAGGTGAGGGGGGGGGACGGGTATAGGGGAAAGCAGGGGGTGGGCGGGGGGAGGGAAAGAGGAAGAGGGGGGAGGGAGGGGGGGGGGGGAGGATCAGAGGGTTCAGGCTGGAAGGGTGGTGGGGAAGGATTAGGGAAGGGGGGGTGGGGGGGGAGGTGAGGAGGGGGGAGGGGGTGCAGGGGGGTAGGAAGGCGGAAGGGGGGAGAGGTGGGGGGGGGGTGAAAAGTGGTGGGGGGGGGGAGGGGGGTGGGGGGCGGAGGGTAAAGGGGGGGAGGAGGGGGATGGGAAGGGAGGGGTTGGGGGGGGGCGGGGGAGCTGGGGGGGATGGAAAGTAGAAGGGATAAGAGGGAAGGGGACATAGCAAGTTGTGGTGGTGGAAGAGGGAGGAGGGAAGGAGCAGAAGGGGGGGGGGGGGGGGAAGGGGGAGCGGGGTATGAAGGGGGGGGTGGGTGGGGGGGGGGGGGGCATGAAGAAAGGCGGGAAGCAAAGGCGAGTAATGGGAAAGGAGGGCGGTGGGAGAAAGAGGGGGATTTGGGGGAGGCGGAAGGAAGAGAGGGGGGGGGGGGGGGGCTAGAGAAGGGGGGACGGAGGGGGGGGGGGGGTGGGGGGGGGCGGACGGAGGGGGGGAAGGACAGGGGGGAATATGGGGAGAGAAAGAAAAAAAATGGGTAGTAGAAGGGGGAGAAAGGTGAGGTGAAAGGTTAGGGGAACGAAGGGGGGGGGAAGGGAAGGGGTGGAATTGGGGGGGGGGGTGTAGGTAGGAGGGGGGGAGAACGGAAGATGGGGGGGTGGGAAGGGAGGGCGAGGGGGGTAAAAGGGGTTGAAGCGGGGGGGGGGAGGAAATAATAGGTGGGTGGGGGGGGTTGGGGGGGGTTATGGATAGGGGTGACGGGGGGGAGGAACAAAGAGGTAGCGAAAGGAGGGGGAAAGGGGGGGGGGGGGGGGGGGTGGGGAAAAAAAAAGGGGGAATAGGGAAAGGAGGGAAGGAGAAGCGAAGTGACGGGGGGGGGGTGGGAAGGGGGGGAGGGGGGGGGGGGGGAGGTAGAGCTTTAGGATACGAAAGGGGTCCGGGGAGTGGAGGGGGTTTATGGGGGGGGGGGGAGAGCGAGAAAAGGCGGCTGAAGGGAGAAGTTAGGGGGGGGGGGGGGGGGGGGGGGGGGGGGGGGCGAGTAAAGGGGAGGGACAAGATTACGACGAGGGAAGGGCAGAGTTGGGAAAAGGGATGTAGTAAAAAGGAAGGGGAACGGGGGGGGGGGGAGGAAGTAAGGGGTGAGGGACGTAGGGAGGGGTAAACGGGGGGTGATGGGGGGGGGGGGAGGGGAGGGGGGATGAGTAGGGAGAGGGGAGAAGGGGAAACTGGGTGAACAGGAAGGGGGGGGGTGGTGTGAATGGAAGGAGAGAAACGGGGGGGGAGAGAAGGGAGGGAAGAGAGGGGCGCCGGAGGGGGGGGAGGGGGGACAGGGGGGGATAAAGAGGGGGGGGGGGAATGGGGGGGGGGGGAAGGGGGGGGGAGGAGGGTTGGGGGAAGGGGGGGGAGGGGGGCGAAGAGAGGGGGGGGAACCAGGCGGAAGGGGGGGGGGGGGGGGGAGGGAAAATGGGTGGGAGGCGATGTGGGGGGGGGGAAGGGTGGAGGGGGGGGAGCGGGGGGGGAAGGGGAGGAAAAAGGATGGGGGGGAATTAAGTGTACTTGTGGCCTACGCTCATCATCATATTATAATATTTGGGCTTCCCTGAATGGCACCACTAAACATAACATACGCTCCGACTGGTGTCACCATGGTCCTGGGCGCGCGGCGGGCGAATATGAGGAGTGCCAGCACGCAGCGTGTCGTCTGGAGTTCTGAAGGGTAGTGGAAACGGGTTATGAAGAACAAAGAGGAACGGTGAAATACCTGTCACTGAAGGGGGAAAAAGAGCAGGGAAAGAGCTGGGCAAACGGTGGAAGGTGGTGGAATGAAAGGAGAGGCTCAAGGGGCAGAGAGCGGGGAACGAAGGGGACATGGGGAAGGGGTAGGGGAGTGGGGAGTCCCGGAGGGGATAGGAAAAGCGAGATGGGGTGGCGAAAGAATGTGGGCAGGGGGGGGGGGGGAAGAGGGATGGACCGGGGTGGAATAAGAAGAGAAGGAGGAAATTCGAGGGAGAGGGAGAGAATGTGGGGTGTACAACAAAAGGGGAGGGGAGGTTAACCGAAGGGAGGTGGGGGACGGGGGTGGTGGAACGGGGGGGGAGGGGGTGTAGGGGGAGAAAATCAAAACCTGGGAGAAAGGGGGGGGGTTGCGCAGGCGTCCTCCCGATGGCCCCCCCCGTGGAGAATCCTTTTTAACCGCGCCCAGCTACACACGCCCCCCTCGCGCCCACTCTGCCGCACACATACCCTCCACTAGCTCACTACCACGGTACACAAAAGCGTGCCCCCAAAAAGCTAATAGTAAACTCGAAAGGCAGGTCAGGGGGAGGCATTGATAGGGGGGAGAGGTGGGCAGTCGGGGAAAAGACAAGGCTAATGGCGGAGGGGGGTCGGGTAGGGAAAGTTGAGGAGGGGTGTGCGGATAAGAGAAAAGGAGAGGGTGCGGAAATAAAAGAGAATACGGTGGGACGATGCGGTCAGGAGAGCTGCGAAGGAGAGCGAGAAGATAGAGTATAGGGCGGGGGGAGAAAGAGAGAGAGGCAGGTAAGGACGGAAATTAGTAATTAGGGGGGGGGGGAGAGGTATGAAGGAAGCAACAACAATTCTAAAAAGAAGCGGGCAAAAAGGAGGAGGGAGAAAGGGAGTGGTGAGAAGGGGGGGGGGGGGATGAGGGTGGGGGGGGGGAAAGGGTAAGAGGAAGGAGAGGGGGGACAGGGGAGGGGGGGAAGGGGTGGGTGGTGTGGGGAGGGGAAAGGAGGGGGGAAAGGGAAGGGGGGGGGAGGGGAGGGGGGAAGACTAGGGGTGGGGGAGGGTAAGGAAAGAGTGAGAGGGGGGGGAAGCTGGGGTAGGAGAAGAGGGGTGGAGAAGAAGAGGTAGGAGGGAAGGGGGGAAAGGCGGGGGGGGGGAAGGGGGAGTAGGGGGGACAGGGGAAAGTAGGCAAGAGGGGGGGAGGAAAGAGGGGGGAGGGAATAGGCAACTTTAGCATCGGACCTTTTTCCGCTCGGGTCCTCAAGATGGGTGCAATAGATCACCCAATCTCTGCACTGGGTCGGGTGAGTTGATCCTTTGTGCGGAGTAAGCCGAGAAAAGGGCGAAACATACCGGAATGGGACAGAGCCGCGGGGCCCAAGTGTTCAAGCACACCAAGGGGATGGTTCAGTGCCGGAGTCAGGAAACATATGGGGTAGTTTGAAAGGGTGCGGGTAAACGAAGGTGCGGGGGCGAAGGTGGGCGGGAATGTAGCCAGAGAATGAACATTCTCACGGGCAAGGGAGGAGAACCAAAGGTCAGAAAAAATAAGAATAGTAGTAGTAACAAGGAGAGAGAAACGGTCACAGGGGAGGCCAGAGCGGGGGAGGAGGACAGCAGTGGAGGGGGTCGGTGGGTCGGGAAGAATAAATCGGGGGGTCGGACCAGGGGTGTGGGAGGGTGGGGTTGGCGGACCAAACGCGGGGGGGGGGGGGGTGGGAGGACGAGGTCAGAAAGAGGGGGGGGGGGGGGGGGAGGTGGAGGGTGGGGAAATAAGGATAGATGGAAGGTGGGGGCACGAGGGGTGAGGAAGGGAAGGGAGGAGAGGAGGGAACGTGCATGGGGGGGACTGAATGGGGGGGGAAAGGGCGGAGGGGGTGGATGGTGGGTGGGGGTCGGTGGTAGGGGGGTTGGGGAGTGGGAGGGGGGGGTGAAGGGGGTGGTAGGAGTGAGGGGTGGGGGGGGGAAGGGGCAAGGGCAGGGAGGGGGTGCAGGGGGAAGGGAGGGGGGGGAGGGGAACGGGAATAGAGGGGGGCGGGAGGGAGGGGATCGGGCAGGAAGGGTGGGGGGTGCGGGGAAGGAGGGAAAGGGGAGGGGGGAAGGATGGAGGGTTTGAGAGAGGGAGCAGGGGGAATAAGAGGGTGGGGAAGTGCTCTGGAAGGGGGGGGTGGGGAAGGTGGGAAGGGGGTAGAGGGGGGGGGAGTATGCTCGAATGGGGGGGCGAAGGGGAGGTAGGGAGACGGGAGGGGGGGGGTGTGGGGGGGAAGGGGTGGGGGGCAGGCCTGGGAAGGGGGGGAAGGGGGGATGAGGGGCGGGGGGGGGGTTAAGATGGGGAAAGAAGAAGGAAAAGGGGGGGGGGGGTGAGAGTGGGTAGAGGGATTTTTATAATGCCAAACTTTCGTATGGAGTTTGTACAGTCTTTCTAAAGTGAACCTGAATAACTCAATGTATTGGATATAATGTTTGTTCTCAACAGGCAGTGACTCGACGCCTAGGCTGGAGAAAGCTGAGCACAGAGCAGCCAGCGAGAGCACAACCGAAGCGACTTCAACATCTGGAAATGTCACGTCCAAAAATATTACGACAGTAAAACAAATATGCATTGATTGTATAGTTTCCACAAAAAAAACACGAAATATAAACATATGAAATAAGACTCTTGAACGTTTAGGGGGAGTGGGTTTTTCGGTGGGATACTTTCAATTGGAATGTTCTTTTATAGGAAGAATGTAAATGTGCCTGTTCTATGAAAGAAACGGCGGTTTTACTCCTCCAGAGCGGACGCGGGAGGTTACGAGACTGAGTTCAGGAGAGGAGGCTTTATCTAGAGAGCGTAAATCAATCATGCTTTGGGAAAACATATTTAATTCAATTCATTCATATGTATATACTGTGTGTGTGTTTATATGCTTCAATGCCTAGATGTCTTCCCTCTAATCTGGGTTTATGTCACATTTGGCACAGTGTGTAATGTGAAGTTTTTATTTTTTGTTACACACCCAAATTGGTGTATTGTCAGAGCCTCTTGGCTTGTAGAAAAAGATGAAACTGTATCTTTCGTGTGTCCTGCTCAGCAACTGCAACACAGGACAACAACACTGTCAGATCCGGCCAGAAGCGTGCGGTACATCTCGCAGCCACTAGATGGCAACAGTGGTGTGTTTTCCCACGTAGTGCCCTTGTCTGCCTTAAAACTCAGTGACTCTGAGCTTTGTGTCTGTAAATCTGTAAAACACAACAGACCTTGTCAAGGTTTCTTTTCCGTGCCCCCGTAGAGGACAGACTGTCGATCATACGCTTTGTCTATTCTTAAACCGAAGCAATATTGCAGTGACGCAGCTAGCAGCAAATGCAGTGAGCTAAGGCCGTACGTTTGCGGGTGACCGAGGTGGACGACGTTTAAATGTCTGTTCGGGGATGACGGACATGGACCTTGGAAACAGTATATGTAGGTAACCAAACTCAGCACCCGATAGCTAACTTGACCAGCCCTGGGTAGGTGAGTTTATTTGAAAGATCCCTAGCTCACTTTTTTACGGAATGGCTTGAGGGTTTGTTCGTTCGGAGCATTGGTTCGTGTAGAATACAAACATAAGATCAGTGCATTGCAAACACTGTCGTCCAAAAACAACTCTTAGATATAAATACATGGAATTGGGCCCTTGAAGCAAGAGCGCAGATTTGTAGACTGCTGTCAAGTGAACGAAAAGAACCAGTGTAGATAAGAAAGACTAAAGGAGCGTGGAACGGAGGTGTATGTGTCGCCATTGTTGTTTGGCTGTTACCACAGAACACGGCCTCAACATTCAAGAACTGAACTCAGGAGTTAAAAGTTAAAGATGATGGCGACTGCATTTGCTTCGTGAAACCCCCCTACAGTCTCGCCTTTGACCTCTGACCCCTGTCCCGCCCCCACCCCTGCCGTGGAATGCGGGGCTCAGTTGACCACAGCTGGCTTCAACACGACCTGGCCAGAGGGAATAACCACCCAAGACAGGGGGTCATGGGACGCTCCCGTGGAAAGGTTGAGCACGCCCCCGTGGATCTCGTCCACCTCACCTCTGGCCTTGCCCTGGTCCCTGCGCTCCGAGGCCAAAAGGGGCACCATGGGTAGCCCGAGCGCGGAAGACGAGAAGGTGTGAGACAACAGGGGAGATTTGGCCAGGCCGAGCGGAGAGCCGCCGAAGGACAGAATGGAAGTCCCGCCGAGTCCAGCTGAGCTCGGGCAGCCCAGATTGCTCAGGTCCAGTGGGCGGGGCGACAGGGGGAGGGAGCCTCCCAGACCCTGCAGACCGTGGCTGCCCAGGAGAGCAGCTGCCGCCCCAGGAATGATGATGTGGGCGCCGTTGACATAAGTCAGCTCGGATTCTTTTCCCGTCCCCGGTTTCATCATCGAGCCCACCCCTCCCGCAACTCCGTGCTCCTGCGCCACGAAGTGCCCGTGAGCCTTAATATGCTTCCTCAGGGAGCTGGGATCTGTGTAGCGTTTCAGGCAGCCCACCATCTTGCAGTAATAGGGCTTGTCCACGTAATGGGTGCGGGTGTGCTTGAAGCGGTCGCTGGAGTTGGAGTAGCGTTTGTTGCAGCCCTCGTACGGGCAGATGTACGGCTTCTCTCCTGAAACACAAGCGGTGGGTTAGCGAGTCTTACACTTGTACGTGTACAGTCACCAGGCGAGATGTGATGCTGACCTGTGTGCGAGCGGTTGTGTATCTTGAGGTTCTCCAGACGTGAGAAGCTCTTGTTGCAGGTGGGACAGCGGTGAGGTTTCTCGTTGGTGTGAGTGCGGATGTGGATGAGCATCTTGTACCTACCGATGGTGAGAAATAGAACGATTACAGGATGTTTAGACAAAGATAAGCGTTAAGACTTGTGTAGCGAATAATTCTCCCCAAAATATAAAAAGTAGCCTTAAAATAGTCTGTATAACTCATGCCATGTATTCCAATCCTTTAAGCCAGTCAAGTTATTCTTTACTGAGAATCGTTACCTCCACAAATTTCTGAAATGGACTGCTATAATGGCATAGTTGTAACAGAATAAGGGTGAGAAAATAATCGAAATGATCTTAATACATATATTGCAGATGGCACAGGTACGTCTGTTAGATGTCTGCTAATAGATCTGGAAAACATGAAACATACCTAGCGTTGAAGCCCCGCCCTTTGCGTGAACACCCCTCCCAGTGGCAACAGTACCCAGATTCCTTTTCGGGCTTCACGTGGAAGTCGTTGACATGGTCCACCAAGTCTTGCAAAGAGTCGAAAAGCAGGTGGCACTGCGAGGAGAAAACCATTGTAAAAACCCTCATGAAAACCCTCTGCGTTAACAGGTTCCCTTCTCACCTTCCTCCATCGACAGGCCAGCTGTTCGTCGGCGGAGAGATCCGGAGAAGATCGCGTGTCCTTGGGTTGACGAATGAACATCGAGGAAGGCAGGTGAAGACCTCCTCCTCCTCCGATGGGAAGGAAGAACTGGAAGGCTTGAGATGTGGCCCCGCCCTCCACGTAACGGATGTGAGCCGAGTCCTGCGAAATACAAACGCAGGAAAACGTGTGATGTCATCAAACGCATGAAATGCTTGGTATGTGTCTGTTTACACCGGGCCAGCGGTTGAGTAATTGTTAAAGTGACGGTGACGGCAGAACCGCAGGAGGGCCGTGTTCGGTAATGGCCCTCCCAGCGTGAGACTCTTATGAGCATTTCATTGAGCACTTCGGCCCGATTCTGCCTCCAGCTGTGCTGTTCTGAGATAATGCCTCGCCACACTTTCTACACGAGCACAGATGTCTGAATTGAATGTCAAGTGAGGAAGACACGGTGGGTTTTTGTCAACCCGCTTCGCCAGTTACAAAAGTAAGTTCATATTGGTTGGTTAACGATAAAAGAAGTGATGATGACTTTCAACCCTGATAGCACACGTACATCTGGAAGACATCTATTTGATGTCTGCATTTCATCTGCAAGTTGCTGTTTGCTCATCTGCCTACATCTCTGAGACGTCTGCTGTCAGATGTCATAAAGACCTCCACAAGACGTCTGTAAGATGTGTATGATACAACAGCTCTTTCTAGGATGTTTAGCAGATGTTTTCCAGATCTCTCGCAGACATCTTGTACCTGTGCTATCTGGGAACCCGACAGTGGCGTTGACTCTGTCTGGAAAGCGTTCAGCTATGTGAGAAATGCACGAGATGGAAAATCCCATAAAACACGTCCGATTCGCTCTGAGCTCAGCTGTGCCATCATCGAAGAAGTGACCCCATAAGAGCCACTGTTATTCATTCCTCGAACCCTCTGGAAGAGATGGCAAGACTCACAGTAACCGGCCACCGCCAGCAGGATGCCAATTGAATTGTGAGAGAATTGAATTAGGCAGAAAGAACTCTGTGTGGCTGCACCTCGCCGTAAATCTGATTTAACCCCGCGTCCCTTACGCCAGCTCGTGAACTGAGAGACATGCTTGTGTGAAGACACACAGGGGGCATTTGATAAGATACAATCCCGCCCAGATCTGGGTCACTGAGGGTAATATCTGAATGTCTCGTGTCGAGGGTGTTGAGCGGGATCATTTAATGATCTCATGTTTTATAGTTCTCTTGTTTGGTCACTTAAAGGAGAAAAGCTGAGGGTGTGTCTGCATGCACAAACAAGATGTTTGGCTTCATAGACTGCTTGCGAGCATAGTCATTTATTCAGCACTTTAATTCTTTTTTTTCATATTGGCTCATAGTTCCCAGATAAAGATTTTCAAAGGATGTGTCCGAAATAGCCCCCGATACCGTCATTCAATATTTAACTTTTTTACATTCTTTGTATTTTGGAAGACGCTTTATCCAAAGCGACTTTTATTGCGTTATACTATACGTTTGTATCCGAGTATGTAAATATTCCCTACATTAGTTCGCTAATATAGTCCACTTGAAGCAAATGAAAAGGATTGTGTGAATTCGAACACTCAGCGCTGCGGGTGCCATCTTCTGCCGGAAATTTGTTCAGCGTGAGCCCCACGATAGATGGCTAGCAGCTAGCCTTAATATTGGTTGTACACTCATCATTAGGCCTACGATGCATCATGGGATGCATTTCCACTATGAATTCGGATGGCACTAAAAAGAGACGTCCCCTCAAATAGTGCACTACATTAGGGTAAATATTTTGGACACAGCCAAAGATTACTTCATAGATATTGCATTTACATATAATTATCTCTATAATAAATACAGTAGTCATAAATGACTAAAAATGACTAAAGATGGTTTCAACGGATGTATGTGTCTGGCCCGAAGTTAACGTGCGGTCTGTGTTTGGTTATAATACAGTAAAATAATTTATTTTAGATTTAATTTATGTTCATATTAGTTTATATTAATATTTAATTGTATATTAATTGAATTACAACGAATCATCAGTTATTGATTCTTTACGGAGGTCTACAGGAAGTTAAGTTTGGGCCACATATCGTTTATTGATAAGATACATATCGTTAAGTTGATAAGTCGATTTGGATAAAAGCGTCTGCCAAATGCATAAAAATGTAAAAACAAAAAGTTGAAAACTTTAAGTTTTAAAACAACGTGTTATGGCTCCATGTGTTGTTGCCGCCGCTGAGACGTCTATATATTTTTTCTGACTTAAAATGCAAGATTTTATTAATTTTAACGACATTTCTGGTCTATAAATCCAACTTTTCAACTATCTTATAGATAAAGTATGTAGTAGTACGTAATATAGCATACAGCCACTAAAAAACAGACACCGCTCCAAAATTATTTTCAGTTTTTCAGAATTTACCATGTGTAGTGTTTAAGTAAAATGATCATCATTTTGGTTTCGTTCTGTGAACTACTGACAACATTTCTCTCGAATTCCAAATGAAAAGATGTTTGCAGATCTTGATTAGTGCAAAGAAAACAAGTTCGTGCTTAAACAACACAATACTAATGTTTTAAGTGTATTTCATAGGATCAGTTAAAAAAAATATATATATGATGAAATAAACCTGATTTTATTCACAACTTCGCTAAAAACTGGAGTGATCTCTTATTTTTTCCAAGGCTGTACTTGTATATTAGTAAATGCATATATTAATAGTATGTAACTGTATTTCCATGTGAGGGTCTCGGGTAACTCACCCCGGGGAAGATGGAGGCCGAGCCGTGTCCGTTGGTGAGATCTGGAGAGCAGGTGGTGTTGCGTGAGGACGGTGACATGCTGAGGTCAACGGCGGGGGGTGTGGGGGTCTCGGACTTGCCTTGCAGGACACCTGCACATACACGTATCACACACGTGTATGTTATACTTGTTACACCGTACGTAAAGTTGTATGGTTTTCTGTGTTGACGTACTTACCTGCATGTGGGGAATCAGGAGACCCTGGGACGATGACTGCTGTACCGTCGTCTGCCATGCGTATCTGTCCGGCCCCCTTGCCATGTATTGGAGAGGTCGGAGACCTGGTGCCTCTGTCCCGCCCACTGACCCGCCCCTTCGGCACTTTGAGGTCCAGCGGCTCATCTAAGGACAGCATGACAGCATGTGGTCCTGAGCCTTCAACCTTCAAGGAGAAGAGAGAGGAGGTGAAATAAACACTCATGATCCTGACGTCTTTGAGCAATGTTAATATGTTTTCTGACAAAACATGATGGAAAGGTCAAGAATTATAGCGAACATCAAATCACATGGTCTCTGAATCCGCTATTCAGGTGAGGAAGACATGAGCATACTTCAAGTTCATCTTAAGTATACTTGAATACTTGCACAATATATAGTATCAATGTACTAGTAGTATACTTGTAAGTGTACGATTTTACAACTTGGGACTAAATTGGTCCACTTTTTATTTTTTTTAAAGTGTAACTTTAGGTGAAACACACTTCAAGTACACAACTAGTTTACAACAGTTTTTTGTTTGTACTGGAACTATACTGTAAGCGTACTTAAAAGTTATACTGTCATACTAGTTTACAAGCTGAATACTTTTTTAATTTATGAAAGTACACTTTAAAGTATACTCTCACCAAACTACTAGTCTAGTAGTTTTTGTTATTATTAGGTAGACTACTCGATGAAAAATAGTACACAACTACAAGCCCTGCATACTTGGAATACTTCATTATACTTTTGATTTTACTTGCTTAAAGTACAAATGTAGTATACTTAAGAATCATTTTCATTTTTTGATTTGTACTTAAAAATAGACGAAGTATACTTTCCTCTTGTGTCATTTTTGCCGGATCTATTGACAGAAATGCAATATAATATACTTAACTATGTCTTCAGGGGTGTATAAAGACCTCACATAATGAAGCGTTATGTTTTTATTACTTTAGTATGAGCTATTTCTATCTACATACACCACGGGTCCCCTTACATGGATTCCGCCATGTTGTTTCTACAGTAGCCCTAAACGGACAAACACGAGTTTCGTAAATACGTGATCTCTTTCGGCAAAGAAGCGAAAACGTGACGACATCTTAGTCCTGTGTCAGCCACCGTAGTGCTTCCAAAGGGAGGGGTGGAGTGAGCCCTTGGTTGCAATTCACACCCTCACCGCTAGATGCCGCTAAATGTCATACACTGGACCTTTAATCTTAAAAGAAGAATACTAATAGCATACTCGTATAAACAGTATACATACAAACCCAGCAGGTAAAATTGCATCCTACAGATCACACCTGAGCATGTCAAACACACTTGATGCTTGCAAAATCACACATGCACGTCTCTTTAATCCCGCTGTTCTTGTTAGGAATATTAGAGCTGCTTTCAAGTTTGCTTTTTCCTTTCCCATTGTCTTACTAAACCACACACAGCAGCCCCCTGAAAAAACATCCCAGATCTTTCACAATTACTTCCACTAGCTCTCTCATTCAAACACGCACATACTGTCCACACAATGCAAGCAGGCAATTACACCCATTACAGTTTCCACATTCCTTCACACACACACACACCTCTGTGCCCACATCTCTTCCTGCGTGACCCCCACATGGACCCCAAATGTCCGCACACACATGCCTCGAGTCCCACAGAATGCGTGCTTTGAGAGAGTTCGGCTTGTATCCGCATGAGGGAGGTCTGCGAGGTCAAGGCAGGGGTCGCGGAGTTCAACAAACCGCGGAGGGGCCCGAGCCAACGGGCCAATAATCAACAGATAACTGCTGTCAGAAACACAGAGACGCATTATCAACACACACACACAAACACACAGAGCATCTTCCATGTGTGCTGAAATGATCTGGCGGTCCTCCACCCTCCTCTCCTCCCCCTGCAGTTCTCAAAGCGTCCACTTTTTAGTCTTTGATGCTGTGCCAGTAGGATCAGACAGCTAGTGTTACAGCAACTAATGTCGAGAATAAATGCGTTGCGTCACAGGAGAAGTTAATGTGCAATCTGTGGTCTGGTTTCAGTGTCGAGGTTACGTTTGCACAGTGAACTTGTGCTCTTTCAGGTGGGGTTAGGGATTTGTTAAGGGTGTAGTTAATGATTTTCATGCCATCGAGGGTCAATACAGAGAAAAATGTATTTATCACCTTTGCCAAGTCTATGAAGTCTAAAGATAAAGATCTTATCAGTTCAAAAGTCAAAGCGTATGTCTGTGAAGTTACAGAGTAAACTGGTTTGAAAAGTGATCGGATGGTAAAAAGTGAAGTGTTGGGGAGGAATAACAGGGATTTCTCATGTCAACAGAAAATACATTTCTTTCAGAGATGATTTATAAAAAATGTACAGTATTGGCCAAAAGTTTAAAAATACCAGGTGTCTGATATGAGATGAACAGACATTCAACTTTTAAGGTATTTATTGGACAATGGCACAGAGTCGACCCATAGCATATCAGAGAATATCTGTTTTATTCTATATAAAAAATCATCATTTGATCTGTTTATATTTGTTTGTATTATTTGGTCTTTATAAATTCTTTGTCAAGTCTCCTAAAATTCTTCTCAAACTGATCTTCAGTTTATAGTCCAAACACACCATGCGGCATGCTTACAATATTTTTAATGCATCTTCAATGAAATATCTGAATAAAGTGGGACAATTGTCCAAAGTTGAACATCTCTTTTGGCCACTGCTGTAGACGTATCACTTCGGATAAGAGTCGGTCAAACGTATTAAATTAAATAACCTTTTTCTTTCATAGTTCTAAATGAATGGGACTTAAATCCCACACACTCTTTGCCAAATGTTGGATGAATCTTTTATATTAAGATTGCGTTGAAGAGATTAAGTCTCAAGGTTTTAGATTTCATCTGACGACAATAGTGTGTTGGTTTTGTTTATTTTCCGTCCTGCCGAGTTTAGTGTCAACACACCTGTGTGTAGTTTTCTAGTGAACCCAGCGACCCCGATGAACCACTTCAGGTGTGTCTGAACCCAAGACCGAAGCTCTGCTGCCACAGGGAATCATGGGAAATGGAGTTTGGTTGGATAACATTTGCATGGATGCATTTGGAAGAGTCTAAAGTGACTTGCTTTGCGTCGCTGTCATTCCAAATCGACTGTTTTTAGGAAAGACACTGTACTATTATGAAAGTTGACGCACTTGCTTTTTATGGGTTAGATACCCGGTGACAAACAAAAAGAAGGACTAATAATAATGATTCATTATTCAAGCAGCAAATGTTTGATTCCTCTATACATGTTATTGCGTTTTTCTTCTCCAAAAGAAGACAGTATTGATGTCCATTTATTGTTTTTCCACAGAAGCAGAAATCCACCCATCATTTTCGGACCCCTATGCATTTCCGTCATATTCCTTCATACCACATGGCTCGGTCCACAAGGACTCGTAAGGTTCTGTAACAAAAGGCCTCCTCACATGCGTGTTACGGCTCCATGTGTAAACCATTACAGCTCCATGCCTAAGGACAGCTGTAATAAATCATCTCTTCCCTGTTTTAATTAGTCCCCCCAACCCAACCTTCCACGTCCAACATCTCCCCCCTCCACACACACGCAGAGACTTCCGAGAGCGCTCAGGAATGGTACGGTCCAGCCGGAGGACTCTCAAGATGTGAAAATGGAGAGGAAGTGCACCGTCCGCCCAACAGTACCTGCTCATAAATCTGTGACACAGGTCAGAGCTGTTTTCTTTTTGACAGGTGACAGATTTAAAGGGTCAGGTGATAACATCAGTTCCTCAGGTGTGGGATGGTCTCATCCCGCCGGGATTAAAGATCATACAAACTTTACACTTTCCTGTGTGAGTCTTAAAGGCATATAGATGAAGTATTAGCTAAATATTAGCAGATATTGGCTTATAACAATGAGAGCACTTTTTTCAGACGGACCTCCGTGACCCTGTCAGTAAGACCAGAGATGTGTAAATCACACTTTTAGCTTTAGTGTCCATAAAGTGTCTATTTTATAATCATTCGCTTCTAAAGACAAACTTATTTTATAGTTTTATTGCAGTTTTCTTAAAGAGTAAATATTTTGTGATTTTTAAGGTCCTACTTTTGTTTATGGAGTGTCCAACAACAAGTTGACGTACATACAGGGTCTAAAAACACTTTCATTTTCTAACAATAGGCAGTTATTGTTGCCTTACTTCTTGACTGGCTCTCAAATGATTCGTTCGGTGATTCATCTGTCTAATCCCCTCCTTTCTGCCAGCCTACTCTGATCTGATTGGTCAGGTGGTCTAGTCTGCTGTGATTGGTCCACTGCGTACAGCGTCACATTTTCGCAAATGGAACGTAGGCGAGCATTACACCGACTGACGCAAACTATTTCAACTATTTTTTTTGCAAGCCAATAACTTTGTTACACTATTTTTTACAAGACATTACACAATGCATAAAATGTCATTTTAAGGACATTGTAATAGTTAGTTAGTAGTTTTAAAAACGAGTTATTTTTATTATTTAATTTTGAACTTTTATTTTGTTATTATTTTTCTTTTTCATATAAATTTCAGTTGCACTTTTTAGCCATTTTGTTATGTGCTTTTGTCATTTTATCATTTTTATTTCGCTATTAAAGTTTAATTTATTTTAATATTTAGATATGGTTGCATTCTCATTTATTTCGAGTGAATTTTAGTACCTTGTTTTACTTTATTGCCAAGGCAACATTTCGTTTCTTACTTAAACATTTTTCAGCTATCATTCTGGCTTTCAGTATATTTTAATATTAAAAAATTTGTGTTCAAGTTACAATAGTTTTAATTGACAATAATAACCCTGTCTACACTAAAACACACATCAAGATTCTTTGAAGACATTATGACAGTCATGGAAAACGTTTTTTGGGGGGGGTCAGATATAGAGAGAGGACTGATTAATATAAAAATTTCATTTTGTTATGATTTGTTGATATGTGGTTTGATAACAGATCATGATCTCTGCATCTTTACTTTAGTGTAATTCGTCTTAAATTAATTTTAATTTGTATTTCATATTAGAACTTAAACAATCGAAGTGAATCTTATTTTAAAGATTATGTTTTTTTCCTGTTCAAAACCTATTCATCAATTTATTTTGCAGTGAACGAACACGACTAAGATCCTGTGGTGAAGCGCACAGTTTTGTAGCGAGTTCAGCGGAGGTGCTTTGGTGAGATGGACCCAAGCGGTAACGCTCCGATGTGAAGTTTTGGGAGAGGGTGTTGCTTTGCCCCATGCAGACATCGCAACCCTGCTGCGAGGTTGGCGAGGCTTTAAAAGGCAACATTGTTCCCCGCTCTCCCCCGCAGAGTAAACACGGGCCGCTGAAGCTGAAGAAGAGTGGGACGCTGAATGAAAGGTTTGTACCTCCGGCGTGACCCCGGCAGCGAGAGGCCACCTCACTGCCCCTCTAACCAGACCCTCGCCCCCTGCGGAAGTCACCTGACCTTCCGTTTCCTGGGTAGGGTGATGGTGGGCAAAGAACAGGGTCAGGCATGGCAGGGTCAATGGGAGGGTGTGGGTTTCTCTGACCTCATGAGGTCAAACCTCGAATCTGATCAAAGCTGATCCCAATTAACCTGATATTACAGGTCGGGATGCAGTTAGTATGTTTAATTTCTGCCCGCAGGTCATGTCCGAGTGGTTTTATTTATAATCTGAGCGAACACCAACGTCACCACAATGTTCTTCAAGTCGTAAAACAGAGATTAAGCTCGCAAGAAACTCATTTAAATGGTCTTTTCAAGTGTGCTCATTTTCATTTAGGTTAAAAATGTATATTAGGTGGTTATCCTCAGAAATATGCTAAAGTATTAAAAATTTTTTGGCCTATACTTGTAATTGATCTTTTGTTCAATATATTCTCTTTAAAAGCATTAAGAAGTATGCTTGTATATTAAATGTATAAAAACGAAGAGCATAGTCGTGTACGTAAAGCAAAAATATATAAACAGTAGCCTAATGTTAAGAAAGTTTACTAAGAGCATACTTCAAAGTGTATAAGCGTAAACAAAAAATGTGCTACACTTCTATAGTATAGTTGCAGTATAAACTAAAAAGCGTAGTTTTAAACTACTTGTGTGCTATATTACACTTGAAGCATGCTAAAAAGTATACTTTTATAAATAAAAAGTGGGCGTATTTTTGAAATAGTACACTTACAAGTATACAACTAGTACACTGATATTAGTATACCTACTATATAAAGTATATATAAAGTATGCTTAATGAACTGAACTTGAAGTGTCCTTGTTGTTTAAGGTATGCATTGCTCCTAAGTTTTACACTTTCGCAACAAAGAAAAACTGTCAACAGACCATTATTTCCAAACCAGTCGTTTTGAAGTGCAGCACATGAGCGCGGGTGATAGCAGAATTTATTGGTGCATAGCAGCGAGTGTACGAAAGTGTGTTTCATGACTCCAGCTGCTGTGCGAGAGTGTGAAAGCGCATGTGTTTTTCAGCGGCAGTTTCTTTGTACTGAACTGCGAGTGTAACTCTATATTCCCGGCGTTCCAGCCCTGGGAGGTCGTCTACAGGAGGTCTCTTTATCCTCTACAAATACACAAACCAGTTTGAGCTCACATGCCGACACTGGTAAAGCTTTCACCGTGAGGTTTCTGCTAACACAAATCTAAGCTCTGATACATAAACACAGAAATGCACTTTCTATACAACGCTTTCTCATCTTTGGCACAGCGTTTTAACACCTTAAAGGAAAAGTTCACCAAAAAAATGGTCCCCGTTGACTTTCCATTGTAGGAATGAAAATGACTACGGTCAAGTCAACGGGACCATTTTTGGGTGAACTGTTCCTTTAAGTGTACAATAAAGGAGCTGTTGAGGCTGTGGGAAAATGTCTAGAATTTGAATGCTAGATTTAGCTTTGTGTTTTTGTAACAACCCACATAAAATAATCCAAACCATTAACATCTGAAGAAGTTTCTGCTTCACAAAGGTTTGTGTTTGTAGTGGAAAAAGGTTCTTGGTTCTTATAAGGATATTTGCGTGCATGTTTCCAAAAGTAGTGGAACCAAATGTGGAACCAAAAGTAGTTCATGTATTGCATTACTGTAAAGCTTATTGCAACACTTTTTTTTTTATAGTAAAATGACATACTACATAGTCCTACAATTGAATTCACTACAGTTAAAAGTTAAAGTAAACATAAAAATAACGGTTCTTAAAGGTTTCTTCACATCGATTCCATAGAAGAAGCATTTTTGGTTCCACAAAGAGCCATTCAGTCAAAGGTTCTTAGTTTAAAGAACCATCTCTTTCTCACTTTTTTATAATCCGAAGAATCTATTTTGCCACAAAGAACCTTTTGTGAAACAGAACGTTAAAGGTTCTCCGTGGAACCAAAAGGTTCTTCTATGGCATCGAAGAACCTTTTGAAGCACCTTTTGTATATTTATCTAAAGGAAATGGTGCGTATTTTTTCTCCACCATGTGAAAATTTACAAACAATGTATGGCGTCATCAGTGTTGGGCAAGTTACTCTGAAAAAGTAATGAATTACTAGTTACTTATTACATATTCAATAGTGTAATTAGATTACTGTATTTAATTATCTCCAAAAAGTATTTCGTTACTTTTTTCTAACTACTTTCTATATCCTATATCAACCTCGATAAGTTAAGTGATTCAATGAAAGACATGAAACGGCTCTTAATTCATTCAAATAAATCATATAAAACTACATAAAGTAGTATTATTAAGTTACCAAAGTATTACAAATGTGAGATTTATACATTAAACACAGATTTTAAAGTTAGACTTTGAATTTTGCACAAACGTATATTACACACAGTATTTAGTTTAATTATATCAGAATTAACTGTAATTATATTACAGAAAAAATAAGAGTAATCCTTTACTTTACTTTGTCAAGGGAAAAGCAATTAAATTACAGTAACTTAATACTTAGTGACTACTTACACCCAACACGGGGTCATTTTCCTATTAAAAAATAGACACCCAAAGAAAAAAGTATAGTACCACCTTACATCAATAAGCAGCTCAATAGGCGAACAGAAACAAGAAAAAATAATGTCATCGCATGAATAAAACAAATGAATCATCAACCTCATCATTTAACTAAAGACGGACCTCATTTCATGTATATTTATAAGGCGACCCACGCTACCTTCATGTCAACAGCACCCCTGCATTCAGTCTGGATGTAACGAGGACGCGGCCCGCTGGCTTTAAATGCAGATGGTCAGCAGGTGGGCATGTTTTCGGGTATCAGGAGTCATGAGTTTTCACCAGACACCACCTGCAGGTGACGAAACCCACCGAAACTCTACACCACGGGTAAAAAAAATCACTTTCCACCTGAAACGAGAAGCTTCCCTCAAAGATGTCCCTCATTTAAAGGGCCGTGTCCAGACCTGCTCGGTGTTCATACCGGAGGGGAGGAAGGGAGGGGGTTGTATGCATCTCTAGTGCTCCTAAAAGCAAAATGATACAAGTTTGGATGTGTAGTGAGCAAATGCATAAAGAAAGTTTTCTTATTTTTTGAGGGGTGATTTTTTTCTCGCAATTTGTTGTTGTTCAGAAACCTTTTGTGAGATCTCATATTTCTCTCTCTTTTCTTCCCTCAGGCGCACTGACCCTACACCTCCCCTGTCGAGCATACGCCCAAACCATAGTGTGCGCCCACCCCTCCTCCCCTGGCACACACGCATAACACAGAGTCCAGAAGCTGAGAGATTTTTTCCTCCGTCCCCCCCCACCTTCAGCCAGTCGCCTTCTCAGACAGGAAACCTCAGTTTCCACTCCGCCTCCACAGGGCCTCTCTCTCTCTCTCTCTCTCTCTCTCTCTCTCTCCTCTGAGTTTCTTCTCCCTCCCCTGCCGGTTTCCCATCATCCCCCCTCCTTCCTCAAACTGTGTGTTTCTCCGCACAGTTCACAGGGTCCAGGCTCGGATCGCCTCTGTCTCCACCTCTCACATTCTCAAGAATCGATCTGTTTACCTCGAAGGAGCTTCCACTAATGGAGTCTGAAATGGGCCCTGTTTTTTCGGTCTTCCTGTAAAAAAGCGTGCGAGATGTTACGTAATTGCCCAAAACTGAGTAAGGGGAGAAACTGAGGAAGAAAAATGGCGAGGAGAGGATCGGCAGCCGCACAAGTCGTAGGGATCCGGGGCCAAGCGCAGAAGGCTGCCAAACCGTGAAAACGCTCCAATTTCTAAAAACATGGGAGTGGGGGAAAAGGAGCTTTTTTTAAATGCTAGTGAGATGCCTTGCTGCTTACATTTAGAGTTATTGCACTTCTATCGCAGCATCCGAACCGAAAATAACACCTGATAAGTGGTTTATAATGGTCTGCATAGGCAGCAATTCAACATGTACCATACAAAAATAAATAAATTAAATAAAGAATAAAATTATAGAAAATTATAAAAAATATATCACTTGCCTTGCTGCTTACATTTAGAGTTATTGCACTTCTATCGCAGCATCGAACCAAAAATAACACCTGATAAGTGGTTATAATGGTCTGCATAGGCAGCAATTCAACAAGTACCATGCAAAAATAAATATATAAGAATATAAGATAAAATATAGAATACATTTATAAAAAATAAAGCAGTTGATAATATTTAATTTAATATAAATTATCATGATCAAAAACAAAATGTTTTATATAAGATTATCATTGTTATTTAGAAAATATCATAAATGCGAATACAATATTCATAGTCATTTTTGTCTATATGCCATCCTACGTCTTGGCTGATTTCTTCACTGAGCCTGTCGCAATGCATTCTGGGATGGTTTTATCCACAAACTACACGTATGGTGCTTCCTTTGGGACCGTTCATACAGGATGTGTTTTTTCATTTAAATGTGTTCGAGTGCAAAGAAATTCAAACAGATGGCTTGATCATTTACTTCCTAAAACATCAAATACTTATGATACTAGGGGGTCTTGGAGCAGAGAGAGAAAGAGAGAGAGGTAAAGGAGTGCAATAGAAAGTCATTCAGCAGCTCACCAACGACCCCAGACAGAAATCTCAGACACTAAGGAATTCCTCACAGAGGGGAGGAAAAGAGGGAAGGAAAGATAAAGAGAAACGCTTGGATGAAGGAAGAACCACAAGCAGAGGCAGATAAACAAATGTTCCATCATCTAGAGTCAAAGTACTGCTCGTCTCCAAGAGAAGCCACGCATTGTCATTGAGAAGTTAGGAAGTTATGCCCATGACTTGTTAGTACGACACCGATGGACCGTTAAAATTGAAAAGATTGTTATGATCATCCAGCTCTTACATGATCTGACAAATTCCAGCACAGCACATTAAGATGAACTCGGCAAAGAAAGTACAAATGTCTACAAATATTTAAATCACGATTAAGATCAACATTTCCTTAAGATGTGTAGTCTTTTTTTATGGGAAAAAAATCTCAATTAAGTCTGTTCATGCTTAAAAAAGCATTGAGGTCAGAAAAACAAACTTAATTTCAGTTTCAACTTAATTGAATCATCTTAATTCAAATTTACTTTCTTACCCACTGGCATTTTTTCATAAAAACAAGATTTAATATATTATGCCATTTTACTTCTCAAGTAAATGCCTTTGGATTTATAATTTTTTTTAGACATTTGTAGTTGATAATGAGACAAAGATACTAAGTTAGAAATGTATTTTTTTGCAATGAACCGACAGTGAAGATCCATTAAACTCATTTGACATAATTTTGAGTCAACGATTTAATTTGGGATGTGATTTTATTCATCGGAATATTATTGAATTAAAAAGTGGGTGGTATGTACCAGAATAAAGCCATTGGAGGAAAGAGGATGAAAAAGAGGAATTCAAATGGCCTTTTATACTTTATATTTGGTATATACCTGTATTTTATCAAAACTTAAATATTATATATTTTTTTATTATATTCATTTATTAGTTTCAGATTTTTAGATGTTAAAGTAAAGCTAACAGAACTCACTTCAGTCTTGGTCAACTTCGTCTGTTCCTGAATTTTTCTTTTTATTTCACCAGACTCAACTTTACCATCTGACTGAGGCGTGTGAGAGACCAAAAAACACAGTTAAGTATTTCACACTCTGTATCTATCATTCCTGAAGTAAACAGAGCCTAAAGTGGGATTATAAACCCCAGGTTGACCTGACGTGACCCGGGGGTGCAGGAGGTCACTGGAGGTCACGGCCGGGTTTGCGCTTGTCACACAACACCACAAACTGTTTTTCTGTTATTACTGCCTGTTCTGCCATTGTTTCCATCTGGAACGATCATCGCTGTAAAAGAATCCTTCACTTTGTACCCTAAACTCGTAAACTTGTTTTAAAATTCACTTAGCTGTAAACATTCAGTAATATCGGACAGTTCCCTCTTTTTAAGACTCAACCAACACAGAGCATCAAAAACTAAAGCATATTCCACTCTTCAATTTTTTTTATTCATGTTATGTGATCCTTTTGTTCAGAATAAGACGGATACGTTATACTTTAATAGAAGTTATAAACAACGACAATAATACCTTTGTTACTCTTACATCTGTGTTTATCAAAACGATTGGAAATAATTCATTTTCAGTATTAAGTCTAAAATAAATTAGGATCATTTTGAAAAAAAAATGACAGATTATTGGTTTGCTACCAGTCTGTACACGTGACAACAGGACATCCCGTCATGACCGCCATACACGTGGCACTTATTACAAGAACCTAAAACTCAAAGCAGAGACACGCGCGATAGCAAACAGACACGAGAGAAAGATTTACTTTCATAACGTATGCCACGGTTGTCCTATTAGTGAGAATCTATCAACACACTCCACAATGAAACACATCCACCTGATCCCAGAACAGCTCGTTTTAAAATCATTTGGCAAGCAAAGGCACAGAGGGGGTGTGAAAGTCAAGCTCATTCATGAACAAACACCTTAAAGACCCGTTCACGCCAACAATGATAATTATCATTTCTAAACTTTCCAATTTTAATTTATTTTTCTTACCTTCTTGCATGTTTTTATGAATACAAGACTTAACATTTTTTGTGAATGCATTTTGATTTAAGAATTTTTATCCATTTGCACATGAAAACTAAACAAAAATGCAAAGAAATTAAGTTTTTGCAATGAACTGACATTTAAGATCTAATAAACTGGTAACTGTAAGTATTGATCACGATAATGATGTTATGCATATTTTAAGCATGTTTTTTTATCTATATAAAAAATATGAATATATACATTTCTATTGATTTTGATTGGTTGTTAGTGTTTCATCATTAACAATGAAAGAAAATAAGAATTAGGGAAGTTTATGGTAAAAACAAGCAAAGAAATTTGCCAATAAGGTCAGAAAAATAAACTTGATGTACTTTAGAAAACTTTTATTTTTCCCCATTGGCAGATTTTTTTGCTTGTTTTTACCATAAACTTACTTATTCCTTATAGTATTTTTCATAAACAAAACTAAATATTTTAGGTCACTTTTCTTGTGAAGTATTTGTATATTGATTTAAGAAGTTTTAGATATTTCTTCTAAAATCAAGACAGAAATGCTTTTCAAAAAAGTCATTTTTTGCAGCAAATACGCTACAAAAATTGATGTGAAAGTGATCCCAATTATGTCTTTCATCAATATTGTTATGGATGTGATGCGGATGCAGCTTTTCTCTTAAATTTAGAACGTTATAGTTATTTTTCTTGGTATAAAGGGACATAAGATCAATGGAATTAAAAGAAGAGAAAGATTAAGCTATAGCATATAAATTCATTTCTATTTGGCCACCAATTGCAACATCTGCATTTTATTCTCGTTGTCCTAAGCTCAATAAAAGTCCACAAACTACAGGCCTGTTTTCAATTCAGTCTTAAGTTAAATATATGTACTTTCTCACGCCGCTTATGTAATAAACCAAAAGCATCTTTCACAGTACCGATATTGGTTTGCGCCAAAATGATTGGCTTTCACAGTCTGTCAGGTCCTGACTAATACCCCTGGCTCATGTCAAACGTACAAATACAGATGGGTTTTCCAACTCCGTATCGTTTTCTCTTTCTCTCGGTTCTTGGCTCCTCTTTCCGTCTTTCCCTCTCGCTACCCTCCCTCCCGACGTTTTGATTTCTGCCGCCTCCAGCCACAAACAGTGATGCAATCCACACACTCCTGCGTGCAATAACAGGGCCTGGTGAGCGCTCGCAGGGCAGGGCGCGCTGCATTTCTCTCCCTGTCTGAAACAAATAAAAAGACCATTGAGATTTGGAAAAAGTAAAGGGTTGGGATGGTGGGAACCAGACTGAAGTGAGAGCTCATTGTTTTGCTTGGTGTATTTTTTCTTCATTTGTTTTTTCCTTCTAAGTGGATGGTTTAATGTTGAGAATGAGGGTGGGTGTAATGTCAGCCTGCTTTGGTTCTCTTCAAAGGTTGAGGAGTGATGTCATTTGACTTAATCTCACGGCATCTAAATAGACAGGAATGTAATCTCGCAGAGGCACAGACTCACGGAAGGTGAAAACAAAAGTCTGCCCACATTTTGCCATTTTCAAGATTTTCAAGGCTAGATTTTTTTAATTCAAATGTGCATAATAAGATTAAATATTGAATTAAAGTGATTAGAAGACTAAAATGTTTTTTTTTAACACCAAGCAATTAAAAGGTTTAACCAAAAATGAAAAATCTGATATTTCTTGGCTTGCATTTATTTCCCAAACCTTCATGACTTTTGCAGAACCGAAGAGGAGAATCTTTGGATGTCGATGATGTTTTATCCATAAACGAAGGTCAATGGTCACTGTCGCTATATCACAAATGTTTTGTTTGTTGTGTTCCAGAAATTAGGCAAGAACTTGAACTTTAAATTCTGACCCTGTTGAAAAATATATGGTGGTTTAGCTATGTTTTGATGCTGGATTGACCATCTGAAACCAGCTAAGGACCAGCACATGACCATCTTAAACCAGCACATGACCAGCTTAAACCAGCACAAACCAGCATCAAAACAAACCAAACCAGCATATGCTGGGTTTGTTTGTTTTGATGCTGGTTTGACCATCTTAAACCAGCTAAGGACCAGCACATGGCCAGTTTAAACCAGCACAAACCAGCATCACAACATATCAAACCAGCATATGCTTGGTTAGGTATGTTTTGATGCTGGATTGACCATCTTAAACCAGCTAAGGACCAGCACATGACCATCTTAAACCAGCACAAGACCAACTTAAGCCAGCACAAACCAGCATCAAAACATATCAAACCAGCATATGCTTGGTTAGGTATGTTTTGATGCTGGTTTGACCATCTTAAACCAGCTAAGGACCAGCACATGACCATCTTAAACCAGCACATGACCAGCTTAAACCAGCACAAACCAGCATCAAAACAACCAAACCAGCATATGCTGGGTTTGGTTTGTTTTGATGCTGGTTTGACCATCTTAAACCAGCTAAGGACCAGCACATGACCAGCTTAAACCAGCACATGACCAGCTTAAACCAGCACAAACCAGCATCAAAACAAACCAAACCAGCATATGCTGGGTTTGGTTTGTTTTGATGCTGGTTTGACCATCTTAAACCAGCTAAGGACCAGCACATGACCAGCTTAAACCAGCACAAACCAGCATCACAACATATCAAACCAGCATATGCTGGGTTAAGGTATGTTTTGATGCTGGTTTGACCATCTTAAACCAGCTAAGGACCAGCACATGACCATCTTAAACCAGCACAAAACCAGCAAACCAGCATCAAAACAAACCAAACCAGCATATGCTGGGTTAGGTATGTTTTGATGCTGGTTTGACCATCTTAAACCAGCTAAGGACCAGCACATGACCATCTTAAACCAGCACATGACTAGCTTAAACCAGCACAAACCAGCATCAAAACAAACCAATCTAAAACTTTTCTCATCTAAACTTCTTTGACTAAACCCGAGCCAGTCAGTTTAGGGTCGTGCTTGTGTATATTTTAGCTGATTGTTCCACGGATCCGCCGAGACCTCCTCCTCCCCCCCTCCCCGAGGCACACGAGGTCACCCGAGGAATTCCGGGGGATAGGCACCTGGCGAAATCCCTGGAACATACGCTCACTTCTTCCACTTTCAGCCGGGAGAGCGTGCGTGGATCCTGCCTACACAAACACGACATTCCTATGCGTGCAATTAAATCCTAATTCACGGCCTGTGTAGACATGCAATGTAACGCGTCTGTCAAAAACAAAGCGACTGGAACCTCCGCGGATGGGGTCAGCGAGAATGCCGGAGAGTTTCGCTGGGGGCTGTCGAAGAACTCAACCCTTTGGCCATTGGGTGGGGTGGCAAACATCTCGCCGTTTAGAGAGGGTCTGGCGTTCTTTCTATCCCACACAGCTGCAGATTTACAGGATTTTACGGGCGCATGCAAATCCTTCTGCCATATTTCAGCGTCGCAGTTCTGCGGTTGACAAATCTGCATGGAGGCCCTCGGGTTTTCAAGGGACTCTTGCTTTAATAAGAGGAGTAAAACACACGCCGGCTGCACGTTGAGTTCACGCCAGCAGTAGGTGTACTTCACATTTCGGGAGGCGCCGTCTTTACACATGCAGTTTTCCTGGATCCGGATATAACGGCAGTGCCACATAAGAAACTAACTTTCATTTAAGAAAAAACACTTTTTCTCTTGCAGGAAAGCCCAAGGCGTGTGCTCTTAGGTGCATGGGGAAAGCGGTGCGACTCAAATCTGCTGTAATAAGAGATGTGGTTCTTCACCTCTGGGGATTTCTGTGGTGTCAGCATCATGGTGCTTCACCTGATAGAGCGCCTGGGACCGTTTTTATTTGATAGGTTTCACACTTTGCTTGTGGTATATTGACGGGCACCTGCCTGAGCTCCAGGAGACAGAGCGAGAGCCGGGGTGGGCGTTTAGCTTGTGAGACCAAAACACACGGCGATTGGAAGTCAACAGGAAGATGTTGAAACCCAGAGCAGAAGTACGCGAGTAGTCGGCTAGATGAGGTGATGTTAAACTAGACAGCCATTATGTAATATGTAACACAAAAATGCCAGGGACCTTCAAAGCCTAAAGCTACTCAACTCTAAAATTACAAACCCTTAGGTCCCTCAAAGTGGGGGGGATATTTGTCACCAGGAGCCTGGTAGGACTGATGTGTAGATACTGAAAAAAATCGTATTATAAAGTATCCTTAAAGACCCACGTAGTGTCTTGTTTTCTAACTTTGTTCGATGCGTTGACATCGTTTTCTCTGAAACAGGAAGTTAGGGCGGGACATATTGAATGGCTCCTGCGATTTTAAGATAGCTAAAAGCTGGCGTCCAGAGAACTTATGATTGGTCAGAAATATTTTTCGCTGAAGGGCAGAGTGATGTCATCAAAATCGTTGACCAATTAACGTAAACGTTTAAATGTGAATTTGGTCACTGTTTTGGATTGCACTAGTTTATCCTCATGGGTAACATGTTCATGCTAAAACACAACAAATGTTCCATTTAAATGTCATGAGGATTAAAACAAGATCAATGTATGTTAGAAGCGATTCTGAGAAGATATTGTGTCAAACATGAACATATTTTGTGTCTTCAAAATAATGTATCTTGAAAATAACTGCTAATTATTTAAATAAAAAAAATTGATAAAATAAAAATTGTATTTTAATGCTCTAGCAGATATTTTCAAGACTTATATTACTTATATTATATTTCAAGCACTTATATTAAAGGGATAGTTCACCCAAAAATGAAAATTCTGTCTTCATTTACTCACCCTCATGTTATGTCACACCTGTATAAATGACTTTGTTCCGATGAACACAGAGAAAGATATTTGGAAGAATGTTTGTCATTTTCAGTTCCGGGACATCATTGACTACCATAGTAGGAATAATTAAATGGTAGTCAAAGGTCCCCAAGAACTGTTTGTTTTCCTAAATTCTTCAAAATATCTCGTTATTTGTTCAACAGAACAGAAAATACAATATTTTTTTCCTACTATGGTTGTGGATGATGTGCCAGAACTGAAAATTGCTAACATTCTTCTGAATATCTTTCTCTGTGTTCATTGGAACAAAGAAATGTATACAGGTTTGAAACAACCTGAGGGTGAGTAAATGATGTACGATTTTTTCCATTTTTGGGTGAACTATCCCTTTAATACAAGTACACTTGGTCTTGAAAAAATCTGCTAGCGCACTAAAATTATCATTATCCCTTTAAAGGAAACATTCTATAATAAAAAAATGAATTTTTGGGAAAAATTTGCATAATCAAAATCCCATTTAGAGTTCATTTTTATAAGTAAATATAATTTTTAAGACCTGAGGCAACATTAGTGTTGTTGACCCTGGACATGTCTATGATTTTTAGTCATCAACCTCTCTTTCTTTCAAGTACCTGCACACTCGCATCATTTATTTTGATTAATAATTCATCGTCAGTCCCCACAATGTCCTTGTGGTCCACATCCTTGTGAGGACAATGTATAGAAACCTGTACACACACACTCTTCTTTGTGCTTTTCTTTTCTTTTGTGTATCTGCCAACCTCACTGTGTATCTGTGTTCTCTCGTTCCCCTCACACGGGGCGCCTGTTTTCTCAAAGCAAGACCGCCCTCCTCTCAATACCTGCCCCCCTCCGATGCCTGGCAGCCAGACAAGGTCAACATGACAGGATTTCTTTTTTCCCTCGCTTCACCCTTTATCTCTCGCTCTCCCTCGCCGCCTCTGTCGTTTCTTTGACTTAGCTCAGCTGAGCGACGGGCTCCTCCCAAACACGGGGGTCCTTTCATCTTCTGTCTCCGTGAGAGCGAGCAAACATCAGACACAGAGGTAGCGAGACAGGGAGGGTGAGAGATGTGTACAGCAAAAGATCGAAAAATGTAGGGAAGTTAATCTTGGTGTGACGGACACACTGACAGTTTGGAAAGAAAACTACGAATGAGGCAGGAGAACGTTTATCAGAGGCACTTTTGTCTGAAACATTTGTGGTCTTATGTATTCAATATTGTGATATTGATGGAAAGAAGGTGGTTTAAGAGTGTATTTGATTTTTAATCGGTTTTGAATAACATGACCCATGAATCGTGCACAATATGACCAGGAACTTATTAAAGGGCGGTTGACCCAAAAATGAAAATTATTTTGTCAAACCTGAATGAGTTTCTATCTTCTGCACAACACAAGAGAAGATATTTTGAAGAATGTTGACAACCAAACGACATTGACCCTCAATGACTTCCATTGCATGAACACATTTCACGAAATATCTTCTTTTGTGTTCCAAAGAAGAAAGAGTCACATACAGGTTTACAGACACGTTAGGGTGAATAAATGATGACACAATTTTTACTTTTGGCCGAACTGTCTCTTTAAGCAAAGAAATGGGGTCGATTTCTCATAAGCAGAGTTAAAAGGCACGTCGACAACCCTTTCGCTCTGGGAATTTTTTGTAATAGTCAGTTACAAAACCACTAAAACACGTCCTGCTCTTTAGGGTAGAGTTCAGACTAAAACGAGGTTACAATTCACTGTAGAATTGACAGAAAGTACCAAACATTCCCATTCAACGGCCTCAACTTTATGTGCCAAAGTTAACAAAGATACGAGTGCAACTTTATATAATGATGCAGAACCCGAATGCTCAGCTTCATCTCCTGAGAGGAACTCTGGGGAACAGGAGACCATGGAAAGAAGGAGGCAGTCTCTCTCGCACACTGACAGGAATGAATATGCCCAGACAGGAGCCAAACCCAGAGCGTCGTGTTTCTGTCTCTCTCTAAACTCCTCGCTCGCCCCATCCCTCACATTTCTCTTTCGTATAAACGCTCTTCTGCAGCCGCGTTCCCTTATTGTGTTGTTGTGGGTATACTGGGAGACCTTGGCTATTGCCTTTGCGAGTATATAATAATAAAAACCATCTGCACTCTTGGTTTCACTGCTGGAGACTTTGGCCCGATGCGATTCAGCGTACGGATTGTTGAAAACAATCGTGGTGATGTGACCCTGAAAGTCTCCATGCAGGAAGCAAACGCTGATGTTGGTCCTCTTGTAGTTCATTTGGTGTACTGTTTGTGGTTGGCAGTTTTGGGTTTTTAATGTCTGGGACATATGCTTGAGAACACAAAAGACGATATTTTGAAGAATGTTGGTAACCAAGTGATTTTGTGTCGTATGAACACAAAATCACTGTGACATTTCTCAAAATATCTTGATTTGTGTTCCGCTAAAGAAAGAATCGCATACAGGTTGACAACCACATGAGGGGGAATAAATGATTACTTTTTAGATAAAACCACTAATTTAATGTGTTTACTATACCAGTGGTTCTCAAACTGGGGGCCGTGGCTCCCTGGGGGGGCCCAAGATGGATCCAGGGGGGCCACAGATGTGATTTATAGAAATGTATCATTAAATGTTATGCAATCAAACATCAGAAAAATAAGAATTTATGTTCCAGCATTGTACAGTATAACTGAATATCTTTTTGGTTTAAAATTCGAAGTTTAAGATTATGTCATTTTTTGGGGGGGCCGCAAAGCAATGCACATTACACAAAGGGGGCCTTACAACGAAAATGTTTACGAACCACCGTACTAAACTATTTTCAGGCATTTAATGAAAGTAATCTTTTGGTTGTGTTCTATCATGCGTGTTTGATGTGGAAATATAATGACAGCTTTTAGTCCTTTCTCCCGTTCTCAAAGCTTGCGGACTGATGAAAGACGCGGTGAGAAATGAAAGAGGGAGGTACGCGAGCGCTCTCCGTCTGTGTTGACTTTGGAGAGGTTGCGCTCAGATCTCAAGCCATTGGCAGCCCGGAGGCGCACGGACGGTTGACGTAAACCTTCTTCTGGTGCCCCGTGAAGGTGCCGAGGCGGGGGCGAGAGGGTCCTCGGGCCGGGGCGGGACCAGGCTAAGCGCAGCAGGGAGGACAGGAGCGAAGCGTTCCAAGAGGAAATGGTGAGGCCACGCTGTGATTAGTGGTTGCAGTTTAACTGCAGAAAAATGCATGGTCCAAACCCGGCGAGAGAGCCTGGCTTTACTGAGCTGTGTGACTCACCGCCTCATATCAGCAGCTCTCGCTGCAAAAATACACCGCCATTGGGTACGCTTTATGACTGCCGTGATCTTAGAAACCTTTGCTTGAATGCTTGAATTGCGCCTACATTTGTATAGAGAAAGAAAGTTGTCCAGCATTCATGGAAACTTCATTAAAACGATTTCAACAGCATCCCAGAATGCATTTCATGAAGCAGAATTAGAGAATGACTAAAGCGAGCTGAGATGCGATGTGGACATTGAGTGTTTTCGTCACTACAGAATTGCAGAATCTATTCATTTCAATGTGTGTGAAATTTTTACTTTCGTTCAAAATATGATAACTGGTTTAACAAACGCAAGACTAATAATCCTTAAGAAAGAAAAAATACAGAAAACAAAAATGATTTAGACGTCAATTAGATGAAATGAGGGTAAATTTACTTTTTCTCTTAAATCTGCATCTCAGATTTTAAAACAAGTCAGAAATATCACAAATCAATGTCTCCGTTAGTTTCAGAAGAGATGTCAACAATGCGCCAAACCGAACTCAGATTTGTCTAGTCAATATTATTGAAGATCTCAATATGAACTCGAACATTTCTCATCGAATTTACCCAAATGCAGATTATTTGACCTCTACGATCTACATTCATTTACACCTCGCACTCTTCATGGATTTACACAAGTGTCGCATTTGTTTCCGTTTCAGTTCTCCCAAGCAATTTTAGAAACTTTTGACACTTAGTTGATACCATATAATGTATAAAAGGTTGATGCTTCATTAAAACAACGAAAAACTATTATAAACATAAAAAAGACAATGCGGTTATATGAAAATTCTGTCATTTTTTACCCAAATTATTCTAACCATTTACATATAGCAAAGTGACTCATACTGTACACAAAATGTTAGTCGTGTAAACAATTTTTACGACACTATTTTGATTCTTATCCGTACGTTTAGTCCTTTTATTGAAGTGCATTTTATCGAAACGCATCATTCTTTTTATATTAATAGATCGTATTTTTTGTGACTATGTCCCGTCTGCACTTCATCTTTCCCTAGCTATAACACTTAACCTACTTGTACACACTTTGTAGACCACGCTTACTGTTCGATCGTTGACAAACCAAAAGTCACTTTGGATGAAAGTGTCTGCTTAGTGAATAAATGTCAAATGCACTTCTTTGGTCTTCTGCTGATGTTTAGCCTACAAAAAGTAAACAGCTTGTATTGACCGTCTGTCTCCGTGTATTTCTCCTGGTTTGTCCCCGTTTTAGTGGACGGGGCCCCTGTGTAGTCACTGCGCATTAGCGAGCGTAATGGGAATGAATTCACAGAGGCACTTCAGGGTGGGTCATATTTGGCACACCGTTCTGAGCATAGAGTGGAACAAACAGCATATTCACTAGCCAGACCCCTCGCCAAACTACGTCGAAGTCTTCTCCCATTTCTCCAAATTTCGAAACCTGTCTCTTTCGGGCAAATCGTGAAAGACGAAGCTATCGGTTCGCAAACACAAGTCAACGCCAGCACGCACAGCTGGAGGAGGACGTACGGTGAACCCAAGACTTACGGCAATAATATGAGATGTTTGTAGAGGAGCATAAGGCAGAAAGCTGTGCACACACACACACGCGCGCGCGCACACACACACACAAGAGCACGAGATTGACATTATCTGGCCAGGCCTGGATTTCGCCACACAGAGTGTTAAGAAGACATCTGCTCAGTTTGGGTCACTTCGGGGTCATTTCTGCGAGTTAAACACCAATGATTTCAACAAATCTCCAAAGAAACAGACGTCGATTGTGTGCAGTGTCTTAATCTGAACTAGAGGAAGGTTGCTTGTCATAAAAAGGTCACTAATGACTTTCTTGTAAGGATGCGACCTGAACACGTTCATGACAGAGTTTGAGAGGTTCGCACTGTTTACAAAAGCAGACGGGCTATGGAAGCAGCGCTTCTCCCAAAAGGTCAAACTGTCCAAACTTCACATCTCGCTTAAATTACAACCGGCTGTTTTGCCTTCAGGAAACTCAAGCAAGCATCTCAGATGTAAACAGGTACGGCAGGTAGCGGGCGGTCTGCGAAATCAAACCATCCGCCCGCCGCACAATCTTCCAGAGTGTTTAGACCCCCGGTGCGAGATGCTTCTCTCTCCGTTGGCCGTCGTGGTCTTTATCAATGGCCCCATGTGTAACAGCCAATGAGTGCGGGCTCTGTTCCAAACCACATCACAATGTGCTCACAATTAAGCAAGGGGACACTGCAATTGCCTAATTGGATGATGATGACTGCTTTCTATCCAGCCCTAACCGCTACACATGCACAACAACACTAACTTACCAACCAATAGATGTGACATTTCCTCATTTTAGTTATTGGTGTCTAATCTGTGAATCCCTCCACAGAGATAGGTGTATTTTATCTGCATCTGCGATTGAACAGCGTCTGGAATAAGATAAGCCGAACAAACAAACAACAACAGATATCACATGACCCTCGCTCCAACTTTCCGGTCTAAAATACAGTTTCTCATTCAACGAAGGCACTGAGACAAGACTGCAAACCCGAGTACACGGTCTCCACAAATAGGTCAGGATCTTTTTGCCACCCGAAATGAGCCCAATGGACACATGCTTGTGTTGACGCAAATCTCCCCAAATCTGGCATGGCACTGGCAGTGTGCCTGAGATCAAAGATGCAAGGTTGCATCAGAGTTCAATAGACTGACTTACCTTCGGGAAATCCACCTGGATATGTTATGGTCAAGCGCTGGTCTCCACCTTAACTTTCCGGGGGGAATACTTGATCCAGTTCCCTTCTGTTGCAAAAGAAGTGTCAGTTTTGAGGAAGGCCCGCCAGGTTGTATGTGCAGAAGGATCTATAAGACACTGTCACCAGAATAATCTAAAGCTGTCTGAAACCGTCAGACCATTGTCGGTATGTACATGTCAGCGTTATTAAAAAACAGACATGAAATGAACAGAACAGAACGCGTCGATCCAGACTGATAAATACTTTATGTCAGTTTCAGGCCATGAGGAAAATCCCCATCAAGCAGAAACCCGTTGAATGCGTGTCAACACCAAAACAGTGTCCGTGATGTTATAACCGAGCCCGATGGGTTAATATTTAAGCAAAACAAACGAAAACGCATCGCAGTGGATTACAGTGGCCGTTGTCTTGTCGTCAGGCTGCATCGCTTGCTGGCGACGCTGGTCCAGAGGGGCTTTTAATGGGTGGTCGTGCGCAAAGGCGATGGAGAGGAGACGTCCCCCTTTCGCGCTTCGTGTCCGGGTTGTGTCTCCCGTTTCGGGTTTGGTCGAGCTTCTCTCCTGTCCTGGGGTCCAAACGTTGTCGTTGGAGACAGTGAGCGGTGAGGTGGGTCTCCAGCACCCCGGACGCGAGACTGTCCGTGTCTCCTCTCCTCGGGCGCAGCGAGCGAGCGGAGGGGATCTGAGTCTGCCAGCTCAGCGCATGTCCGCTGCTCCGCCCCGTCAAGCATTGAGGAGGGCCGTCCTGGGCTGCCGTCCAAACATCTCTCCCTCCCTCCGGCTCTCGAAAGATATTTTATTGGCATGGTAATAAAGCTTTACATTGCCAACGCTTTAGCAAACTTTACCTTCCCTAGACCCTTTCCTTAGACTTCATTGTCAATTCATTTTTGTCCACTATGGTGGGAAATGTGTAATGTTTTTAAATTCTAAGATGTTTTATGCCGCTGTTTAGAGTTGCATTTTTTAAGCAACATGTTAAATACTCTAATATAATATAATATAATATAATATAATATAATATAATATAAATAACATCACATAACATAACATAACATAACATAACATAACATAACATAACATAACATACATAACATAACATAACATAACATAACATAACATAACATAACATAACATCACATCACATCACATCACATCACATCACATCACATACAACATAACATAACAACATCAAATCACATCACATCACATCACATCACATAACATCACTTTACTTAAGGTTTATTTGTTAATGTTATTCAGTGCTTTAGTTAACATGAACAATAAATAATATATTTTACAGCATTTATTAAAGGGCTAGTTCACCCGAAAATGTATATTTTGTCATCATTTACTTACCCTAAAATTGTTCCAAAGCTGTATGAATTCCGTTACTTTTCTGAACACAAAGGAAGATATTTTGAAGAATGTCAGTAACCGAACAGATCTCATCCTCATCATTCAATGCCACAGTAGGGAAAATAAATACTATGGGAGTCAATGGGGAAAGAGATCTTGGATACTGACATTCTTCCAAATATCTTCCTTTGTGTTCAGCAGAATAAAGAGATGTTTACAGGTTTGGAACAGCCTGAGGGTGAGAAAATGATGACAGAATTAAAATGTTTGGCTGAACTAATGAGTTTTAAAAAATTATTAGTGAATTGTATAATTATCATTAGCAAAGAATAATAATGATGTAGACGTTCGTATTAACTAAAGTTCTGCATTTTCGCATGTTTTGGTCTGCACATGTTTCTTTCAGCAGGTATTGGAGTTAGAGTATTGCGGCCTTCATTTGTCATCAATTAGGCCGTGAAGTCAAGAGAGTGCAACGCTGTTTCCAATTCAGAAGAGACAGAGCCCGCCGTCTGTTTCTGTACCCCTGGAGAAAGCATCACCCTTAGTGCCGTTCATACTATGAACACAATTATTCTGATTCAGTTTAGTTGTATTTATTTTGTCCTTTTGTTAAAAGAAGCTTTATTGGTAAAAAACTATGTAAGTACAGAGTCATTCATAGGTTCTTACTGAGCAGTTCTGTTGCCATGAGCACAAAATTGCTCAAACTAAATTGTCTGTAAATACCTTGAACTGCATAGACCCCATGTATAGATGATTTACAAGACAAAGTGTGTTACTGTGTGCTGCATGTCCTCAAAAAATCTGACCTGAACTCAAGTTGTCCACTAGAGGGCAGCTGCTCAAACCTTTACATAACCAGACAATCTCAGTAAATACGCGTTTTTCATCTATTAGTTATGCTTACAGAATAATAAAAGTAATAAAAACACATTATTAATTTATTAAACATACTGTATAAAGTAATTTATTTGGATTAACGTTTTATACAACAAAATATACAACGTTTCATTCACAAATACAACACAATACAGATAATAGAAAACTACAATCACAAGTAAAGTCACACTACAATTAGTTTAATATTATATTATATTTATTAAGTTTGTTTTGTTTTGTTATGTTATAAAATCGTCAAAAAAAAACAGGAAAACTATACATGAATTGTAAAATGATTATCGCTAAACCTTCTTACAAAGCGAGACTAAACACTTGTAGAAAACTAAAATCTCGAAAAAAAAAACGTATTCGCGAAATTTCTGCTCACAAAGTCAAAGGCTGAATGAATGCTCGCGTCCGTGCACGTTCACGCGGTTGAGTCGCAGTCACACACATTTCCGGGTTCTTCATGACCGCTCCCATTTTGTGTCTGTGTGTGTGATTTGTGCTTCGAGCAGGCGGTTAGGTAACTCATGTTCCTCCTCCTACTGCAACTTCCATGCACCCAAAATGGTGTGCGCACATTGAGGCTCTCTCTCTCTCTCTCTCTCTCTCTCTCTCATCGGTGTTGTTGTAAAGCCCTGCCAGCGCGTCAGCTGATCCTCATGTTTCACCCCAGCAATAGATAAAGAATAGCCCATTTAATGCGCTAAACAGTTTGACAAACCTCCATCGATATCCTTACATGCGTAACGCATTTAACAAGTTGTCGATTCATGTTTCCAATTCATCTAAAATATCACATGCGCGCTTCTCTAAATAATAAAAAAACACAAAACGGATTGTAATTCTTACTTTGGCATGAATTGCATCGTGCATTGGTTTTCTGCACGGGCAGATGTTCGCCATAATGGTTAAAAACATCGTACAAATGAGATTTGACATAAAAACGATTTATTTCTACGCGCTGACCCATTCGGCATGCATACCTCAACGCTGTTAACGCGTTTTGGAGATGTCCTACGCCTATATATGTCTATATTGCGCATTGGCTAATATTTAAACACATGCATAACAATACGCTTTCCATCAAACAACAAGTGATCAAAAAAGTGCTTTACTAAAGAAAAGGGTTTGACGTTGAAATGATGTTGCAATAGTCTTTTGTTTACATGCAAGTCGTTATTTTCGGCGGAAGACGGATTTTTGGTAGTGCAATGCTGTGTGTGATTCCTACCAGCTGTTTCCCGCCTTGAAAGACATCCGATCAGCTGCAAACACACACACACGTCCATGCAGAAGGAGGGAGGGAAAGAGAGCGAGCTAGCGCCACACACACACACACATACACATACACACACTACGAGGGAACCCCATCAGCTGGAGGAGTAGAGTAACCTTTACAACTCAACACTCATCTCACACTCCCATGCCCCAAATCACCAGGACATTCATTGTGCTTTTTAAATGCGAAACGGGCAAGAAGGAGGTGTTTTGTTTTTAACTAAATAACATTGCGAGAAGAATCGAGGAGCCGGAGCTGGAGAGAAGAGGGGAAGCATGGAGTATTTCATGGTGCCAGCTCAGAAGGTGCCCTCGTTGCAACATTTCAGGAAAACCGAAAAAGAAGTCATAGGGGGCTTGTGCAGGTACGTGCGACCCTCTTTTATTCATTGCGTTCAACGCGCGCGATCCTTTAATCGCGCGCCAGCGGCAGCTGCGCTCGTAGTAGAGTAACATGCGTGCATGGTGTGATTTCTGTGTTATTGTGTACATGCGCCTGTCCAGCGGCTTAAGACGGGACATAAGACGCGCGAGACTCGATTTTTTTTACTTCATTCATCTCCCGGGGCTTCGCGGCAACCCATTGGCTTGTCGGGTCAACGTTAACTATGAAATATCTCGGGGAAATCGATGCATTTTGTCTCCAACAAACACAAACCACGTGGTTGCATGCACACACCACCACGCTGCTGAGCTCGCGCGTGTTTCTAGTTACACAATGTCCCCCGATTTCATCATTATAATGTTATAGTGTGCGGATATGGAGGTTGCTGTGTCAAATGAAGCGTTCGGGCTGAAGTTCGGGTGTGTTTTCGGGGGATAAGTTATTGTGGGCACTGCGGCCATGCTTGTGGCTCGTGCATTTGGCGTCGTCTGTTTCTTATCGAAGCCGAACGTTAAAACTCCTCACGGCGTCTTTATACGTTCGCATTCCCGACGTGCGAGGCTAAATACGAATGTTAAGCGTAGGAAACGTGTCGGCGCGTGTGTTGGAGGACGGATCAGATGTTATTTGGACTGCGTCGCTGCTGCCGCATGGACGGAGGAAGCGCGAGAGGCGCATTGTTGTAATGGCGGACCTTGTTATCTGCGAACGGGATTTTGCCCTTAAATTCGGTACGGAGATTCTGTTCGTTCCCCTTGGTGTTTTTGACGTGTTTCATGGTTAAATATATTAAAAGAAAGTTAAGGGTTAGTAAACAAATAACTGGCGTTTTTTAATAAGGGGGTGTGTATGCTGTTGAAGGAAGGCCCCGTCAATGCGTCTGCGATCCGTTCTCGACAGGGGGCGGGGCCAGTGAGCGAATCGGCGCAGGGCATCATGGGGACTGTTGTTTTTAGGGGCGCCAAATGAACTTCGTTTGGTGCGTAGTGATTTGTTTTTAATAAGCTTCATTGTTAACAAAAGCAGTTATATCTTAAAGTAATAGAATCAAGAGATACAGCCCAAAACCCTACATTTTCTACAACATAAGGTAACAAGTAAAGACAAGAAAATGACACATGATGATGATATTTTACATTTTAAATTATTGATATACGTTATTAGTGTATACGTATTTAGCTTTTAATTCCTTTCATTGTCTCCAGATAAAATAATTAAGTCCAAACACTTAATACTTGTCCTGAAAAGTCAGGAATTTAACTTTGTAAATAAACTTTAATTAAACTTAAAATGACATTTGGCATATAAAATAGTTTCACACAAACAATGAGGCTTTCTATTTATTAAAGTATTATACTTCCAGTCTATATTGTTGTAAAGGCACAGTCTTCTTTTTTATTGGTTGTCTGTGTTTAACCCATCAACATGAGTATGATGCAGATTTTTTCCCTTTGTTCTCAAACATGAGGGTGCAAATAATTGTGATTCGTTCTATAATGTCTGTGTTGGTAATGGAAAAGCATTGAAATATATTTTAACGTTAGTTTATCATTTATATGTGTGTATGCCCTGAGGTGGCTGCTCTGTATCTGGCTGCCGTTGTTTGTGGTTGTGGTTTGGCATGTGATCTGTTTGCTGGATTTTAAGCCTCTTGGGCGCAAGGAAGCCTCAAATGTGTCTGCACAATTGTTCCCTGTGTTTGTCCGTTCAGCTGAGTCAGTACTGATAAGAGAGGCTTTGCAAAGCTTCCCCGAGATACCCTGCGAGATGCCCGGACGGAAAGAGGAAGTTCAATTAGGGCTTGATTTCCTCACCCCAATCCGCTGTGCTCATGAGAAGCTTTCATTTCCAGAGCCTTGAGTTTAGAGACAATAACCTTGAAAACATCCAGGAAAGACAACATTTTTGATTTTGTGGTGTGTCTCTGTCAATAACTTGCATGCTGTTTTTAGGATGTTAAATGAGTCAGGTAATAGGTGGTGTAGTCTTAGTTGTCATGGATGACAAAAAGCCTATTTGACCTCTAAGCTTTATTTCAAGAACTACTTGAAGCTGTTTGGCTTATTCTGTTTGACTTGTTTGGGTGTATTGACAGATTAAATTAAGTATTTTAAAAGTTTATTTCCAAAAAGAGTTTTCTGTTTAGAAAAAGTTTTTTTTATTGTAATCGTGTTTTTATGTGTTTAGTTAGCTGTATTTTTTTCGTTATTAAACTCTTACATTTAGTCATTTATTAAAAAGTGAAATGTCTCAATTTGAAAGGAAACTTCAAAACTAAAATAAACCAAACAAATTTGAACAGTATTCCCTAGGGATGTAACAATTATCAATATTGTGTTATCGCAGTAGCACAATTGTCTCAATATTATCGTAGGCTGCGTACGGTACGGCCTAACATAGAGACTATTAGAAAAAATAATAGATGTTACCTTTGCCAAGGTCCATCTGAGGCAATTTTTTTATTTTATAAAGGGGCTTTTAGGTCATTTGACCCATCTCATACCTCTAAGCAACCGTTAGGATTAGAGGAAAAAGAAAAGAGGATGCTTATGGCAAGTTTCCAAGTCATCGTTTGTCATTCCAAATATTGCAATAAATATCGTACCGTGGGCTTTATAGCGAGGTATTATCGTACAGTGAGATTTTGATATTGTTCGCTGATTTAAAGTACATGGACGTTTTATGCGTAAGCGAAGGACAGCATAGTGAAAGTGTTTTTTCCCCTCTCCACAGTTTAGCAAACATTCCCCTCACGCCGGAGACGGCGCGGGACCAGGAGCGGCGCATCCGACGCGAGATCGCCAACAGCAATGAACGGCGGCGCATGCAGAGCATCAACGCGGGCTTCCAGTCTCTGAAGACCCTCATCCCGCACAGCGACGGAGAGAAACTCAGCAAGGTCAGTCACAAACTCGACAACACGCTGCACTGATTTAACACTGAATATGATTTATAATTGACAAAATAGAGAATGGGTTTCTAAAGCGTTCCCTTCTAATTCTAATGGTTTCTTTTAGAAATAGCATTATGGGGGTTTACCATTGAAACCATTACAAAATCGATTCTGTAATGCGTCGTAGGTCTTATTCCAGTAGGATTTATTGGTGTTCTGTAATGTCCCACCAATACCAGTAGACACACAGAGACCATTGAAAGTTTCCATTAAAACCAATGCAATTACCATTGTATCCATTGAATCCATTCATTTCTGTGGAGGTGTTTGTTGTTTCAGCAGAGTTGTTCACGTCAAGCACATTTTGACTTCTTACTTTTGTTTTATGTCCTTTTTGTGGAAACATTTGAAAAACATTTTTCATGTTCCATAAAGGATGTGACCATTGAGTCAACATTGTGGTGAGATGCCTCATCTGAGTGTAAATGATACAGGAAAATATAAACATTTCAATCTTTATTTAAGTTAAGTTATTTAAGTTTATTTTATTTACTTGATTTTGGTGTTTGTTCATTTTTATACGGCACTTGGCAGCTTGTATGTATACATCCATCCATCACACAAGACGTTCACGTCACTGTAACCACAGCTGCTCAAGTGATGTGGACCGTTATTCTGGAGCTTTCAGAAGGATGTAATGTGATCTCTCTCTCTCTCTCTCTCTCTCTCTCTCTCTCTCTCTCTCTCTCTCTCTTTTCCAGGCTGCCATCTTACAGCAGACGGCCGAATACATCTTCTCAATGGAGCAAGAGAAGACCCGGCTGCTGCAACAGAACACCCAACTCAAACGCTACATACAGGTGAAGATCTTTGACCCGAGAAACCAGACTCACACCTGGTGTATGTTAGAAACAGACTGATACATCTGCCAGATGATTAATCGACCGACACTGGGTCATTTGGGCATTACTGGTAGACTGTACCCAGCTGGCAAGTTAATGAAAATCTTTGAGTTAGTTGCAAAATGTGCCGGCTGTTGTTAGGGCTGTCGCAATTATTAAATAATCATCTCGTCACAATTATTAAATAATCACAATTATTTCCGATTGTAAATCCTTAGAAAACAAGGGTGATCTGCAGCATTTTACATCCACTGTCCTTGATCTGCGCTCACTGTTACGTTCAAATGACATTTCTTCATCATTTGAGTTGGATCAGATTTGTACTTTTTGTGTTTGAGTTTTACTACATCTACACAGCAAGACGACATCATCCTCATATCTCTGTTTTTTGCTTTTCTGTTAATGTTACTCTATAGGGAATTTAACTAATTATTTACCGAATTTTCACATTTCTAAATGTATCTATATTTTACTCATCGACTACATTATCTGCAATTAATCGCAATTATTTAGTCGACGATTAATCGTCAGCCAAATCATCGCGACAGCCCTAGCTGTTGTTTGAAGTTCATTTATTGTCTAAAATAAGTCTTGTTTGTTTTTAGCAATGTTATTTACATCTCATTTGGCCTGCCAGCATTTTCACGGCCTCCGTCACAAAAAATATTTAGGTGTATTTTGCTGTTGTCTAATAATAGCTTTAAACATCTTTCTAAACCGATTTAAAGCGACTTTAAATATTTCAGTACGTGTTTTAAAGCACTCGACACTAGCAACAGAAAGCAGAGCATCTTTACTTGACTGTTCTCCTAAATGTTCTTTCCTGTCGTCTCAGAAGGAGTTCAGCGGCTCCTCCCCGAAGAGGAGGCGTGCGGAGGAGAAGGACGAGGGCATCGGCTCTCCAGACATCCTCGAGGAGGAGAAAGTGGAGGATCTCCGGCGAGAAATGATCGAACTCCGACAACAGCTGGATAAAGAACGCTCGGTTCGCATGATGCTGGAGGAACAGGTACGAAACCATCGTTTTATTTGATTATATTATTAGTCACTATTGCATTATTATGTAGTTTGTATATAAAAAAAAAACATTTTCAGTGCAAAACGTGTGTTATTGGCCAGTTGTACTTTGGGGCTGTTAATATATAAGTCGATTTATATATCGGCTTTATTATCTGTCACATTTGCCGAACTTCTGTATTGGTGCGTTCCTAAAGGAAATAATGAAACTGTTCAGGGCTGGCTCCTGGAGACAAAAAGTTTAAGTCACTTTCGTCGCTCAAAGTTTGTGAAACTTTTCATGGGGTTCTGTTTGATCTGTCGCTCAGAGTTTTGCTCGGCCAGATCTCGTGTTTGTATTCATGGCAGCGTGGAAGTTGCCGTCTGTATAATCCGTTATCAAACTGTTCATAAGTGTCGTCGGTTCGCCTGCTATAATTAGCTCACTTTAGGCTTTGTGTATTTAATGAGAAATCACAGAAGGTGCAAAACTTCCCGGAGAACATCGTACTTGAAAGGCAAATGAAATCCTGCTCTTTGAAACTTGCTGGTAAAATACTGAACACTAAATGGGACTCTCGGTTTGTATCAGATCCGCTCATTGGATGCCCACTTGTACCCTGAGAAGCTAAAGGTGATCGCCCAGCACGTCCAGGAACAGCAGGTGCAGACGCAGACTCTGATGCGCATACAGCAGCAGGAGCAGTTGGGAAAGGAGGCGGCTCCTCCCGCTCGCAGCCCGCTGGTGAGACGCTCCGGCATTTCTCTTACCTCACAATTAAGTCACAGCTGAAGTGTTGATCCACTAGAGGGCATTAGAAGAGTTTAAGATGCAGAATTGCCACAACATCATGCATATTTTTGTGAAACACACAACGCAAACAATAAAATCAAACAAGTTATGAGGCCTGACGTCAGCTAAAAAAGTGCACGGAAAATGTTTTTGCTAAAGTAACTGAAACCGCAGTTTGTTTTCTGTAGAATATCATACGCTGATCAAAATGTGCTCTTCTTTTTTTATAAAACTGATCACAACTTTGATAGATGATAAAAACTTTCTTGATATCTTCTATATGTTTGCTTCATCTCTCAGATGTTTTCTCCTGCCACGCCTCCTGCGCCCACCCATCATGCCACGGTCATCGTTCCCGCCCCCGCACCGCTACCCCCTTCTCATCACGTCACCGTGGTAACCATGGGTAACCCCACCTCTGTGATCAACACAGCATCCACGTCACGACAGAACTTGGACACCATTGTGCAGGTAAAACGGGTAACAATTGTGCGCTAATCCTCGGTTCTTAAGTAAAAATGTAAATAGAGCTTCGGAGTGAAGTTTCATTTGGCCGTTGTCAAGAGGTTTTGAACTCGACAAGACGTAGAATCGAATTAGAAATGTTAGAAATAAAAAAATATTTTCAGAATAAGCTTCTCGCTGATTTATAGGAAGCACTGGATGTTTAAATCTAAAATCAACTTTGAGAATTACATCACAGTCACTAACACGTTTTGGTTCTTCCGTAGGCAATCCAGCACATCGAAGGCACGCAGGAACGGATGGTCGTGCCCGAGGAAGAGAAGCGCAGAGCGGTTATCGTCACCCCGGGTCGTGTCCACACCGACACGGCCGACTCCGACACGGCCTCTGACAACGAAGGGTCGGAGGACTGTTAACCGCCCCAGCCGCCCCCCCCGACCCCTCCACATGTAACGGGGGGACGCGGAGAGGGGGTGCGCGGGGATGGGCCTCCTGCAGAAACCCTCTCTATCTCCTGTCTTTCTCTCGCTCTCTTCACACGGGACTCACAAATGTCGACAGACTTGAAGGTTCATCGTGAAAAAATGAAATGTTACCGAACGCGCCTCAGAAGGAAGCGTGGTCATGTATACTCCCACAGTACACTATACATAGCACTCTCCATACATTGATGTAACGGGCTCTTAATCCTTCTCCCGTGACGTTTCCTCTGCCGTACGAAATACTAACAGGCCTTCATCGGACCAGCGGACTGAACCGGTCCTCCGTTTCATCTCTTCCTGTTCTCCTATATCAGGAGAGCGTTCTGATTGGAGGAACCCAAGTCTCTCATCTCCAAACGAACTCTTTTACCCCCCGTCCCCTCTGATACGCCATATTCCTCTTTTTATTCTGGGGAGGATTGAAGCATCACTGTGAGAACCTGTTCTGCACCGCGGCTTCCGAAACCTTAGAGGAAATGTTGCTTTTCTTTCATCACGTTTGGTGCAGTTGCGTTTCTAGTTCTCCGTCGCCAGCGATCTGCTGGTCGGTTAAACGAAATCCATGTGCTGAAGACCACCAGAGGGGCTCAGTGCTGTGTGCACTTTGCCAAAACGCAAAGTCTGTCGTGGATGGAGGGGGACCGTGCACTTAGAGTCGCTCGCCTTTACTGGGCTGGGTTCCCAGTAGGCACGCTGGTGCAGGTGAAGCGCCGCCCCGTCACGTCAAACGCCCGGCACTGTTCCCACCCCCAAATTTTTTGTATCGTTGTTCGTCATTTAATGGAATAAGCTAACCAATTGTTTGTGTATCGCCTGTGTTTTGTATGCTTTTTTTTTTAGGAGCGTGTGGAAATAGCACTACCAGGGTCGTGGTCACCCGGTTTAGCCTATGCAGACCCTGACAGCTCGCCCTTCAAGTCCCTCGCGTGTTTGGCGGCCATTGGTCTTTAGGATAATTGTAACGTTAGCCTGTCCCCTAAATAGTGCGGCCTGTAGATAGGTTTACAGTGACTCGCCTTGCGCACTATGCACTCGCTGGTTCAGTTGCTGGCTTGAATGTTTTACTTCCCATATCTCGGAGTGTATGGCGTTCATACACCCACCACAGATAATCAGTGTCTTGTGATAATAAAATATTTTTTTTCGTGATGAAAGTGCCGTCTTGACACTTACGAGGCCGTGCGATACCGCGAGCTCTCCGGACCCCTGGCGGGACAGGGGGCAGGTATCTTGTGCCCAACAGCGGCCAGTGGCTTGCCTTAACACAGCTTCAGCGGGCGTAAGAGGCCTTAAACTAACCCCGAAGAGAGCGGAGACGCACAGCTGACCACCCCGAGAACGTTTCCAAACATTCCTGAACATTCTACCACTGTGTCGGTGCGTAAACCGGCAAGTAAAAATGGTTTTCGCCGTGCAAGACGAAACGGCGAATCTCTTTTTGACTGTAATTTGAACGTGTGCATGGTCCCCCATCCCTTAGGAATTATTACAGGGAGTCATTTTGCTGCTGGACAGATTTTTAAACCTTTTTTCTCTCTTGGATTTAACAGGTGCTGTCAGCACGCGAGCTCTGTGAACCTCGCCGTCGAATCGGGCCGGTCGATGCGTTCGTTTCCGTTTCGTTTGAAGTCGCGCTTTTTTTTTATTCGAGCTAAATGGTCGCTTGGGTCGTCCGTTTTACGTTCTGTCTTTAATAACGGTTTTGTCTTTTTGGAGAGAAAAAAAAGAATCTCCATTTCGCGTCCCAGATTTGAACATTTCCTCTAGCGAAGCCACAGGGTGTTTCTCTCTCGTCGTGTATTTTCTACTCGCAGGAATCACTGAAAGAACTCTAGAGGACATATCACAGGTCGGGTGTGTCGAGGAGAACGGACGCTCGTGTATGAACATGAAGCACTTACTGTAGTATAAACGAGGGACGGCTCTTGTTTTTGTAAAGAGTCTTCTCCTCGGCCGAAGCTCTTCTCGCTGTGTTTTGAACCACACGGCTGTGTGTGTAACCCTCACATTGTCCAAGCACACCATGTCCACTGGTCCTTTCCATCTCCACCGTCTCCAGACTCGTCCTGTCTCTCATCATCTCTCTTTTTATCGTTCGTCATCTCTTTATTTTTCGTTTCTATTTTTGTTCTCATCGTTTTGCTTTATGTGAGACAGTTAGTCCATTTGGTTGTCGAGAAGCTATTGTATTTTTTTTTTAAACTGGGGAAAAGAGGCTTGTGCCTTTTGTAAAAACAGAATAATAAAGTTTGTACTTTGTTTTTTACAACATTTTTGTTGTGTGTACTTATTTCTCTGTTTTAAGGTGTTACTTTCCTCTGATTTAATATTTAAATCTTAAGATTTAAAATGAGTTATACACGTAGAATCGGACGCTGTATTATGGCGCTTGTATAACACAAAGTCTAATAACAGGTTAATGAAGGGAGGGCTGCCGAGTGTATCTGTTGAGAATAACAAATATTTTATTTCAATTTTAAGGAAGTGCCGATCTAGTCTGTGCTCTTACCACTGTTCTTTCTTCATTATACTGTCAAAGTCATCCATTTCAAAAACATTTAGAAAATGTTAGTTTTGTCATAAAAAACATATTTTTCAAAATTATTTTTTCATCTACTGATTTCAGACATTTAAGCAAACAAGTTTTTTAAAAAAAAATTGAGACATTTCACTCAAGTGTCCAAAAACGTTCGACCAGCAGTGTACTTTAAAATACAAGTAAGGTTTAAAATAAGGCTGTCAAAAGATTAATCGCGATTAATCGCATCCAGAATAAAAGTTTGTGTTAACATAATATATCTGTGTGCTGTGCATAATAATTTTTTATTTATTAACATACACATACATGCATATATTTAATACAAATCTAAAAATTATCAAACATTTATATATAATTTCAATTGTAGGTAAATATAAATAAATACATGTAAATATTTGCTGTATATGTGTTTGTATTTATAAAAACATAATTAATATGCACAGTACATAGATTTTTTACATAGACTTTTACTTTTATTCTGGATGCGATTAATCGCGATTAATCTTTTGACAGTCCTAGTTTAAATCAACATTTATTCTTTGTATGTCTGTATATAAACATGCACATAAATACATGCATACATTTTGTGTTTACTTTCATTCTAAAATCTGAAAAAAAATGCTTGAAACTTTGTCATGTCAAACATTTGACCAGTCATATATGTGCATAAACAAAACAGTTTTTGTCAGCTGGAAAAATCTAAATATATGTCCTATTACCTAATTTAAATCCAAGATTTAAAATAGGGTGTTAATCTCAACCCTTTAAAGAAATGATGACGCTCACTTTGACACCTAATTCACGGCTGTCCTCTCCTGTCATCCTGCCCAGCATGGCTGAGGTTAACACCACAACTCAGTCTGAGCAACGTCTGGTTTCATATCTGTAATAAAGGTCTAAAGATACACGAGTACTAGTGTGGAATGAGCCATGTGCAAACAAAACAAATATTTTATTATTGGCATAATTTTTTTATAAAAGTGATCACATGATAATCTCTTAATAACTGTTTAAAATTGTATTTATATTTAATAGTTACATAACATGTATTATATATAATCTGTTTAGATTTTTCCTATATATATATTACATTCAGTGTGAATTCAGGTGAAATTGGGACACTTTAATATTGAGATCAAAAACTGGGAACTATGGGAATTATGTAAATACATTTAATCATGTTATATTTTATCATCTTCAGTCTAGTTTTTACTAGAATTTACAATGTTTTCTTATCAACCGTTCTTTCTTCATTATTCAGCCAAAGTCATCCCTTTAAAACATTTTTAAATTGTCATAAAAAAACATATTTTTTTCAAAATGATATTGATTTCAGACAATTAAGCACAATTTTTTTTATAATTTGGGACATTTCACCCAAGTGTCCAAAAACTTTTGACCAGCAGTGTACTTTAATATACAAGTAAGGTTAAAAAACATTTATTCGTTGTGGGTCTGTATATAAACATACACATATACATGCACACATTTTGTGTTTACTAATATTTTAAAATCTTATAAAAATCCTACAATATTTGTCGTCTTAAACATTTGACCCGTCATATATATGTGTACACCCATTTTTTGCACAAGCAAAAAAGTTAAAAAGTTTTGTCAGCTGGAAAAATCGAAATAAATTTCTTACCTAACTTAAATCTAAGATTTGAAACAAGATTCAAACATGCTAAACTCTTGCACAGCCCTCTGTATGAAAATATCGTCATAATATATCATAAATTTGTTTGTCTAAGGGAAGAACATTTCTCAAAATGATCGTTCTTGTTTGCTAAGACCAGCCGAAGTATCAAAGCTCTCACTCGCTTCGGCTTCACACCCCTCATCCGCCGTCATGATCCTGACAGCACTGCTAAAAGAGACAGTCAGCTGCTGTCATCTGTAGAGTGCCGTGTCGCTCTGTTCTGACGCCTGCGGCACCAGCCCCCTCCACGTAGACGTTATCAACCAGCGGCCCGTCCGTAAGACCACCCTCTCGCTGGTGCCCTCCGACCTTCTCTGCCTGGTATATATAGCCTGAGAGGCTTCCAGAGGTCTCCTGGCAGCCAACATGAAGGTCTTACTCACGTTCTGCTTCGCCGTGCCTCTGCTGCTTCTGGCCGCGGCAGGTAAGAGCTTTTCACTTCAAATGTTCAATACTAGTGACTCGTGATGTGCTTTGAGTCGTGGGCGAAGGACGCTTGAAAGACTGTCTTGAAACTTTTTGCAGCAGACAGTTGGAGATCGCATGCTTTCACGCTGGCACAGCATTGCTCATTCTCCTGCAAAATGCTTTGAGACGCTCTTTAGACACCTTTCAGAATGAGCCAAAGACACCAAACGGTGCTTAAAAGTCGTGATGGTCACCAACAGGCCCATGACACCATCTGCTGTCGCCCTGCAACCAGCCGAGCTATTTAAACCCACGAGGTTCAATAATAACTGGACTGTGGATACTAAAGTCGAAACACGACTGTGTAGAGTTAGAAACGATGTGCTAGGACACGCAGAACGTCTTTTTGATTTATATGTGTTCTTTAATAAGCTATTAGAAGGCCGGTTTCTCAATCGAGTTATTTTCGTACGGTCGAGGTTTTTAGCGTCAGCTGTCATGAGGCGTGACACCAGCTGATGGAAAGAGCTCGAGTCTCTTGACCAAAACCTCACGGGGCGACTATTAAAAACTCCCTTTATTCCACGTCTTCACCTTTCCTCGAACACAAAGACATCCTCTACTGTCATTTTGACAGTTCTTTAATCTTATCCGCTCTGAATCTCGTCCTTTGACCTCAAGTCGAGCCCCATCTTTAGCACTCAAACTTCGGCTGAGGGTCCGTTACCCTTCTCCCGTCCTTGGGCTTCTCTCGGGCGGCCGGCGCTCAGGTCCGTCAGGTGTCTAAGATTGGAAGTGGTTCTGTAACCGAACACTGTCCACTATAGATTCCCCGTCGTCCCCCCCGCACAGCTGCTGTCGCCTGACACAATCACTATTTATTTATTCCCAGCCACCGCCGGCCATATAAGGACATGCATTATCTCGGCAGGAGGGCCGCGGCTATCCGTGGCGGTCCGGATTAAGTTGTGAGCGTGGGGTTGCCACGAGTCTCACCTGCCGAGCGATGGGATTTCAGGTGATGGGTACAATTGGCGAATCGAAGTTTGTTTCATTCGTCATTTTTGACATTTTCATCAGTCAATCTTTGACGTGTGGGACGGTTGAGATTTTAAGTTTCATCATTGTGACGGTCAACGTTTGAGTTTCCCAACATACAATGTTTCTTAATAATTCATGGAGTGGTCTTCTATATGAAACCGAATGACATGGATTTGGTCTGATCTCGGCATTTGCACAGAGAGAGCTCTTCCATTGACTGGGTCCAGTTGCTTTGTAGTTGGTCAAAGGTTTCATGACCTAAAGACCTGGCGTGACCATCTGTCCGGCGTCCAAAATATCTCACTTAGCAACATCCAAATATCTCACGTTATATTGCAACCATCATAAATAAAAAACACACTGTATAATAGTAAAATTATTTCCCACAACTATGGATTTGATGCGGTTGCTCATAGAGAGCAAGGGTTCTTCCCACCTACCAGCAATGCTGTACTGCGGATGTGTGGTGCCCCTGCTCTTTAGGGACTCCCTTCTGCAAGGAATTGTGGGATAGGTCGCCAAATACCGAGTCCATAAAAAGAGATAAGGTCATGCAACGTGGCTTTACAGAGACGGGGCATGCCATCAATCCCCTTTACCCCTCTGTCCCATCTGAAATTCTTACCGTGTCCTCATTCTGATACCCACGATGCCTCCGTCCCATTACCTCCCGGATATGATGTCCGACACTCTGCTTTGTTATTTTGTGACACGCTATTAAAAGCTTTGAAGTCAGGGGCTAAAAACGGCAAGTAAGAACCTCGGGAATCCTATCAGACCTGGCTGGTGTTTAGCACAAAATGTTCATTTAGATATTCTGATTGTATAAGGCAATCTAGGAAAGCAAATTTCTGACAAATGTTTGGAAACCGATGTAAATGCTCAGGGCGAGCAAGAGCGTGACTCCGCCCCCCTCAATCTCTCTAAGGCATGTCCCATTGTAGATCTATTTCTGTCATAGAGCTCGCACATGTCTAAAACCTTGACACCTGTTACTATTCGTGTCGCACCGTGATTTACCCTCAACCGATAAAAGTGCAAATCACATTACACGCATCACAGATAGATCTTGTATTCCTTGAAGTACCTACAGTGTCATGCTATTACCATCGAAGTGTCATTGTTTCATGGTGGCGGTTTGTTAGTTTAGCTGTAAAATCCCTCGGCTCACTGAACATGTTGTGCACACCTCTCCATAGCGACTGGTAAACCCTGCGGGCTCACCTCCCTAATCGTGTTCACATTAATTCAATTTACCTCCTGTGTCTGCCAACAGAATATGATCGGGGGGGTTTACCATAATACACTAAGGAACAGACCCATGAGCCGCTTGGAATTAGGCGAGATGGTTTGTACGGCGGTACGACATCGCTAACCAAATATCAACATCTTTGCTTTAAGAGAATAGAGACATTTTGGACGTAATGACAAATTTTCATCCGTCGTTCATCAATCACGTATTTTATGGAATTTGATTAGTCATTAACCTGTTTTCTATTTCGTCATTCTCTCAACATCTGTGATGTGGAAAGAAAGCTCGCTGATTACATTTCACCTCTCCGGTTTCCTCCAGATTGTGTGTATTTGTGTGTTTCAACCAATAAGCTCCGGACTACAGTAGCGTGATGCTGCATTCCAACAGAGTGAGCTATGGCAACAGCTGTGTTTTTCCAAAGCCTCCGTTGCTAGGCAACAGGCTCATTGGACGTCCATCGCCCCAGCGACAGATGCTGCTAGTTTGCGCTTTTGTCCTTCCGTAAAGGGTTCAATTAAATCTCGCCATTGATGGACGTTGTGATTGAAACGAATGTATTCGCTGTCGTGTTGACAAAAGATGAGGTGTTATATTTTGTATTTTATAACAATTATGGCGCTTTATTTCCTTCTTTTTGCACGCATCATGCAAACACTTCATTTGATTATATTTTGTAGTTCATCCATCACCTAACGTTTAAATTTCCACCTTAATGTTTGTTGTCATTGCGTTGTTTAAATGTCCAATGCAATATTGAAAGTACACACAATTATTCCATTAAAAGACTGACAGCAGTTGTTAAATTTGTGCCGGTCGTAGATTTTAGGATGACTCGTTTATATGAATTTTGTGTGAACTCTTCATTTAAATGCCTTCATTGTCCAATCAGGCGGTTGTACTTGGTCTCACCCACTCCATTTTATATCATTTAGTGCAATGTAGTTGTCTAGTAAATCATTTGAAACCCCGAAACACATGAAACAGATCGAGTACACCTGTGGTACCTCACAGAAGGCTGCATTGTTCACATTTCACACGTTTAAACTCCACACCTCGCCTCTAACCTTGCGCTCTTTCAGTGCCGTGCTGAGCTCAACATTACCCTGTTGTATTTTTAGCAGCTTGACTTGGCGAGCGGGGTCCGAGGGGCTCGTGTGCTTTAACCGGCGCGTTGTGTCATCACAACAGGCCTGCAGCCGTCGGTGCTGAGAGCGCCATCTGTTCCTCACTCTTCTCAAGTCTGCTGCCACAATATGGCCGTGCGTTCGGCGGGTCGTGCCTTCAGCTAACTGAAAAAACCTGTGAAGTGCTCGGCAGCACACTTTGACCATGGCTCTTATCTGCTTGTAAAGACAGAAACGGCAATGTGGTAAAAATCACAAAGGGACGACTGTGGAAAATGCGATCTGTGAGATCTTAAGAGAGCAGCATTTGTTTTGCTCGCCACCCCTGTTGGACAGTTTAGCTAATAGGCTAAAGGGACAGTTCACCCAAAAATGTTAATTCTGTCATCATTTGTTCCTCATTTTCAAATCTTGTATACGACACCTTCTTCAGTGGAACACAAAAGGAGATATTTTGAGAAATGTCACAATGGAAGTCAATGTTGTTTGATGATCAACGTTCTTCAAAATATCTTCTTTTGTGTTCTGCAGAAGACAGATAGTGATTTATGTTTACAATTATATGGGGGTGGAAAAATTATTATACGTATTCAAGCTGGGTTGTTTATAGTGTTGGCCTGGTCCTGATGCTGGTTTAGTCAAACTTAGCAAATGTCCCCGGTTGACCTTTCTAGTAAAGTTAGATGACCAAAGAGCCTTTGTTTTAAGTTGTGCCTGCTTGAAATACATTATATTCAGTCAAACAACATAGTAAACATCTTTAAACACATACAATAATAACGAGAAGCATTTGATTCATCATTCAGCGATGTAATTCAACCGGTGGGATGTAAGCAGTTCTGACCCCGTCGAACCATGACTGGCTCACATTCACTGATACATTAAGCAGATGCTGGATGATTGAGCATATATGACTTGAGCTGGTCGAGTTATTTCAGTCAAGGGTCGCAGCCGATAGAAGAGCTAACACTTCCTTAAGCCAGTTTCATATAAGCAAATAAATACCGATGGAAACCCGAGTGCAACAAAAACAAGCTGTTGATCTCGATAGGCCACTAGGGGGATAGAAGCAGGTACTCTTAATGCGGGGCGTGTAATGGAGATTATTGAAAACCAGCTTGATTTGATTCATCTTGTTTTACTGACAATTTCCATTTTGGGGTTTGGTGTGGGTCTCATGTGATAAATGTGATGCTGTAGTTAACCTGGTCTGTAATCAACAAACATCTACCATGTCTATGTTATTATATGGACATTTGAAAATATTTAGCACACAGTTTGACATAAACCTGTGTGTTTTAAAGTTGTATTCCAGATCAATTTTGTAACATTTATCCCATTTTGACCTCTGGAACGCGTGTCCTTCTAGTCCTTAAAAACACTTTTATCCAGCATTGCTTACAGTGCTTCTGTTTCAACTTCAGACCCCTGCAGAAAACTCTGGGATTAATTGTCTGGATCAAAGGCACAATGGCCAAACCTCACGGTTCATTTCTCGCAGAGATCAAACAAGCAGCCTGCCGTTATCAGCCTCTGGCCACACTTTAGACCGATGACTCTTTTAAACACTGACTCGTACCAGAGGCTTTGCTTCACATTAGTAAGGCTCTCTGTCATTTTTTATTTCGCAAACATCCAAGAAGCACCCTGGCATGAACTGTCAGAGCTCTGTGTGGTTATAGATTGTAAAAAAGTTGTTGTTCGTGTGTTCGATTGTCGTTTGACTCATTTCGGTATAACATTACCTCTTTGAGACGACATGGGAGGAAAAATTTAGTGGTGAGAGATACTTGGGCCAAAACAATTTTTGGGAAGTTCATATAGGATTGGTGTTACTTTTTAGTTTTGCCAACAACTGATGTTATAAGAAAACTGTAAGAAAATGCCTGTGGTTTGGGTTGAAGAAGTGAGAATCCGAAAACCTCTAGATATGATTCAGTGTGAATTGCCAGTCCATTCCAGACCAAAAACTGATCAGACAAAAGCGGTTGAACGGGTTAAGTCCCAACAGTTGGTTATATTTAGGATGGTGAGATCAAAGGATCATATCTCTCTTATCAACATACTTCATAATCCCACTATTTGGTAGCCATGTTCCCCCCCACCTAATGAAAGCAGGGAGTCCCCCATATCCTCAACACCCCTGTGTTATCAAACCACGGCCATTGTTTGATCTTACTTTTAGATTTGATCCGCTAATATTATTCCAATCATTCGGCAGTCGCTTGTCAAACTGAGACTTCATTCAACCCCAATCGAGAAACGTGACGAACATGATTGTTTTCTCAATATTCGTTCCTTTAATAGAGATGTCATGGCAGTAATGTACAAGCGAGGCGGCGTTTCTAAATATAAATGTGGAGACACTGCGTCTTCCTCTCTGGTTCCATTTATGTCTTCATTCCTGATAACAGCAGGCTGGCACCCTGAGGCATTGTGGGTAAATGCTTACAAACAGCGATATCATGGCGTGTGTATCAACAGTATGACAATAATAGTACAACGACCTGATGACATGCATGCTGGAATGACAGAAACTTCAGACCGGTTAATAAAGGCAACAGCACAGACGTTCATTCTCAAGGTTAAAAGTTTGAACAAACACTCAAATGCTCAGTTTTGGTGCGCGATGTGTTTATTTTGTGTGTCTTGTGGAGGAGAGAAATGTCTGGTGTGTCTTTATAAGAGGTCCTGCGGTCATATGAAGCTTTTATGAGCTGCTTTGAGGCTTTGTTAAACTCTTTGTAACCCCCCCTGAATACAACCAACATGAAGCCACGAATGACTTTCGATGAATGACCAAATCTGCAGCAATGGGCTTCGATTGAAAGTTGACCATCTGTCTTTTCTTGCGTTCTCTGCAGAGGAGGAAGAAGTCCTGGAATCCATCCTGAGAGACAGATCTCACATCGAAGACACCCTACGGCTCGCAGCGGATGAGAAATCAGGAGATTATGCTGGTAAGGGAGATAAAGCTTGTGTCCTAGATGGACCGTTTCAGTAGACTTTGTACGCTACGTTTATTTCATAATACACGTTTTCATCTGTTAGCTGCATTGCAGAGGTTGCGGAAGATCTACCACAGCTCCATCAGACCCATGGAACAGGCCTACAAGTACAATGAGCTGAGACAACACGAGATCTCAGGTACCCGTGCGTGCTCTCACTAGTTCACATGGTTCACCCCTTCCTCACCATGACATCATTCTTCTCATCTAATCCGGTCCGCCGAGCATCCGAGACATATTAGAAACGATCATATTCTTAAGGAAGAACCCAGAGGTTGCTGTCTCAAAATGTGAGTGTTTTTAGATGGCGATGTTATAATCAAAAACGTTACATCATTTCTATAATTCATTAGCAATGCCTTTGATTGCACAAACATAGACCTGTAATCAATTCTAAAGTGACTTAAATGAGAAAATGGATCATCGTAAATCATTTGATCAGACATGTGGTTCTTTCGTATGGATATGTCCTTTGACTGACAAAGTTCCAGATACACGAGAGCAGATAAATAAATGCCTTTAGGAACCGAGCTGTTATTCACTGTACACACGGCACTGAACTAACAGCAGGAACACAGATCTGAGAGCTGACACATGTGTGCTCCGGCATTCCACAGCTGCGAGAGAGAGAGAGAGAGAGAGAGAGAGAGATAGAGAGAGAGCGAGGGAGAGAGAGAGAGAGAGGAGGATCGAGAGAGAGAGAGATCTCTCTCTCTCTCTTCTCTCTCTCAAGGACTCCATCTGAAAACAATCAAGGGTTTCTCAACAGCCCCCATTTTATATGAGACCTTTATGTGCACAAATGCCTCATGATTCATGAACCTCTGTGTCATTCATTCTGCATCAGTTCTTTATGAGTGACAGCTACTAAACGTATAAATTATGATTTTGATTGATTTCCAGCTACCAAATGCTTAGAAAACAGAGGAATTGAAAACATACAACTTTTATGGTGCCCCTCATGCAGCATCTTTGAAAAGCCCTTCTCTTGAATGTGTCAAGTCTAATAATCACTAAAAGTTAGATTTTCCTTCTAAAATTATATTTCTGATGCTTTTTAAACTTAAGCTTTTATGAAAATGTTCTCTTACAGAAGAGCAAGAAGCGTGCTTTTGTAAATCCACTACATGTATTTCTTTGTAAGTTTGTTTGCTTAACTCCTTTTTAAAATAAATGTGATTCATTTGGAGTGTACTGCAGAGGGCTCTTGTGTTAGGTTGTGTTCTCTGAAGGGAGACTTTCATGGCACCGCTAACCCCTGACAGAAACTGAGATGGGATCACGCTTGCCCCCTTGTGGTTCAGCATGGCATTTAACCTCCTACACTCACCAATAATAGTCTAAACCCTTTCAGACAAGTGAGAGACAAAAACATTCATGAACATTCTGATATGTGATGACAGAAAGATTAAGGTCACAAGACATCTCATAACATTAATCTAATAAGAGGAAATATTGGTTCTGGGTAAATGCCTTTGAGTCCCAAGCTTTAGTTTTGTCCGCCGTGGAGATTAAAGGCAAAAAAAGCTGTAACAAAATAAGTAATATGTTTAGGGAGGTTTATGCTTAGACGTCTAAAGATATTTAAGGGAAGAGTGAATCTCACAAAACACATTTTCTTTGGAACAATTCTTTGTGTTATTTTTCAAGACAACATTTACAAAATCAGTACAACATAAATGCTATACATTTCAATTTGTTCATTTTTATTGGTCATTAATTTATTTTTAGTAGTATTTTTTGCATTACAGTAAAATATTTTTTACACTTTTTTTACACTTTTTTACTTTTCCTTTTGATCTCGGTGAGATGTCTTTAAGACAGGTTTGGTGAGATTTACCTGTTATACATTTTTTATTGTTTTATTTACACTATATTTTATGATCAAATGTAGCTATAATTCAATGTTTATTATTTTTATTATTGATTAATTTACTATTTTATCCAGTCCTACAAAAAAGAAAAAAAAGACAATAAATAGGAACAGGATATTTTGCATAGCGTGTTCATCTCTGGTAGGAAACTGTATCTGGACGTCCATCATAGTTCATCCGCACACATTTCAACTCATATTTTCACAGGAAAAGTGTCTGTAACCTTTCTTTCTTCTTTCTTTCTTTTCTCTCTTTTACACCTCCACATTCTCTTCATCTCTTTCTCCTCCTGCTCCACTTTTCCTCACACTCATCACCTTCATCCTCTCTCATCCTCACATCTGTATCTTCCTCCTGACGTCACACTACCCCCCTTCACTAAAACAGCCTAGCCTGGACGCACGCTGGGGGATTCAGCCACAGGTGGGTATAACGGGGGGTTTCACTGCATGGCACTGCCTGTGTCTCTTCACCCCCTGCAGTGTGATGCCAGCTGCCGCTCATCTGCCCATGCAGATACCATTAGCATTTAAACATGTCCGTAAATTATGTTTGAAAGTCATCAGAATGTAAGGAATTACAAAAGTACACTTTTATAAAGAAAGGTTTGGAGCGAAAGGGACGTTGTGATTCTAGGGAGCATTTTACTGGAGGTCTGGAATATGAATCATAAATATGTTTTGGTTTATTTTTGCCAGAGAAGAAAAAACTACACATTTTAAGTTGGTATATATCTGCTAAAAATGTATAAAGTTAAATTCTAGGAATCACATTCTGTATCAATGGCTTACAAGCTAACCAAGCTAAACTAAATGTGTTGATATAACGGGTTTGCATGTGACTAGTCATGTCGTGGGGTGTCAACAAATGTAAACGGGTACTATATAGACAGTGCATTTATGTGATATATATCTGATAAATGAGTAAATGTTTTGCATGTGTGATCCTCAGTTGGGGGGGTTATGTGACATAAGAATAAGATGCCATGTCAGTTTCCCTTCATATACAAGAACTCCATCATTCCCACGTTTGGGCATCTTAACATCATCTTTAAGCAGATGAAAGTCAAAATCATTCAAATTTAGCAAAACATGTGCGATGTATGATTTGCATATTTGCATTACGCTTTAATTTGCTCCTGCACAAATGATTGTATTGTGATCGCTTCACCTGCAACTTACATTAATTCTATAACACGTTTGCATTGTTGCAAAGCAGCAGTACTGAGCCTTTTATTAAATTAATTTAATTTACACTGTATTATTGGTGTGCATTTTTAAACTGTGTAACTCGGGTCCATTTTATCGTATCGTTGTGATTTATGCACATTATGGCACTTTAGATTTGTTGCTTTTGGTTGTGAATGTAGATGCTGACAGTGATTGAGCTCACAGATCAGAGTCGAGCTTAATTCTCTCTCTGTTGCTTTAACAGCCGCTTTCTTCAACTTGCTCGCACAAATGATCTGGAAACTTGCATTTACATGCAAGAGATTAATTTACTTATTTGAAGAAGAAATTGGACAGTCCTCTAATCTGTGTCTCGTTTTTCAGTGTGATGTGATGTAATAAATTCAAGAGGAATTTATTATAAACAGTATGTCATTTGGTCAGACTGACATGATCGGATTTTCAGTGTTTGAATCAAAGGAACGAGTCTTAAAGGGATAGTTCGCCCAAAAATGAAAATTCTCTCATCATTTGCTCACCCTCGTGTCATTTCATACCTGTATAAATTACTATGTGACTTCTGATGAAGATATTTGGAAGAATGTTCAAGTCTGTGACATCATTGACTGCCATAGTATAGGAAAAATTAAATGGTAGTCAAAGGTGCCCCACAACTGTTTGTGTTGCTAAATTCTTCAAAATATCTAACTTTGAACGTAGGAACAACAAAATGTACAATCTTTTTTTCCTACTATGATAGTGGATGATGTCACAGAACTGAAAAAAATTGCTAACATTCTTACAAATATCTTTCTTTGTGTTTAACAGAATTTATATAGGTTTGAAACTTATTTGAACATCCCGAGGGTGAGTAAATGGTGACATCATTTTTATTTTTGGGTGAACTATCCCTTTAATCCCAGAAGTATGAGATGAGTAAAGAATAGTCATATTTATGAATTTGTGAACATCTGATCACAAACTAAAACCAGTGATTCTTGGGATTCAGATTTTTTGTTTAGGTGTAGAATGCGCACATTTGCAGGAATGTTTGCAGTGGCGCTGAGCAATGCTGCATGTGACATTCATAACACCCGCCGCCTGCTGAGCACAATCTCTGCTCACCCATTGTGAATGTGCAATTCAATGTGATTGACTGTTTGTCTTATGAACGCCAGTGAAAGAAAAATGTCAGAAAAACCCAACCGCCACCACACATTGTGAATCACTGTCAAGCGCTGAAATTTTAACACTTTCATTAAAGGGATAGTTCACCCAAAAATGAAAAGTCTGTCACCATGTACTTACCTTAGAGTTGTTCCAAATCTGTATACATTTCTTTATGTAGGAAATTCCTATAATGTTCTCCCATAGAGGAAAAAATACACTGGTAGTCAAAAGTGCCCCAGAACAATTTGCTGTACTACATTCTTCAAAATATCTTCTTTTGTGTTCAACAGAGTAGTAATTTTTCCTACTATGGGAGTCAATGGGGTCGAGATCTGTTTGGTTATAAGCTTTCTTCAAAATATCTTTCTCTGTGTTCATCAGAACAAATAAATGTATACAGATTTGGAAAGTATCCCTTTAACGTTAAAATTGCTTTAAACATATGATTTTGGTAAACCAGCTACAAACAATATGCTGACTGAGAAGATTAGCACAATATACAATTCAATTCATGCCGATATAAACCTAATCATTGGTGTATATACTGAATACGATGACATTTGCCGGCTAGCAGAACAAAAGCTTCTCTGGTGTTGACATATGTTTGGTGTTTTGACTTTTCCGTACTCAACTGTTCTCTCTTGTTTTATTCTTCTCTCGTTGTTTCTCAAACAGACGGAGAAATCACCTCCAAACCCATGGTGCTGTTTCTGGGACCCTGGAGTGTGGGCAAGTCCTCCATGGTCAACTATCTGTTGGGTCTGCAGGACACTCCGTACCAGCTGTATACAGGTAAACAATCCACGTAGAGAAACAGCAAACAATTTAAAGGTCCTGTGTGTAATTATGTTAGAGGATCTATTGACAGAAATGCAATATAATATACATAACTATGTCTTCAGAGGTGTATAAAGACCATACATAATGAAGCGTATGAGCTATTTCTATCTAGATACACCACGGGTCCCCTTGGATGGATTTCACCATGTTGTTTCGACAGTAGCCCTAAACGGACAAACTACACGTTTCATAAATACGTGATCTCCTTCGGCAAAAAGCGAAAACGTAACAACATCTTAGTCCTGTGTCGGCTACCGTAGTGCTGCGAATGGGAGGGGTGGAGTGAGCAGTTGGTTGCAATTTGCAAATGTCACCACTAGATGCCGCTAAAACCTCCACATTACTCCTTTAAAGGATTTCTGATGCTCCCCATGGGCTTCTGAACATCATCCAGTACCTCAGAGATTACGTATTTTTGAAGGCTAACCCAGAAGTAAGCGCCACACTGATTCCCTCGACAGAAAGCCGATGGATTTTTCCCATAGACTTTTGGAAGATCGCAAAAAATGAGCTCTGTGATTAACAAAGGTTTATGATGTTTACATGTTTTGTCTATCAAGATAATCTTTTACATTTACATTTATGCATTTGGCAGATGCTTTTATCTAAAGCGACTTACATTGCATTATCCTATACATTTATACATAGGTATTTGCAATCCCCTGGGATCGAACCCACGACCTTGCTTGTCAAAGCACTGCACTTACCACTGAGCTACAGGAAAGCTATACAAATGAACACCACATTTGTTACTTTTGAAGCCGAAATACAATCGGGAGAAGTAAAAAGCTAACACGATGCAATAAACAGACTACACTTGAGGTCGCTCGATATCAACGTCACCACCACCAAGCCTCCGACAACTTTTAAGTATTAAGTATTTTATTCCCTATTAAGTAATCACTCTGTGAATGAATCCGCATCTACGTTTGAGAGATCTGTGCCCATGTTGCATTATTTGTGAGCTTTATATGCAGGCTGACGTATAACGTCCCCACCAAAGGAAATAGTTGCTTTTAGCAACTTGTTCGCAACCGCCATTTTTAAGACACAATAAGGCTTTAGAAAATTCACAAGCGGGTTACAATTGGTGTATTTTATGTCATAGAATAAAACGTGAAAATATCAAGAGGTTTTGTTCTACGCAGACCTTATTTCCGGCGATTTCCAAAACCCATTCAAAGAACCCATAGACTTTGGAGCGATGGAACCGGAAGTCCTAAAATGCTAACTCGCTTCCAGGTTATCCATGCAAAAATACATCTTCTCTGAGCCTCCCTATTTGGGTTTGAACTTTAAGCACTGTATAATTAAGTTGGTTAGATGATAAATACCTCTGTTTGGATTATTAGTTTTTTCTAATGTATCTTATATTTGCTTCTCTAATCAGTCTTCTGTTTCTCCAGGTGCTGAGCCCACTACCTCAGAGTTTACAGTCATCATGCACGGAGAGAAGATCCGTACGGTTGAGGGTATCGTCATGGCTGCCGACAGCTCTCGCTCCTTCTCCCCCCTTGAGAAGTTTGGCCAGAACTTTCTGGAGAAGCTGGTTGGAATCGAGATGCCCCACAAGCTCCTAGAAAGGGTGACGTTCGTGGACACGCCTGGAATCATTGAGAACCGCAAACAGCAGGAGAGAGGTAACGTTAATCACAGCTTTAAAACACTGAAATGCAAAAACACACATCCCCCATAACTCCTTTCCTGTCTTTCCCATTTCTAGGCTACCCGTTCAACGACGTGTGCCAGTGGTTCATCGACCGCGCAGACTTGATCTTCGTGGTGTTTGACCCCACCAAGCTGGACGTGGGTCTCGAGTTGGAGATGCTCTTCCGGCAGCTGAAAGGGCGAGAGTCTCAGATTCGCATCATTCTCAACAAGGCCGACAGCCTGGCCACGCAGGACCTCATGCGCGTCTACGGCGCCCTCTTCTGGAGCCTGGCGCCCCTCATCAACGTCACCGAGCCCCCCCGCGTCTACGTCAGCTCCTTCTGGCCCTACGACTACGCCCTCGAAACCAGCGTCGAGCTCTTCAAACGGGAAGAAATCTCCTTGCTGGAGGACCTCAACCAGGTGATCGAGAACCGACTGGAGAACAAAATCGCCTTCATCCGTCAGCACGGCATCCGCGTCCGCATTCACGCCCTCCTGGTGGACCGCTACGTGCAGACCTTCAAGGACCAGATGAGCTTCTTCAGCGACTCCGAGCTGGTGTTCAAGGAGATCGTGGAGGACCCCGACAAGTTCTACATTTTCAAGTCCATCCTGGCCAAAACCAACGTCAGCAAGTTCGACCTGCCCAACCGAGACGCGTACCGCGACTTCTTCGGGATCAACCCCGTGAACAGCTTCAAGCAGCTGTCCGCCCAGTGCTCCTACATGGGCGGCTGTCTGCTGGAGAAGATCGAGAAAGCCATCACCCACGAACTGCCCGCCCTGCTCAGCAGCATCAACTCCGGCAAGAACCCGACCATGTCCTCCTGCGAGGCCACAGGATGCGGGGAGAAGCCCAAGAACCGCTACCGGCGAAACTGAGAGAAGAGCACGAGGTGGGAGGGAGACTGTGGAGGAGAGAGAGAACGCGAGGAGGAGCCAAAAAAACCAAGACGGAGCAGTGGAGCTAATCCTGCCCCCGCTGCAGGTCCGTTTCAGTGGAGTCGACCGAGATGGATGTAATGGGACTTTTATTTTCTTCAGACGAGTGAAGAGGTTGTGTGTGGGGGTGTTTGAGGGAAGGGGATTGTGGGATACCGGGTGGAGGGAGGTTTTGAGGCGGAGTTTCTTGTGAATGTGAGGAGAGTTCACCAAAATAACTCTTCTTCTTTCCGCGCCACTTTTATAAACTGCAGTTTTCGGAGGGAAAATGTGTACGCATGGGATGACAAAAAATGGCTGACACACACTTATAAAAATGTAAAAAATAGTAAAAATAAAATGTTGTGAGACTGAAAATGGGTATCCGCTGCCTTGGATGTGAAATATGAACGTTTCCTTTTAGATTTTGTATCCAAAAAACGAAGGTTGTCTTTTTTAAAACATAGCCTATATTGACAGTAGATTATAAAGTCATGTTATACACACTTTTGCCTTGATTTATTTACTTCAAATAGTAACTATAGATGATTTTTCTCTTGTCTGTGATATTGATAAGCTAAATCTTTGGGTTTTACGCCGTAAAAAGCATTACACTTTTCCACCGCATCCCAGATAGCACACTCCATCTGGTTTACGTCTATTTGACGTCTGCAAGACATCTGCAATACGTCTTGGAGACGTCTGTACGTCTGTAATACGTCTGCTAAAGATCTGGCGATCTGGAAAACATCTGCTGTGTAAAATCATCTGCTAAACATCTTAGAAAGAGCAGCTTTACATCCATTCTAAATCATAAACATCTTACAGACATCTTATAGATGTCTATATGCCGTCTGACAGCAGACGTCTTCGAGACGTATTGCAGATCTATGAGCAAACTATGTATTGCAGATATAAATCCAGACGTCAAAAAGACGTAAGCCAGATTTGCTGCTATCAGGGATGTTTAGAACAGTGATGATTTCTCTTGCACATTTCCATTTACTCGCATTGTTAACGCCAGTCTATCCAGAATTCCACGCTTTATAGCCAGGTCTTATTCAACGGTTGGGGTTTGTTAGAAAAAATAATGACTGTTACCTCAGAAAGCTGCCTTTTTCTAAGCTTCAAGCTTTTTGCGCCGGTTATGATTTATGGTGAGTAAAAACACACTTTGTAGACCTCTGTGAAAAAGGGGCAACAGTTCCCATCCACCGGAGCGATTTACAAGAGCAATAAAAATGTTGTTAACACGAGTTGTCTGTTTATTTGGAGCTGGGACTCGGATCTCTTCGGTCCGGTCTCAGTTAAATATCAGGGCCGCTTCGTTTTATTCCCGTCCCCAGAAATAAACACGGGATGAATCCTAGATAAAGACTTTTACTGTTGCAGGTAAGACGCCAAAGTCATCAGATCCGTTGAGATTGAAAGATCATTGTGATCTTTAATAATGCAGCGAGTTCTAGGAAGCGTGCACACTATTGTCCTGAAGAGAAAATGTCCCATCCATTGAAGTTGCACAAGTTGTCCACTAGAGTGAGCACGAAATGAGAAGAGTTGCATCACATTCATCACACAATGATGAGGTAAAAGAAAATTGTGCAAGAGGTGTTTGGAAAGGGAGGTGAATAAAATACTGACTAAATCTGAAATAATCTTTACATGCCCATGTGACTATGTAGCTACAGGTTATGTTGAAAGATTAATTATGATTCTGCTATCATTTATGCACTCATGTGATGAAAACCAGTACACGTCTCTTTCTTCAGTGGAACACAAAAGAAGATATTTTGAGAAATGTTTCAGCGGCTTTGTGTTCATACAATGGAAGTTTGATTATCAACATTCTTCAAAATATCTTATTTTGTTTATGCAGAAGAAACAGGTCTGGAATGAAATGGGGGTGAATAAAACATGACAGAATTTGTATATCATTTGGGCAAACAGCATCATACGTTTGATATAAAACCTCTTCAGAAGTGTGACTTGGAGGTGTGTCAGGTGGGCAGCAGACCCTCCCGACCCTCTCCAGACACACATTCAGCTTTGACCATTCAGGCATGAAACACCAATTCAATCCAATTCCTAAAAGATGAAATCACTAGTTCTCATTAAATATCCTTTGTTCCTCAAAAATACGTCACACTATTGAAATAAAATGAGTTATGAATTTAATGAACATGTGTCTATCAGGTCCCTTTATTGTATTTCTTTATGCTTCCTTTTTACATACTGAATAAAACTCAGGTTCTGTTAAAGCGAATGTGCAGCACGTTGCATTCAGGAACAAAATGAATCCAATGTCTCCTAGTCAAATGTTATCAGTCCTAATGTCTTTATAATGGCACGTGGCCGTCTGTGTGCGCGAGGACACAGTCCAGCGATCACATCTTTCAGACTGAGCTATAATCCCCCCGGAGCGAGGGAACCCCCTGAACATCACGATCCTCCTGAAGAAACATATAAACGTTCATATTTACCCATGTCACACTGAGGTTTCCCCGGTGCTCGCTCGTGATTGGAGAAACAGGTATGGAAACTGCATTGCACCATCACACAGAGTCGTGACTTGAACTCCGAGAGCGAGGTATAGTTTACTGTAAAAGAGGATTGTGTAATGTTAAAAAGAGTTTTTCAATGCTGCATATTAAGAAAACAAGTATGGGGTAAGTTTCACCACAAAATGTGCTGAAAGAGAAATGAGGCTTACCCGGAAAGAGTTGTTTTTTTGTTGTGGTTACGGTCTGTGGTTTCCTATGAAAGTTCAGCTAAAAATGTTAATTCAGCCATTTATTCACCCTCATGTGACTCCAAACTTCCAGACTTTCTTTCTTCTGCAGAACACAAAGGAGGATATTTTGAAGAATTTTGTGTAACCAAACATCGGTTCCCATTGACTTCCATTTCATGGACACAATACACTGGTCACATTTCTCAAAATACCTTCTTTTGTGTTCCACAGAATAAAGAGTCATACACGACTGTATCAACACATTGTTTTCTTTTTGGCACATGGACAAACAGATTCACCTGGTTTAGCCAAAATTTGGTTTGTGTGTGAACTGATATCTGCAGGTCTTTAATGTTAAAAGCAAACCTGGTTTACCCAAATAATTAAGCATGAGTGGTTTGTTTACCATGCACAGGATGTCCTGACCATCGCTCGGATCCTCTCTTCTCAGGAGACGGACACAGGTGCAGTTCTCCGGGGAATTGCTTTGATTCTCTCTTTCTGAGGTTTGTAAGCATCTTAGCCTCACATTGACATCTAATGACGTTGATTCAGTTGAACTCCAGCATGCTTCACACACAACCTAAAGAGTCTATTAATTAAAATATGCGGATTATAGATGAATGGTTTATTTTGGGAAACATTTCATAAACTGGGATCAACATTTCATTATTAAATTGGAGGATTGATCAACCCATCTGTAATCTCTAACACAAATAACCATAAAGGCAGACAGACAGACAGACAAATAAAGAATTTGTCTGACATGGACCTCGGTTTGACAGCTGTGTGTTCCCCTGCATTACACGTCACGTTGATTGAACCCCCACCTCTACGACAGCTCTCGGCGACGCGCTTCAGCGCCGGAGACGCGCCCCGACGCGCACACTGCGGTTTGAGAACAGCCCGCTTCCATGTGCCTGCGTGCTCGCCTCCCTTGTATTTTCCTCTCTCCGGAGCGCGCACGCACCGCTTTATCTCCACCTCTGATTTATTCCGGCGACTGTTGGACGCGTACAGACAGACACCCGTCAGATGGACGCTGGAGATGGAGATTTGGAGATGGTGTAACGCGCACTGGCGCACCGGAGCAGCCGAATACACACAGCCATGAAGCGTTCAAACGAGCGGCGGTTGTCAGCGGTGACAAGCTGTCTACTGACGGAGAACCCGGCACGGAAAACGGTCTTTGGATCTCGGGGGGAACGCTGCCCGTGGAAATGATTCCTGAAGCGAAACCAAAGACGCATTTCATCACTGTGAGTCTGTGGAAGGAGCAGAAGGGAGAGGATCTCTCTGCATCGCAATAAGAGAAACTTACACGACTTCTGGTAAACATGGGGAAATGGTTTCATGTGTGAAGTGCAGAAGTTTTACATGCGTAAAGATGCGCGTGAACCGGTTTTAAAGCGCCACTTGAGTACCTGACGGACGTTTGGGAATTGAATCGGCATCAGTGGGAATTGTGTGGATTAAAGTTTTCGTTTTTATCCCTCAGTCATATATGCGTTGTTATTTGTACGTTGTATTTAATGCGTATTTAAAACGCATGTGTGATCTAAAGTGACAATTTGGGAAGATCGAAGGACCGTCTGAGGGAATAGTTTCCTGTCAAGCCCTTTAACGGGCGTCACTGTCAGAAATGTTGTTTTTATTTCACTGCATTGCTGTGCCGTCTGTGGTCAGTGCGAAAGGACGCGGAGTTTCCAATGAACGCGCACAGTGCATGTGAGAAACAAAAGAGGGCGGAAGGCTTATTTTTAGGAAACCGGATTGAGTTTTTTTGAGCTTGTGTGTGTTTTGGCTAGTGTAGATGCGCATTGTTTACCAAGAGTTTCAGTCTGGAAGCTTGAGGTGACGTTTCAGTTTTTATTTATTGTTATGCTCTGCTGGAATGGATACGAGTAATGCCTTTGCATTAATGCTGACAAGCCTTTAAACGTGTACCCTTCGTGTGGACGCTTTTTCCTTTGCAATGAAAGAGTTTGGGTCAAACTGCATTTAAAAGTAGTCAAAAGCACCAGTCCCTAATTGTGTGCTTTTATTATGTAATGCTGGTTTTTCAGTGAAAGAACTGGATTCACTTGTATTAAATAAAACGGGTTGGATAAGGAAGGACAGAAGAGCTGGCAGAATGTGCTACTGACGTCAGGAGGTGAAATAAGCAAGTTAAAAAGCTGGAACTTCTCTGTATCTAGACGCCAGAGCTATTCGGCCCATTTTCCCATCCTGATTCTTTTTTTCCATACAAACAGCATTTTTTGTTCTATCCGTCTCAGCTCGGGTTTGAGAACCTCATCATGGCTTCTCCGCAACATCAACAACTGCTGGTTCACAACAGCGAGGTGAGCTGCGATTCCAGTGGAGATGGGCCGCTGTCGGTGCGTCTCAGCGGCACTAAAGCTCACAAACAGCAGCGCGGGAGTCTGGGGGCCAGTGCCATGTGCAGCATCTTAGGGGGCTCCAAACACTGCAAGTACAGCATCTCGTCCAGCTGTAGCTCTGGAGACTCTGGCATCCGCAAACCCATGTTTAAAGGTTTGCGGACTCAGAGGAAGATGCCACAGCTGTTTGAGAGGTCTGCCGGGCCCTTTTGGAACCCCAAGTTTGACTCGAACATTCTGGAGGAGGCCTGTCGCGAGCGCTGCTTCCCCCAGACGCAAAGGCGCTTCCGCTGCGTGCTCTTCTACCTGGCCGCCGCCAGCCTCCTCTGGGGAATGTTCTTTATCGCTAATGCTGATCGATGTAAACAGACTGCCTTTTTTGTTACCCACTGCATCTTTCCTCCTCCTGTGCTGCCTCCTGTTTGTCTTCACTTTCACCAAGTTCTACGCCCGCTGCTACAACCAGGCCTCGCTGCTGCTCATCGTGGTCACGTTTGCCCTCACGCTTGCACCGCAGGTCCAAACTTCAGGCTTCAGTGACTTTAGTGTTGATCCCATGAAGGTCGAAGACGACACGGATGATTTCAGTGGTGCAGAAAGTGGAAATCTCACTTTTGAAAGCCTCGCCGGTGGGGCCACTGTGGCTCCGTGTATGTCACCGGTCGGTACCTTCTCTCTTGGTATGGAAGTGCTTTCGTTGCTCTACAGTTTCCTCCATGTCCGTCTGTACGCCTCACTCCTGCTCGGTTTGCTCTACTCTGTGCTCTTTGAGATGCTTGGCTGGATGCACTTGTTTCAGGGCGACGGGTGGAGCCGCTCTTCTGAGGAACATTTGGAAACGCTGTATTGGCTGATTCCAGGTAGAGCCATCTTGCATCTCTGCGCTCACATCATCGGTATCCATCTTTTCATCATGTCCGAAGTGCGCTCGCGATGCACGTTCCTCAAGGTCGGCCAAGCCATCATGCACGGGAAGGACTTGGAGGTGGAAAAGGCCCTGAAGGAGCGGATGATCCACTCCGTGATGCCTCGCCGGGTAGCGGATGAGCTCATGAAGCAAGGCGACGAAGACAACGACAACTCGATGAAGCGGTACTCCACGGGGGCGGCGATCGCGGGCGCCTCCAGCCCCAAGAGTGTCAAGCGCAAGAAGACGTCCATACCACGCGGTCAGATCATCTTTCGACCGTTCAACATGAAACGCATGGAGCCTGTCAGCATTCTCTTCGCCGACATCGTGGGCTTCACCAAAATGAGCGCCAACAAGTCGGCTCACGCTCTGGTGGGACTTCTCAATGACTTATTCGGCCGCTTCGATCGTCTGTGTGAGCTCACGTGCTGTGAGAAGATCAGCACGCTGGGAGACTGTTACTACTGTGTGGCCGGTTGTCCCGAACCACGTGAGGACCACGCCTACTGTTGTGTGGAGATGGGGCTCGGAATGATTCAGGCTATTGAGCAGTTCTGTCAAGAGAAGAAGGAGATGGTGAACATGCGTGTCGGCATCCACACGGGCACGGTGCTTTGCGGGATTCTCGGCATGAAGCGCTTTAAGTTTGATGTCTGGTCCAATGATGTCAACCTTGCCAATCTTATGGAGCAGCTGGGGGTTGCTGGGAAGGTGCATCTGTCTGAAGCAACCGACAAGTTTCTGGATGACCGGTACCTGCGGGAGGACGGGCGAGTCATGGAAAGAAACGGACCGAGCGTGGTAGCAGATCAACTTAAAGGTAAGATTTTTGTTTCGTAAGTGTAATGCAGCGTGAGAGATCTGTATATGAACATGTTTCTTCTCAAATTGGCTCTTTAGTACACTCTAAAAAATGCTGGGCTGTTTCGACCCATGGTTGGGTAAAGTACTGACAAACTCAACCTTTGGGTCATAAATTGAAACTGAAAATGTCCATATTTCACCCAACTATGGCTTGAAACAACCCGGCTGTTTTTTTCTAAGTGGAGTGATGCACTTTTGGCTCATCTTGCTTTTAAAACATGATTTTCATTTGTCTTTGTCAGTCTGTGTATTGTTGATGTATTTTGGCCTTTTGTTGAAACCTCTGATTTCTCTTACATCAGGTTTTTTGAGCAGGTGCTTTGTTCAGTCGCACGGTCTCATTGTTTCTTCACAGCCTTCAAGATGTGATTCATGTTGGAGATTTGTGTGTTTCTTGAAAAAGGAGTGTGATTTCTCTATATCCCTTCATGAATTCTTATGAAGAGGCTAATCTGTTGCATACTTTGTGTGTTGCACACATTTTCTTTGTTTGGTTTGGAAAAATCTAGACTTGCCAAGTTGCCAAGTATTTAGGGACATTTACCCAGGGAAAAACATTATTTCTTAGCTGTCGCTCTTTCCTAGCTCAGGAGATTAGAGGGAGATCTCCGTTGTGTCTCATTTTAGTATCATCGTAGTCAGATGTTTCTAATAAAATTGCTTATGAGAAATCAAAATTAGACTATTGTTGAAATATATGGAGCTGTAAAATGAATGTAGTGTTGAGGTAAAATAATCTGGATTTGGGTCAATTTGATGAGAAATGTTTGAGTTCATATTGAAATCTTCAATAATATTGACTTTTGATTACAGATTTTACAAATCTGAGCTCATTTGGAAACTCTAATGACGGAGCCATTTGTGAGATTTCTGACTCTTTCACGGGAGAAATATCTGAGACGCAGATGAGACTACGGCAGAACTTTACATTTGCATTGTTACGGAGAAATCATTTTTGATATTGCGGAAATCTCGTGTGATTTCTCTCTCGTCTTTAGGGCTTTTGACCGATTAATCACGATTAATCGATTAATCGCGAAAGTTTGTGTTTACATAATATATGTCTGTGGGGTGTGCATATTTATTTTGTATTTATAAACACATAAACATACACATGTATACATTTCGGATATATTTGCATGTATATATTTTTATTTATATATAAATTAAAAAATATATAAACATTTACTCATTTTTATTTTTTCTTAAATACATACATGTATGAGTATGTTTATAAATACAAAATTAATATGCACACTGATCAGACGTATATTATGTAAACACACATTTTTATTCTGGATGCGATTAATCACGATTATTTGTTGAACAGCTTTATTATTAGTATCTTTTCTGCATATATGCAGTAAACTTGTTTATGCAAATTATTCTGTACTTTTCTGTATACTTGAGCTCAATACTTGGGGTTTGAGTGATATTGCCCTAGTCGTATATAATATGAATTTCTCAGTGTGGTATTAATCTTTTCAGGTGTAATTATGTTAAATAGATCCTCTCATGTAATGAGGAACTCCACACTGTAATTAATAGGAAATGCAATTTCCCTTTTGACAGAATTGATAACAGGTTTGACTAAATCTCTTCACATAGAAAAGCACACTGTTCGTATGAGTGCCTGAGCAGTTTAACTCAAATGTCTTGGCGTCTTCTTGATAACTGACTTACTGAATTCAGCGGGTAGCAGAAATCTCCGAGCTGTCACAGCATCATCACCGCAGCTGCCCCGGCTGGTACAGGAGGGCAAGTGGAAATGATGCTGTGACTGTCGCCCTTGAGAATCTCACTCCGTTTTGCCAGCACGTCCCCTCAACCAAAAGTCGAATTTTTCCTTCTGCCCCCGTTCAGAGAGGGTAAATGGCTTCCTTAAAACGTCCCCACGGCATGTGTTTCTAAACATCTGTCAGTTTTATTTCTTTCGTTCCTTATCTCTCGTCTTTTCACTTCCACTCGCCTCCGCTGAGCCTTTTCAGTGAGTATCTTAAGTGATTTTTTTCCCTTCGCTTTTCACCGCGTGACTCATAACAGTACAGCAAGGGCAGTAACATTGCATAACAACATTTCAGTTTCTAACACCACTCAACTCTCCGCTGAATTCACTCGCTCTCGTTTCTCTCGGTTAAACTGGCACGCCCATTATGCTTGAAGCTGTAAAGGATGACGTTCGTTCGTAATTCATCAACAAAATGATTTTCAGGGCAACGTTCTCTCCCGCATATCTCGGATACACTCGATCGCCCCTCTCCAAGCACTCAAACCTCGTTTTTTCTCGCCCACTATGTGCAGTTTTTTCCACTTTGACGGCCTTTTGGACTCGTGTGCTGTATTCAGTCCAATACGCAGGATTTGTCTTTCTCCCTGTGGATTTACAGGCCGAGTGAAAGAGCTCTCCGTCAAGACTAGAGACGTGTAGAAATCTTCCAGCCGCTGCTATAGCAGCATCAATCACAGACGCTTGTGTGGAAACCTGGCAGACCTCAGACTGGAAACTGTCCAGATATCAAGTCATTCACACCGACATGAACACTGATCACAAACTGAAGCCTTCCTTTTGAAGCTGATGTTGTTTTAGACATTTAGTTCACCAGCTGGGTCTTTTGATTTAGCCTACTATTAAGATAAAGTAATGGAAATTAAACGCAACTAAACAAGCCCACTAGGGTCATTTTCTGCTGTGCGGTACAGTTCTATTTTCCCATAATTTGTGTTAATATACTGGGTAAATATAAACTCAATATTCTTGGGAAGCATGTTGTTGAACAAAGGGGTGAATTTCTGATCATTTTCACAGATGTTGCGGCTATAAAGTCACTTATGCAATGAAAAACCAGTGACTTATAGGGGTGACTTATCAGTGATCAAATAGTGAGCATGACTTTTGTCTTTCTCTGCCATTTGAGTGGATGTATAAAAACATCCGTTGCATTTTGAAATGGAACTGGCAGCAGACTGACAGTGAAAGGGGAGGAGTTAACGGATGCTCCGCCCAAGCCGTCTAACATATGTCATTTAAGACTGAAGTTTCAGATTTTAACTGGATTATGAGGCCACACGATTTTTTAAAAGAGAATGACCCACATTGATAAACTATTTACAATAAACGCTGCAAGATTTCATGAAAAAATAGGCAATGTCGTTTTTAATTTTACTGCGACTTTAATCATAAAACCTTACTGTTTTATATTTAAAAGAGTCTTATATATTAGTGTTTATATAATAGCATATTTGAATCACTTTTTTAAATGTAAAATACATTTTTATTTGCAAACCGTTAGGTTTCATGCTGCGTTGTCACGGGAACATGCTAGCTGAAGAAAATGAGGAAATTACGCCGCAGTTGGTTCATTTGCCAAGTGCATTCCAAACGTCTATGGCACGCACAAAATAAGATATTTTGAAAAATGTTGGTAACCAAAAACATTGAATACTTTTGTATGGACACAAAACCAATGCAAGTCAATGGGGACCGGCGGTTTTTGGTTACCAACATTTTTCTAAATATATGCGTTTGTGTTTTGCAGTAGAAAGAAAATCACACAGGTTTAAAATGACAACAGGGTGAGTAAATGATGACAGAATTTTCGTTTAAAGGTGAATTTTTCCTTTTATCTAAAATGTTTTTTGCAAACTGGCTTCATATTGACATCACACCCCCCTTACAAAAAGTAAGTACTTTTAAGTGTACCCTCAGTAAACTTTGAGTACCGAAATCTACCTTAAAACTGTTTTATTTAGAAGTCTATAAAAAGTAGACCTTTCTTAATTTTTTATTTGAAAGAATTATACTAATAGCACAGCTGAATAAACATATTCTTTGTAAGGATGCAGGAAGTCATTGACATCATTTTGGGCAAGAAACAACCGCAGGATGTTTCCAAAATAGATTGTCATGTTTTGCAGTATGAGTTAGTTTTTTTTACCCAATAATCTGATAATGTCACACAACCTTTAGATTAATAGAAACTCTAAATTCTTCATCCGGCAATTTCTAACTTTCCTTGTTTTCTAAAGGCGTCCAATTCATTTTATGATGTTCATTCTGTAAGTTATCTATCTTATCTTTTAAGTGCTTGACTTTGATGAGTTAAAATTAATATATATGTATATATAAAACATTTGATATATTATTAAATACACTTATTTTTGTTTAAAAGGTTCTGCACAGCATGAATGACCCGTCTCCAATCTTTAACACAAGCGGTGGGCAAAATGTGGACAAGAATAATATAAACGTATTCAGATATTCTGACCTCGAATGCTCTGGCTGTGAAAAATGGCTTCAGGTGCAAGTGTTGAATAGGTTGTGACAAAGAACCGCAGTCCGTCTTATAAATAGCAAAAGTAAGAATTGTCATAACTGTTGCCCTGGATAGAAGAGACGAGACGCCGCATTGCCCCGGGGAGGAGACGAGACGGCCTGTGTGTTTGGTGGCGTCTTGCAAAACAAATTCATTGCTTCCCGATGGGAAATTAAACCTCTTGTTGCCTTTTTTAATAACCCATGTTCTTTTGGGAGCATGTACTGTAGCATGTACCTTTTAGCATGTGTTCTACATTTTATCCCCCGTAGTTCTTCCGACATCCCACCGCGTGCGTGTGTGTCGGCCCCTGTTGTGTGCGGTGATCATTTGTGTGGAAATGAAGCTATTTTTAGCCGTTTCCCTGGAAAGTGCCTGGCTGTGTCTCGGTTCTGTGGCGGTTTCAGAAAATGATGACACCCCCCTCAACGCCCCACAGCCCAGACAATCATTCTGTCAGACGTTTACGTTCCCGCTGATGAAAAAATGTGGGTCATAATTTTGTGGTCCACATTTCTAACGCGTGTTAGACAAAAAGACCTGTGCCACACACCCAGAGAATAATGTCATTGCTCACACGCGTCTCATTCTCAGGAGATTTGGAGTTCTCAGTTGCGTGAGTATCAAGTTAGTCGCAGATGTTTCTTCTAAAATTGCTCAAAATAAAATTGAATCGAAGGGTGTTAAGGTGTAAAATAAATGTAGATTGTATAGGCGCATTTGGGTTAAATTAAATGTTTATTTGAATTTTTTCTCCTAGCCCACCCCAGTAACAACGCCTCAGCCAATGGTGTGCGTTTTTGGGCGGGACTCAGTTTAACCAGCCAATGAGGGTGCATTTGCTGCTTTCTATCTTCTAAAAATCTCATCATATTCAGAATCATATTCTGGTCTCGCATCCATCTATCACTTAATTCATTTGTTTCTGGTGTGTAATGAATTACGCACCAACATTTAATTACTGTTCTGGGCTTCGAGCGAGAGTAACGGTGATGCATGCGCTTTTGCAATTCCATCTTAATGTAAAATTGATTTTAGCCCGGCCCGTATCATTCACGCTCCATTTCCACACGCGTGGACTCCTCTTTTGTCTCCCTTCTTCAGTATCTTCAGTGGAGCTTGTAGAGACCCAGTAGGTCAGATTTTTCCATTATACGTTGACATTTAAGAATTGGTCACCTGTTTTGCTCGACCCTGTTGCACCAGAATCGATCGGTGTGAAGCGGGTGATTTATAGCGTGCATACAGTACCTCTCTTTAAAGTCTGCACGTTTGTTGTTTTTGATTTGCTCATGTGGATGTCTGTGACCTTCATAAGCGACACAGCAGTTAGACAGTCCGGAGGGGGATGGAGAGACACCAAATTTAAATTTCTCCCGGGGTTTTATGGGGAAACTGGAAATTCATCCAGAACTTTCACAGGTCCACACGATCCAGTTTTTCAGAATGCATGCTTGTAAGAGAAGATAGCTTGTGGATTTGCTATTTTTGAGTTGCTGGTTTATCAGCCTTCATGTTGAGTTGAAAATTATGATTTTTTTACCAGTACAAAATATTTTATTAGGTATACTTAAGTAAAGTTAAAGTTTTAAGTAAAGTATGCTTTAGTGTACTTTTAAGGGTTTTATAGTTCAGTACTACTTGGGACTAAATTGGCCCGTTTATTTAGAAGTGTACTTTAACGGTGACAGTAACGGTAGTAAACTTTTAAGTGCGCACGATTTTACGAATATGCATGAAAAATATTACACGTGAAGAGCCTACTACCTCAATACTTATTATTATATAGTCTACACTTTGAAGTATACTCTCAGTAAACTACTAGTTTAGTAGCTTTTGAATTTTTTTTTCTTGTGAACTTAACATCATACTTATAGTTTACTATGTACATTATTATTATTCATTTTATATTGTTACCATATGAACGTAAACATAGCCGAGTATGCTTACTGTAGAATACTTAATTATCACGCTTATATTTTCATTGTATTCAAAACATATCAGACCGAGATTGTTTTTAAATATCTGTTCTGTCAGTATATGCCAAGTATATTTCTGAAAAGAGCACAAAAAGTATGAAAGAAGTATACTTGTAGTACACTTGCTTTTTAAGTGGGTATATGCACATGAAGTTGTTGAAGGACCGTGATGCTGGAAAGAAGCTCTGCCGTAAACAATTTCTCCAGGGATGAATTAAGTGTTTAGATGAGACTCTGTTCCTCTGGCAGGTGCTATGACAGCTAATGAGACTCACAGTAAATAGATGTGGATGCGAGAGAGATTCCCAGCATGCCGAGGGAGCAGCTGTTGATGTGAGATTGGACGGTGTCTGGAGGTGACAGGAGAATCCTCTCATGGTTTACTCTGTGAACTTCATAACACGCTGTATGACCCATCTGCTTCCACGCTGCAGGGATTATCACCGCCCCCTCCCCGCGCGTTCTGACCTACTGAGATGAAGTATGTTCTCGTAAAACCGTTAATAGAATATGAAAAATTAACAGTGGCGGTGCTGTTTCTCATTCTGATGTGACCTTGTTCCTTTATGTGTTTTCTGTAAGGGTACTAGGCAAAGCAAACATAGGCCGGTTCAGGGCTGCTGTGATGCTGAGGCCTCAGGGCAAAATGATGAAGCTTTCAGTTTTCTTTTTTGGGGCACATAGAATTATGATGCTTTTGTAAGTATCAGTTAAAGTGTTTTTTAATAATAATAATTTTATTTTTTGTAATTTACAGTCAGTGTTTTTGGAAATAATAATTTTAAAATAAATTTAATTTAATAAATTATGATTGTACAGCTGAAGCCTGAAAAATGTTGGGCTCTTATATTCTTTTATTTTTTTGTTATTCAGTCCAAGTCATGTTTTAATAAATTCACATAAATACATTTATATTAAATTTTTTGTTTTGCGATTAAATAAACAAACATTTTTTCTTGTAATTAACAGTCAGTATTTTTTAAACCATTAATTTTACATATAAATGTATTCAATTATAAATGTACAATATGTACAGTAAAAACAAATGTGTTGAGGCCTGTTTTTTCTTTTTCAAGTCCACGTCATGCTTTAAAAAATGTTTTTATTAAATGTATACTATTAATGCTATAATGAAGTAGTAAATTCATATTAATAAGTTAATGTAAATTAATGAATATTACACTTTAGTTTGATGGTGAAAGAAACAAATATGTTGTCTTATTATATTTGTACTTTTCTATATTATAGTTTATATTATATTTTATCTACAAAAGCTAAGCATACAAATTTGTAAGATCAAGAAAAAATTTCACTCGAGTGACCCTAAACATTTAAACTGTAGTATATATATACGTTATATGTATATTATTTTTTAATTACTTTTTGGTGTCTTTCGACTTGATTTTACATCTTCTCTCAATAAAACTGCAAGGGCAATATACTGTATTTTTATAGCCAGTTTGCCAAGTAATGTCTATAAAATGTAATATGATGAAATCGACAGTTCGTGTCATTGCATCATTATTCAGCCGTCATTGTATATTCCTGACCGTGCACTTGCTTTGCTGTGATATATTGTATTTCTAATGACAAATTTGTGTAGATTTTTCTTTACGGCTCAGCAGAAAATGTATGAAGTCTCGACTCGGCACAATAACCAGCTGCTCTGTTTTTCGTTTATAATGGCAATGTCTTGTATTTACAGTCCCGTGAGATACGCCATCCTCTGCAACATTAACTTTCCAAACAGTTTTCAAGTTTTTAATTGGGTCGTGGTCTTTAGCTTCTAATCCTTCCTGGACACAGTGAGACTCTACGTCAGCTTTGAACTTGAAGGGTCGAGGGAGGTGATGAGTGAGCAGGTGTGTCCGTACATTTAAAGTGCAATGTTTTGGAAGTTATTTGTCTTGAAGCACTATAACAGGAGTCACCTTCGGTTAAGAGATCAAATCACAGCCACCTGGAGCCGGCGAGAGACGAGACTTGCTGTCTTATAAACATCTTCAAGTGTCTTTCAGAGCGGATCGCAGGTCAGATGCACAGATTTCGAATGAGAATTGGGAGTTAAAATTAAAAATGTAACATGGGTATGAAGATCTAGATTTGCACAGAAATCAGTGCTGAAGAGACGCATCGTTTTGTTTACACTTTCCGTCTCTTTAAATGTCACGCGTGGAGTCGGGAGTAAAATAGGCTTCATTATGTATATCCAGACGATTCATTAGCCCGGAGCGCTGACAGCGATGGATGTGCGGCTGTTCTCTTGTGTTGTGAGAGCAGGTGAAGGCAGTTTGCTGTAATGTAAGTAGTAAATCACCGCTAAACCGTTACAGCCAAACATGGGCCGTATCCTCAGGGAGCCAACGTGTTTGACCCTTACTGTCATGTATTCCCAGTGTCCTTCAGCGTACGGCTCTCAGGAGATGCTCTTATCGGCTCGTCCATCTGTTTTTAAAGAGAACTGAGCAGGTAATGTTGTGTAGAATTAAGCGGGCATCTTATGGCAATATCATTTTTTGCGGTCAGTTCAATTTGTACAATCTTATTCATTGTCCTCTCTCCAGTGATCTTTAAGGCCGTGGCTTATTTTTGCTTTTTTAATAATCATACGATTCACTTTGTATGAGTTAAAACGAATGAGCCACCGCGCATGATGGATTGTGTGAACGGTTGTGTTTGTCTGTAGGTTTATTTGAAATCCCAGTGAAATTGAAAACGGCTGCCGAGTTTGTCATGAAATATTGCAGCGTTTATTGTGAAAAGTTTATCAATGTGGGTCATTCTCCTTCCGTCCTGAAGTGACTATCCATCTTAAATGATGCATGTTAGACGGCTTGGGCGGAGCATCCGTTAACTCCACCCCTTCAGCTGTCAGTCTGCTGACAAGCCACGCCCACTGTTTAACCCGGAAATGCGTCAAAATCCGGAAGTAAATACGATCGCAACTTCCGGTTCAGGGGGACTTTAAGGTTATGCATATGTGCATGTTGGATTTATTGCATCTATTTGTTTATAAGAAATGCGTACACCGTTAATAAGAAATACAGCTAAATAACACAATAAAAACATGATAACATAATCAAAAATATGACTTTAAAAACGGAGTTATCTCATTCTGGAAACAAACTCTTCATCAGTTCCCTTAGGAAGTTCAATGAAGCAATACAAATATGAATTTAATATTAAGAGTAAGATAAGAGTACATCATTAATTATAACTCTGACTTGTCACCCCAAATCACAGTTTCAGTTCAAATTAAATATTAAAAATGTGATTAAACAACTTTGATAATCATCTTTTGCATAATTTATACAGTAGGTTTGACGTGTTATATTCACACGGTTTGCTTTGGGTGCCCATGTCTCTCAATATCTCTACAATACATTGGAAGTAATACCTAAGAGGATAGTTGACCCCAAAACGAAACTTCTTTCATTATTTATTCATCCTCATGTCATTCCAAATGATGTTTTCGGGCATGATAGTAACTACTCATCAACCTGCTTATCCTATTGATCCCTCCGTCACACGCACATTCGATGCTCTTCACATGCTCTGTACTGATGCTAATACCTCTAATTCCTCAATCTGCAGGGAGGACGCGTGATAGATGCTGATGTGAATAAAGAATTAGAGACTATGAAGGTCCACAAGAGGCCTTTTTGAAAGTGATGCTTGAGAGCGGATGCAATCTAGACACATCTTGAAGTGATAGAGTTAGTCTATTGACACTTTCTTTTTTTCATACGTGAAGTGTGTCATTTTTATTTTTGTTTCGCCCCTCTATCGCCATCTATGTGGCGATGTGGGTGGACGTTTTGGACTTTACAAGTAACCAAGTGGCAACGCCCTAGCAACCACCCAGCAACGCCCATTTAATGATTTAAAAGTGGCACCAAAAAATTGCTAATGTTTAATGCAATTTTGAAAGCAGTTGGAAGTATGAGTGTATTATGGGCTGCATTGTGCTCTGTGTTTCTCTGGCTCACCTCCAGAGCGCTGCCGACGAGGACTCATAAATGAAAGATGATTTCTCAAGGATATCCCCGAGTTCATTCTGCAGTCAGCATGTCTTTCTCTCTCGTTGCTTTGAAATGCAGAAGCGCAGGATGTTGTCAGAATGTCTTGTGTGTGTTTAGTTTGAGGTCTCATTCGCGTTGAAACTGTATCATTTTCACATACTGTTTGCGTATATTCCCGTCTTTCGTTTTGTTGTGTCTCTGCTTTTTCTCTTACATTTTCAACACATTTTTCCTTCCCATGCTCTCTTTGTCATTTTGTGTCTCAGACATTTTGGATGCGAATACATTTGTATCATTCTCCTCATTTCTTATAAATCGAGCGGATTGTGACACTGAATTGTAACTGTTGCACAGATCTGGTGAACTTTCATTCTTTAGGCGATGGAGTGCATGCTCGGATCTCAATTGTCTAGTGATATGTTTTACTCAAAATGCTTTGAAATCTCCGGTTGAGGTCAATCTCGCGTCGTGGGCTTTTGGATTCAGGTGTCATCTTTATACTGCATCTCTGTTGTCACCAGTGATTCTCTAGTGCAGAAGGAACCTATTTTACCCAAAGCTCACGATGAAGCATTTAAAAGCTCCCATCCCATATCTAAACGCTGTTGTATTGTCTTGATTCTCTCTCTCTCTCTCTCTCTCTCTCTCTCTCTCTCTCTCTCTCTCTCTCTCTCTCTCTCTCTCTCTCTCTCTTATCTCCCTCTCTCTTATCTCCCAAGAGGCCTTGCAGCCTCTAACAGCCATGGCCATGCAGAAGTGATAGTCAAAGCGGTTCATTCAAGGACAAAGAGGCTGATGTGCGCGTGCCCTTATTCTCGGCGTAAGCGTTATTACCGGCCTCTGCTCTATTATGCGTCTTACGTTTACTGGATTTCCTGGAGTAGCGAGCAGATCCTGGATGGAGATCTTTATCCATATGGAGAGTCAGAGGGGGGTGAGATCTTTCTCCGCTGATATGAGAGAGTAAAAGAGACCTTGAATTTACTAAAAGCTCTTTCTGTGTTTCATTAGTGCACATCGGTGACCGTCATCCAACCGTATCTTTAATGTTTTGTATTGGAATAGGCAGATTTGATAAAATATATGTTTTTTCAATGCCAGGTTATGAAATGAAGCATATATTGTACATTATAATGCTTTGCTTTGTGTTTTGCACCTTTGTTGTATAAACTGCAGCTCAATGTGTTTCTCAGTTAAAATAAAAGTTTTTTTTTAAAGCATAAAACAATTTTTCAAACAATAAACTAAATATAATAACTAAATGCAAAATAAATGTATAACATTAAATATTGTATATTTAATTAATATATAATATTTAAATATATTATATACAATTCATATTTACATATTCAATGAAATATAATTAAATAAAATACTCTTTTATTTCTTTAAAAACCATGTATAAGCTAAATACAATGGCTAAAGGAAAAATAAATGTATTCATTACATATTTAATATTTAATGAACATATAATGTATACTTTATAAATATATTTCATTCAAATTAATATATGCATATTTAACTAACTATAATTATATGTAATACTTTCAATATGTCTTTTAGGTGCGTTTTTTATGTTAATGTTTGAAGTTTGTCTCTTTTAACTTTATTCAAACAGAAGCTTGATCTCTTTTACAACATTCAGAACAATATGATGCATATGAAAACGACCTGTAGTAGCAATATTTCATCATGTTTTTCCGCCAAATCTTGACAGAACCTCATGTTCGCAGTCAATGGAGGTGTGATTATCTGTTATAATGCAGGGTTATTGCGGCCACATTTATTATTTCAAGGGTGAGTAGTTTTGTTTAGCTCTTAACATCAGCCTACACGCCAAACGCCATGAGATCAGCTCCAAATACGGTGATGTTTAATACAATGGATGGCATGTTTAGCCGGAGATGGTGGGAGGGCTGGACGCAAACACAACACTTGACTTCACTGTTTGATATCAACAAAAGTTATCGACAAAACAAAAGACATAAGAGAATAAAATCTCAGTTTTCTTTCAAGTTTAAAGGATAGTTCACCTAGAAATTTGAGTTCTTTTATCATTTACTCACTCATTTTGTATTTATACAATGGAAGTCAAAGGAGATCGGTGTTGTTCGGTTATCAACATTCTTCAAAATATCTTCTTTTGCGTTCTGCAGAAGAAAGAAGCTGGATGAACAAAAAAAGATTTTTGGTGAACTATTACTATCAACTGTTTCTAATATTTTCCTAAGAAATGTTGGGAACAACAGAAATAGACACAAATGAGAGACAGCACATGGAGAAACACCTGAGAAAGAGGAGTTTTAAGGGAATTGATGAGAGATGCTCAGGGTTTTATAAGCTGCCGATGAAACGAACTCACACACGGTGAGAGAACTCTTTGTGCTTGTGATGATCTCCCACTGAGCGTTGAGTACCGTCCCCCCGCTGCTTCACCGTTACTGTCTCAAATCTCTCTCTTCTCTTATGTGAGAGTGAATAACATCTGCAGACGGGCGTCAATCCTCCAGCATTCCTCCGTAGAGAACCACAGTCTCCAAATATAAGCATTCGTTTAAACTGCTGTGTATTCTTTTCTAAAATAAGCGTGAGCAACATAACGCATGTGTGAGACATCTGGCAATATAAATGATTAAAAACCAGACCTTTGTTTGATAAGGTCATACCACCCTGCTGAAAAGACCATCTCGGTGTGAATTTTCTGCTTGCTCCAGACTGGTTTGGCTGGTGGAACTTAGAGAAGGTCAACCCGAATGGTCTCACTGGTAAAGCACAAAAGTTATTATTTGACTTAAAGGGATAGTTTAATAAAAGAAATGTCATAATTAAGGTCTCTTCATTCGTCTTGTTTTGTAAAAAAACAAAGCTGTGATGCAGATTATCTAGAGAGATCTTCATTTTTAAGGGCTGGGTCTATTAAACCAAGTGACACCACCTGGTAAATACTCAGAACACTATAGCAACTGTATGGTAAATGCAATAAAATGCATTTTATTGGGACAGCATAGCAACATCCAGGACACCGTGGCATGGAGTTTTGCAAATGCAACTTACATTCATTAAGAAAATGTACAGTACAAATCCCATATCTTTATATACTAATACAGTATATGGGTTATGTGGGATATGTTGAGACTAGAAGCATCCAAAATCAAAACTGTTATATTCTGGCATCCTCAAAGTTACCTAGAATTTGAAAAATCATTCTCTTGTCATTTTATCAGCCAGATTCATTCATTTATTTATTATGGGATCTAATTGACTGCTTTCTCTTCATTATTTCGTCACCGTTTCAATAACATTAAAAAAATAAGCATTAATAAAAAGAAAAATGTATACTAGAAATAAATTTGTCTAATATTAATATTGTTTGATATATTTTGTTTTAAGATTCATTTCAAGCATTAACATTAAAAGATTTTTTAAGATTGTGTAAGGTATAAAGTTAGAATTTATGTATTTATTATCTATATGCAATTTTGTGTACAGCTGTTTTGCGACAATGCAAAATTGTGAAAAGTAATAAACTTCAAAAACCCTCAAAAACCTTCAATTTTTCGCCAAAGTTGGATTTCCAGGGATCAGACGTACGAATAAAATGAATAAAGCACCTGCCAAATGCATAAATAAATATTTATACCTTCAAAATAAGACGGTAGATAGTATTGCATCGTAATTTTCATTTAAAGATTCAATTTAAATACTATTCACAGAAGTAATAGAAAGTTTAGGTTTTGATAAATATGTCTGATCAGAGTAAATGTATATTTTATATCAGAGAATAAATTGGCATGAAGGCACACAGGTGACACGGGCGTGGGCGTCTTTATCTCTCAAGTTTCTGTTTGATGGGCTCCACTCTCAATCCGTTCTCTGTCTGAGCTCCCAATTCACGCTGAGAGGACAGACGCTTGCCTCCTTATCACGTGTTGTGTGTGGGGGGCGTGTTGCAATAGCACAGTTTTGAAATAATTCCGTTTTTGTAATCCTTCTGGTTGACATTGAGAAACTCGTAACAATGACCCGTTTATCACAGTGGGCGGGTGAGGTCAGGGTCTCTCATTGTCCTGTGAGTATGGACACAGAATTGGTTTGAAGTGCCACTTTTGTGTGTGCTGTACGACAAAGCTGTGCGCTGATGGAAAGGCCGGCAGACAAAACACCTGTGAGATTTTGTGAATCATATAAAAGCTTTATAAATATGTGCACACTCCTTAACTGAACTAGTTTGAGGCCGATAGTGTTTAACAAAGCTTCAGTCTGTGGAGATAAGAAGGCCTCGAGATACCTGACACAGTTTCCTTCCTGTTTTCAGGCCAGAGACGGGTGATTGATGGGGCTCGAACGAGACATGTGTTTAATCGATGCGATCGATCGGCCTGTTTCGCATCTGTCAGAACAGGGTTGCATCGAGCACCTCGCTGCGTTCTGAAAACATCCGTTAGGACCGATTGACTTGCGTGTTAGCAGCGTCTAGCACTTCTGATGGAATGACAGCCGAACGCTGCTTTTGTCTGTGCGAAACACTATTGAACACATTTATCTTTCTGGTGTTTTTCTGATGTAGTCTGGCGGGGTTGTGTTATCAGCCGGGTTGTGAAAAGTAGGCGCTTCAAGCTGTGGGAACACTGGGCGTCATGTGTAAAACTTTGCAGATTTCATCCTTAAGTGTGGTGTGCATGTGCCATGTGCCAGGTTAATATGTTGTAAATCATGTACATGAAGACTTGTGTACGCACATTACAAAGACCATTTTGTGTGTTTGCAACGTCCTTTGTGTCCTTCACCCGGGCTTTCATTTGTTCCTGCAAACGCAGGCAAGAAGTGTTTTTTATTGAAAGCGTGAATCATGCGTTTAATGATAAAAGATGACCGGCGACAGCAGGCGTTGATAGCGGGATGAGATCCAGAAACATGGTCATTGCTTATTCATTCTGAGCCGTGTGTTCAGACAGAGAATATTCCCTGTCTTTGCTTGCTATTCGACTGTCAATCACAGATCAGAAATACACTGAATCAGTGGAGACGGCAGACTACACAATGTCTTTCATTTCAAAAGACACTTTCCACAGTATTGAATAAACAAAATGTATAATTTATTAGCCCTGTTTTTTCTAATCTGTGTGAAGTTCCTACCCAAAGGCAGATCATCTGATGTCCCTTATGAACATTAACCATGGTTTTATAGTAATGCAGTGCTATAATAAAGTGATGCATGTTTTTGGCAGATTCATTATTATTTTTGTTTTTGTACAGGAGAACTGAAATCTGGGTTTTATTTGTAGGAAAAGCATTCAATTTTTGTTAAAGATTTTTTTACGAAGTGACCAGCAACTGTAAAGGTTAAACTCAAACTCACATGACCTGCTGTCCGTGCATTATTCAAATGAGCTCAAATGAATCATTATTGAAAATGCCCTGTGACATTACTTTGAAGTTCAAATGCGTGTGCATGTGACGGGTACGAATTGTTACCAGAAATGCTTAAACCAACTTAAAGTTTGAATTTGAGAGAAAGTCATTATTATTTCTTCAGAACAATTGAGTAAAAAATATTTACTGGTTGGGCATTTTTAAAACATTAATTCTTGATGAATATGTTTTTGTCATTGTCTTGAAGATAACAGCATAGAGTCATCATGACATCAGCATCTTTAGGACTTTGTGTTTGGCTCCTAAAGCATCTTAACCTCATACAAACTAAAGTTTATGTTTCCTCAGAGAATGTTGTAACTAAAGATTTTAATGGCGGAACAGAGAGAAGAAATGCAGGCCTTGCCAAAATCATAATGCAGTGAAAGTTTTAGCATTTGTTGCGCTGTACATCTATTGGCCATTGAGATTCCCTGACAGGTCGAATGTTGTATTTTAAGAGAACCGATCTTGCTGGAATATTGCCATTTTATTAGATATCATAAAGATTCATCTTCATGAAACTGTATATATCAGGTCTGTCTGTCGTGTGAGTCCGTCTGTGGTTGTGGTGTTGTGGGCAGGGCAGGAAATGTCCTAAACACTCCGGATGAGACTCTTTGATAAACAATCAGACATCTGTCTGAAACAAATGGTCTGGCTTGAGACCGAAATTAACTGTATGTTTATGAATCTTGAGTGTTTTTGTCCTGTTTGTAAGAAACTTTCCGACTAGGTTCCGACATTGCATTTATACTCTGTTAGATCATCTGTTCTTAGCTTGGATTTCGTGGTTTATTGAGTTCTTGTTCTGAGTTGTGTGTGAGTTGAATGGCTGAAAGCAGAAGCTGTTTTTAAACAAAGTGACTTACAATAGTGAAGATAAAATGAAGCGATTCGAGTAAAATTGAGGAAAAACAAAAACATCATAGTATAATGTTTTTCTTGAAATGTTATGCTGAAACGTTTTCACGAAGCTCTGATTGTTGAGCGTCAATGTGACAGGTTTGATTTCCAATAAACACATTAACGCCGATGTAAATGTAAGAGATACATCCGCCGAATGTATAGATGAGATATTTCCTGACAGTTTCTCATTCTGTTTCTGTTTCTGTGCGTGTGCATGTGCATGTGTGTATGTATACGTGTTGTCATGATGACAGCATTGACCTTGTCATTCATTCATACACCTGAATGTGTCTTCACGGTGTCTTCAACATTGATTCCCTGTGAGACACTGAAGGTAGACTTGCCGCTTACAGTGAGCGCTTAAGTGAGAAGTAAATGCATTAGCAAACCTTACTGTTGTTCTTCCCTATGACCTTTTCTAAAAATAGCGCCCGGATACAAAAAAACAGGGCTGAGATTGAAGGAGTGTTGAGGGAACTACTGTGACCGCTTGAGCAGTCAGTAAATGTTTAGAAATATACCGGTCAAATTGATCTAAACCACTGTAACTACACCTTATATATACATTTCATGTGGATCTGTTGAAAAAAGATACAATTTAAAGGTTTTTAGTGTATGGTTGCAATAGAGTTGTTTGTGCTGTACTGTACCTTTAAGACATTGCATACTGACATGGTCATTCATATACATTAAACATTTCGAAAAATAATGCGCACCAATGCATTATTTTTTATAATTTAACAAACTATTTTGTGTAAGACATTGTGCAGATGTTTAGAGAGAGAATAAAAGTAAATTATTATTATATAACAGCATGAAGCAAAAATTAATGAAACAAATAGACAGTGTTTGTTTCTTCATTCTGTTTAGTTATTTCATTCATTCTATTCAATAGATTTATTTCTATATTTTGGCAATGCATTATATATATTTTTATATACATTTTCTACCCACACATTTCCATTAATTATAAACTTTCACATTAAAAACAGCAGATCAAACACAGTTTTTATTGTAATGTTTGGTTTGGACTTGGCGAAGTATATGTGAAGGTGGACTGAGCTAATTCACAGGTGTGCTTTCCCTAAAATTTTATATTAATAAACTTTTACACTGTCTGTCAACCAATCAGAATTAAGCATTTGATGTGACTGTCAGTGGATTATTGATGTGTGAACATGTAAGAGACCTGGGACATCGCAAAAGAAAACATGCATCAAGCCAAGATTTAGGCTTTAGTACAAAAACCGTTCATGCATGTCTACATGCAGTGCTTTGACTGAGAGGTTTTTATTCATTTCGATTTGCATTTACAAAAATGTTTAGACCTTCCAGTCCTGTCAATAAATATGTTAATGGCTTTAGGTAAATGTGTAAACAGGAAAACGTGTCCCGTCTTGTTTTTATTAATCTAATGAATGTTGTCTCAAGGTCGTAACTCCGGACAAAACGAGTCCTGTGTTTATGAGCCTCATTAAACATGCATGACGTTTTAAAAGTGCATTACGCACAATGGAGCGCTACAGTGATTTTTATTCCAGGTGCTTGTCCTCCTGATTTCCACACCAGCTAGTGACAGGTGAATGATGTGCGTGAAGACAGGAACACATGTGCGCGCTCCTAACGGTGACATTGGGCCTGACGTTTTTAGTTCCTCCGCTGTCAGCCTGCACTATCTATAAAAACCTGAAAGTGTTTGGGTGAAACAGGACTCTTTTAGTTGTCTTATTGTGGTATAAAACACTCGACCTTTCACAATCCATTTTTCTTGTTGACTCTTCCCAGAGGAACACGTTTATCGCTCAGATGTTGCTCGTTCTTTGGAGATTTGAGGGAGTTCTCCCTGTGTTTTATTGATATATCAATGTCTCAGATGATTGTTAAAGTATATGTAGGTGCGAAGTGATTGTAGATTGTAGGGCCTTAAATAATCTGGATTTGGGTAAATTTGATGCGAAATGTTTGATTTCATATTGAGATCTTCAATAACATTGACTTCTGATTGCAGACTTGACAAATCTGAGCTCGGTTTGAGATCTTTTCTGAAACTTTTGTGACATTTCTGACTCTTTTTCTCGAGAGAAATATCTGCGACGGAGGTTTCCATTTGCTCAAATTAATTGATCAAGCTATCAATCGAGGTCAACTTGCAACCTAGGTGTTGTTTTATAAACTGTTATTTTTGATATTTTGTAATTGTGTACGTTTTTAATATTCATTTATTTCAGGTTTATTGCTAGAACAAGACACGAATCAGAGTTTTGCGCTATATATTTAGATCCATATGTATGTCCCAAATTTTGGTATTATGGATGCAAGAATACATACCCTTAAGTATATCTGTCATCTGCTGAATATGAATTTACATTCAGTTTTTCAGATCAATTCAATAAAAGCATCATCTGCACATTTGATCCGCACGAAAACGGGTGAAAAATCCTATCATGTGCACCTGGTTTCACACACACACTCTCTCTCTTCACAATCCATGTGCTTGCTCGGAGATGATTGATGAATCCATTTGATGGTTGTCAACACGGGTCAATGCACAATGAACCAAAACTGATACAGACAAACACTGCTGGGGCTTGATGGTGTGTGTGTGTTCTCTCCAGGTCTTAAGACGTATCTGATCTCCGGGAGGAAAGTGAAGAATGCCCACTGCTCTCAGTCCGGTCTGACGGGAACAGAGCTCCGAAAATCTATCAGTTCTTCGTCCTGCGCTCACCCTCCTGACCTGGCGTCATCGGCCTGCGCTCTCACACCGGACAGAGTAAAGGTCCGTGCCTTCAAATATTTACAATAACCAAATGATTTAATATCGTAACATATCAGTATAGTTCAGGTTGATGTTGTATGCTTCAAGTTTAGGCATCGTCCATTTACTGCTGATGCATTACATCAAATATTGCCTTGTTTCGCAAATCACTGTAATGCATACGTCAATAAAGGCGCACGGCCAGAGAAACACCGGTGGTGGATCGGTCAGGTTATAATGGACCTGTGCGTGACGCATCCCACTCTCCTTACATTCGATCGATCAATCAAACCCAACACACGTTCATCCGAGCAACCTTTCAAGGGACGCCACATTACCCAGCAGCCCCTGTGAAGAATGCTCTCATCATTGCACTTTATACTGATGGGACCTTGGGTTGCAAACAATGGGGTAAATACGATAAGCAGACGGGCGAAGTGCGTGGCTCTGTGCTGTTGTGCTGACAGTGTAGAGAGAAACGCACAAGACTGATATCATTATTCACATCTGTTTAATCCTCTGAATATTCACATGATACATTTCATCCTCACGCTTCGGTTTACGGGTGTTAAATGGCAAAATTTTCACTATACTATTATTTTAAATAGTTGAAATGCTTGGAAATAAGTTGAATAGCCAATTTGATTCTTAAAGATTTTAGGCAACAATATTTTTTCAACAATTCTTTTGTGTTCTACAGGTAACACAATTTTGCTCTCTGTGTACTCGGTTGTTATTCTTATCGTGTTTTTTGTCCCATCAGTCCGCCTGTCCCTCATGTAGTGGCTTGGCTTCAGAAGGTGGGATGCTTCGAAACAACTGCACAGATTCCGATCATAAATCCGTCAACAGCAAGGTGCGTCAATTAGATCGGAATAAAATGAACAGAATGAATAAAAGTGCATTCTGATCAACTATTAAGTCACATTATTACTTCTGCTTCGTAGGTGAGATTTAGGCCCGGTTTCACAGACAAGGCTTAGCTTAAGTTAAATTTGCATACATAGAAAAAAACATTACTGGTTTGCATCTTGAGACGAAACAATGGCACTGACATATTTGAAACTATGTCAGGGCAAGTTATTTTCAGTTAAGACAGGTCACACATTCATTTTAGTCTGGGACTAGTCTTAAGCCTTGTCTGGGAAACCGGGTATAAAAGTGTAAAGTCAAGAGTGCTTTGTTGTATTTGGTACAGAATTATGCACATTATGTAGGAGGATATACACAGTGCGTACTGCAGGTATGACATTGACTTAAATAATGTCACGATGAAAATATATGTAATGATCCTAAAATAATGTTTTTCCTTTATACTATGTATGTATGTAACGTAATATATAGTGTAACAACTACACTAAAGCCCAATTTATGGTTCTGCGCGTACCCTACGCCATAGCCTGACGCGCACCTCTCCAAAGCTGTAACAACGCGTCAACTCAACGCGGACCACAAGCGCTGTGATTGGTCAGTTTGAACCCCTCCCTCAGGTCAAAAAACTCTGCGATAGAGTCATGTTTACTCAAACTCATTTCCGAATGAATAAATTATTTGTGCTTCTGTATTAAACATCTCAAATCTGCAACAAAAGTGATGCTTTTCAAATGAGCTGCTTCTTCTTCGGCTCTTTTCTTAGTTACACAAGCAACACGCGCGTGGACACTGACGTCTAGTGGTCATTGCATGTCGAACGCGGACAACCACGTAGAGTATAAATGAAAACCGACACATGGCCTAGCGTAGGTACGATGCAGAAGTAAAAATCGGGCTTTATACACACACAGACAATTTTTTTTATCTATATTTTACATATATAAAAATTTATAATATAAATATATATAATATATTGTATGAATAATATATATTATATAAATATATACAAATATATTATATATTTTACTTTGTTAATTTGGTTTAGTAAATTTTTGTACATTTGTATTTTTGTCTACTTTGGTCTTTAATTTAAGACATTAAAGCATTTGTCACACACGTGACCCTACAACCTTTAATAGTACTTTATATATGTATATTATGTATTTGTATGTTTTTATAGAAAATTATCAATATTATATATTATAAATACTATATGTATTGTACGGTATATATAATTATATAGAAATTATTTTTTTATTAATTAGCATTTATTATAATCTGGCCTTTCCTGTAAGATTAACACCATTTAACGTGCTGTTGATTACATGCTATGTAAATAAATGTATGTAATAATAACGTTATGCTGAAATCCCTTCCTTGTTTATTTTTCCCATCTGAATCTTCAGGGACCTTCTGGCAAGAATCCGAAGACTCTAAATGGCTTGTTAAGTTCACACCTGGAGCAGCCCGTGGCCCACAGTCAGACGTCTCTGTGCGAGATGCTGCAGGAGAAGAAGTGGGCTGGCGGCGTCAGCGGCTTGGGGACGATGGATCATTCTGCCCTCATCCCACTGCGCTCCAAAAACTTCCGTGAGAGGAGCGACGCTCACTTTGTGGACGTGATAAAGGAGGACAGGTTAGAAAGCGCTGCAGTTTTGAGGCCATGTGGGGACGGGGCCCGCTGGGACGGAAATGTCAGATAAGATGGAATGTTATTGTTTAACGTCTGCCAGCGGGGGTTGTTTTGTTCCCACCGGGGCGCGTGATGCACTTTGATGTAATGTACTGCACTTTTCTGTGATGTACCATATGCGTCCAGGGCATTCCATTTTTCTCCTCTTTCTCTTTAGAGAGCCAAGGGTGAATTCACTGACAATTCAACTTCTTTTGTTCACTAACCACATTCAGTTTCACCAAGTTGAATGACATCTTGAAGTGATAATTTACCCCAAAATAACAAATTCTGTCATCATTTATTCACCCTCCTGTGTTTGTAAACCTGTATGTGACTCTTTCTACCGTGCAAAACAAAAGAAGATATTTAGAGAAATGTCTAAGTGTTGTGTTCATAACACAGCTAGCGCTTTTTTAAAACGCATGGGAAACCCAAATCACCAACAACATGTTGTTTTTTGTGCTCTGACCCTGCAGTCTGATGAAGGACTACTTTTTCAAACCGCCGATCAACAAGTTGAGTCACAAATTCATAGACAAGTCTTTGGAGAAGGCTTACAAGACCAGTTACCAAGAGGAGGTGAGATTCAATCATCTACCAAATGTAATGTCTCACTGCTCATCCGGTCTGCATACCCAGTGCTTATAACAGCATGCATGACTGTTTATAAACTGGTGATGTAGAGGAACAGCGTTATAGGACAGATCCGGAGAGTTTTATTGGACTGTCTGTGTTGCCCTCTAGTGGTTTGTTTTGAAATGCATAAAAGTCCAATATTAACTTTGCAAATGGCAGGTGACTGCAGGAAATGTACTGTGACTGTCCATATATTAACGGCCAGTAAAACTGTTTTGAATCATTTTTATTAGAAATGTGTTTTTGTCCCTATGACAATAAAATTAAAGGAATACACAACATTGAGAAATGTGTCATCATTCGCTCACCCTCCCGTTGTTGCAGACCTGAATACATTTCTTTGTTGTGCTGAACATAAATGACGATATTATAATGAAAATTTGTAACTAAGCCGTTTTTGGTCACCATTGACTCCCATAGTAGTCCTACTATGGGAGTCAATGGTGACCCAGAACGGCTGATTTATTCACCCTCATGTCATTAACCATCAACTCATTTTTGGGTGAACCATTGCATTAATTTGGGAATTTATCACTTATATCAGAGTTCTCACTTAAAATCAACGAACACTTTTGGTCTCTTTCTGTCTTTCTCTCAGGTGAAGACGCAAGCTCCCGTCCAGACTTTCGCCAGTCCCACATTCAGCTCTTTTCTGGACATGCTCCTGTGTTGCTGTGTTTTTCTGGCTCTGTCATTGGCTTGCTTCCTGCGGCCGCTGGTTACCCATCAGCCCCTGCCCACTCCGGCGCTCATCGTGGCTGCGGTTTCAGCTGTGCTTGAATGTCTGGCCTTGGTGCTGGCCGTCCGGTGAGCGTTACCTGAGATAACCTTTTCACACCCCATCACAGCCAATCAATTAACTTTTCTAGGAATCCTCCAAAGAGGGCGGTGTCATAATTTGGGGTCACAGTTTCCCGGTATGACTGCACCAATGACGCCTGAAATGAACAGCCAATAGGAGCACAACAATGCCTTTATTATGAATAAACCACAGCTATGAACAAACCCACTATAACTTAAAATATTTATTTGACATTTTCACGTAATCTTTGGTGTTCACATAGCGGTTTGTGTATTAATCTGTGCCTGAATCTGTGCATTATGTAGAAGAGCGTTTTATCTGGATATGGTTCTGGACTGCACCAGGACCCTCCTCTGGGCCATCTCCGGCTGGATTCCGCGTCACATGATCGGAGCGGTGCTGGTGTCGTTGCCTGCTGTGGCCGTCTTCTCTCACATCACCTGTAACATGCATCAGTCCATCCAGGTATGCAAACATTCCATATGCGTGTGAGTATTTTCATTTTTGGAGAAAGGTTTTTTATTAAGTACTTACGCAGATGCTCAGTTGGATTCAGATCTGGCCTTTGATTTGAATGATTTGTCCTAAAATAAACACGGTTCTCATTCAAAACATTTCCACTGTATGATCTGAATCCAGTTTTCCTCCAGCAGTTTTCCAGCCCCTGTCACTAGAATTATCCCTAATGGCGTGCTGTCTTGGGTTTGTGTCAGATGTGATGCTCACTGCAGTTCAAAGTTTATTGTTAGCATACCAAATGGCAAAGTTACAAATCCAATGTGTAAACCTTCAGCGAATGTGTGCTTTTCACTTAGAGTCTGTAGAGGTGCATTAAAGAAGTAGTTCACCTTCAAAATGGAAATTCTGTCATCTTTTACACGCCCTCTTGTCATTTCAAACCTGTATGACTTTCTTTCTTCTGCAGAACACAAAATAAGATATTTAGAAAAATGTTGGTAACAGAACAGCACAGCCCCCCATTCACCTCTATTGTTACATTCTTCAAAATATCTTCTTTTGTGTTCTGCGGAAGAAAGAATGTCATACAGGTTTGAAATGACAAGAGGGTTAGTAAATGATGACAGAATTTTAATTTTGAAGGTGAACTACTCCTTAAAGTAAATTTATTTTGTCATCACATGAAGAGATTCCTTAAAATGAGCAAAAATGTACTAAAACACACTACATATCGAACACCATTTATCGTGTAACGCCATGCTGTATGTAACACAAAAAATGCCTTTAAAAACATTTGTGTACATAAGGAACCTATTACGTAACTTTTTTTAAATCCTCTATAATTCGTTTGTTTACCTCCTTTTCAATCCTGTTTCCCAGTTCACCATGTTCACCTGCTGTGCCGTCATAGTTGCCATCATCCAGTACTGCAACTTCTGTATGCTCAGTTTCTGGATGCGTTCAAGCCTGGCGACGCTAGCCGTACTCACGTTTCTGAGCGTGCTCTGGAGTCCTCCATGCAGGTTAACACAACACATTATACACTGAATATGAAATATGAAAAAAGTCATAGAAATGGTTTTGAGTTTGTCACAGAAAATGCTAATTCGACAGGACACCCAGCTAGCCCATGTACGTCTTTAAGACGTCTGCTAAAGATCTGAAGATCTGGAAAACATCTGCTGTGTAAAAACGTCTGCTAAACATCATAGAAAGAGCAGTTTTACATCCATTCTAAATCACAAACATCTTACAGACGTCTTATATGACATCTGACAGCAGACGTCTCGGAGACATATTGCAGATGTCAAATAGACGTCTGCCAGATGAAGTGCTCTATCAGGGCACATACATCCATCTAGGAGACGTCTACTTATGTATTTATTTGCTCATCTGCAATACGTCTGCTGTCAGATGTCTGTAAGGTATTTATAATTAAGAATGTACGTAAAACTGCCTTTTCGAAGACGTTTATCAGATGTTTTACACCGCAGATGTTTTCCAGATCTCCACATCTTTAGCAGACATCTTACAGACGTACCTGTGCTACCCGGAACTAATGCTGTTTTTCTTTTTTTTCTTCTAGCACTTGGGAGCGTTTCTTTTTGAGGTAAGTTTAACACTCACATCAGATTCTCCAGTTGTATTTAAAAACATTAAAACGTTTGCTCTTTATCTTTTTAATTAGATCCAGCGATCTCAACAGCACTGATTATGAAGTCCAGTCCTCTTTGAAAGCTTCGGGACCACAGGATCTGCTTGGCCCAGAGGCTCTGGTGGCCTTTTTCCTGTTGATTCTGCTGGTTTGGTTTCTGAACCGTGAGTTTGAGGTTAGCTACCGTCTACACTACCACGGCAACGTGGAAGCCGACCAACACCGCATCAAGATCCAAAACATGCGTGACCAGGCGGACTGGCTCCTGCGGAACATCATCCCCATCCACGTGGCCGAGCAGCTAAAGGTGACCCAGAGCTACTCGAAGAACCACGACAACGTGGGCGTCATCTTCGCCAGCATCGTCAACTTCAGCGAGTTCTACGAGGAGAGCTACGAGGGCGGCAAAGAGTGCTACCGCGTCCTGAACGAACTCATCGGGGACTTCGACGAACTCCTGCGCAAGTCCGACTTCTCCAACATCGAGAAAATCAAGACCATCGGCGCCACCTACATGGCGGCGTCGGGTCTCAACGTGCAACAGTGCAGCGATCAGGCGCACCCGCACGCCCACCTGCGAGCCCTGTTCGAGTTCTCCTTGGAAATGATGCGCGTGGTGGACGACTTCAACAAAAACATGCTGGGCTTTAAATTCAAGTTACGAATCGGGTTCAACCACGGACCCCTCACAGCCGGAGTGATCGGCACAACCAAGCTACTCTACGACATCTGGGGCGACACGGTGAACATCGCCAGCCGAATGGACACCACCGGCGTGGAGTGCCGCATTCAGGTCAGCGAGGAGAGCTATTGCGTGCTTAGCGGAATGGATCACGAGTTTGATTACCGCGGCACCGTCAACGTGAAGGGCAAGGGTCAAATGAAGACCTACCTGTACCCAAAGAGCACAGACCGAGGACCCGTGCCGAAGTACCAGCTCTCAGTCTCGCCGGAAATCCGAGCGCAGGTGGACGGGAGCATCGGTCGCTCGCCCACCGATGAGATCGGCAATTTGGTGCCCGCCTCCAGCGTCGGCAGAGTAGGCGCATCGTTCTCCGTCAGCTCAGGGCTTACAGGACAGGGCTACTCAAGCAAAGACTTCACCGAGAAGGCATCTGGGAGTGAGTGCTGCAACGGTACATCCAAAACTCAGCGATCCGCGTCTGCCGTTGGCCTGACTTATAGACCAGAAACCAACTTGAATCCAGCTGCATTCGGTAAACCACCAAACCCAACGTTGACCGCTGATGTGCCGGGTTCCAGACAGTCAGAAAACCTTGAATCGAAGGCCACAGCAAAGAAAGATGTTGAATACACTGGAGAACTGACAAAACTCTGACAAGCCAGCGATGTTGTCCTTAACCCTTTAAACATGGGCTTGCAACCCTCTCTGTTGAGTTCGTGGGGATAGGCTTGCTTAGGAATGTACGTATCCTACACTCTTAAAAATAAAGGTGCTTAAAAGGTTCTTCACAGCGATGCCAAAGAAGAACCATTTTTAGTTCCACAAAGAACCATTCAGTCAAAACCCATCTCTTTCTTACTTCCTTATAAACTGAAGAACCTTTTTTTCCAGCACATAGAACCTTTTTTTGAAACAGAAAGGTTCTTCAGATGTTAATGGTTGTTTATGGAACCAAAAGGTTCTTCTATGGCATCGAAGAACCTTTTGAAGCACCTTTTTTTCCAGAGTGTAGCGTAGAATGTGTGAAGTGGAACGTCTGAATTAAAGCACACGATGTTTGTACAGCAAGGCCCATTACTGGTGTCTTGATCTCTCTAGCAGGAGGACACAGTTCTTGGACTGTAGAGTCAGACCGGAGAACCACAGAGGAACAGAAGGAATGCTGCGAGATGCATTGGGACAGCACAAACCACAGTTATTCCCATTTATTTACTATCGATTTGATACCGTTTCCCACTTGCTCTTTCTGTTTTGTTTTGTTTTGTGATTTATTCATTCTTCAGATTTCTTTTAGTGAAGTGCCTTCGGGATAATAACAATGTGTGAGGCATTTTGAAAAACCTTTAGAAGATTCAAGCTTTTCGATGTGGTGTTAGAAAATGCTTTTACTGTTTTAAGAAGTATTTTTGGATATTTTAAGTTCTGCCAGTTATACATTTCGAGTTGCAATATTTAATTTTCTGTACCTTGTATACGTTTTTCCACTTATTAGTATTTAATGTTTGGACAATTTTACAAAGCGTGTTGCAGTTTTAAAAATGGCTGACCATCACACAGGTAACGTCAAAACGTCTCTTTGAAGAAGTGAAATGTAGATCAAGCTGTGGGCTCAGTTATAATCAAGACTCAAACATTTTTTACAGAAACGAGCCATCTTGTTTTAATTTAGTGCACGGTTTTGCATCCTCCTGATTTGATTTCTCTCATTCGTTTCTAAATCGAATCGTTGAAATAAAATAAAATAGCAAGGTCTTAGTTGATAACACGATCAAAATCTCTTTTTTTAAACTCTCACAGTCTTAAAGGACATAAACTGCATCAGTGAATTAGCTTCTTAAAGGCATAGTTATCCCCCCCAAAAAAATCTGTCATCATTTACTCATCAAACCTGTAAACTATCTTCCACAGAACACAAAAGAAGATATTTTGAAAAAAAAAGTGTTAACTGGACTTCACTTGCGTGGGTTTTGTGTCCATACCATAGAAGCGAATGGGGTCCAGTGCTGATCGGTTACCAACTTTCTTAAAAATGTCTTCAGAAGAAAGAAAGTCATACAGATTTGAAATGACAAGAGGGTGAGTAAATGATGACAGAATTTTTATTTTGGGGTGAACTATCACTTTTATAACTTAGAGAAAGATCCTAAGTAGTAAATGAAAGGATCTTTATAAGCATGGCAACAAGATGTAAAGTAAAATCTTCAGAATTTCACACTAGACTTTTTCAATGCATGTGACGTGCCTGGTGTTTTTGTGCACGATTCATCAGTGCACGCTATTCTAGTGCTGAACGATAGACAAAGATCTTTAAACAGATGTTTAGGATTGTTGGAGTTCATGCAACTTTTCTAAAATCGTACTCAATACAACAATTTAATGTTGCAGATAAGATACATTTGTATTGGTATACACAGAGATGTGACCTTCAGCCTCCTCGTCCCACGAGACCTTCACAACCCCAGCAGGCTTAATTCTCATTTACAGGTGGATGAAATCAAGTCCATCTCAACATTGTTTTCTCATTCTATATTCATTTATACTTCATAGAGGGTAAATGTGTTGCAAGTATTTCATGGTGACTTTGGGTATAGCTGCAGTTTGATGTGATATAAAGAAAAAGATCAGCCATCTTGATTAATAGAAAACTATGTACGTTTTGTGAATGAAGTCTCCGTATTGACAGAATCGTGGGTAAAACAAACTGGCAATAATCTAGACAGTCGAAATGGACCATGCCAGTTAAATGTACAGATGTTTGTGAAATATTAGAATAGGTAAGACTATAGTTTCGACTCGCCTGCTTGTCTTTTGGTGTGCAATAGTAAAGGGTAAAGAATTGTAAGGGATATTAGACAGATCTGTCGGTATGTATGTAACTTTGCACTGATATTGCATCAATTTCTTGACTGTTTCGCTTTGAAAATGATGGACGTCATCTTTTTTCCCCACTTTTGATAAGAGTTTAATGTAGTTGTTTCTATCACCTAAACTTTGGCTTTATAATGAGAAACACAGTCAAAGTTTAGAGGGTTGTGTGCTCAAACTTTGCTGTTGCTTATTTTCTCATTGTTTTTTCAAGAGACACATAAATAATATTCATACGATTGTTTTTGATCAAACTATGTGACCTTATTTAGAACTCTGCCGTGATGCCATACAGGAAAAAGGGAATTGTTGTAAAAAATTTATTCATTTGTCAATTAGTTTCATGTGTTTTAGTGCCTTTTACTTGTTTAGAATGCATCGAAATGACAAATGACAGCCCCTGTTTTATTTTCATACGCATAATTCACGTGTGTGCTATTTTCTTAAAATAACTTTTTTTTAGCGCTGTGCCTTTTCTTTAAAGAATTTGCTTGCCCTGTCCATGCCTGATATTCAACCTGAATGTGAAAATGACAGGATGAATATTGTCATTTGACTCCGAGATGCGATTCTTAAATAAGTGACTTAAATTCTGTGCTGATTTTGATGTGGTTTTTTTTGTGACACCAGCGGTACCCGTTTATATAGGTTTCATTGTATATAGGGCACAACCTTTAGACCATAATAAAAGTGCCGTTGCTGCCTAAAAGGGACTAAGAGCACACAACCCTTCAGGGCTCCTCTGTTTTTAGAGATGGAGAGCAATATAAAACTTGATTAAGCAAAATAAGCATCGTGAACCGCTGCTTTAGAGCTTAAACTGTTGATATCAGCCTGATGAAACACATTTATGTTTCCATTTTAATTGAAATGTACCTGATATGAACCGCTTGTCACAACTTTATAGTGAGCAATGAAAGGGCTGAAGATGATAAGAGAAGAGCCACTTTTTTATTTCATTTTCATTTTGACCAGTTGATGATCCCAAGCAATTTGATTTCAGCAATGTGTATACAACCTTGATACACAACTTGTGTCTTAATAGATGAATCACTGGAACTTTTCGCCAAAGAGTTGATTTATTCAGAATGTGTGATTTTGACTTTTACTCTGTTTCCTCGGAGATGCTTTATTATTAAGTCGTTTATAAACTCAATGTGTAATCTGTGTAAAATTCTGATCTGTTTGTACATATGCATTGCTCTCTGTGTCAACATATCATTCTTTTTTGTATTATTTATACATATGCATGTGCCATACTGTTACATCAGAGCCAATGAAAAGGGAACGCAAATAATACAGTGTTAAAGTCTGCATTTTGTCTGTTGAATTTTAATTGCCTTTACAATCTTTTGAGCAGAAATATCGTGCACACGCATCTGATACATTTTTACTTCTGTACCTAATGATATTTATAAAACTATTAGGAACAGATATTCATAATATTTAAAGGTATAATATTGCACTTTTACTTTATTTTAATGTAGAGACTACATCTTTAATGTAATTTTAAATATATGTTATTATACCACCTTATAGGTTTTATCGTAGCAGCCTGTAAAACAGTAATAAATACAGTATTTATAGTAGATTCTTCTCAAATTGATCAAGTTCTCACGTTTCTTTCACTTCCAAACGAAATGATATCCACGCCCCCTAGCGGCTATTTTGGTTAACGCCGTGTGACGTACTCGCGTGCGTGAGAGGCGTGCCTGCGCAGCCCCTCCCCCTCCACAGTCTGGCTGGAAAAGAAAAAAACTTTTTTGTATCGAAGGAATCAACAGCCGCCATCTTGTCGCGGATGAGCGTCAGGATTTCGGGAGATCATTATTTAATTTTTTACGCACCCTGCTCCACCAGAACCGGCCCAAATATCTCCGTCGCGACGGAAACGACCAGCTTCGGGCCAAATCGAGGATCTTTGCGGCGAATATAGGCGAAATGGAGCCGTTTTTGTGGTCGGCTGGAAAACCCCCGTATATCTGATTTCCCCCTTCAGCGCGAGCGGCGCTCCTGTGCCACTCGCAGATTCCGAAAATAATTATTTCCTCGCGTTTTCGGTTCATATTTCCGGACTTTGTTGATTTTTCGATCGGAGCTGGACATGGAGCTCGGAGGTCTTTATTTTTATTCGCAGAAAAACGCCTCTTTGGAGAGATCCGCGCGAGCCTCTTGAAGAAATAGCACGGCTTGATGGTTTTTCCTCGTCGTTTTCCACGGTTTTAACGATGATATAATTTATTTTCGGGGGGTTTGGGGTGATTATTACGGTTAATTATGCGGGTTTTGGGTGTTGGATTATCATGGGGTGAATGGCGGTGGCGGAGCGGGGCGCTGTTGAGCCGCGTTTGAGCCCCATCTGTTAATTATTGGCCCCTGATCGCTGAATAATAATAGAAAAACCCGAGGGTCCGTTTGATTTATTTCGCTTTGTCCCCCTCTTGGGCTCCGGGACGACAATTTTTTTGCTGAAACGTGTTTTTGTGAAGAAGACAGGATGGCCGATAATCTACTGGAAATGGGTCCCCCCAACGCAAAACGGCCCAAGATGAACTCACCTGCGCTACCCTCCTCCGACACTCCAGGTAAGATCCCTGTCCCATACGAAACCTCTCCGACCTCACGTGTCCTGTCAGGTACAGTCCGCTTCATGATTCACATTAGACCAGGTTTGACGATCTCTAATGCGTGTCTGACAGAGACCTTACATGTCAAGTCAAATGTCTCTTTAGCCCAGTCCAGGTAAAACTCACCTGTCGCATTTGAAACCTCCGAGAAACCCATGTGCTGTACGAAACCCTGCATGTTAGGTTCAGGTAAACCTCTCCATAAATCTCTTCGTCTAGATTAAATGAATTAAACCAGCAAGACAAACTTCACGTTCGTCTCTCTTGTCCCACTAGAATCCCTCAGATTCTCGTAAAAACATCTTAAACTGGGTTCAGGTTTTCTTCTAACCTCTGAACCCGGTCTGCTTCATACTCTGTCCATAAGGAACCTGCCAGACCAGGCCCAAGTCCTGTCTATGTTCTAAAGGTTTAGTACTATGTCACCAGTAATACATCAGATTAGTCAATACAATATTTTTCAAAGCTACCAATATGTAAGGCCATTCAAAGTGAAGGTTTTAATGTGTGCGTTCACATAAGGTATCTTCACAGAAGTATTGTAAGAAATATAAGCAGTGTCTTTAGTTTGTTCAGTACGCTTATATAGGGGAATTCAGGTTGAATGGGACATTTTCTGACATACAAATGATAAAATGGCTGAATGTTCATTAATCGTGGTAAGGAATGAAGCTAACCAATAAACTCATTTGAGTCCCAATGATATTGTTGTTACGTAGTCATGAGTGTTATTTATATTTTTAATTTGATCTCCACAATGACCATTGAAATAGCTTTTGAAGAAAAGCAGAAGTTTTCTTTTAATCTCCAGTTTAGTCTTCATGCAGCAGTTTCAGTCATCTGAATTGATGACTATGAAGGGTTTTCATTTATGTACTCGTGAGATTTCTGATCACTGTTGGGTTCTCTCTATTTTGTTCAGCATGGTTGTGTTTTCAGTATGCAGACATCAATGTTAGTTGCTAATGATTTTGGCTAATAACGTGCAATTCCTTTATTAGATAAATGATTAACATCAGTTTGTTTTAGCACTTTGATCATATTCTTGGTTTATTTCTGCTTTGCTGATATATATTAACACTGCGGAGGTGTTTACAAGCATATTTACATTTTGTAGGGTGATAACCGTTAACAAATATAGATTCTAATGCAGATAGTTGATGTTTTATTTCATAATTTAAGTAGGGCTGGACGATTTGGCTAAAATTTATATTGAAATATTTGTCTTCATTCTGTCCGATACGATATAATTCCCATACGATGTTAACAAAGGTGTGTTTGGCGCGGTGCTTGTTTGTGTGTGATGTAAATCTATGGTGCACTGCTATTTTCTATACTGAGTCCATTATTACAGCCCTGTGATTTCCGCGATGTGGAAACCGGGAAGAAGTAATGGAGGCACTGTCCAGCTTTATACATATACAGTTATGCATTTGGCAGACGCTTTTATCCAAAGCGACTTAAATTGTATGATGCTATACATTTGTATTTCAGTGTGTGCAATCCCTGGGATCGAACCAATGACCGTTGCTAGCGCCATGCTCTAACCACTGAACTACAGGAAAGCAGGAGACATATTTTTTAATATGTCACCTGTTTGTTTAGCGTGAATGAGCTGCACAATTTAACAAATTACTCGGGGCTCGACATCGGGGATCGACTCAACGCTTGTCCGGGACAAGTGAATGTTTTGTATGGGCAAGTGAGAGAATTTTACTTGCCCGACCGGACTAGAAAAAATTAAATCATAACAGTGCTACGAAAAATGTGTCTAGGAATAATACGAATAGGTGCATTAGACAGAGCAGCAGATTTGTGTGAATTGCGTTTGTCGTGGTTGTGCTTGTTTGTGTGTCAATAGTCAATGGCATAGCGCATTTAATCCATGTAACTAGATGCGGACGCGTATGTCATCTGGCTGCTCTGTACTGCGTGTCTGAGTGAATGAGGTGCACAGATTAGCATACTACACAAGTGATGGTCGAGGATTTGTCTGCGTCTGCACTGTATGAGGATATAAACACATGAACTTCATCCCCAAAGTTGCTCCGAGAGTTTATTTTATGATCACTTGACTGTTTGAGTACAGCTATTGTCAGACACACTAAAACTCAAGCGTCTTCCAGACGACACGTCCAAAAAAAGTCCGGTTAACTGGAACACTCAGACGAAAAAATACTGTAGTATTTGCTAAAGGAAATTGTAGGACCCTTGTAGTAAATTGATAATCTGTAGTAAACACTGTAGTATACTATAGTAAGGTTCAAAAGCACTATAGTATCTAGGAATTTTACTGCAGTTTACTATAGTAAATTATTATAATTCACAGTTTTGCAAACGTGGTGATTTTTTTTTTTATCTAAAAGTGAGTTGTTGTCTTTTGGTTAAAAAATACATTCCTATTTATTTACAATGAATTAAATCTTTTTAACTTACAACAGCTTGAAAGCTTTGTAATACTTTATGCTTTTGCACAAAATAATCCTGTAGACTGCTCTTGGTGGCCCTGAGCCACATCTACAAAACATGATATGCCACATCTAAGAATTATTTTTCACATGAACGCTTGGATTCCTGTCAAGACATTATGTAAGTTATAAAGTACACTAAAGGGGTTTATTCTGCGAAAACAGCCAGCTGCCTGTAAATCATCTTGCTTATTACACGGCTACTTACCTCATAAATCATTTATTGAAAATTGATTGAAATATATTGTTATTTGCTATTTTTACTGCATAGCTTCCGCATGGAAAACCTGTTTACTTTCAGTTTTAAGGTAAGGAACAGGCAATTTGGTGTATTTGTAAATGTTATTAAAGGACACGTTTACATTGAATGTTTTTGAAATATATCATTGTGCCTGTCAAAATGATTGGCTGCATCCAGGTTACCATGTGTTATTAGTATTGAGTGGTTGTTATCTGGCAATATCATGCCTTGGAATGTAGCGATTGGCATATCAGAACGAAGTTTTCCAGAGCGCTGTGTAATAAGTATTTATATAATATATGTTTTTCTCAAATGATCTTTTCCCCTCTTTCCCATGGTTTTCACTAACAATTTGTGAAACTTTCAATTTTTCATGATATTGTCTCATTAGGATAAATCGCTTTGTTGTACTCCTCCAATGTTATAAATTGCTTTAGATAAGTGTCTGCTCAATGCTTAAATCTGATGTAGAAACCTGGTGGTTCAGTTTTACCTCCAGTAAAACATCCTTGCAACTGCATAGCAACACACTGGCAACCACCCACAACTACTCTTGCATCATGTCTTTTGCATTCTCATTTTTGATGTCCTCTGCTAGAGGGCCAAATGTAGGGATAGTATACCAGGGCTCTAGACTATGACCAAATGTTTTTGAGACAGTGTGAGCAATTTTTACAACTTCTCGCTTATGCGCGACCTGACAATTTGGATTTTTCTAGTTGTTATATCTCATGTGAAAAGTCGAGATGATCACGAGCCCAGCAGTGTAGGCCTATGTGTGTGAGAAGGAGAGAGTCCGGAGCTGCGCCGTGCGTGGCTGGGCGACCCACCATTTGAAGGGAGCTAATCCGCGGCCACTCTTGTCAATTCTTTTGTTTATACCAGCTGCGCAGCAAAGCGTCCCAAAAGCGGCTTTCCGCACCACCCCGCTAAAGAACCGCACCTAGTCTATTTTTGACGTGATAAAAATTGTTCTTAATACATACAATTAATTCATCTTATGAACGGAAGACGAGCCCTTTCATTTTGCTTTAACACTATACACAATCAAATATATACTTTTTCATACAAAATTACATGCATTTTTTCTGATTGTTCAATTGAATTCAATACTAATTTGGTCTGGTGTGTTCAGAGTTCAAACAGTAAGGTAGTACTACATGCTTCTCTGAAGGCTCTGCCTCTTTTTAAACGATGACTGTCACCTTAAAGGCCTTGACAGTTTGTATTTTAAAACTATTTTAACACGATTACACATGCTTACATTTCTGTACAAATGTAAATGCATTTAAAACAGTTTTTTATAATTATTTTTAATATTTAGCACGGAATTAACAAAAAAGTCTGCAAATTCTGTATGACCCTGGTATTGAGTAATGTCATCATATCCCTCTGAAATGAAAATAAAACTGGACATCGTTATTTCTGTGAGTTCAATCTATTTATAATCAAAGTATTTGTCAGTAAAACAGCTATTTCGGGGAAAAGTCAATAATTGCATTGCAAGCTGATTTAAGATGTTCCCCTGAATCTTTCGCATGAGCTCTTAAAACTTCAGTCAGGGGCTCAGTGTTTCCCCTAGGTTTACGGTTTTGGGGGGTCTCTATATTTTTTGCGGCGGAGGTCCGGACAATACTTTTATATATAAATAATATTTAATCGATCTAATGTTTTATCAGGCAATTTATTTTATATTCTGATAGCCACAGTAAGGTCTGGTAACTGAGAAAATGTGATGTAGGCTATGGTGCAGAAGCGAAGTCATAGGGCTGGGCGATATATCGAATTTTAAGATATATCGATATCTTTTTTCAACGCGACGCGGGATTAGACAATATCTCAAATATCGATATGGGGCGTGTTCGACTTGAAGCGGCTCTGTGGTGTCTGACATGCACAGGGCCCATGCGCAGAGTGAGTAGTTAACAACAAGTTTACATTTTACATGTTCAAGTGGTAAGCAGGGCTCCAGACTGCGGCTAAATGGTAATTTGCCAATTTTTTGTAGATCGCGAGCCCACCAGTGTAGGCCTATGTGTGTGAGAAGGAGAGAGTCCGGAGCTGTGCACCGTGCGCGGCCGGTTGACCCACCATTTAAAGGAGCTGATTGCGGCCACTTTAGTCAAAGCTTTTGTTTATAGCAGCAGCAAAGCGTCCCAAAAGCGGCGCTCTGCGCAGCCTCGCTAAAGATACGCACCTAGTGTATTTTTGATGTGATGTTCCTCGCCGTTGTTGCATCGGTCACAGATTTTTTGAGCCTGAGGACGAACGATTTGGTATTTGAGACATTTAAATCGAAACTAACTGAGTTCAGAATGTGCCATTTGTCTGTTGATTACTTGAGACGGGCTGAATCATGTCCAATCCGTTCACAACAAGAATGAACGACAGGCGAATGCTCTTCTTAAGTTAAACTTTTATGTGAAGTTATCTTTACATTGTGTTGTGAATATGATGAAAATTGTCCTTAATACACAATGAATTAATCATAAGAACGTTTCGTTTCGAAACTTTCGTTTTGCTTTTAACACATTAAAATATATACTTTTCCATACAAAATGTCTTGCACATTTTCTGTTGGTTCAGTTGAATTGAGTAGTAAATTGGTCTGGTGTATTCAGAGTTCAAACATTACTGTAACACTCAAAGCTTCTCAGCTCTGTCTCTTTTTAAATGATGAGCAGAACCAAGCCACTGTCACCTGCAGTGTTAAGTCTATTGATTATAAAAGTATGTGTCAGTATTACAGCTATTTCGGGGAAAAAAACAATAATTGCATTGCAGGCTGATTTAAGATGTGCCCCTGAATTTTCCGCTTGCGCTCCTACAAATTTCAGTCAGGGGCGTCAGTGCTCTTAGTAAAAAAAGTTAGTCTGGAGCCCTGAATAGGGGAAAAAAACCTGTCAATGAATTTCTTTTCACAAGCCATTTTTATAAAGGTGATTGCGAGATCTCACATGAGGATTTGAATGGCAAGTAAACATTTATTCCACTTTGTAGAAAATAATGCTATACATATCGGATATCGACTTCCATCCAAAAAATACTGAGATATGAATTTTGGTCAATATCGCCCAGCCCCACGAAGTCCTAGTAGTTAAATATTTAAAACACTATTGACAACAAATGTAACAACTAAGGTGAATTTATCATGAGCAGAAGTACTTACAAAGTTACTAACAAGTAGCCTTTCCATGCCATTCATACTACTGATTCTAAATAATCTTTCTGATTAAAACATGATTCATTATGAAATGCTCTTATTGCTGATTATAAATGATATTAATATTATCAATATAATTTATGCTAAATGTAGATACAAGATGTTATGGTTTGTAATCTGTCATAAACCTATATAGCAAACAGTAAACTGACTGACAGCTAAAAAAATTTTTATTACTGCTGCATTTTCCTTTACTTAAGCATTGGAGTAAAAGTGTCCATTTATTTACCTGGTCTTTATATGTAACGTGTCTTTTTGGCGGGAGAAGCAGCGCTCACAGGGTGGAAAGGGTTCAAATGAAGCGCCTTTAGCGCTAAAAACACATATTAGTCAACATAACTTTCCTGAATGATGTGATGTTTACAGCTCAGTTGTTTAGACGCGCTGCTCAATTAAAACTACAGAAATAGTCTTAATGTTTTGAAAGGTTCATTATGTTTCGCGTCCGGATGGAACGAAGGATAAGCTGGGTGAAAACCTGTCATCCGGTGGTACCTGGACTGTTGCTTGTCAGGGGCAGGGCGTGCGTCTTTTCTGTACTTAGACTCGGAGCAGGAAAGCCAATGTTGCCATTTTCACCACCCTAGGAGCGTATAAAAGGCAAATTTGTGATCTGCTTTTCTGGTGGTTGACGCGACATATTTTCCCACACGCGATCTGTGTCTGCTGCTGGTAGTGGGCTTACCTGTGTATGTGAACACATGTGTCTCTGTGTGTGCCCGCATCGATACGGAGAGCATGTGGAAACAGAAATGACATGCCGATGCCGCCATGTAAATAAGATAAATAACATAATGCTATTTAGTTTGTTTAAGGTATAGACATGTTATATAAAAAAGGTAACCTTAAATGGCTTCTCTTGTGATCTGGCGCTATATAAAAATTTAAATTCACTTGACCTTCAAGGGGGCGTGATGAGCCGTTAGAGGGGCGGGGTGCCCCCCTAAGGTAATGATTGGGGAAACACTGGGGGCTACAGTGCTCCTAGTAAATAAAGTTAGTCTGGAGCCCTGTATACCCAAATATAAAATTCTGTTATTTTCTCTCCTTCATGCTGTATGACTAGTTGACTTCTGTGAAACCCAAACGATAATGTTATGGACTAATAGCCTCAGTGTCCATTTACTTTCGTTGCACAAAAGATTAACACAGTTTTTATATCTGGCTTCGGAGCAACATGAGGATGAGTACATGTTGAAAGAATAGTCAGTTTTGAGTGGAATAACAAGTAGTTTATTGCTTGAGTTTACAGAAGAATCCCAGACTGGCAGGTAAGAAGAAAAAAAGGTTGGGCTAGCATGTGGATCTTCCTATTGCAGCATGAGTCAGCTCCCATGTTTTGTTTTGTTACGTTTTGTTGAAATGCACCTGCACCAGGAAATTCCATACTGTATCTCAATGCGCAAAGAACCGTCATTTCGCAACTCCCTTCTTTCTCATGGAAAACGTTAAGGATGTTCATATTGACCGTTTAACCGTTAACCGATTGTAAAATAATTGACAGTTTTTTTTTGCACAACCATTAGAGGCATTTACTAAAATTAAAGGTTTTCTGTTGCTCTCAATGAGACTTCTGCACCTGTTAACAGGTAGTTTGGCCCACTTTTCCTGAGCAAACTGCCCCAGCTGTGTCAGGTTTGATGGGTGCCTTCTCCAGACTGGACGTTTCGGCTCTTTCCATAGATGTTCGATAGGGTTCAGATCAGGTAATTTTAGCTGTGTGTTTTGGGTCATTAACCTGTTGGAGGACCCATGACCTGCGACTGAGACAGAGCTTTCTGAAACTGGGCAGTACGTTTTGCTCCAGAATGCCGTGATGGTCGTAAGATTCAAGACCTGCACAGATTCAAGGCACCCTGTGCCAGATGAAACAAAGCAGCCCCAAAACATAACTGAGCCTTCTCCATGTTTCACTGTAGGTATAGCGTTCACTTCTTTGAAAGCTTGATTTTTTTCGTCTGTGAACATGGAGCTGATCTGACTTGCCTCATCTGTCCAAAGGACATTCTCCCAAAAGGATTGTGGCTTGTCAATATGAATTTTAGCAAATTCCAGTCTGGCTTTTTTATGTTTTTCTTTCAAAAGTCCTCCTGGGTCTTCTTCCATGGAGCTCACTTTTGCTCAAAAAGTGACGGATGGTGCGATCAGAAACTGACATACCTACCTTGGAGATCATCTTGTTTCTCTTTGGCAGTTATCCGTGGTTATTTTTCTACCATTCTCACTATCCTTCTGTTCAATCTGGGGTGGATTTTCCTGGTGGAGGTCGGCTACAATTCCATGGACCTTAAACTTCTTAATAATATTTGCAACTGTTGTCACAGGAACATCGAGACAATCACTGTCTCCTGAACTGTGTTAACCTTCTCTTCTCACATAAACATATACTGTATCTGTCCATGACTCGAGCCACAGAAAATGCGGATAAACACTGTCATACGCTCATAAACGTATTTAAAATAACGTAATACAAACTTAGATCTCCTTTTAGTGCAAACTCTTTCTCAGCTTCACGTCCGCCCTCCGCTATACACATTTTGCTCCGCATATGAGATGTGAATGGGTCACACAAAGAAATGCTTCATCAACTAGGATTTATCGTTTATATAGACTAATTCCATTCGTGGGGAGAATTTCTACCGGTATATCGCTAACAATATAATATTGGCCATCCCTACCGTCAAGATAAAACACAGGTTAACCTAAACGCTCGAATTAAAAAAATACTGTAGTGTTCTATAGTATTTGATAATGCAAATTGTGGTATTCTTGTTGTAAATTGATATACTGTACTTTATTATGTATAGTATAGGGCTGCCCCCGACTAAAGATTTTCCTAGTCGACTAGTAGTGCTTTATTTCAGCAGTTAGTCGAATAATCTCACATCTATGATATTAACATAATTACTTTCGTATATATACAAGGAAAAGAATAGTCTAAGTGGGCTGAGAAAATATGTTTTTTAACACTTGCATATTACAGAGAAATGCTAAATCATAATAATAAAGCGTTCAAAATATACATTAAGCGCTTAAACGTACACATAAATGAGCCTCAGCAACACCGGAAAAAGTTATAATTATCATGTGTTGTAAAAACAGCAAGGAGACTGCCTGTATATTTAAATAATTTATTAACAAAACTACAAACTATAACATCAGTTACATGCCAAATGAACTTGCTGACCAAATAACCATAAACATAAAACACCCTTTTGAATAAAATACTGAAAATTTCGTTCTTTTTTTTAAAGGGAAAAATAAATAAATAAAACAAATAAATAAATAAACATACCGCCACGGCAACTCTTAAAAATATTAGTACAAAATAATATATTAAGTAGAAAAAGTAAAAATGACAAAGTAAATTAACAGCAGGGCAGTGTTGGCTTGCTCACCGGGAGACTGCATCTATTTATTAATTTATTAGATATTATCTATTAGAATGATCTTGCTTGTTCTATAAACACTATGCACTGTGCTGTGTTTTACCTCTGTGTTTTCTTATTTGCTCCTGTAAAGCTGCTTTGGAACAATGCACATTGTGAAAAGCGCTATATAAATAAACTTGAATTGAAGTAAATAATAAAAGAAAAAAACAGGCCTATGTACAAGTCATACACAACTTTGTGCAAAGTAAGGCAAACAAAATAAATAAACAAATAGCAAAAACACTTAACTGAAAAATTATATTGAAAAGGGGAAATTAACGAAAACAAACGAACGAATAAACGCAGGAAGCGGCAAACCTTAGAAAAAAAGAGTCTTGACCAGAAACGACGAATAGAAAAATCAGTCTGAAGTTTTCTAACAGAATAAAAACAACCTGTATATTATTTAAAATCGTATAAATAAAAATAAAAACAGATAGCAAACCGAAACACCACAAAAGGGGAAATTAAGCTAACTTACCGTCAATATTTTTCCATCCAATCTTTTTTTTATATTACGCGTCAGAAACACCAGCTTGTCCACATTGTTGGGTAGAAGTGAGCTTCTTGACTTATTCACAATGAAGGCGGCCTTCTAAAAGTTGTGCTCTGATGGTGTGGATGTGGAGGAGATACAGTGCAGGCGCTTGGCTGCTTTATTGAGCTTTTTGGAGATTTTTTTGCCACCATGTCAACGATCCCTAATTGTTTTGTCTGCCAAGTACATCTTTATTTCTTTCTTCTCTTCTGCATGCTCCTCCTCATAAATGGCCATCAGCATGGATATCTTAGCCTGATTTTTCTATTTTGGTGCGGGCTCACCCTCCTCAGTAAACTGTAGTACTAATGCTGTCATGATCCCTATATTGCACAGCTTCTGTAGATAAACTTTCTGCCAGGTCCGACACTGTAAGGTATGCATCTTCTCGTTTGTCAGTGTCAAGGAATAAAACGTGGGTCTAAGACTGCAGCTTGTGTATGCTGGTCGCGAGATTTCCCATCTCTTGTCAATTTCTTCTGCGAGTCGTATCTTCAGTGGTTTTCTGGTCAGGCTGTCATCATCGTGTAGTACCAAATGGGGTCTCTTCATATTTATTAACATAGGCACTGTTTCTGTTGATCTTGCATAGTTTCTTTTGATATCATACACTGACCAAGCTGCGCAGCGTTGTGAAGTATTAACGCGCATACTGACTGCGAGACGTGATTTTTTTATTTTTATTTTTTATTTTCGCGACTAACCGACCAATGAAAACGTATTCGACCAAGCCTCCTTCACATTGACTAATGTTTAGTCGACTATTTGGGGGCAGCCCTAGTATAGTGTAATGCAATGTAAGTCAAAATGCCAAATGCATAAATGTAAATTTAAATGTACAAAAAAGATTTTTTACTAAAAATTGTTGACCATAATTGATCCATTTGTATATAACATTAATGTCCTTTGTCGTTAACCAGTCTATTTATGTGATGACCTGCATTTTGAAGATGATAACAGACGTTTTATACTTTGTACAACCGTTTGGCCTGTGCTACAAAAATGTAAACCTCTGTAGCACCAGTGACATGTGCAAAAAAGTGAATGTATTTAAATTCTGATCGTGCATCGAGATTCTTTGTTATGAAGATCGTGATTTGCTTTTTTGGGAAGATCGCCAAGCCCTACGTTCAATATACAATTTACAACTTTATATTTCACATTCGTATCTTTCCTGTAGTAAGAGCATTGCGTTAACAATGCAAGGTCGTGGGTTCGATCCCAGGGGATTGCAAATACCTATGTATAAATGTATAGGATAATGCAATGTAAGTCGCTTTGGATAAAAGAGTCTGCCAAATGCATAAATGTAAATGTATCTTTACATCATGTCTAAAAGAAGATAGGGAAACCACAGGTAGCGCCGTTTTCTCCTCCTTTCCGAAGCACATGGGAGGCTGCCTGTGCTAGGAATCCATGAGATAAGTTTATGTAAAGGATAAATTGATTGCTAGCACTGAAATTCTCTTGCACGAGCACTGCTATTAGCTTTGCTTTGCTCAGCTTCATTTCACTGCGGTGTAGACACGCCGGGAGGACAGAGAATGTCACAGCGCATTGTGAGCGCGATTGTCACGCGTCTAAATAAAAAAATTATATAGTTAGTTTTTCTCAAACAGTTAAATGCACCTGAAATAATCTCTTAGGGCAACTCTGGACAATGAGACAATACAAATCCAAGCCGCTCTGTCTAATGCACGTGCGAGACCTCGCAGCAAGGCGAGAGTTATTCGAAAGCATACAGAGCTCTCTACTCTCGCGGTGCTTCAATGTCATACACCAATGGGTCTGTGAAGCGCTGAATGATGTCGAACACTCCTCTTGTTTTAGACGACAGACAAGATCATGATCCTCGCGATTCCGTTGAAAAGTGGATTGCGGACGCCTTCAAGATCGATCGCGATTTGAGATCAGATCGCCCACCCCTATTTTCACAGTCATAGCAGATCGGATTTATATCTGTTTAGCTTAGACACATTTATGTGGCCAAGTGCCATCTTTGGAAATTAATCCCGGCTGGTGGAAACCAAACGAAACGTGCTTCCTATTCCTGGGACATCCGTGGCATCTGAAAGGGTGTTTTGTGCCGCGGATCTAACTGTCAACAGGCTCCAGACTTTCCCCACAACACGTTAAAGGGGTCATACGACAGGGCTGAAATGAATATTATCGTTTTGTTTTTGATGAAATGCAATGTGAATACACGATTTAAGGTTCAAAAACGCTGTATTTTCCACATACCGAGCATGTTTGTATCTTCTCTTTGCCCCGTCTCTCTGAAACGCGCAGATTTTTAACAAAGCTCATCGCTCTGAAAAGCGAAGTGTGCTTTTATTGATCAGTTAACCAGTGTGTAGTGATTGGTCAAATACTGCAAGCGTGTGACAGAAATGTAACGCCTCTTACCATATTTGGAACATCGGGTTCCAAAGCAATTGTACTGACAGGTACGCCCACCTTACTTGAGTATACCACGAACTGACTTAGATTTGTGGGGGTGTGGTTACACGAGGCGTTTCAGGCATTTCAGGAGCATTCGCTATTAGATAGAATGCATCTAATGTGCTTCCGACAGATTTATTTTTGCAATTTTACGTGTCTAATACTCCCGCCATATGGCCCCTTTAATATGCTGCTGTTTGCATGTTTAAATAAATCTTTGTCTCATTTTAAAGCCTGTGTCCTCAGTATGTCGCTTGCGAAGGCGTTTGCACGCAACAAATGCGACCTCCATAGGACGCAACATTAAAAAATAAGTAGGCGTGGTTAACTCGGCGCTCTGTTAATTGGGCACTATACTGAAAAATCAAATGAATTAATCCACCTGTATCAAAAGAAAGTATTAAACATTCTTTTGACCTTCTTTCAGTCTGAAGTTTTGGGATCCGCTCCAGTCCGGCACTTCTCACCCGCAGTGCTCATGCAGTGATTTGCGGCCGCATATAAAAAAGCTCATTCTCAACACGTATTTTAGAAGTCAGTTTGTTTTGTAAAGCTGTTAATAGTTTTAATAAAGTTTAACTTCAGGCGAGCCAAGGTGAAACTTGCGTTGAAAATGCGCGATGATGCTCGGCGCATGAGCGCTTTGATGTGACGCGCTCCAGTAACTCCAGTTTTGGGAGACGTGTGAGGAGTCACCGGTTACAATCTCAGTAACAATGGCGTTTTCAGTTCTGACACTTACACGATATTCGCGTGAATACGATTCCATCTTGTATAACAAAAGCTAGGGTTAAAATATGATTTTAATTCATGCCTCCTTTAATATAAAATCTTATCAGTTAACGGTTAATGTTCAGATAACTAGCGTCGGTTCTCGGTTAGGGAAAAGTTATGTCCCGAAGTGAAAACTAGTAATCGTGATGCTCGCTAAGGTTCACCTTTAGTGGTGCAATCAAACTGTTTCTCTTCTTTGGAGCATGTTAACTGTAATGCAGACTACAGTAAGACTACACTTTATTGTGTGAGATGTCAACACGTGCCCTCAAGTATGTATGCAAATTTGTGGGTTTGTGTTAAGTCTGTGCCGTGATTTTTTTTCTTGCTGTGTACTGTTGTCAGAGAGGGTTCCAGTGGGTGTGTTGTTTGCCAGCTGGGTGTTCCTACTCCAGTTATTGTGAGCGTGTGGCAGCCGTGGGTGCGCTTTTATTCCAGCCGTGTTTGCATTAGTTAATATACAAACACAGCCAAGCGTGTAAACGCTGCCCTCCACCAGCTTCAGGCAGACGGCTCGCAACACGGTTTTAATGTCTCGGCTGAAGCGTGACTGATTTGGGGAAGAACGATGCTCGTCTCAAAGACACACGGGATAGCTCGTCTTCCTTCTCATGTGAGAATAAAAAACATGTATATGCACAGTACACAAACATGTATAATGAAAGCATAAACTTTTATTCTGGATGCGATTAATCACGGTTATCGTTTGAAAGCCCTAACATTTTAAAATCTGTACGTAAACCCAAAAAGCAAAGGTAACTTTTGTGTTGTCCATATTGACCCATTTAATGAGCATTGCTGGATTCCCAATAGTTGACCAAGTCTGACCCATTTGGTCAATTTTCCTCACAGCATTAAAAAAAGTAGTTTCAGGCGAGACAAACAAAAGTTTTAATTTAACTAAAGTTGAGTCCAATTGAGTGAACACAGCAACTTCTCTAGACCCTAGATAGAACATATTCCATCACTTCTTTGTTGAAATGTACTACGGCAGGCTATGTTGCTCTCCGCGTCACGAGGAGGTTGACCAGACTGACAGGCAGCTGGTGGGGTACGAGGGGGGTAACAGATGAGCAGCTGGAGTGGATCTTATTTTAGCCCTGAGTCTGAATGCTCCCTGTGGAGAATAAGACGTCCTTACTTCCTTACACATATTTCAAAGCACAACAAAGTGTCTGGAAAATGACATTTGTAAGTTCTGTTAATATGATTGGGCTATTGCTGTTTTCACTTGCCAATACATATGCTATAGGGCTGTGCAAAAATATCGATACAGAAAACTATCGCAATATTTTTTTTCACGATAGTGTATTGATAGTCCAACGTCTACTATCGATACATTTATTAAAATCACATTTTAATGTCATATACAGTACATACGGCCATTGTCTCAAGCGGGAGCGAGCATGATGCTCCAGCTTCCAGAGTTGACGCGTGGTTGCGCTTTGATTTTAATGGTGCTTGTTTAGAGCACGCATGAAACTTGTTCATTGTGATGCGCGATGTGGAGCAAAGACAACGTTTTTTTTAATTGACGACAATGCTGCGGGTGACACAAGACTATTAGGTTGCAAAAGCGGAAGAGATTATATCCTTGTGCTCCGCTGTCAAACAATAACTGCGATTAATTCAATATTCCATCTCCTAAAATGCAATCTAAAGAAAGCACAAACTGACATTAATGCTATCAAACTGAAGAGCAGCAAAAACAACCTTGCTGCAAAAAAACAATAGAAAGTTTTATAGATTTAATGGTTGTTATGGAAATTGTATTAGTTTTAATTGAAACTATGATGGTGTCAACTGGTAAGTGATGGATTGTATTGGTGGGATGTTAAAAATACCCCAGACTTTCCACAGCAAGTTGTATTTTCAGCTATACATTTTTTTTATTGCAATTATGTATCATATAGAATTTATTCAATATATTGTATTGTAACTTATCTATCGTGATATGTATCGTATCGAAATGCCCTTGCCAATACAGATAACAAATATACATGTAATGTTATTTGATGATAGCAGATAAGCCACAAACAACTGATAAAGTAAAAGCACCCACCCCCCCCAAAAAAAATTTAACGGAAGATTTCAACAGTTTGAGTTGTCTTCATATTTGGACAATGCTGATCATTTGTGCTCATGTATTTCTTCTTTTTCCAGACTTTGTGTCGCTGTTCGACTTGGAAAATGATCTTCCAGATGAGCTGATACCCAACGGAGACCTGGGGCTTATGTCCATGCCCTCTAACGGGGATGGAGTGGTGGGAGGCCGGATGGGGGGCAACATCCCGGATGCTGCTGCCAAGCACAAGCAGCTGTCTCAGCTCCTGCAGGCAGGCCCTGGTCTGACTGGAAACCTCAGCCCTCAGCCTGGAATGGGCGGCCAACTGGGTGCCTTGGGCAAAAGTCCCATGGTCAGGGTTCACCCAGTCACCAGACTCAACCTCCAAAGCCTGTTGGCACCCCTACTGGTCAAGGCAACAACAGTCAAGGCATGGGCCTCAATGCTGGCTTTAACCAGGCTATGATGAACAATAACAACCAAACGCATGGACACATGGGCTCAAGCTGGCCATTTTGAGAATCGTCATGCCCAGGCCCCAGTACCAGGGTCTGCTCACCTGTCGCGGCGCTGGTCAGTGGTCCGGTCAGCGTGCTGGCAGAGACGCTTGCCCAAGGTACACCGCAGATGGGGGCGCATAATGCCATCAACCCTCAGCAAGCGGGAAACATGAATAAGGTAAATCTTATTATATTTAATTGCAAAACTTTGATAAAAATTTGAATGATTTCACAAGCTCAAATACAAATGAGCAAGCTATTTCAGTTTGGACTAGCATGTGTATGTGTGGTTTTAGCCATCATTTCCACATTTCAAATGGTGACGTTACGAATCAATACATTTATTGCTTGTACCATAATCTTCTTGGTTGTTTTGCAAGTTTCTAAGTTGTCATTAATGGTAAATGACTTCTGGTTGTGAAACGGATCACGGTGGATCTGTGATGCGTACGGATCATGCTCTACGGTTTGGAATGCATATGACCCGCAGGTTTACTGTAAATACATTCATCATACAGTAAACCGCTGTGCTGTGTAAGGCTAGCTGGAAAGTTAAAGTAGTCTAATGTTGTGTTGAGTCAAAGTGCAAATGATGAGATGTAAGAGAGAACAAGCATTACAGCAATTTTGACGCCCATAATTCAGTCACATAGAAGACAAGAGAACGTCAGTTGAGGCACGTACTAGATGATCATCACCTCATAACACATAACAGTTTTCTGATCTCTAGAGATCTATTTGTCAGCTGTTAACTCTGACTGCAGATTTATTTCATATTTATTTGTTATACTTATTGTCTTTTTTTAAATAATGCATGCATATACTGTATGACACGGCCTAGAAAATAAATATTAACTGTTAGAAACAAGATTCTCTATTAAATAATCTGTTGATATCTTCAGGGAATTTTCACAACTACTTTTTTTACTAAATTCTCTAAACTGCTGATATTATAAATAAAACTAAGATGAGCATTTACATAAGCTGATCCGAACCGTGAGTTTTGTGATCCGTTGCACCACTTATGACTTCAAATAAATTTGAGGTTGCGAATGCGTGTGAGTATAGCAGCCGTTGAGATGAACTGGATCCTTTTCTCTTGTGTTTACACGATGTTAGAGTCTTTAACCTCAGAATTGTCATCCACCATGCCCACACCTTATTGCATTCAGTTTAATAGATAAAGATCATTTAAAGATCAGATTTGCCAGATTGTGGCTCAGATCTGTGACAATTTCTAGACTGTCTACAGTCATACACTGTCGATTTGTTGTTGCGGCATCTTATTGTTTTGGTTCTCAGTTTGTCTCACATTTCCTTGACCATCAGGCTAAATCAACTTTGCACATTTGATAAAAGAGATCAGAGAGAAAGGTTATTGTGCCCTTTGCATTTCTCTGTTGTGGTTTAACGTAACCATTCGAAAACCAGTCAGATACGTGCATCACCTGTTTCTCGCAAACGCAAACCCATCAAACATTTGATTCGAGATGTTGATTGTCTTGAAGTCGATTTAGATGTTTTTACACATAGCAAACTGAAATGTTTTGAATAGCGTTACAGGAGCTGTCAGAGCATGTAGAGGTTTCCATATCTGCAGTGTTTGCTCTGAGGTGAATAGATGTGCTGTTGGTACTAGGGCTAGTGTTTGCATTGTACACAGATTATAAGAGTCGCAAGTGCGCTTGAAGTGTGTTAGATCAGGCAGCATCGGCGCCTCAGTAACTCTTCTCGCTCTGGAGGCTGAAGTGCTTTTCACCCGTTTTCCTTAAAATCTCATCAGTTGCACAGTTCTTGTTTGCCTCTTTATTCGTGTTTTTCCTCTACATCAGTGTTTGTCAGCACAAGGTTGTAACTTGACACTTGGCAGGGGTAAAGGTTTCTTTCCCTGGAAGAAAATTGTGTATATTTTAAAGGTAAAACCTGCAATCTGGTGCCCTTTTTAAGAGCAAAATGAAGTGTCTCAATCTATAAAGAATACAATAGCTATAGTAGTAATTTAATCATTGGCTCCATAGATATAAGTGGTGATAATAGGGCACAACACATGGTCAAATGGAAGTTCACAAACAGTCAAAGCGTGTAGAGCATGAGCCAACAAAAAATGAAGCAAAAAGTGTTTAACAGTTGAACTCATTTATTTATTACCATATTAAAACGTGGGCCGGGCATCAGGCCTTTTTCACAGTGCCATTGTTCGACTCCCCCATTATAATGCGGCAACTGTTTAGAGTTAACCCGTAAGAAAAGCTATTTCAGCACAACATAGTAATGTTAAGTTTGTGATTTATGTTTTCAACTTTATGCGCGCGTTACGCAGACTTATCAGTTTATATCAAAGTAACACGAGAGCAATTAATGACAGATGCTTTCTCCTGCGGAACACGCCGATCGGTCTGAGCAGCGCTGCTAGATGTCCTTCAAACCAAATATATTGACAAGTTTGGGACACGGTGACTCTTACGGCGACAGCCAAAGCTAAAGGAGGAATTTAGGCAGATTCATGCCCATCATGCTGCATTAAAATCATTAAAATTGGCGCGGTTGGCAATCAAACTGCGTTCTATGCCTAAGCAACAAACTAAATACAAAAAAAAATCTAAACTAACCAAATAAAGAAAGGAAACGAAATATAATTTACCATAAAAAAACGATTTGAATACTTGTTAACAATTGATTTAATCTAAACTATTTTAACAGTTTAAACAATGTCATTAACATCAATAAATCAAATTTGTGCTCCAGCGCAGTTGGCAATCAAAGGCGTTCTGCATCTGAGCCACAAACAAAAAATACTCAAAACATTATTCTAAATTAACTGAATAATGAAATGAAATGCGAATAATTTGCCATTAAAAACAAAACTAAACTATTTTAATGGTTGCAGCGGTTTCAAAATTATAATTCACATCATTAATTCAAATGCTATGCGTTCTGCAATTGGCTGAGTTACAAACAAAAAATAAATAATTAACTTAACTAAAAAAGTTTTTTATAATTTGCTGTAAAAAACTGAACTATTTTAATTGCTGCAGCAGCTTTTGTAATGCGGAGGTGCAAAAAACACAACAGGCTTCATTCGGACTCGGGCTGAAAATTCTGATAAGCTGTCGGGCATGGGCCGCCCAGGGCTCTAGCTTTAAGCACGATCGGAGCGATTTGGAAAGGGTTAAACTAATTCAATTAGTTTGTCATGGGGGCCAGTTCATGAAAAGCATCCCAAATGAGGGGCCGGAGGGATATGGCTTGCAATATGAGGGATAACAACAACAATAAGAAATCTGTTTTATTTTTTCCCGAATTCTGTCTGAATTTTTCTGAATTCGGTGTTTTCCGTCCTTCACTATTCAATAGAAATATATTTGCCCACATATGAAAATAGTTCAGTATTCACTTATAAACTATATTAAAAAACCTGCAGTACACAATTGGAATTTGAAGTTCGGTGCTACGTTCTAGTTAAGAAATAATACATTTGCCAGAATCTGTGCCATTTTCCGCGTTTTACAACAAACATGCCTTGATACCGCGATTCAACCATAGGGCCCTAAATATGGGAGCCAGTATGTTGTATTTTAAAATTTTGCCCCATAAGACACCCAAAGTCTTTCCCACATTTCCAGATTTCTCAGACGCACTGCTCTCCGCCCTTGCCTCAGTACTTTTGAAAAGGTGGTCCTATTCGTGCTAGGGAAATGTCAGAAATGAAACTAATAAATGTTCTCATCCGTCATTGTCCTGTTCACCGCGTCTCACAGGAGAGACTGCTTGCGAGTCGCGCTACTCGCCTCACGTCACGTGACTCCTGCCCTGTGCTGCTGCAGTTCATGCTGAATGGAGCAGACGCTCGTAACTTCATAACTGTAGGGTCAGTTCCCGACTGAACAAAAGAGATTCTTTTTCACACTATGTTACTTGAAGGGCCAGAACAAATGACATCGAGGGCCGGGGTTTGGCCTGGGGGCCGCCAATTGAAAGCCCGGGGTTAAACGAAGTGCTTTTGGCACTAAATAAGGATATTAGAGGATATAGCGCCAAGAGATCATCATTTTAAATGTCATGGGTGCGCGTGATGCGTACAGCTCCGTAGTGTAGACGCGCTGCTCGTTTTAAATGACAGAAATGGTGTTTGTCAAATGTCCCTATATGCAGCTTTAGCTAAACATAAAATCAAAAATTATTTTTACCTGTCACTATGGTGCAAGGTGATATTACGTGCATGTTTGTGACATCATCACGGTTTTTAACAACACCAAAAACAACGTTAGAAAACGCTATGATATTCAGTTTTTTTTTTATCTATGGACGAAACAAATTAGACTGTGGTGGGCCGTCATAGTTGTCTTGTTTATACACGTCCCTGGTTCCACACTGCGAGTCTCCGCTGATCCCGTGTGGGTTTTCCATGAATGGACGAGGCGATTATGAGTAATGAATTGGAAACATACGCGTCCTACAATCACATTCTGATAAAGGAAATTATTGGATGCTACCAACTCGACAAAGAGCGGAATTAAAAACTGCCCTTATTGTAATCCGGCAAAATGACGCACGGCCTTCTGATTTTTCTGTCACTGGTATGAAAAATCCTTCAATGACAGAGATTTTCGGTTAGCGCAACATCTGCAATTGTATAAATGTCTTGAACAACTCGAGGGTGATTTTTGGGTGGACTATCCCATTAATTGAGATGTTAAAGTATCTAATTCTTTGAATTGTGCACAAATTTACATAAGAAATTGGTAAAAAAAAAACTTAATCATGTGGTTGTTGCTGTTAATTTTCCACCCAAATTGTTTCATGTTGAATTTAGAGTTGACTGGTTGTGACAAAAACACATTAGAAAGTGAGGCTTTATCGCTTCAGGTTAGCACTTGGTGAAAGAGCGAGAGCAGGACCGGACAGGGAGTTCCTCACCGTGTTAAGCGCTAATGGCTTCAGGCTTGCATCAGTTATGTTGAGGGTTTGCGCTGCTCAGTGCACGTTCATCTTTTCCTTGCTGCTGATGGTTATTTGCTGAGACTTAACATTTTAATGGTCAGTTAGATGCTTGTTGTTATATTCATTACACAAATGGACAAATTAGAGGTTAAATCTGCCTGTCCACATGCTTTTTCTCTGCTTCCATGCCCATATTGCCAGACGCGCTTGTGGAGACTTGCGTTGTGAACCCGGAAGGTATTACGCAGTTGGCTAGGGCGGTGCTGATTGGACATAACGGAGGTGCGCTCACTCAGTTGGTTAGCAAGAATGCCACTCAAAGCCGGCTTGAAACAGACGCGCGTCTCATAATTTTCACATCGCAGCCTCTTGTGATTAGAATATTGCAACTTCTTACATCGCGATTGTGATTCGATTTCGAATAATCGCTCAGCCCTAGTGCCTATACAGTAGTATTGCATACATCGTATCTTCGAAGAATATTTAGTTTGATCACATACAGCTGTACGAATATTTCTGGAAAAACACGAGATGCTAGAGGTGGGACTAGTGGGATGGAACTACAGCACGAGCAAGCAACACATCATCACATTAATCCCTTAGTGTGTTGTACATTATGCACGTACATGCCGCTTGCCAACAAAACACAGATGTATGACTTAACGTTAGTTTGACTTACCGCGTGCAGTTCATGTCCGGCATCTTTTAGCACTGGATTTCCAAATCTGAATCCATCACTGAAATGCCGTGAACAAACAGACACACCTAAACTTTACTATTACAAGAGTAACGAGCTGCAGCGCAGCCCATCTTGACACAGCGCAGATAATCTTTATGGTAAATGGGTCTCGCTCTTCGGTTGGCTCGTTGGCAGGTTCTTTCTTTCGCCTTGCCATGCTTTTCCGGGAGAATGGCCAATAAAGGAATAGGATCCCTTTGACAACACAGGGATCCAGAATTATATAAAAACTTTCCGAAACAATTTGGAGTGCTGGCGGAGTGCATCAAGTACAGAAATACTACATCAAAAGTCCAACTCGTTTTTTACAAGTTGACCATGTTAAGCATGAGAAGCCAGCACGTTTAACTGTGTAAAGAAGCCAGAATGCATGACATAGCATGATACCAGATCTTTGCCATCGGCTGTGAAAGCTGTTCTGTGTTGATATGCTGTGTGTGTGCACCTACCTCTAAAACACTTCTATGAAACGTCCTTTGAAGTATTGAAGGACTTTATAGAAACCGGAAAAATTCAGATTGTTTAGTGTGAAGAGGGACAGTGGTGAACAATTGCCTTTAAATATGTGAAATATAAAGCATTTTTTGAAACTAGAAACATGAACATCCATTGTTAAACACCCAAAAAACATAAAACTTCAAAAACAGCCAAAGAACGGCACCTTTATTTTGGCTATATTCTGTCACACAGCGCATGTGCTTATTTACAGACGAACTGTAACAGTGCCAGGTTTTGGAAATGCGGTTTTGTACTCGCAAGCCGTACGGTGAACTGAATGTGATGCTTCTCCGAGATACTCTTATTATAGGAAGATGGAGGGTTCTGTAATACTTCCAATTGGAGAAACCGTAACGGCTAACAAACACATTGACATCCATTAAAATAAACTAGCATCTGGTCTTCCTTTTCTGCGTTCTGTTGAAGCCAGGGCGTTAGCATTAGCCATTACGCTTTTAAAGGTTGTAGGCTTTCCATCTAGTGTCTTTGGCTTCTCCCTGCTGCTCACTCACAGATGCAGAGATGCGTTTCCCGCACCGGGAAAGCGAGACCTCGCGCTAGCGGGCAGGACTGACAACATTTTCCCACTGAATGAGGGCAAAGATTTATCCAAAAAGACGCTAGGTTTGTCATTTAACGCGTCTTCTGATCAAACGCCACTAAAGGGGTTGTAAAAGTCATAGATGAATTGGAAACAGTGCATTTCTGTAGTGGTGGTGAGGATTTTTGGTGTGGTGGCCCGCCACGGCAAAATTAATATAGCAGAAACACTGCCTTTGTGGCATAATGCATCAAAGTCACAAAGTTTGGCTTATGTGTGAAACAAATGCCTTAAGAATTACCCTAAGTAAAGAATTCAAAGTGATTGTTCTGTTTGAAACTTTTTTCGTCGTTTTTCTTCAAAAGTTTTTTTTACATATTTTATTGAAAGTGTACGTTGTTGTTGTTTCCAAGTAATTTTGTTCAATTATTTTAATTTTATTTAACCAGCTTTCCAACTATTTTGTTAAAAATTATTATAACTTTTTTAGATCTCATGATTTTTACTTCCATTCGGTGTGAGTATTGGCCCCTGTACGTCTTTAGGGGATGATGATGATGTTGACCCAGTAGCCTCATGAGGGTTGTTTCATTAACTGAAAAAGTGGCGCTAATGTGGTTTTTCACTTGATTGATTCACTTTGTAATAAAACAAATTGATACAGAATGTCAGCTTACCTTTTTGTTTTCCTCCTTCATAGATGGGTCTTGCGAACGCTAACGGTCCGTTCGGGCAGCAGTACGCGCAGGGTTCGGTGCAGCAGATGACCGGCGCTGGACTAAACGCACAGCTCCAGAACAAGGCAGCTCTCTCCAACAGCCTCCAGCCCACCCTGAAGGGCGCTTCCAGTGTGCCAAATCTGGTGAGTAACCCTCCAAAGCTCCCCCTGTTCAATCTAAAGCACTTCCGGCCTTTCTTCTGCCTGCCAACATAATTTTTTTTTCTGTGATGGTTATTTGACTGCACGATGCAAAAACCGATAAAGGTGAGCTCTATAGAAATGGTGTCTTCGTTCACATGATAACAGCAGAAAATGGACAAAAAGTGTTTTTTGTTGTACCAGCAGTCATGATGCTTCTGTTTAATGTAATCTCTCTCTCCTCCAGTTGCAGCAGCAGGTGCCCTCCGTGGGCATGGTCCCGGGACAGGGGGTGCCGACGGGCCCCACAGCCGACCCAGAGAAGCGCAAACTGATCCAGCAGCAGCTGGTCCTGCTGCTTCACGCCCACAAGTGCCAGCGGCGCGAGCAGACAAATGGCGAGGTGCGCGCTTGCGCGTTACCCCACTGCCGCACCATGAAGAACGTCCTCAACCACATGACCCACTGCCAGGCGGGCAAATCCTGCCAAGGTAAGTCAAGTTTTGGAACCTACATTAAAAACACGTTTTATGGATTGTTTAATTTTATGTGAATAACATACAATGTCTACAAAATCTTTGACTTTTCAGTGCTGTGATCTGAAAGCATCCGTGTGTCTCACAGCCGCATGTCTGTCTTTGTTGGTGGTCGTATTTTAGTGATGCCACTGATGGATATGAATGTTACAGTTGTTTAATGTTCACTGAGCTCTTAGGATTTCTGTAAACATGTGACGACAGTCATGGCTCTTATGGTCTGGTCTGGTCTTGTCTTAAGCCCTTTTTGACATTTGGCTTTAGAAAGGCATCCGGCCACAAGAGAATGCTGAAAATGAAGTTTTCCAAATCTATTTGTGTTTTTTTTTTTGTCGTTATGTTAAACTTTTACACATTTTTCCCACCGTCTAAGTTTATATTTGTGTCTGTGTTTGCAGTGGCTCACTGCGCCTCGTCTAGACAGATCATCTCGCACTGGAAGAACTGCACCCGGCACGATTGCCCCGTCTGTCTGCCCCTCAAAAACGCCAGTGACAAGAGAAACCAGCAGCGTAAGTCCCCATACGCTTACAATCATCCGTCTGTAAACACATCAGTTTTGCTAATGCGTGTCTTAATCCAGTGCTCATATTTAGATTGGAGATGTTTTTTGTGTTGTTTTGGATAGTGGTTAATGCTCAAGGAACTGAAAGGTTATTAGTTTAATTCTGGGATAGATATGAACCATAACCTTTGAATGTTATTTTACGACATTGCATTTACTTCACTTATGCCAGATCTGGTCTTATTGAGAGTGATCTCATGTGTTATTCTGCAAACAAATTTTCTAAATAAATGTTCTTTACTGACATTACTTGTCAACTAATGTTAGACATTTAACTGTTAAGACATCAGTGTAGCTCCACTTTGATATGTAACACTGGTAACACTTTACAATAAGGTGCTATTAGCTAACATTAGTAAATGCATTAGCTAACAATAAACAATTTAGTTTTTCAGCATTTTTTGAATCCTTGTTAATGCTAGTTCATGACAATACAGTTTTTCCAGGGCTCCAGCCTGCGACTAAATGGTTGTATTTTGCGACCAGTTTTTGAGTACTTGCGCATGTGCGACCTGCCAATTTGGATTTTTTTCAGTGAGTTGTTATATCTCATGTGAAGGGACGAAGGTGATTGATGTTTCTCGCTGTCGTCACGTCGGTCACAGCTCATCATTAGCCGGGTTTCCATCCAAAGTTGCGAATTCAGCTTATGCGCAAAATTGGAATATCGCATAAAACATTTGCGAATAAGCATCGTATCCATCCAACTAGTCAACTGTCACTTCCTTATAAACTGCAACTAAATATCAGTAAGAAAGTAAGAGAAGCCACTGAATATAATCATTTTCAAATATTATAATACTTGGGCAAGCAGCCGGTTAGGAAACACAATAAATGTGGTACTTTTGTGGATGCCTGCTGTTTGGGAAACAAAGTCGTGACAGTTCTCAGAGGCAATTACAGAAATACTTTGACGACCTTGCTCAGGCATTTAAAGAGTTCATAACTTTGGTTTATGGAGTGTCCAAAAACAAGTTTATGTACATAAGTGTAAAAAGCACAATTATTTTAAAATAATAGTCAGTTATTCTTACCTTACTTATTGACTGACTCTCAAATGATTCGTTCCGCGATTCATCTGTCTAATCCCCTGCTTTCCACTATCCTAGTCTGATGTGATTGGTCAAATGGTATTATCTGCTTTGATTGGTTGACCGCGAATGAGGCTCACGAGCTACAGTGTTTGGGGGAGAAGTGTGAAGTTTTCACAGGAAGTCCTAACAAAACTGTATGTAGTGACGTACATCTGCGGCGGTTTGCGAATCGGACTAGGAACGACTCGTTTGCGTGATTCAGAGTCAACTCCCTTTTGCCAAGCCAATAACTTTATTCATTCACCTTTGTATTTAAAACTTGGCTGACTGCTAACTTTGAAACACGAACGACTTTCAAATTCAAATGAATTCAGTACTAATTTGGTCTGCTGTATTCAGTGTTTAAACCGTCTCTTCTTTACCTGGCACTTAAAGCTTCTCTGAAGGTTCCTCCTCTTTTTAAATGATGAGCAGAACCAAACCACTGTCACCTGTAGTTAAATGCATAGACAGGTAGTATTTTTTAACTATTATAACACATTTACATTTCTGTACAAATGTAAAGGATCAGGGGCTACAATGCTCCTAGTAAAAAAAGTTAGTCTGGAGCCCTGTATTCATGTTAGTTCACGGTGCATTAACTAATGTTAACAGTGACAACATTTGATTTTAATCATGTATTGGTATATGCTGAAATGAACATGAATTAATAATAATAAATGCTGTAGAAGTACTGTTCATTGTTAGTTTATGTTGGCTAATGCACAATCGAATTGTTAACAAATAGCACCTTATTGTAAAGCGTTACCGTTACACTCATTTAATAGAAAAAGTCCTACACCTTTTCTAATAACCAGTTTTTACTTTACATTCAGAAGTCAAATAGATTTTAGATGGCAATTCACTTCAGCATTAAGATTTTCATTTTAAAATTGTGAAATTTATCTGAACACTATAGATGGTATAGTTTTTCTTGATCATTTTATTTTACTGCAATAAAAAAGTTAAAAAGGCAAACAAAACGACAAATTACAAATCCAACTAATTGTAAAAAATCCAATAAAGAACAGACCAGGAAAACCGATAAGAATAAACGATGCACAATATGATATATAATAGTATGAATTAGTAAAACAATAAGCAGAATAAAAAAGTAACAATCATAAATGATAAGTGTCAAGTGGAGTTTATCTACATAATTAAATTCCAATTTAACTCCGTTTTATTTCTACAACACTTTTTGGCTCATTATGTATTGGCTGGTTTGGTTATGTCAGCAGCCTCAGTTTGTGGTTGATGTTTTCAGATGAGTGCTGCCACCTGTAGGTCACTCGTGCAGCTCTGCTGCGCTCTCAGTGTGAAAGCATGAAAGAGCAGCAGATTCCGGCAGGCAGCCGGGCTGCAATCTGACACCGCGGAGGAGGGGCTCCACCCATCATTTATCATAGGGGGTGTGGCACGGAGAGGCCCTGCTCTCTGATTGACGAGGGGTCGCTGACTCGTTTAAATCCCCCTGTAGTGGCAACAGAAGCACGTTCTCTCGGTGTCTCGTGCAGTTCTGCTCTGTGCCGCCGCTTGGAGCGCTCGCTTTACGCACATTAGACTTGCACTTCAGTCACCTGGGTTTGCATTTAAAGAGAAGTTATTGCAAATAATTTTTTGTCTTTCCTAAAAGAAAATAGTTAAATCTAAATTAAGTATTTATCTTTTTATTAACATAATAAAATGTAATACATTTTTTTTATTGTATATAAATATGCTTGTATATATTAAGACCGAATGTTTTTAATATATATTCTATGTTTAAGTAAAGGTTGGTGTGGTGCGGTGATGATTAAAAAAAAATATATGTTTTACTGTTAATGGAATTCACATTAAACATGCAATTGTTTTATTAGTGTTTAACTTTAGGCTTTTCATGGTTGAAAAGCAATCCAGCATGTTAAAGTCGAATGAAACCACGCGTGTAACCTTTTTTACTTCCATTATGTTGCGCAAAAATAGGTATTAATACCAGATTGGAGCTTTAAAATGGTTGGAAGAGGTTAATGTAAAAGAGATGCATGACATTGCTATAACTGCTGTGAACAATATCTTTTCAGCGTTTACATTAATGCATTTGGCAGACGCTTTTATCCGAAGCGACTTACATTGCATGATACTATACATTTGTATCTGAGTTTGTGCAATCCCTGGGATCGAACCCATGACCTTGGCGTTGCTAGCGCCACTCTAACCACTGAGCTACAGAAATTCATTTAAATAACATTTCATGTTAAATTGACGGATTATTATCTTTTATCATCTGTTGTACGATCATATCATTTTCTACATTTCGAATTGTAGTCGTTTTGTCTTTTGCAGCGATGCTGAGCTCTCCTAACTCCGGCATGCAGTCTTCTCTGGGTCCTGTGGGGACCAGTCAGCCCGCCGCGCCGGCCATCAGCAGCGGCACACACATCGACCCCAGCTCCATGCAGAGGGCATACGCAGCACTGGGCCTGCCGTACGGGAACCAGCCGGCTGCGCAGACGCAGGTGGCAGGACAGCAGCCGTCGCAGCAACTGCGCACCATGGGGGCATTAGGTATTAACTTAATTTCTTAAAGAAAACTATGAGCGATGCGATCTTCCTTGTCCATTATTAACTTCATATCTCCATCATATTAAGCCATTTTAATAAACAAGTGCATCAGATTATTTGTGACAACATTTGACAGGTTAAATTGTCTTGTATCTTTAATTGAGGCACAATAAACCGTAGTTGATGCTGATGATATGAAGGCACTTGTTATTGCTTCTAAAAATCTGTATAGTAAATTTCATTGCATAAAAACATCAAGTTGGATTGTGCTCCTCACTCGTGCGGTGTTCGTGTGTAATCCCTGTCTGGTTTCCCATGACACCTTCAGGCACTAACCAGATGAACATGGGCGGAAACGGTCTGGGCGATCAGACGTCCCTTCACCCTGATTCCTCTCTCCCATCATCCCTCAACAGCAAGTGAGTCTCTTCACCTTTCACCCTTCACCTTTAACCCCAACCATTCACTCATAGAAAGCATTGCAGACAGTCTATTGCAGCAGTATCTGTAAGAGGATATGATGTCAGATATTATAAATGGCTGATTATTAATGCCTGATCCCTCCCTCGCAGTTCGATGATGCCGGATGGGTCGAACATGGTCGGCGCGGGGAACCTCCCCACCGCTGCGCCGCTCTCCATGCCTGGCATGAAGAAGCCCTGGCACGAGCACGTCACTCAGGACTTGAGGAATCACCTAGTGCACAAGCTGTGAGTCATACAGCAAGACATCTTTCTTATTAAAAAGTGTCGAACAGTTCTCACACTCTCTTCTAAACACCACACAGAGTTCAAGCCATATTCCCCACACCAGACCCTGCAGCACTGAAGGACAGGCGTATGGATAACCTGGTCGCATACGCCCGTAAGGTTGAAGGGGACATGTACGAGTCTGCCAACAGCAGGGTAAAAGACACAATCTGTTTCAAATGTCCTTTATTGCAGTGCTTCGAGGGTTGGAAAGAGACACCAGGTGACCCGTGTTTTTCTCGTTGTGTTCAGGATGAGTATTACCACTTTCTGGCTGAAAAGATTTACAAGATCCAAAAAGAGCTGGAGGAGAAGAGGAAATCCAGGCTGTCGAAGCCAACCATGGGCGCTCAGGGTCCACAGCAGCCTGGCCTTCCACAGCCAAACGCTATGGGACCCGCACAAGCCATCCGCCCACCGAGTGAGTGTTTTTTCATGCTGTGGATGTTCGTGTTTGGGTGACTAGAGAGTGTTGGACTAAAATCACAAATCTCTGAAATGTCACTTTTTTTTAGATGGACCCGGCCCTATGTCCAATGTGCCAAATCATTTGATGGCCCGCATGCAAGTCCCTCAAGGTAATGTGTCTTTGTTTGGTATTTAGCTCAGTTCTGCGGCACTTGAAAGACAATATCTTCCATTTTGGTTCAGGATTTCCGCGGGGTCATAAAAATGTTTTAGAAAAAAGTGTTGTGTTCTAGGTCTTATATCATTTTTAACAGGTCTTAATTTTCCCACGGCCATGTAACGCTACCTCTAATGCTCATTAAAATGCTTCCGTTTGATTCTGTGGTGTTGTAGTTCTTTTTTTTTACAAACAGGTGCATTTCAATGAGCATTAGCTGCATTACGACTACAAATGAGACCGACATGCAACGTAGATTGCAGCCAATCAGCTTCGTGTTATTGGCGTGAGTTTCTTTCACACTGTACCACAGACATAAAACTGATTTTATTTAGTAGTGGTTAAGCGGATCATAGTTGATCCGCGATTCGTACGGATCGCGTCTCGCGGTTCGGAACGCATGTGACCCGCGGATTAATGAACGACGAAAGATGATTTTAGGCGTTCGCTCTAGGGCTGGGTATCGGTACTGATGTTCTGATTCACAAGCTCTCGATTCGAGTTAATGATTATAGATTTAACACACATCTTATAGATATTTCCAAAAAAAGATCAGTGAATATCAGATTACAATGGTGAATTAAAAATGAAATGAAGAGCCACAAATCTGTATATTAAACTTTAAACACAACCTGATCAAACAGGATCAGGTTATTTTTACATTTAAGATAATTTCACAAAATTAGCTGTAAAGAGAGGCGGCAATCATATGAACCGCTGCCTTTTATGTGAAGGTGAAGTTAAGTTCAACGACACACCGCGCGGATCCGCGGGTAAATTAAGCAATGAATGAAGGATACGCTCCCTGTTGTAACATCCATCCGTTGTAAAAGGCAAAGTGACATCTAGTGGATATTAGTAGCAATAACATTGACGTTAAGGAATGTTCAGTGCTTGCGGAAATATGAAAGAAAAAAAATCGATTCACAGCTTTTGAGAATTGATATTGAATCAACCACATAAAAAACAATTAATCGATTTTTCGACTTTATTGTCGGTGAGTTCACTATAAAGACGCATTATCACATATTTTACATAATCTGTTGCCTATGGCGGGGTCAACACGCAATTTGAATAATAATATCAGCAATCCATAATATTAGCATAAAAACTTTGATGCGCTGATCCATCATGATACACTAACGCATTTGAGAAGAGATCCGCAGCTGTAATTGTGTGTGTGTACGTTACAGTGTACTAGAAGTTGAAGCTACTGAAACCTTCAATCTGATCTCTAAAGACTCGTCCTCTTCACATTCACTTCTAAAAACTGCCCATATTTAATACAAGTATGGTAAGAGTTAAACTTATTAGTAGTTATGAATGGCAAGTTTCTGCAAGCATATTTTAGAAACATGGTTTGTAAATCGAATGAAACTCTCCCCACACACATCCTCAGAATCACTTGATGTAAACTATATTTATTCATTTACTGCTGTTGAAAGTAAAAGAATTTGGAAAGGTAAATGAAAAGCAAAGTAATTTTTTCCCCCAATTTTTTGCCGATCTGAAAAATTCTCTGAATCGTCACACAAAGTCTGTGATATAATCTGAACCGTATGTTTTGTGGTCATGGCTTGAACGAATTGAGTTAAATGTTTGACTAAAGCCAGTTTTTGAAGCCTACTGCTTTGTATGCAAGAAAGAAATTGATCTGGGAATGTTGGGTGTGCGTTCTTTTTATGTTGTGAGTAGTGTTGTTTTTGGCGGCCTGTTTTAATTGGTTTTAGTCTAGTCTTTGTGTCAAGCTGACATTTTAGTTTTTATTAGTTTTAGTCACGTTCATACTCTTTTTAGTCTAGTCGAGTTTCAGTCGACAAAGTCTGAGCATTTTAGTCTTATTTTAGTCAGAATTATCCATGTCTATTTTCGTCTAGTTTTAGCCGACGAAAACTGATGACATTTACTCTAGTTTTAGTCAATGAAAATTGTATTTTAGTCTCTTTTTAGTAATGCAATTCTATTTAACCCAGTCAATATAGTTTGAGTACCTAGTAGTATAGACGAAACCAACATTTTCTTTTAGCCAAACCCATTTCAAACAAGGTTATGTTATTATATTATTGTTACCTTACAGACTCAAGGATACATCCATTCCATCGGTAGGGGTGGGAATCTCCAGGCACGTCACAATGCGATTCGATTACGATTAAGAGGGCTGCGATGCGATGATAAAACGATTCTCTGTGCATCTTTCTCCTATACAAATTAAATTTTTCTTGCTGTGTGACTATTAAAATCTAATTATTTGTAATTACCCAGACCGAGTTTACTTCCAATATCCTTTAATAAAACAAATGGAAGTGATTTCGCAAGTCAACTGGAGGGTTACATTTGCCAGCATTGCAGAGAACCAACAGGAAAAGCGTGACTGCCCTCAGTGCCCTGTGGTAGCATACAGAATGCAGTAAATGAATGCAGACTTTTTTGCACATAGCACTGGAGCTAGAGAGGTTTAAAGTTTGGTAGCACAGGCCAAACAGTAGGAGCACAAGTATAAATCGTCGTTTGTCATCATTAAAAAAAAATGTGCAAGTGCAGATCATGAAAAGGCAGGTAACTGACAAAGGACATTCATGTCACATACAGATGGATAAATTAGGGCCATATAATTTTTACACTGCCTAAATTTGTTTGAATTTTTCTAATTTTTGTGTTTTTCCTTTTTTACTATACAATAGTGGTAAATTTGTCCACTTAAATTACTGTATAGTAAACTGCAGTAAAATTATTTTGTGAAAGCGTGTTCAATGTAACGGCTTTTATTTTTTATTTACTTTTATTTTGAGGGGTCTTTGGGAAGACGCTTGAGTTTTTGTGTTTGTCGATAGCTTCACTCAAACAGTAAACGCTCTTAAAATAAACTCTCAGAGCAACTCTGGAGATGAAGTTCATTTGTTCATATCCTCATACAGTGCAATGCGCAGAACAGCCAGATGACTTTTAAATCACAGGATTCTGCTCTGCATCTAGGTTAAGCATCAGACAAAATAACGTTATAACAATTTGTCTCGTTTTGGTCATCGAAAATGAAGAGACATTTTTGCATAGTTTTTAGTTTGTAAACCACATTAAGTCTCGTATAAAGCATTATGTGGTGACGAATAAAAACATTTAATTATAGTCATCGTCACATGACCAGCCTTTACGTTGCGTCACGTGATAAGGTTCGTTGACGATGATATTTAGTCATTATTTACGTCGACGAAAGCAACACTAGTTGTGAGACAGGTCATCGTTACGTCATTTCAGTCATAAAGGTCTTAAGAAGTCTTAAATTTGACTTTGTGAAACCTGCAGAAACCCTGTGATTACATGTTGACTTGAGCCCGTTTTATTTGTATTGATCTATTGAATTGAACATTTTTGCGCTCCTTACTCCTCTGCATGAAATTCTTTCAAGTTCGTCCAGCAATACTTCTGTAATGTGCATTTCCATCACTCCCTGCAGGGATGGGGCAGTTCAACCCTGTGACGATGCAGAACGTGCAGATGTCCCAGTCCCAAGTGGGAGCACCACGGGCAGCGTCCCCTATGACCCACCCCTCTCAGATGGGCATGGGCAATGTCCCATCGGTGAGCGTCATCTCAGTTTACATGACTCCATAATGTGGCTTTGTGGCCCTGTTTTCGGTCTATATACTTATCACCTTGTTTTTTGCAGATGGGTATGTCTCCCTCCAGGATGCAGCAAACGCAAGGCATGATGGGAGGTCACGCGAACAACATGGTTGGTCAGACGCCCAATCAGAACCAGTTCATGAACCAGACGTCATTCTCGGCCTCAGCCACTGGCATGGCACACAGGGACAGGCTGGCACAGTGAGGGGTTTGTCAGTGAAAGAAATGCGAGTTGCTTTGATATTTTTAAGTATCGTCTCTGTGGGCTTACAGTACGTTTGAGTGTGTGCGTGCTATATCTGAGCCAGTATGCCTTCGGTCTCTCCTCTACAGCAGAACGCTAACCTGACCCTGAATGCCGTGGGCTCCCATGGCCCGCAGTCCGCTATGTGCTCCACCCCTCCTCCGCCCTCCACCCCTGCAGCTGCTGCTAGCCTTCAGTCGCTCCAGACCCAGCCCTCCACGCCGACCTCCTCCGGGGGCCAGTCCACGCCCACCCCCCCGCCCCCCCTCCCTCCCTGGGCTCCTCCCCCCCCCCTCCCGCCCCCGCGCCCAGCCTGAGCCCCCCATGCAGATGCAGCAGCCCAACTCTGTGCAAGCACAGCAGCCTAGCACTCCGGTGAGGATGGACAACAAAGCACAGCTAATGCTGACATCAGAAGACCTGTAACACTTGCTGAGAATCGCTGTACTTACATTTTTATAAGGATGCTCTTTTTGTGTTCAGCTTTCTCAGATGGTCGCTAGTGTTGATAACAGAGTGCCCACGCCCGCGTCTGTGGCCGAGAGTCACTCCCAGCAGGCTTTGCCTGACTACCCTGCTGCTGAACCCAAAACTGAGCATCAGGAGGACCAGCAGGACTTTGAGAAGCGACCTGACATCAAGAAGGAGGTGTGACATCATTACTGACAAAACCATTTAAACTACGATGTTAATTGTATAATGTCAATTTAGCAGAATAGTGTTGAATATATCTTCAAAAGTTGTCGCGTAGTATTCACGTTTCCTATTTCCACAGAATGAAGATGTCAAACCTCCTCAAGTTAAGGAGGAGCAGGAGACTGTAGAACCTAAACAGGAACCGATGGAGACCGAGGAGAAGAAACCAGAGATAAAGACTGAGCCCAAAGAGGAGGAGGGGTCCAACGCCAGCGCCACCACGCCCCCCGGTCAATCCAGCCAATCACGGAAGAAAAGTAATAACTTTTTCCTTATTTACACTCATTTGTTGTGTGCGTAGCTTGATGGTTGTCTAACGTCTCGCTGGTTCCTTACAGTTTTTAAACCAGAGGAACTCAGACAGGCATTGATGCCCACTTTAGAAGCGCTGTATCGGCAAGACCCAGAGTCTTTGCCCTTTCGCCAACCCGTGGATCCCAATCTGCTGGGCATTCCGGTAAATTGACATTCGTTCTGTTTATCTTGTTATTCAGAAAAATTCTTTGAAAGTTTTAAGAGCGATTTAATCGTCATGGGTTTGGTAATTCTTAGGACTACTTTGACATTGTGAAGAACCCCATTGACCTTTCCACCATTAAGAGGAAGCTGGACACCGGGCAGTACCAAGAGCCCTGGCAGTACGTAGACGACATCTGGCTCATGTTCAACAACGCCTGGCTCTACAATCGCAAGACGTCTCGAGTCTATAAGTACTGCTCGAAGCTGGCGGAGGTCTTCGAGCTGGAGATCGACCCCGTCATGCAGGGTCTGGGGTACTGCTGTGGACGCAAGGTGAGGACTACAGAAGTTTGATTTATAAACATTTAAAAATGAACTCGGTCCCTCTAAAGTGAGTCAGATGAACTCATTAGTCAATCTTGGTAAATGACAAGTTGGTTGTCAGATAACCGGTTGACCATCTTGACCTTTATTCTGTATAGATCTGTTTGGTTGCTATATGAAGTATGAAAACGTGAATTGATAGAAAAAGATTCAGTACTTGCAGTGTTTGTGTGTTAACAAAACTTTCTGTTAATGTTGTCGTTGTCTTCCGCAGTTCGAGTTCTCACCTCAGACACTTTGCTGCTATGGAAAACAGCTCTGCACCATATCCAGAGATGGCACATACTACAGCTACCAAAACAGGTAACAGATGGCATGATCTATGATGAGAGATTGAGAAAGAAAGGTTGGAGTGTGAGACCGTGATGCACAGATAAATCCGACTCGGATGTGGGCAACCTTTTGCTGACCTCGTATTGTTTACACACCTCTTTAAAAGTATAATGGGTAAAACTTGATGGATTGAGATGGATGGGTTAATTCATTTACTTATAAGGTCTGGAATGTAGATTCATGCGTCTTATATCGATTACATCATCTCGTTGCATTCTCATACTGTCCTGAAAGACGTTCAGTGCTTTTCTGTAGTGCTTTTAGGAAAATATCTGAAAGGGTTCGTTCACCCAGAAGTATAATCATGGTTTGCATATTGTAATAAATCTAAATTATTCTTGAATTAACCCTTAACTATAGTAGAAGTCATTACGATACATTGCATGACATGACATCCATTCATCATTTGGTTTGATTGTTAACGTGTCAAGTGTGCCTTGGTCTGTCTGCTGTGTGTCTCTTGTGCTGTGCTCATGTGTGCTGACTTGCCGACAGGTATCACTTCTGCGAGAAGTGCTTCAACGAGATCCAGGGCGACAGCGTCACCCTCGGAGATGACCCGGCACAGCCACATACGTACGTTTTCCACTCGCTTCACGAACAGATTTGTTGGACTGCAAACTGATGTCTTTTTCTTATTTAGTGCATTAATGAAATTGTCTGACACTTGCGCTTTGGCTTATGTTAGTAAGAACCAGTTTTTAAAAAGCACAGAACAAAATGGATGTGTTCATGCGTTAACTTGGACAGCCCAGAGAATTATACTGAAAAGTTGTTTAAATGTACAAATCATAATAAAAGGTGTGTAAAATATCTTGTATTTTTTTCCAGTATGATATCCAAGGAGCAGTTTGAGAAGAAGAAAAATGACATGTTGGATTCTGAACCGTACGTCATTGATTTGTGTTTGTCATCACCATATACTTAAAAAAAGAAATGCTGTTTGCATGTGCTGTGAAAAAATGATTCATTCTAAACTTCTCTGTCCTGCAGATTTGTTGAATGTAAAGACTGCGGCAGGAAGATGCATCAGATTTGCGTTCTGCATTATGACGTCATCTGGCCGTCAGGGTAAGCGACGGATCCCTCCATTGTCCTGCAGTTGATCAAGTGATGTGACATGCTCCTCACAACTGCTGTTTCCCCATTACAGTTTCATCTGTGACAACTGTCTGAAAAAGTCAGGAAAATCGCGGAAGGAGAACAAGTTTTCTGCCAAGAGTAAGCACCTGTGATGCTCGAGTTGTTGGTCATACTTTGTTGTCTGCCACAGAGTCAACTTAACCTCCGTGTGCTTGTGTGATCAGGGTTGCAGACCACGCGGTTGGGCTCGTACATTGAAGACCGGGTGAATAAGTACTTGAAAAGGCAGAGTCACCCTGAAGCCGGAGAGGTGTTTGTGCGGGTGGTGGCCAGCTCTGAAAAGAACGTAGAGGTCAAACCTGGAATGAAATCCAGGTACCGTCACTTACAGGAATATGAGGTAATGTAATATATGAATGATGGAGACCTAGAGACGATTTAATTGTGCATCATATCACTTCTCTGCAGGTTTGTTGACTCGGGGGAGATGTCAGAAACCTTTCCCTACAGAACCAAAGCACTTTTTGCATTCGAAGAGATTGACGGGGTGGATGTGTGTTTCTTTGGCATGCATGTCCAGGAGTATGGATCCGAATGTCCTTTTCCCAACACCAGGTAGTGTTGTGCACAAATACTCATTTCTTGGGAAATAAACAATAAATTACGTCTAGAAAAAGCTAAATATGCACATTGTCTCTTTCCAGGCGGGTATACATATCATATCTCGACAGTATTCACTTCTTCAAGCCTAGGCTGCTAAGAACTGCAGTTTACCACGAAATCCTCATAGGTTATCTGGAGTATGTCAGGAAACTTGGGTAAGTTTTGTACCACCTTGATCATGCTTAACCAATCCTAAGTAAGCTCTCTATAACATTACACAAACAAGGCATGTGTTTAGTGCATTAATATGTGCTTTTCATAAAAAATAGCAGACATGAGGGATTATTTTTGCAATTCTAAAGTGCAGAAATGACGTTCTTGTTAAGTCTTTAAAAAGCTGCTATTTTTGATTATGGCACTAATGGATAAGATTTTCACCTACAGGTATGTGACTGGCCACATATGGGCCTGCCCGCCAAGTGAAGGCGACGACTACATCTTCCACTGTCATCCTCCAGATCAGAAGATTCCCAAGCCCAAGAGACTCCAAGAGTGGTACCGCAAAATGCTGGACAAGGCCTTTGCAGAAAGAATCATTAATGACTACAAGGTATGTGTACAATGTTCCACCATTTAATTCTATTGTTGAACAAATAGGTTTTTGCAGGTTTGCAGTGATCAGATTTTCATTCCTACGTTAGACTTCCAATCATATCACTCACGATTTGCCTGACTGTGTGTTGTATAGGACATATTCAAGCAGGCCACAGAGGACCGCTTGACAAGTGCCAACGAACTGCCCTACTTCGAGGGTGATTTTTGGCCTAATGTTCTGGAGGAGAGCATCAAGGAGCTTGAACAAGAAGAGGAGGAGAGGAAAAAGGAGGAGAACACAGCCTCCACTGAGACGACAGAGGTTAGTCCGAAAGCCAAACTTTGGACATGAAATTGATGTAGTAGTTTAAAGGCATTCATTTATAATGTCGTCCATTTCCACAGGGAGCTCAAGCCGACAGCAAGAATGGCAAAAAGAAGAACAATAAAAAGACCAACAAGAACAAGAGCAGCATGAGCCGCGCCAACAAAAAGAAGCCTGGGATGCCGAATGTAGCTAATGATTTGTCCCAGAAGCTTTATGCAACGATGGAGAAGCACAAAGAGGTTGGTTTTAACTCACTGAGTTTGGAGAGAATACCATTTCTTCTGTGCTTATTTCTAAATTTCTATTTTTTACTTGATCAAATCCAGGTCTTCTTTGTTATCCACCTGCATGCCGGTCCTGCGGTCAACACCCTGCCTCCGATCATGGATCCTGACCCACTTCTGACCTGTGATTTGATGGATGGCCGTGACGCCTTCCTGACGCTGGCCAGGGACAAGCACTGGGAGTTCAGTTCTTTACGTCGCTGCAAATGGAGCACTATGTGCATGCTGGTGGAGCTACACAATCAGGGCCAGGACCGATTTGTATATACCTGCAACGAGTGCAAGCATCACGTAGAGACGCGTTGGCATTGCACTGTCTGCGAGGTCAGTGCTGTTTTTATGGCTTTGACAGTACTGTTAGGTTTCTGTTCCTAACCCTATTTTAAACGAGAAAAAGATCATTTTAGATTGTGAAAGAAAACAAATGATTCCTATCTTGATTCTTTACTATGGTTATTTAAAAAAATTATTCTGTTTTTTTACAGGACTTTGATCTATGCATCAACTGCTACAACGTCAAGGGTCATGAGCACCAAATGGTCAAGTGGGGTTTGGGCCTGGACGACGACAGCAACAACCAGAGCAGCGAAGCCAACAAGAGCCCGCAGGAAAGTCGTCGCCTCAGCATCCAACGCTGCATCCAGTCGCTGGTGCACGCCTGTCAATGCCGCAACGCCAACTGCTCTCTGCCGTCCTGCCAGAAGATGAAGCGGGTGGTGCAGCACACCAAGGGCTGCAAGCGCAAGACCAACGGTGGCTGCCCCGTCTGTAAGCAGCTCATCGCTTTGTGCTGCTACCACGCAAAGCACTGCCAGGAGAACAAGTGCCCGGTGCCCTTCTGTCTTAATATCAAGCACAAGCTGCGACAGCAGCAGATTCAGCAGCGCTTGCAGCAGGCACAGATGATGCGGCGGCGCATGGCGCTCATGCAGGGCAGAGGAATGCCTCAGAGTCTGCCCTCCCCAACTACCTCAGGAGGTCCGGGGACACCCAACTCTCAACAGCTGCAGCAGCCTAACACCCCTCAGGCCCCGCCAACATTAGCCAACCAGCCACAGCAGCCGAATCAGAACACGGCCGGAATGGTTAAGGGCTTCCCCAGCCAACCTCCTACGCCTGGGTCCCAGGGAAAACCGGGACCACAGTCCTCGCCTTTGCCCCAGCAACAGTCTCCTCTGCCTATGCCTCCCCAACAGCAGCCGCAGCCCTCTCCACAGCAACATGCTGCGGCCATGAAGGCCAATCAAATGGAGATGATGAACAAAAACAAGCAGCTCCAACAACAGCAGCAGCCAGACCACAGGATGAATATGAACGGCATGCCGATGAACCAAGCCCGCATGATGAATCCAATGCAGATGATGGGTCCCCGTGGTCCTCAGATGGTTCAGAACATGCAGCCCGGCCAATGGGGACAGGGGATGCAAGGAGTCATGCAGAATCCGCAGGCGCCTCCGCCGCAGCAAGTTCCCCCTCAGCAGATGGCCATGACCCCGCAGCAGCCTCAGGTAATGCAGACGCCGCAGCAAGCGCAGCTGATGCAGCGCGCTATGATGCAGCAGCAGCAGCAGCCACGGCAGATGCAAAGCGTCATGCCTCCCCAGCAAGCACCACCACAGGCCCCTCAGCAGCAGGGCCTGCAGCAAAGAGGAGTGGCCAGCAGTATCGCCCCGGGAGCGTTGCAAGACCTGCTGCGCACCTTGAAATCGCCAAGTTCCCCTCAGCAGCAACAGCAAGTCCTTAATATTCTCAAGTCCAATCCCCATCTAATGGCTGCGTTTATTAAACAGCGGACGGCAAAGTATCAGTCCAGCCAGCCGCAGCAGGCGCAACAGCAGCAGAATCCACAGGCCATGCTCGCAGCCCAGCCAGGAATGCAGAACATGGCAACCATGCAGGCCGGTGCCGTGCAGAGACCTGGCATGGCCCCTCAGCAGCCTCAACAGGTTGCTACGCAGGCCATGGCGGCCCTTGGCCCGCAGGGACAAATGATGAACCCGGCACACAACGGAAACCAGCAGCAGATGTTCCGTCGCCAGCTCTTGCGTCAGCTACAACAGCAGCAGCAGCAGCAGCAACAACCCGGAGCCATGCAGCCTGGACAAAGATTCCCACAACCCCAAAGTGCGGCTAGTTACTCACAAATCCGGATGCAGCAGCAAATGGCCATGCAGGGAGGTGCCGGGTCTATGGGTCAGATGACACCCATGGCTCAAATGGGCCAGCCTGGTATGAGCATGGAAGCCCAGCAAAGTCTCCTGCAGCAACGCCTGCTGCAACATCAACAGCAGCAGCATCAGCAGCAGATGCTGAAGCAGCAGATGGGTTCGCCGGCACAGGCCGCTTCCATGAGCCCGCGACCCCACATGCTTGCAGGACAGCAGCAGGCCATGGCCAACACCCTGGGCAACCAGGTGAGGTCACCTGCCCCCGTGCAATCGCCCCGTCCCCCCTCCCAACAGCCACCACATTCCAGCCCGTCCCCACGCATGCAGCCTCAGCCCTCGCCGCAGCACGCTGCCATGCACTCCGGCTCCTCTCACCCAAGCCTCGGGGGACCCATGCCGGGACCCATGGACCAGGCTCACTTGTGCACACCCGAGCAGAGTGCAATGCTTCCTCAGCTGAACACGCCAAACCGCGGAGGACTGAGTAATGACATGATTATGGTCGGGGACGCCACGGGAGACACGTTAGAGAAGTTTGTCGAGGGATTGTAGCATTAAGAGACGTTCTAAAGGACAACGGTGCACGTTGTACTGAATTTTGAAAAGTCGTCAGAATACGACAAAGCAACGGACTGTAATAGGTTTACACAACCAGTGACTGCTTTTTCCTCTGTTGGAGGGATTCAAATTACTGTTTCAAGAGCAGAATCACAAAGGAGGTTTTTGAGAAGGGTTGGTCTGACCGGCTGTAATTCAGTCCTGGTCCATGCGTTACGTTTTTAATTTGTTTTTGTTTTGTTTTCTGTTCTCGGGCAGGGGTGTTATGGACTTTTTAATGAAATTTCTCAAGGCAAAATATTTGATTTTATTATTGAAGACTTTCGTTTTGGATGTTTGCAAACTGAAATGCATTTTTTTTTCTGTGTGTGTGTGTGCTGTTTAGGGACTGTAAGATATTTGGTGTGGAATTTGGATAAATCCTCATTCCCGTCTGTATTCACATTTACCAGGTTTGGAAAAGGACGCACGCAGCCTTTTTCTCTCCAGACTGTGGAGTTTGTACAGAGGACCTGTATTCATTTGTACAGAAAGGAGCCTTGGCTACTGCACACACACGAACACGAGCAAACGGTGAAAAGTTGCTCTTATTTTTCAAGGTGCCCAAATGCGTTAATTTATTGGCCTGAATTCAGTAGTTGTTGCTTAAGATGTAGGAAAAATCTTCCTCTGTTTTCTTGTTTGATCTCTGAAACATCAATGATGTCCCCCTCTGCCTCGCTTATGAGGCCGGAGTTTCGTCTGACTGCTGATTTCTTCAAAGAGTTCTTCAGTCGACCTCTTTTTTTTCTCCATGAAACTTGAATTGAAGGTGAACGATTCTTTAATGTAAATCATGCAGCTCGATGACACTGTAAATAAAAGGAAAAAAGATTGAGATCGCTGTATAAACTGGTTAAGAACTTGTTTCGTACTTATATACCATATTGTTAAATAAACTGTGTGCAACAGACACAACGTCTCCTTGTTTTAACTACTTGTGCATTAAAATGTCGTACAGCCAAGCAAAGATTCATCCGGGTGACAGTTAACGCATCGGAATATAACAGTCATCGTCCTTTTTGTGCAGAACGTAAAATCATTCTTTAAAAGTTGTTCTCTTGTTAAAATGCGAAACTCTAAAAAGTGTTTGAAGCATTAGTGATTTCCCCACGAGTTATAAAAATACACTTAGAGATTTTGACTCTCATTGAAGTCTATAAAACTCAGTGGAAAATTGAAATGACAGGATATTGGAGTTTTTTGGTAAAGGGGGCATGATTCTTCATCCGTGTGCCAGACATGGTTTGATCCGATGCAAAATACTCTGTTTTAGATCACATTTAGACCCTGTTCTGTTGAAAAAAACAGCATTTGCTGGTTTGGAATGTTTTGATGCTGGTTTGTGCTGGTTTGAGATGGTCATGTGCTGGTTTAAGATGGTGGGTTAGGCATGTTTTGATGCCGGTTTGACCAGCTTAAACCAGATAAGGACCAGCACATAGCCAGTTTAAATCACAACAAAAGCATCAAAACATACCAAACCAGCACATGGTGGGTTAGCCATGTTTTGATGCTGGTTTGACCATGTGCTGGTTTGGTATGTTTTGAAGCTGGTTTTTGCCGATTTAAACTGGCCATGTGCTGGTCCTTATCTGGTTTAAACTGGTCAAACCGGCATCAAAACATACCTAACCCAGCATATGCTGGTTTGGTATGCTTTGATGCTGGTTTGTGCTGGTTTACATTACATTTTCAGACACTTTTATCCAAAGTTGCATTGCATCACAACCCTGTTGAAAAAAACAGCATATGCTGGGATAGGTATGTTTTGATACTGGTTTGAGCAGCACATGACCAGCTTAAACCAGCATCAAAACATACCAAACCAGCATATGCTGTTTTTTCAACAGGGTGACAGCTTATTTTAAAAGGTGAACGTATAAAACTAATCGAGCCGCAATCAAATTTGTCGAAGTCTTTCGACTCGATTCCAGAATCCTGCAAATTTCCACGTTAGTTATTTTGGCAGTCGATGTCCATTTGAGTTTATTGTCAGATAATGTACCCAACATGCCACGGATACTTAATCTTTTCTTTTAAAAAAATGATACAAATGAGTATTTTTATATGAATTGTTCTGTGTAAGGGAGAATAAAAACCAGAACGTTTTAATAAAGCGGATTTTAAACCTCATTTAAATGTAAAATCAGTGCAATGTGGAGTAAATGAAAGTATCGCAGTATGCGTTTAACGCTGGCTTCACTGCGCCCCCCTCTGTCTGAATCACGAAACTACAAGCACTCATTTTGTCACGTATTGAACCACCACATTTGATGTTTATGCATTTCACAAGCTTGAGAATAAGAAACGAATAAAATATAGATTTTCTATCAGTTCATGAAAACTTTATTATTGATAAGACTGATCGGTCCAGTTCTTAATGATGATTGGTATTAGTGGATTAATAAGCATCATAGACCAACACATGTACAGTATTTATAAAACCACTTATAAAGGTTTTTAATGGCCTACATGCTACTAGTATACATTATTTAAAACAGCATTTCTAAATGTATTATTATGGATATGTCTTTTATGAGCTCATGTCATATTTGCATTCCTGGGGAAAAATGTATACTGATACACATTTTACAAATATGTTCACTTCATACGTTTATATACATTTAAAGGCTAAACGCCGATGATCAATAACCCAAACAGGAATTTTGTCAACGACATCTTTGGTTTAGATCGATGTCATATGGGGGGGTTTCCCAGACAGGGTTTAAACCTAGTCCCAGACTAACTTATATGTTAGAAGCGACTTGATCGAAAGAACTTGCACTGACGTATCTTATGTTGTCAAAAGATGAACACCCTAACGTTCTTAAAAACATCTTAAATATCCTAATTTAACTAAGGCCTAGTCCTGACTTAAACTAATCCCTGTCCGGGAAACCGCCCCTTGGGAGTTTTTAGTTCACTTTTAGTTTGCCCTCTTCATTTTTACTTACACTATAGTACAAACTAGATACAAGGAATCGCATACTATTTATCCACATCCACATACATGAACATTTATTTGTATTCGCAACACTACAAAAAAAAACATGTTCTGTAAAAATGCTCTTAATGTCCAGAAAAGACCTACATATATATAAATGGGGAAAAAAATAAACATTCAAACAGGCTAAGAAAATTTTTTAGACCTTTAATTTAATATATTTGAGATCTAATCACTCCTTAGATTTACTACAGTATCATTAATTTGCGTGTCGAAACAATCAGACAACGTATGGACAAAACATTTGAATGAGGGACAGTAAATACCTAGTTCAACACGTTATCTTCATCTCATAAAGTTCAATTTACAGCAGATTCGTCTCCATCCAGCTTCTTAACATTGACTACAGACGGACAAATGGCAAAAATGGTCTCTTTACAGCTAATAAACTGTGACTCCCACCTAACCCACAGATGTCACAGATTCTCAAGTCTTTATATAAATAACTTTATCTTGAGTTTAGGGCGTGAGGTGGTGAGGGAGAGCCGTGTGCAGCTCCAATGATAGTTAAACTGAGTCCAGCGGGGTGAGATACAGCGTGGGCTTCAGTGTTTATCCAGAGCTTGTGTGAGCAGTTTATTCAGACGAGAAATCATCGGACGGGGGTCTTCATTCAGCCCAGCGGCGATCATGCCGTTGTCGTAAATCTTGTATGAAAAAACAATGTATTTAACACAATGATACTCGTGCACATACCACGGTTAAAAGTCTAAATCATACAGGAAATAAAGTGAAAGTCACGTGTTTCTCACCTGGTCGAGAAGCATCTGAGCGAGTTCAGAGTTGGAGTCTTTCAAAGCGTGAAGTTTCTTGATGAGGTCGTGTCTGTAAATGATTGATGTTTTGTTTATGTTAGTTAACGCCAATGCAATTGTTCATGTTACACATGCAGTACATTGTGCATGAATCCATGTTAACAGATACAACATTTGATTTAAAAAAAATGTTTAGTAAATAATCAAATAAAGATGATAAAGCTAATGCATTAACTTCCCTTAACCTTTTTGGAAAGTGTTACCCAATAAACATTGCGGTTCAGGACGGTACTGAGTTTTTGTCACGTATTGAATCTATTATCTTTAGGTTATGTGAGCGTGTACCCGGTGTTGATCTCCAGCGTGGGCTGCAGGATCTGCGCTCTCTCCTCCGAGCTGCGTGCGAGCTGCTGCGTGCGCAGGAAGTGTCGTGCGGCTCCCATCTCCAGCACCGTGATCATGGCCGGGTGTGTGTCTAGACGCGGGGTCACCTACAGAAACAAAGGTACCAGACACTATTTACCAAACACACATGAGCCAATAAAAACATCCGCTTTCCTCTCTCAATGAATGAACGCTGAGGTTTTCACTGATAATGCAGCTTGTGCCAATGTGGTGACCTTGATGTTGCTGACTTTCTGTCCCAGCGAGTTTCTCATCCAGGCCATCAGATCTTCGGCCTGCTGTTCCGTCAGCCTCTCAGATGCTGCACAACATAATGACATCATCATCGGGGTCTCAACACACGGCGCGAGTCAAGATTTTCAACTGTTCTGATATCTTACCAGCTTTGCCGTCTTGAAAATTATCTTCTTTGTAATGATCTACCACGATGTCGGTCTCCACGGAGATGAGCTTCTTCCGGTCGAACTCTCTGAGGTGAAGCAGCGTCAGCTCATCAAACTGCTCGAAGCAGAACAGAACCTGCCGGAAGAACCAGACCGTCACAAAACAACCACATGAACGGCTCACTTTGACTTCTAGTCTGATTACCCAGAATTCAGTTTCACTAACACTGTATTGAGGTTATTAGAACAAACGGTGACTAGACCATTTAAAGACATACTTTATGCAAAAATATTAATTCTTTTATCATTTATTCACCCTCATGTCGTAACAAATCCGTATGCGTTTCTTTCTTCTGCAGGACACAAAAAAATATATTTTTAATATTGATGATAACCAAACAACACTGAACCCACTAAGACATTTTTCTAAATAACTTGTTTTGTGTTCCACTGAAGGAAGAGTGAAATGAGGGGGATTTTATGATTTTGTGAATATCTTGATACTGTTGAGGTCATTTCCAGACTTTCAAATAAAACCGCGAGTCGTGTAAATAAACACTGATGTGTGTTTTCACCTCCATGTCTTTTTGTTTCATGGCCTCGAAGTACGGCGAGTGCTCGGCCAGGTGTCGGTTCGGAGCGCACAGGTAATAAATGTTCCTGGTTCCGGCCTTCATGCGAGAGGCGTACTCCATCAGACTGGTCTGCTGTCCGGCGGGAAGAGCGGACGACTCGAAGCGCAACAGCTTGCCGATGTCCTCCTGCCACATCACAACGGCAGCCAGTTACAAACCAAGCAAGACACATTATATAAGAGAAAAGACGACGGCACGTACCTTGACGCTCTGCTCGGCTGTGGTCACGATGCCCTCACGCATAAACAGGCTGTAGTCATCGAAGAACCGGGCGTACTTCTCCGGATCTTTCTTGCTCTGGTCCAAGAAGAAGCGAATGATCCGCTGCTGTAAAACATCTCTCAGTTTCCTAAAAGCGATGAAATGTGTTACTATCACAGGCATGAAGCGGAGGGCGTGAGGAGATGTTTCACGCAGAGTTTGTACCTGATCAGAGCACTTTCCTGAAGCAGCTCTCGGCTGAGGTTTAAAGGGATATCTTCGCTGTCCACGACACCTGGCCAAACGAAATGACACATCATGATGCTTTATCGCAATGTGGGATTGCATTACAAAACATCTTCAGTGTTTCAGTTCAATGAAATGTGTCTTGGCTGAATGTTCTGCTCACCTCGCAGGAAGCGAAGCCACTTGGGAAGAATATCTGAGGCTTTGGTTTGGATCAGAACCTTCCGGCTGTACAGAGCCACGCTGGATCCCATCTCACGACTCACGTCAAACATGGACGGCTTCTGCTCTCACACACGCAAACACCGTCAGACATGCTACACACACACACAGAATTCATTGTGTCCTTCTGTCCTCTCACACTCACCATCTCTGGCACGTAGAAGATGCTGCGGATGTTGAGCGGAGCGTCGGCGCGGTAGTGCAGCATGTAACGCGGTTTATCGTGAGCTTGAGCCACGTACCGATAAAACTCCTCGTGCTGCCACTCGCTGATGTCTTTGGGCTCCATCATCCACAGCGCCTGAGAGAGAGAGAGAGAGAGAGAGGTCAGGACGATCCATGCTCGAGAGAGGTCAGAGGTCATTTATTGTTAGACTTCTCATACCTGAAGTGTGTTCAGCCGTCGTCCGTTCAGGAAGATCGGAAAGCTGACAAAGTTGCTGTACTTAGTCACAACCTCTGCATGTAAAAAACACAGACATGAGTCGTTTGAATTGTTTTCTTCTTCAAGCAAATATGTCTGAGCTGATGTCGTCGGCGTGTGGCAAACCTTTGACGCGGTCCTCGGACGAGAACTCCTTACAGTCGTCTTTAAGGTGGAGCACGATCTTAGTCCCCTGACGCACACCCGAAGCTTCTGCGATCTCAAATAATCCAGAACTGCAGACGCACAAAACCCAAAAGAGTCAAATTTAAAGTCTTTAAAAAAAAAATCTGATCTGGTTTTCCATTACAGCTGTTCTCTCTCACTCCGCTCACCCATCTGAGGACCACTTGTATCCGGGAGCGTCTGGTTCAGCAGATCGAGAGTAAACATCCACTTTATCAGCCACCATGAAGGCGGAGTAGAAGCCCACACCAAACTGACCGATGATGGAGCTGCTGGCCTCCGCTTGATTCTGAAGTTCTTCCAGAAACGCCTGAGAGACGCAAATCAAAACAAGAAATCATGTCCATGCGCTCGGATCTCATTGGTGGAATCAGTCACGTTTCAATGAGACGCACCTTCGATCCAGACCGAGCGATGGTGCCCAGATTAGAAACCAGCTCTTCATTACTCATCCCAATACCTGTATCCTAGAAATATGAGAAAAAAAGATGTTTTTCTGTTTTGTCAAATTCAATATGCTCATATAAACACGGTTATATAAACTAGCTTAATTACTTTAAAGAATACATATGACGAGATCATGTAAACTACATGTCATGCAGTGTGTAATGTTCCTGTGTGTGAATGTAAGCAGTCTGCCAAGTTGTAAAGCCGAAGGTGAATGAATAACAAAGTTATTGGCTTGGAAGAAAGGTTGATAAAACCCAATTCAAACCTTTATGACTTTCTTTCTTCCGCAGAACACAAAAGAAGATATTTTGAACAAAGTTGGTATCTGAACAGCACTGATCCCCATTCACTTCTATTGTCTGGACACAAAACCAATTTAAGTGAATGGGGTCCAACATGTTTCAAAATATCTTCTTTTGTGTTCTGCGGAAGAGAGAAAGTCATACAATGACAAAAGGGTGAGTAATTATGACAGAGGTTTTTTTTTGGGTGAACTATCCCTTTAAAAGAAATAAGTCAATATGCAGTTGCATGAAAGCATTTCTTGTAAGACAACGGTCTCTTATTCACATGTTTGACTTGTAGAAATGAGACTTAAATAAACGTATACACATCATGGATGTTCTTAGTAAGGTTTATTTTGAACACAATCAAAACATAAAAAGGAAAGTTTTGTTATCATTTGATTTGATTTGTTTTTATAAATGCATCTGGTATCCAACATGCTGTGTTTTTATCAAGCTGCAGGATACCTGGATGGTGAAGGTTCCTTTGGCTGCGTCTGTCTGCAGGTGGATCTCCATCGGTGCTGCGTCACCACCTGATGTCATCATCTTGTGCCGGAGTTTCTCCAGCGCATCACTGCCGTTAGAGATGAGCTCTCTGATGAACACCTAACAGAGCAAACATCATCAAGATTCAGACGCTCGCAGAACTGAGCTGAATGCCTTGTTTCTCTAATATTCTTTACCTCCTTCTCAGAATACAGTGACCTGGCCACAATATCCAGCAGTTTCTTCGTCTCCGCTTGGAACTCATGTTTGGAGAAGGATCCTGATAAAATAGATCCATTTTTATATATTTTAGTCTGTTCATCACAGTAACTACGTCGTAAGTAAATCAAGAATAAGAAGTTCTTCTTTGGGTGAACTATTCAAAACAACACATAGTTAATAGATACAGTGAATCTTCTGTACCTTCAATGCTCTCTGTGTCACTGATGATGCTGTGGAGCTGCTCTTCTTCTGCAGGTTCTGCTTGTTGAGTGCTGTATGTGCGCTGGTGAAGCACACGGGCACCGGTACAGCTTGAGCTCCAGACTCTGACAGGTCTGCCGTGATGCTGCTGATGTCTGCCATTGGTGTCAGCTGTTTAAGAATAACACAGTCGGTCAGACTTATTATCAGCACTGATGCTTTATAGATCTAACAGTGTGGTTTTGGGTTTGATTGTGGGTTTGTGTTAGTTTATAATATAACTTTTGGATACTAAATGTCTCTATGGTGACCAATTCAACTCAACATAGTTAATACTACAGAATATTGTAGTGTACATCAACAAAGTGTATACTATAGCAGTATATTATACCATGCCATGGTAGAGTATACTACAGTTTAGGAAACAACACACCAATGCTACAGTATTTTTCAACTTTGCAATAAACTACAATTCTACACAAATCATGTGTGCAAATTCGTAAGAATTACACACTATGATCAGTGAAATTCATGTTTTCAAACCAAAATCCCCGTTTCCCAAAACCTGGTTTCTTCTGGTGACATAAACACACAGATTACACCTTTATTTTAATTTATAAATAAAACGTTTAAAACACGTAACGTTACCTCCAGTGAATGTCGCGGGCACTATTCTGTTTGTTATCCCTCTGCTGGATGATAACAGCCTGACATGAGCCCGCTGAGAGACATTTAAAGAGTGTTTGAGTAAAGATACTGAGCGAATCATTGCTGCTTTGACCTATAGATGATGGAAACTGCGGCGTGACAGTCGTACTGTGAGCGAAGGACCTCGCCGGCGCGGTCCGATGACGTCAACGCGCGTCTAAATACATGCCTGCGCGAGATGACTGGCAGACAAAAGGTTGCATTTGCTTGTGTCAAATTTACTGAGAATGTTCTGTTAGTTTGTAAGTATAGATAGATACGTTTTTTATACATGCGTAGTTTTTATACGTAGCGGTAAAAAATGTGTGATGTCGAAGCTCACGGAGGACATCTGCTGGTCGAACACGTGCAGTTGCACCCGAGTCAAATATACTGTATTTGATGGTTTAAAACAGCTGTAATACTAAGAACAGCTAATACTTTACCTCCTTATTCTTAGTATAGTTTAAAAGTAAAATCATATTTATAATATAATCACGTTATATTGCATCATATTTAAATTCTTTAATACTGTTTTCAACCACAAATTACGCTTGCTTTCACATTTTTGATGAGGCCCCGCCTCCATTACGTAACACACGCAGGTAGCCACGCCCACTCTTGTTCACAACCAGCGAGGGCCTGCATGGACTTGTGTTATGGGTGTTGTTTTTGTGAATCTGGCTTTTCTCCAGGACTACAGCACAGGGGTGTTGATCTGTACTTTTATTCTGCTCGTGATTCTTTATCACCTGTTTTCTGGGTCCACGAACCCGCTGCCATTACTGGGAAATCTGCTCAAGTTGGATGTCTACAGACTAACACAATCATGTTTTTCACTGAAGCTTTAATGATTCCACCAAGGATATATGTCTTAAAGAGACAGTTCACCTATTTTGTTATCATTTATGTCACTCATAACCTGTATCTGAGTCTTCCTCATGTTAAACACAAAAGAAGATATTTTGAGAAATGTCTCAGTGGTTTTGTGTTCGTACAGTGGAAGTCAATGGGGGTCAGTGTTGTTCGTTTATCAACATTCTTCAAAATATCTTCTTTTGTGTTATACAGGTTATACAGAAAGTCACACAGGTTTGAAATGACACGAGGGTGAATAAATAACGACATGAGCTGAAAAAACCAATGCATACTCTAATGGTTTATATTGTGTGTTTAAGATAACATCTCACCATCGCTCCTGTTGTTTTTAGTAGAGGTTATAACGCTTCTTTTTATTTTCATCAGATGGCAAAGCAGTATGGCTCAGTTTTCACCGTGTACTTCAGTCCGAAGAAAGTGGTTGTGCTGGCCGGCTACAAAACAGTGAAGCAGGCGCTTGTTCATCATGCTGATGAGTTTGGAGACCGAGAACTCATACCTTTATTTCACGATTTACTCAAGGACACGGTAAGCCAATGCACCATTAACCTCACAATGTTTTTAGATGTTTCTTGTTGTGATATTCATAAGCTAACATACGATGACTGTAAGACACGTATGAATTAAGCAAAAAAATAATAATATCTTCGCAGGAATTATATTTGCCAACGGGGAGAGCTGGAAAGAGATGAGACGCTTCGCTCTCACCAGCCTGAAAGATTTCGGTATGGGCAAGAGCACGATTGAAGAGAAAATCATTGAGGAAACATGCCACTTAAAAGAGGAGTTTGAGAACTTTGAAGGTGAAGATCAGATTTGTCTGACATTTACATTAATGTAGCAAAGACTTATACCCGAAGCAATTCAATATAATACACAGTTATAAAAAAATCATCAAGTACAGGTGTGTTAACAGAATTTTGCCCATTCAGAAATAGAGTTAGGCTACATGTATTAATAAAATAAAACACCACTCCAAATTTGCCCTTCGCGTCCATTTCATTCTAATGTTTATTGAATTTCAAGAGAAGCTATTCTGGAATGACATAAAGTGAAAGACTGAGATCATGGCAAGACTCATTCAAATCATTTTTCTCCATCAAATATTCATTCTTTACTTTGCTTGATTCTCGGGCTACCGAGCAAATACATTTTTCACTGCGAATTGATTGGATGTGTAAAATAGCTGCTTCATTGATTTTGAATCAGTTGAAGGGGAGGAGTTTAACAGATGCTCCGCCCAAGCCGTCTAATTTACATCATTTCAGATGTATGTCATTTCAGGGCGGAAGTGTATTTTCAGATTTTAACTGAAGATTATGAGGGCATAATCTTAAATATAGTAAAACTACTATAGTGAAAATGTTTAACGTCTATAAATATAGTAAATAAAAAAATGGAAATAAATTAGAAATTGTCTCTTAATACAATGTACCGAAGACAACCACCCTACTGCCAGACGTCTAGAGGTTTTTTTTAACGCGGTGACGTCAGCTTTTCACAGGAAAACCATTTGAAAGCAAACAGATGAACTACGTCGCCTCCAGTGTCATCTCTGCCATTGTTTGCGGCCCCAGATTTGAGTATACAGACCCTCAGCTGAGGAATAGGGTGGATCGAGCCAATCAGAGTGTTCGCTTGAGCGTCCGTGCAGGTTCACTGAAACATACAAACATACAAAATACCGATACACAGATGATCGAAAAGTTTCTTTTGGTAAAATTAAGGTTTCTCAAGCAGTCATGTTGGTAAATTTAATTTTCTTGGGTACATAAATATGTAGAAAACGTCATTTTAACGTTGCTCGAGGTTGTTAAAAGGGTTCTGCCACTAACAAAATGACATCTGAAGAAACAAAACTCGTTCGTTCAGTGAAGGGCGTGTTCATTTAGTACATTCGACCAATGAAACGCTCTGACAGAGCTCACACTCAAACACCATTGGCTAATGTCTCTTTGAAGGTGCACGGTCTTTGCTTGAGACTGTAATGAATGAGAAATATCTAATCTTTCAAAAAGACAAATTACATAAACTGTAGCCTATTACATTTCTTCAATCATGCAAATCACATACTTTTTTTGGCATGTCATTCAATCTATATACAGTACGACTGACTTCATCACTTCTCTGGCCTGGTTTCTTTTGGCATACTTTACGTTATGTTGAACATCACGTTATGCAGCAGCTCACGTTAGCGGATAAGTTAACATCGGCATCTAAAAACGTTTGTGTTGCCTTTGTAGTGAGTTTCGTGGTGACTCCCCTGCAGTCACGTTTCAAGTTTGCTGTTTTACCGGCGATTTCTTTCGACTTACTAAAGAAAAACAAACACATAAACATCTTGGATGACATGGGGGTGAATAAATTATCATGAAAATTTATATTAGTAAATATGTGCATACATGCATCGCTTTTGTTATGTTTTGATACTTCTGACACTATTGCTTTGTTTCTTTGTGGATGTCTTCGTAAAAAAAAAAGTCATTTATAAACACATTCATCTCTTCCACCTTTTGTAAAATTAGCTTCTGATGGTGAGTGATGTCACTCTTTAATAATCAAACAGAGCTGTGTTCAATTGTGCTTCTTTATTTTGCTTTATTATGCTTTAAACAGAAATAGATTTTGTGAAATAATATTGTGAATGAAAATTTGGGCCGTGCTCATCCTTTCCCCACAAGTCTTTTAAAGAAATCTTTTATGGATTGCCAAAGGTCCCTCACATCGACTAATGCACAATTCAGGTTACTTTGAGTTCCTGTACTGTTTAGGTGGAAAACAGTTTCACACCATCCGCCAAAAGTGACATTAGTGACTTTAAACACCTCATATGGGGGAATCAGCACCTCTTCCTCTGTAGGATACAAAGAATACTTTGACACATGAGCACCTTCACATGTTCTGATTTCAAAACAAGAAACATTACCAAAATCATTTGTTTCATTACGATTAGTAGATGAAGATGCAAACTGGCCAAAACGAATGTTTTCGTTTAAAACGCTAGTATTAAACCTCAAGCTAGTACCACGATAAGTTGTTATACAGCCTGGGTGTTCTTCTTTCTGTTGTTTATTCAAAATCTGTATTGCATCTGTCAACAAAAAGTAAAGTGAATACCATCTGTATGTCTTTTCTTTGTAATTATCTTTACCATTAACAGTATCGGCTCTAAATTGCTTATATATGCTTTCGCCAGTGTATGCAGAAATGGCAAATAAATGGTTCCATGTAAAGCCCCTGGGATACATCCCTTGTGTCTCTGATGCTTCATGTAGAGGTTTGACTAACAGTTCTGCCATTTTCTCTTTGCAGCCTTCATATTGGTCATCAACTGAATCCTCTGCCATATCCAAAGGCAGTATTTTGACTCTTTTAGTAGGCAATGTAAAAACCTGTAGCAACAGGAAAGTAATGATACTTCACAACATCGATATTCTTGTCTGTAATATACATGCTCACAATGTGCAATCTCACCTGTCCTAGAGCCGCTAAACAGAGAATAAGTGTTGCAGTGGTCAACATGATAGACAAATCCCACGCTGAACTACCAATGAAAATCAGATAACACAAACACTTGAATTTCACAATTGCAAAAATGACAACTTAAACACCACAATGCCTTGTATAATATAGTGATGGATAGCAAAATCAAGCATAAACATATTTACCTTTTATTTAATAGTGTTGTCCTGTTTTCTGGGAGAGTTGAGAAGGTTTTTGTTATTTTTCAGGATTTATGATGAGAGAGAGAGAAGGCTCATGGTCAAGAGTTGGATTTTGAGTTGGGAGAGTTTGCCTTTATATATCAAATGTGTGTGTGTGATATAACATTGCCTGATCTTGATATGAGGCAGTACAGTTCTTCATTGTTCTCATTTTTACACTCTTAAAAAGTGTGTACCATGCCATTTTTTGGCTGAATGGTTCCATAAAGAACTATTAACATGTTTCTAAAATGTATAAGAAGGTGAGTAAATTATTTTTGGGGAACCACAAATTCTTCTTCTATGGCATCGCGATGAAGAACCTCTTGTAGCACCGTTTTTTTAGAGCGTAGGCATTTGACTGACTGAAATTATGTAGGATTTCTAAAGAAAACCCTCCAATTGCCATTGGCCCCCTGGCTCTTTCGAGGAAAATCCCAGATAAAATGTTCCTCTAATACTCCTTGGACAACAAACATGATTGTGGACTCTTTTAAAACAAACATAACAGTTTCAAAGATGAAGTATTTCTTTGTGCATTATACACTCTATGATCACTTGGAGACCACAAAACATCCTTACGCATTCAACCCACATCGAACAAGACATCAATGATATCTGTCATTCACAATTAAATGTGACTTTTTAATATCCTACACTAACAAGCAAACACATTTGAAGCACTAGCATTTAATCTGCACATTTAATGTACATTTGTATATTGGTAAGGTGGACACAACCATTACACATAGCAATAAAACAGTCATTAAGAAAAGCAATAAGATAATAAAGTAAAAGATAGCGATATTATGCAAAGAGGTTCGCTGACACTCATTTGCATTCTACTGATCGTGCAATTCAGTTATCAAGTATTGGTATAACGCAAACGTCTTTTATTATAAAGATATTCAGTGAATAAAGATAAGGGCTGGCCAGATATCAGCAACTTAAATTACGCCCCTATACTTAGTTCAACTTTGTAGCCTGAACACACACAAATTCTTTCTCTGGATACAATTTTGGAAGTTTAAATTAAGTTCCAAACCTTCTGCAGTACTATTAAGAAACACGAATTACAAATGTTTTGTTCTCATCTTATACAATTTCCAAGCACTATCTTTTCATTTGCATTTTATTCAAATTTTCCGAAGCCTTATGGTCTTCTTTGCTGTAACTCCTGTCTGAAAATTAAAAGAATGTCAGTTATTGTCTGAGGACATTTTAGATGATATATCTAGTTGTTTTTTTGAAAGTTAGGATCAGAAACAGTGCTCTTTATAATGTTTTGGACAGAGATTATTTTTTTATTTTTTCCTTTTAACTCCACAATTTTTTATTTGTAATGAAACAATATTGTTTGTTATCTGAGAGGTGAATATTCACTTTTTATTCTTGTATATTTAACTGTACTTAACAACCTCGAATAATTTGTATACATATATATATATATATCATAGTTTCAATCAATCATATTTTTATTTTCCATTTCTGTTGTTTAATCTTAGGCCTATATTGGTCTGTATTGGTCTGTATTGGTCTGCTCTTCACAAGATCATCCAATGGTCTTTATCTCAAGTTTTTTTTTAAACATCAGAAAACAATGTTATGAGTAATCTTTATGGAAAGATTTAATTAATCTAGTACATTTACATGTTAATTTTGCAGCCTTGGTTATGCTTTATTTGTTAACTGCGGACATTAAACTTATTTTGCAAATGAAACACTAAACATGTCAATGTGTCTTTGTTTTTCTATTGCATTTCATTACAGAACAACAGTACACAGGTAAAAATATACATGATATATTATATCTTCAAGAGAGAAAAGCAAATCTTGTTGAATATCAGCTGTTTACCAGCAGGGGGCAGGGCAGTCTCATGAAAGACATCCTACAGTACGTTTTCACTGTTATTAAGACTTGTAAAACAAGAAATAAATATATTTAGTTACAGTATATACATACATGATGTAGTATGTCTGTTTTTGTTCAGACAACAATCAGCTCAATGTCAAGTATTATCATAATAATATAATTAGTATTAGTTATATCTGTATTCAATGTAATATCATTACTATGGTTATCTTTATACTGCACTTTCTTGAACAGATATTCAATACAAAGAATCACAATCACTACTGTATATCTTTTAGATCTTTATTTTATTTGCATATGAAAACGTCAGAAAGTATACCGTTAAATAAAAAAAGACAACATGAGGGAAAATCTTCTATCGGTCAGTGTCTTGCTGGTCTGATGAAAGAATTGTGTACAGTAAAATAAACAAAGGTCTCTTACAAATTATGCTACAATACTGCTTAATAACACCTTGCCTACACTGGACACGACGCGACAAAATACATTAGAACCCATTATAATTTCAAATATTGTCCAAACTGGATGCGGCGAGGTGGTCACGTCCGGTATAGACATGGTGTAACAATTTGTGTAACTAAAAAAGATAGTTAAAAAAAAAAAAGTATTCTTTTATAATGTATTCACACTTATGTATTTCAAAATTGACTGTTTCTTCAGTGGAACACAAATAAAGATATTTTGAGAAACGTGTCAGTGGTTTTGTGTTCATACAATGGAAGGCAATGGGGTTCAATGTTGTTTGGTTACCAACGTTCTTCAAAATATCTTATTTTGTGTTCTGCAGAAAAAAAGAAAGTACAGTTTGGAAGAAACAGGAGGATGATTAAATGATGAATTTTTATTTTGGGGTGAACTATTGCGCTTGGATTGCACGTTTCTGATTCCCTCGCCTTATTGTTAGACGTTCTCCACTTTAATAATGTTCAGCTCGGCCTCGTGTGGGGACACTGGAAGACTGGAGTTCTGGTTATGTGGGCTACAAGCCTGGAACGTCCCGTCTCCACTGGGTAGAAGGCATGTCTGCTGGTTTTCTCTCCATCCCTGTGTACGAGTCCGAGTGTGACTGCGTAAACGGCGAATGAGCAAACGTTTGCGTGTGCGCCTGCGTGAACATCCCCGTGCGTGTCTGCGCATGGGTGAACGAGGGCACGCCGGTGGTCGGGCACTGCTGAAACCCGTTCATGGCAGGTGGGCTAAGCTGATCCAGAGAGAACGGCTCAATGCCCTCGAGACCCGAGTCGTGGATCTCGTTGTATCGTGTCTGGGCTTGACTGCACTGAGCGTAGACGCCCTGACTCCCGGCGGTCTGACTAAAAGGCTCGGAGGAGGCCAGCGAACATGACGCTGATAACGTTGAAGCCGATGTTGACTGAAGCACGTTGCACGGCTCTAATTTGGTTGCCAAATCTTGAAGGGTGCCGAGGATCTGCTTCTGGACTTGAGTCTGCTGGGTTTGCTCTCTCTCCAGCCGGCCTTGTTGTTCCACCATCATCCTCAACGCTACACCCAAATTTCTCAATTCGGAGCTCAAGGACTGGATCTGCTCCTGGAGGCCGCTCACGGCGGCAGGGTCGAAGCCGCTCCTCTGGAGAGGAAGTGAAGCCTGACTGTTCACGTTTTGGACCCGTGCGGGTGGAACGGCATTGTGGGATGTACTTCCAGCGGTGGCCGGGTCAGGGAGTCGGACGCCCTCACGAGGAGGATTTTGAAGAGAGCGAACTGGAGGGCCCATCCGCTGGATCCATCTCCTGGCAAGACTGGGTCCTGGGTGCGATCCCTTCTGTGGAATTTGATCATTAATATGATTTGTTTATTATATTACTTTCTAAAGTCAATAAAGTCAATTCAAGCGTAAGATTTATGGTCAGATGAAGATTTTGATGTCGTAAATATAATTTGATTGTTGATGATGCTGTGACTCACCGTGTTTGGAGCTCTGGATGCTGTGAGGTCGTAGGTCGTATGAAGCTGTCTGAGGTAACACAACTTTTCTCCCATCAGGACCAGAGAAACACGACTGATCTCTTCTAACTGACAGCGGCACCTGCTGACCCGTCTGGGGTCCGTCCCTTACCTTCAAAAAAAAAGGTAATTGCAATAAATATAACAACAACAACAAAACTACACAAACTGTAATATGATAAATGTCACAAAAGCATGCCCAGCTCACATTTTACACTTTAAAAAATGTATTATTCTTTAATTACTACATTAACACAAAAATGGTTATTGAATTATTTTTGCAAACAGACGAATAAATAAAGTGTCAAAATAATTATTACAAAATAATATTCATATTTTTGTGAATTTTTGCTTTACATAAAGAAGAAGCCATGTGAATAGGGGGGGATTATATTTAATGTTCATGAAAATATAAAAAAGTCTAAAGATTTTCTTTGGGGTAAACATGAGGAAGACTAAAGTGTTTTATTGTAGGTTTATAAAAAAAATTGTATTTATATTTTTCATGTTAATATTACTTTAATTTCAAGCCGTTTTGTTATGTGCGTACATAATTATTTTATATATTTATCCATTTTGAATATTGCTATGTATATATATTTTAATTTATAATTTAATCCCTCAACTAACAGTTCAAATTTTTGTTAGTTTTTCAATAATATTAAGGCCATTTGAATTGATTTTAAGGAACAGAAATGTTTTAAATAGTTTTAGTAAATTCACCCTAAAATATCGTTGGAGCAGTCAACTCACCCTTGCCCTGTGAAGCAAAGCTTTATCCAGCAGTCTCTTGCGAGCCACCAGCACAGGGTTGGCAGGTGAGGGTGTGTGTCGGCGTCTGACAAAAGCAGCCCCGCTGGTCGTGCCCGTGCCGGTCCCCGCTCGTGGCCCCTGGATGCCGGCGTGCTGCGTGCCCTGAGCCAAAGACGTAACGCTGACAATCCGGATATCCTCGTCTTTATCCCCCTCCTGTGCTTCGCTTCTCCCTGCCGACCCAGAAGACTGTCCAGCTCTTGCATCTGAGGAGGCTGCGGTCAGCTTAGAGGCTGCGACCCGGGAAGCTTCTCTTAGGAGGTTTCTCAACTGCTGGTTGCTCCAGGCACCCTGTCGAGCCTCGCCGCTGCCCGCCTCCCTGGCCGACGTCGACACCGCATGGCTGCTGCCCACCGCCGTTCCGTCCTCCTTCCGAGCTCTCCCTTGAAACTCCTTCAGGAAAAGGTAGATGGCCTGCGCAGACACCTTGATGTTCTCCAGCTCCAGCACAGCTTTGATCTTCCGGAAACTCAAACCTGCTTCGCGCAGCTCCACGACTTTGCGCTTGGAAGCATCGTCCAGTCTGCCCATGGTGGAGATCCACAGTACTGAAACCAACACAAGACTGGATGGAGCAGATCCTATAAACAATGCACAGACAGCGATCATAGCGATGTCTAAATATTGTCATTCAGTGTGCTTCTACATACTGCATCCCTTGGCAATTATAGGGTCATTATGTAACAATTCATCTACATTTTTGAGTTGACTTAATCTTTCTCTGGTGAAAGAAATAATAAACAGTAAAGAAAACAATATTATTATGCCATAGATTCAACTTTTTCATTATATTAATTCACTATTTTTTTAGGGGGTGAACATTTACTTATTTTTTATATGTACACAGATTGGTAGGTCTCTTAGTAGAATGTGTTGACTATAGTAATCCTTACATTAAATTACATGCAAACCATAACATGACTGCTCCTGAAAAAGGTATATTAATATCCTTTCAGATTCTGGCTCTTATTAAAATTATCTTCAGGTATCCACGTTTATAAGATCTGATATGATACAACACCAGATATTTGGGTACACAATATGGCCCACATGGAACCATTTTCAAAGGTCAAAAATTAAGTGTGGGTCAAGTTGCGTATAGCGGGGTCAAGCTGACACTTATTGTATCTCAAGGAAAATGTCGAAAACTTTGTATGAGTAGTAGAAAATAATACTATTTAATATAATACTATAGTACTCAACCATACTTTAATAATATAGTACTTTATATTGCGCTGCTATAGAAAGCGTGAACCTCTCATCAAGCATTTCAATGTCCTGAGATCTTGTGCCCATGAGAAACAAATCTGAAACTAAAGGAGTTCACCCAAAATTGGTCACCATTGACTTGACCACAGTGAGTCCTGATCTGTGCCCATTTTTGGGATGCACTTTTCCCTCAATAGATAAACACAAGCTGATCGCCCATTACAAAAACACATGGTCACTTAAAATGTGTCAAAAACCATTAAAATCTTGTGTGTTGCTGGTCCGGGGTGATCCACTCATTCGGACAAACTTCCATGCAGCGGGGTTCTCGCTTATGAAGTTTGTTTCCCGACTGACGTATCCCTGTAAATAAATCAAAACAAACCAACCTAACCTACTGTAACCCAAGCGTTTTCTCAAAGGTTCAACCAGCATTTGTGTTTAAACGGCAACCGAACAGGTTTCACAGCTCGGAGCGCATCTAGATTCACGCATCGATCCCGAATGACCGCACGTATCGTTTTATTGCACTAAACACACAATGGAAATCATCGCTCACCTACTGCGACGTCACCGCGCTCTTATTTGAGTTCAAAACGACGGTGCAATCCATGACACGGTCACATAACCGCATTTACACTCATATCTGCAATTATATCACAGAAATACAACAGCAAACGCGAAAAAGTCGGATTTTTCCTGTGTACATATCATCGCGACAGCGGAGCCCCGCCTTTCCACACTCGTCGCTGAGACTCTGACGTCACACCGCAAACGAGTCCGTGAGCTCATTAAAGCGCGACGGTCCCTGATCTCGCCGTTGAGAGTGTTGCGCGCTGTTCATTCATCATGTAAGTTTGATAGTTTGTGGGGTAGTTTTTGCAACACGAGTTGCGGTTTACTGTTAACGTCGAGTGCGCGTGTAAAGTGTTTAGTCACGTTTCGTTAATTTGCGATAACTTGCCTGATTTGGATCGCAGCGGCGTTGCTACGTTAGCATTAGCCACATAGCGCTAAAAGTGAAGAGCATCATGATGCCTATGAAACACAATGTAATCACAACATTAAACGCTGGGATTTGTGTTGTGTAAATGTCATAACTCGTCCATTATTGTGTATTATTTGCATATTGCTGGTTCAGTGATCCTCGGTAGCTTGTTTTTTTATTATTACGTGCTACACGTACTTTAGTAATACGTCGTTTTGTTTTTATTTCTGGATGTGTGCTGTGGTTTATGAATGGGGTAATGATTTAATACTATGCATTTACATCCGATATCATACCATAGTATCCCCACAGAACCTTTGATCAAATCCTTCGAAAACGCAAATTCAGCCTATAAATTGAGTTAAACCAGATTGTGGTGCTGTTTTCTAACCAAATATTGTTTTTTTCTTCACACAGGGCACCTTCACCCACCAAACGCAGAGAACGTTCTGAGGACAAACCCAGAGAGAGAGCGAAAGAGAAACCCGCTGGAAAGGAGGGAGCGGAGAAGGAGAGAGGCAGAGAGAAGATCCGCAAGCGTCGCAGTAAATCCACTGGCAGCAGTAGTAGCAGGTCCGGTTGTGTAGTTCAATGTTAACTGGAAACATTACAATCATACTGCATCACATTAACATTTTAGCTGTGGCCTTGAAGGACGGGTTCTGTCAGCTAACTCGAACCCATAACACTAACCCCAGGTTAAAATATAAGACGCAAGATGTATTTCCAGGGAATTAATTGTTTTGCTTGTCCTCCGCAGGTCCAGTTCCAGCTCCAGCAGCAGTTCTGGGTCCAGCTCGGGCTCATCCAGTGGGTCCAGCTCTTCCTCTGGTACCAGCCGTTCTGGTTCGTCCAGTTCCTCCCGGTCCTCTAGCTCATCCGGATCCTCTGGGTCTCCCAGCCCGAGCCGCCGTCGCCATGACAACCGGCGGCGCTCGCGATCAAAGTAGGTTACAGACAGAGTGCATATTTCATCCAGCCCATTAAACCCAATCCAATGAAGTTACTGAGCTTGTGCTTGTGATGTGATCAGGTCCAAATCACAAAAGCGTGGCGAGGAGAAAGAGAGGAAGAGGAGGAGCCCCAGCCCCAAACCAACTAAACTTCATCTGGGAAGACTCACCAGGAATGTCACCAAGGTAAAGATTTTGAGTGTTTGGTTGACTTGCTTGATACACTTAACTCTGATATGTGCATCCTATTTCTTATAGATTTTATCTCTTGTTTTAGACTCCGTTTCTGTGCTTGATTTCTTTTAGGAACATATTCAAGAGATCTTTGCGACTTACGGGAAGATCAAGATGATCGACATGCCCCCGGACCGCTTGCATCCTAATTTATCTAAGGGCTACGCTTATGTGGAATACGAGACTCCAGATGATGCCCAGAAGGCTCTGAAACACATGGATGGAGGTACTTTTGATGAGAAGCTCATAACATTTCAGATCAGTTCCAAAGAAGAGATTTCTTACACCATCACCTGTTGACTGTCCTCAGGTCAGATCGACGGTCAGGAGATCACAGCCTCTGCTGTTCTCACCCAGAGGATACGAACCGCCCCGCGACGAATGACGCCGCCACGCAGAATGCCTCCCCCACCTCCCATGTGGCGCCGCACGCCACCTCGCATGAGGAGACGGTATGTTTTAAGTTTTCTTTTTGTTCTGGCATGTTGCGTTGATCTGTAGTGTGTATCGCGTATGTTGAATGGGTCAGTAGGACCCAATCTTTTCTTTACCTGCAGGCTCAAATTGAGTTATCAAATTAAACGCACCCAGTGTCCTTTCACCCTGTATGTCTGTTTATTTCTTCTCTCGCTTCACTAAGAAGTCTCTGACAGGGCTCGTGCCTTTTATGCGTCTTATCAGATAATTGGCATGTGTGTCTGTGATTCATCTCGGCCTCAGCTGACAGTGTGTACTTTTAACAGATCTCGGTCTCCACGGCGACGCTCCCCGGTGAGAAGGCGTACTCGCTCCAGGTCTCCGGGTCGCAGACGACACCGCTCCCGCTCCAGTTCCAACTCGTCCCGTTAGACGCTCTCGCCTCACAGCAGCAGCTTTACATTCGCTGATCCCTGATGTCTTTAATGCGAGGACCTGTTGCTTTAGATTCATTTGAAAATCATTTTGTCTGAAGGTTTTTACTTTTAGTACCTCAAGGTTGGACGAAAATGTAAACGCCCTGTCTTACAGCATCTCTTGAGTTGGGGTGAATGTGATTGGATTTTATTTGCTTGTGTGTTTGTGCACTTGCCGGTCTTGTACTAGATAGTGCTCCATTTTACCGTGATTCTTTTGTAATGTGCTTTTTGAGAAATGCAGCCTATAACTGGTCAATTCCTTTCAAAATACATTTGTACACAGTAACAGTCGTGGTTTTGTTGGTGCGATGTGGGCTCATATTCCAACCCACAAAATTCAAGACGCTCAGTTTGTAATCCTGTCAAATCTGTACTATGGAAAATGAATCAATAAACCAGTGTGACATCTTATAAGTTGTCCTAAGATCTTTATTTGAAAACGGGAAGTGCAATTCTGTGAAATTGTCACTTACCATTTTTTTTTTTGCTATAGCCTACTAACAGCACAGATATTAACATTTAGTGTTTCAAATACCCATGTGAGGTCTCTTTTATTTTTAGTGCATTCTTTTTCATAGTCCGGGAAGTGCCACTTTCTGGATTGTCACATCCATACATGTTCCTCATAAAATGTCTATTTTATGTTCCACGAAGAGGCATCCCTCTCCATTTGTTGGGTATTATTGCTTCAGGTTTGTGCATTTTAATTCACAGAGATCTGAGTTTGTCGTCTCCCAAAAATTGTCGCATGTTTATTTCCCATTTTTCGAATTAATTTTATAATTCATTAGTTTTTATAATGTTTAAACTACAAGGGTTTATTAAAATATAAACGAATGGTTCAGTATATTGGTAACAAACACATTCTCTGAGTGTTTTTGTCACGTCCATAACGAAATGCCCCTAAATAAACGAATTGAAATGCTTATACAACACAAATCTTCGAGTAAACCGAGGGTTTTCAAGCTCTTAACTGTTTGAACATGCACAGAAGTGTTCTGTTTGTCGTTAATTAAACGAGTAGGGTGAAAAACCTCATTCTCCATTGATGGCAATAACAAGTGACAAGTGGTTTTGCAAACAAAGTATTTTTTTTATATCAGGGGTGTCCAGAATAGACAAAAAAAACTAATATATGTAGAAATGTGCTTTTTTGGTTCATTGAAGGCTAGTCACACATTTAACATTACGGGTTAACCGCTGGCGTGGAGTCAGAGACCCTCAGCTGCGCTTCAGCACCACTTCATTTTATCTAGCCATTAACATCGACGTTGAAGGAACGCTTTCTTTAGCGGCTGATCCCTGGGGCTGACAAGCCCAGACGTTCACTTTAAGGAATGAGCTTCTGGATCTGTGGCCTTCTGGAGATTGACTCGTATGTGTCACTCAGGGGTAATGAGGCGACTTCGGTGAGCTTGTGGCCATCAAACACAATAAAGAGTGGGTAATAAAGACCTCGAGAAGGGGAAAAAAGGGATTGATGATCAAAATGGTGGATTGATTTTGGCATTGAATTTGCTTTTGGGCATCAATTGGAAATGTGTTTTGCTTACTGAAAGGCACGATGAGTAACCAGTGAGACTGTGATCGGACTCAAATGAACTCCTTTTCTGGGTCATATAGAAACCCAAATTCAAAAGAAAGTATTTTGAGTCTTTTAAGGACCCACTGTGGAATTGTCTCAGAACACATGATCATCAAATTAACCATTATATTGGTTGAGGCGAATATTTATTTCCTTTTTGCAAGACAGATAAATAAGCAAAATGAAACACAAACATATTATTTAAACGAGGATACGTTTTTAATGTGTTCAAGAAAATATACATTATTTGCATGCCAGTTTCCAGCACATATACATTCACTGAGATACACAGACACATTCACATGGCCTAAACATAGAAATAATAATTTACTTAAAGAAAATTCAAAACCATTTCTGATAGGAAACAATGCAAATATGTCCCTCACAGACGTCCATCTGCATACATATCCTCTAAAACATCATTTATATGTACAATGTTTTTCAGGTATGTGTTCAAAAATAAAACCTTTAGGCCCGGTCTCACAGACAAGGCTTAAGGCTAGTCTCAGACTAAAAGGAATGTGTGACCTGTCTTAACTGAATATAACTTGCCCAGAAATATCTTCAAATATATCAGTACCATTGTTTTGTCTCAAGATGCAAACCAGTAATGTATTTTTTTAGGCGTTTTTATAAAAGCGACATAAATATCTTAATTCAACGAAGGCTTAGTCCTGACTCCTGGCTTAGGCTAAGCCGTGTCTGTGAAACCGGTCCTTAAAGTCCCACAAACCACATAAGTGGATATGACAATAGCACATTGGTTGAAAGGTTTAATTTTTCACACTTTGTAATATTTTCAGGTGATGTTCATTTTTTTGCAAGCTGATCGTGGCTTTAACATGTGTGTCTTTCTCCCGGCATCTAGGACCGAGGCGGGAAAAAGCCCTGGCATTTCAGAGATGAAGAGAGTGCTGGTCAAATATTTATTAGTCATTTTTAATGGCCCTTCAATCGATTGGATTCTGTGAATCATTTTTTGCAGGAATCTACACAAGCTCGAGTTCTTCGTGAATAAATGTCAAAGCTATTTCAAGGCTAGTGCAAATACTATGTGGATGGAAGAAATGTGAATGCTGTCTTTATTAGAACAAAATCAAATCAAATACATCAGATGATAAAAATCGGTTCGGATAATGTACAGAATAGACACAGCAACCGTCCAATCTAGTCTATAGATTTGCGTAAAATGTATTTTATACATATCTAACATACAATAGTATATGTTCTTTGTGCCCGTGTCATACAGGTTATACAAGTAAACCCTATAGCTCACCAATATAAGAGCTTCTCAACTCTCTACTGAGCCTAAATGACTTTACAGTACAGCTCCATATTACACTTTAATATAAGTTTTGATATCACAACAGCAATAATAATGTGTACATCGCCAAATAATTGCATATTAGGAAAATGTTTTTATTACGTACTTGCTAGATTTGACAGATCCCATGAAATTGTTCAATAAATGTCTTTCCCGTAGATGGTATTGACAGAAATGCAATATAATGTACACATCTCAGTCAATCGTCTTTACAACAATTTTTTAGCTGCCTTAAAGGGACAGTTCACTCAAAAATAAAAATTCTGTCATCATTTACTCACCTTCAAGTTGTGCACTGCTTCATAAATGTCTGATAGACACAAAAGAAGATATTTTAAAGAATGTAGGAAAACAAACAGTTCTGGGGCTCTTTTGAATACCATTGTCATTTTTCCTACTATGATAGTCAATGGGGTCCAAAAACTGATTGGTTACAAAAGCATTCTTCCAAAGATTTATCAAAACAAAGCAATTTACAGATTAGTTATTCGAGGGTGAGTAAATGATCACAGAATAAAACATTTTGGGCGAAATGCAATCAAATTGCCTACTTAGTCATTTCAATTTAGTAAGTCATTTCAACTTACTATTTTACGTTTTTAAATGTTTTGACATCACTTCAAACCATCAGGTTAGTTAACACATTTCAACTTATTTTTATAAGGTTCAGCAAATGTCAATTTACAGTCAAGAATTGCCTGTGATGTTCAGGTCTGTGCGACTCATTTTCAAATAGTTTCAATCTCAGACATTTATATTGATTCCAGATAAAGACAGATTTTTTCACCCATATCGTAGATTTAAAAATGGTTAATAGCACCAAATATTACGCATATATATATACACTCACCTAAAGGATTATTAGGAACACCTGTTCAATTTCTCATTAATGCAATTATGGTGGTGGTGTAATGGTGTGGGGGATGTTATCTTGGCACACTTTAGGCCCCTTAGTGCCAATTGGGCATCATTTAAATGCCACGGCCTGCCTGAGCATTGTTTCTGACCATGTCCATCCCTTTATGACCACCATGTACCCATCCTCTGATGGCTACTTCCAGCAGGATAATGCACCATGTCACAAAGCTCCAATCAGGGTCAAACACAGTATTAGTATGGTGTTCCTAAAATCCTTTAGGTGAGTGGATATATATATATGCATCACAATTGAAATAAATAGGGACAAAATTGGAGTAAAGTTTTAAAATCTGATCTGCAAAGTATTTTAAATGAATTTTTATGGCTTTGTTGATTTAATAATGATTGAATGATGCCGTGTTTGTCAAGTGACAAAAGCAACAACACCATCCAAGGGTTACATTGGCGGCACGTGGTTTAGGAGACAGGGACAATATTCTTGAAGGTGTTTTATCTGATTTAAATGTGTATAAGCACCTAGGAACCAGACTATTATATTTGGTTCAAGAGTGAAGACTAATATTCTCAACATGTACTGTAACTTTCAAAAGTCCACAAACCTGTAGCGGGTTTCAAAACTATCAGACATGGACTTCACTTCGATAGAAAGTCTGATTTCATTTTTCTCATTTTACATTTCATGACCTTTCAGACGACCCGTGTTTGTTTTCTTGTTGAAGCGAGAACAAAACCTTAACAAATTCCTCACACTTCTGAGCAGATCGCACATCTTACGCCGTCTACCTCATCTGTGCCCTGTATGGTTTGAATATATCTCAGATATTCAGCACAGTTAAAGCGCTCCAGATGGCAGGCTGGGTGAAGATAAATGAACGTGGTTTTCCCCAGCAGTTCGCTCCACAGCTGATTTATTTGGAAAGTGCTTCTCGGGGTCGCCCGGCAAAGGATGAATGTGTTTGTGTGTGTGCTAGGTGTTTCAAAGTCTTGACAATTGTTTGAAAGAAAATCCTTCTGTATACTGAGCAATGCATGTCTGTTGCTTTAAACGTTGATTCAAATGATAAACAATACGTTATCTCTAAAAGTCTTTTTTGCTTATATTGTACATGTAACAGTCAGTTGCACCACAAGATTTTTAAAGCCGAGTGTGTGTACTTATGTTGTGTCATTATTCTTCATCAGACAGCGATATTGAAGCGCTTTTTTCGAGCGCTGATCATTATCTAAAGGGATGATTCTTTAATAGCTTGTGCCATTTGCGACAGGCCCTTGGAGACCGACAGCATATTGGATGAAAATGTCACCATTGTTTTCTTGAGGGAGGGGCTTTCCATCCTCCATAAAAGGTAAGAGTGTTAAGATGGTTCACATATAGTAACATGTCATCTGCGCGGACCTTCACCATCTTGCTTTGGTGTGCATCAAAACATGCTGGAGATCTTAAAATGTACTAATGTGTATCAAGCCACGATTGCACTTTTTTGCATTGATGTCCTGAAAGGCATTGGCATGTTCATGGCTTACCGGCCAATCCGCCTGTCGAAACCACGTTTTTGGCCAACCTCAGATGTCTTTAAACCTGAAACTGGATTTCTTATTGAGGCACTGCCAGTTGCTGCCATCTGCTCAGCATCATTAACCTTCTTCTCAAGGTTGGGCAAGACGTCTCCTTGCCTGGCGACTCAAGAATATCTGGGATTGATATTTGACAGCGTTCAGGAAGATATGCAGACGGGTTTGCCGTTTTTGTCGTACTGGTACACCAGCATCTTGATGCAATGCGAATTTGCTGGCGAGATCCACGGGCTGCTGGTGATGGAGAAGTTGTGACTGGCGTAAAAAGGAGGCGGCTGCTTCCTACATCGGAACAAAGCCTTTAGCACCGTGGCGGCCATCCGGCGAAAGCGCCTGCTGATGAAGCAGTACAAGAAGAAGTTGACGCCGGTGTTGAGCAACGCCAGCATGTTTGCCACGTCCGTGACCAGGTGAAGCAGCCGGGCAGAGCCTGGCATCGCCGGCTGCGCCGTGTACAGGTGATAAAGGATCATGAGAGTGCGTGGCGCCCACAGCACGGCGAACACGGAGGTGATGGCCAGCAGGATCGCTGTGGTCTTTCCGGTGGAGTACCCGCGCAGACGGAAGCAGCTACGCCTGCAACGGAGCTTCCGTACGATGATGGCGTTGAGAGAGAAGAACACGGAGCAGGGGAGCAGATACACAGTAGCGCAGTGGATCCACACCAGCACGTGCTGCCCAGCGCTGCTGCTGCGCCCGCCGCCGCCCGCTCCCGGCAGCCCGTGCCACAGCTCCGGCCACCAGTAGTACGGAGCGCTGGAGATCAGGCAGCCGGCGTACACGGCCAGGATGACTTTGCGAGTGCGGGCCGGGTAGGAGACGGCGTGGTAGCGCAGCGGATGGCAAACGGCGATGTAGCGGTCTACGGTCAGAGGCACGGTGATCCAGATGGAGGTGTGGATGGAGGAGAACTCCAGCACCTGCACGGCCTTGTTCAGAGAGTGGGGAAGGGGAGCTCCTAGAATGAAGTCCTCCAGAAGAAAGTCCACAAACACAATCAGCAGCAGAACCAGGATGTCAGCTACAGCCAGAGCCAGCAGATAGTTGTAGGATGATTTCTGTCGCCGCACCACCAGCTGGGAGAGTATGATTACCGTCAGGATGTTTGCTGCGGATAGTGGGGAGATGGGGAAGAGCAGAGGTTAATCGAGAGAAGGGTGTGATTTGATGAAGAAAAGTCAGAAAAGACAGTGCTGCAAATAAAATGTCAGACATTCACTGGACTTCATGTGTCTCACATGTGCACACATGCATTCAGACTATCACACACACATGCACGACAATTACGCGCATGCGCCAAAACGCACGCACACACATTCAAACACATGCACCGAGGTTCACGAACATGCCATTACATTTCAAGACACGCACTGACATTCCCACACATTCAACATGCACATGCACGTACACAGATGCATCAAGATTCACACACATATATGTACATGCAAACACATTTACATGCACTCACCTGCAAACACACGCACTGACATTGACACACGCTCACTCATTCTAATTGCAAGCTGACATTTACATGCATGTACTCACATGTACACGCATGCCCTGATATTCATGCATGCTACATGCACAAAGAGTCATCCACACATGCAAGGGCGATCATGAAGGAAAACATGCACACGCATGTACTGACAACTAACATATGCATCAACATCACATGCACGCAAACTCACACGCATGCACAATCTTTTAACACCCTCACATTCACATGCATGTATTGCATTAACACATAAACTCACATTCGCACTCCTGCAATGACATCGACACGCATGCATCCCCATTTAAACACACGTTCACTCACATTCACACTTACACACACGTGCATTAACGTGAGCATCTCAGGGATGTTCGGAGCACTTGACCTCCTGAAGTTACATTTCCCTCTTCTTCATCCCTCTCTGATTTCCACCAAATCCTTTTCCTCAGTCTGTCTTTGACCTTCAATAAAGACCGAACAAGCAGCAGCAACAAGTGCACGATTACATCCAATCGCTGGTGCTCACGCAGCACTCCACAGACATGTCACAATGACCTGGAATAAAAGACTCAAGGATGCCCAGACCTCCTTGCATCCACTCCTTCATAGTGCCTTTTATCTAAACACGTATTGCTCCACAGGCCACGCGCAGGCAGCGTGAGATGCATAGGCAGAGAAATGGACCGAGATTTTTAATACCTCACGTTGTGATAAAAAGAGTGCAAACACAAATGCGCTGCCATTATTTAAGCCAAACTATTTAACACAGCGGTAGGGGACGCATGGGGGTCAGCGCCTCATTACAAAAGACCTCGGGAAACATTCTGAGGCGAGGATGCTGACCTGAAAATTGCATGCTTGATTACATCATTGTAATTCGTACCCAAAGCCCCTGTCGTCGGCTTAGCCCGTGATATTGTGTTCTGCGAAGTTTAGAGAAATGCTTGTGAGTTCACGTGGACGGCGTACAGGATGAAACGTCCTTCACACCTGCCTTAAATCTGGTTTTCACCGCACACCTTTGTGTCTGACAGCCCATCAGGCTGCTAACAGAGATGGATTTGGATCACACATGCAAGTCAGGAGTTTGGGAATTGCACCTCGGAGATACAGAACATCAGCCGACTACAAATTACACTCCAGTTAAATTCACACATTTGCATAAATGCTCGCAGACACACGAGAATGCATTTAAAGAGGTAGAGATACAGAGAGAGACAGGCAGGGATGCATTTAGTTTGTCATTTATCACATTTTTGCAGAAGTTTAGACACAAAAATAGCAATAAAAGCTTTCTTTCTAGTGCTTGCTGTATGCAATCCAAGCTTTGCTCCCAGAGGAACATTCTCTGTTATAGCTCAGGAGACATAACAGAGTTTCATTAAAATACATCAACCTTTGGATGTTTTATCTAAAGCGCTTTAGGAGAAATAGTCATTTTTACTTAAAGTAACAGTATAGAGATATATAATGTGGATAGGACGGCTTTGATGGTAATTTGGTCCTGAAAAGATAACTAAAGCTTTGGTGTCTTGGTAAAGGTAAGCACTGAAATTCAGTCCTGAAATGAGACGAAATTAGAGGAGACTCGAGCAAATATCTTTTGGGATTTGTCCTTTTTTTGGTGAGGGTTTTTTCCCTTCTCAGCAATATTCTGAACTCTGAATTTCCTCTTGGTGATGCTATTGATTGTTACAGGTCAGAATAATGATGTACACATTCAATCGCATGTTTTTTTTATCACAATGTGCATGTAATTCTGCGCTTTTAGTCCTGAAAATATACACTTCATATGTTGTGTCTGTCGTTGCTTGTCCTAAAGTTTAATCAATAAAAATTGGTCAATGTTAGGTTTAATTCTTCGTAAAATGTTTCTTGGCCCAATAAAATTGCAGATTTAATGGTAATTGATTTGTCAATTTAATTGAGTTGTAAGCTGGTTAGTTTGAGACGTTGAGAATGAATATATTTTTTTTAAATAATGAATCGAGATATTTTAAAATGGTGACATTGATGCATGGTTACCAAGCATCTTTGGATACAATCGAGGTCTGAGGAGAAGGACACGATGCAGACATTCAATGCATTTAAAGCTAGCTACCGTTCTGTGCTCATTTTATGTCACATTAAACTTTCAGGACTTGTGCTTTTAATGCAAACCTATTAAAGAAAAGTGCTTCGACTTCATTTAGTTTGGCCATTCATTTAACCGAGTATTAAAGTTAATGAGTGTTTATTCTGGCTGTTTTACCAACCGGTGATCAGGTTGTGTGTTTTCAGTTTGTAATCTGTGTCTGTTAATGATGAGTATCAGAGTGTGTCGCTAACATTAAATCCAGTTCAATAAACCACTTCTCTAATCGCACTTTTATATCTATATGTCACCCTTCGTCTCTGGATTTCTCTTTTGCTGGATTGATCCGCCCCGTTGAGAATTCTGATTGTTTAGACAAACAAAAAAGAATCTATAGTGATCTATAGGTTGTACATTTCCAGACAATTCCATTTAGCTGGGGTCAACTCTGTAAGCGTATGGATTTCACCAGACTTATCTCTCTGGGGATTAGATGAGCTCATTTTAATGCCTCGGATTGCTTTGTTTTCATCCAGACAATGTGTATGTGTACTTCAAAATATAACACTAGCACGCTACTTGCTGCATACTGCACAGTAGTATGCTACATCTTCACGTGCCATCTGCTTAAAAAAAATTATCTCACGTGTGTCTCTATAGAGTTTTAAAAAGAAACCTCAAGTTTTGCTTTTCAAGATAATCATAAGGAGAAATGTAATTACGAAATGAAATATTTGTCTATAAACTCTCCCAAGACAAATGCATATCATATTAAAGCTCTGTACTTTATTCAGTATACACTTTTTTCAATTATTTTTCCTAAATATCAATGAAATGAAATGGTGAGCAAACGGAAACCTTTGGTTAATGGGATTAAGCACAGTTTCCACAATGGCACCCTCACATTGTTCCAAACCTCTATGAATTTCTTTGGAAGATATTTGGAAGAATGTCAGTAACCAAACAGATCTCATCCCCCATTGACTCCCATAGTATTTATTTTTCCTACTATGGCAGTAAATGGGGGGTGAGATCTGTTTGGTTACTGACATTCTTCCAAATATCTTCCTTACCATGGGAGTCAATGAGGGATGAGATCTGTTTGGTTACTGCTGGGAGTCATGAGATCTGTTGGTTCTTCCAAATATCTTCCTTAACATGGGAGTCAATGGGGGATGAGATCTGTTTGGTTATTGACATTCTTCCAAATATCTTCCTTACCATGGGAGTCAATGAGGGATGAGATCTGTTTGGTTACTGACATTCTTCCAAATATCTTCCTTTGTGTTCAGCGGAACAAAGAAATTCATACAGGTTTGGAACAATCTGCGGGTGAGTAAATGATGATTTCATTTTTGGGTGAACTGTCCCTTTAAATCTCATCTGTGTCTCAGATATTTCTCCTGAGAAAAAGAGTCAGAAAGAGTTTCACAAGAGATGTCATCTTAGATTTGTCAAATCGGCAATTAAAAGTCAATATTATTGAAGATCTCAATATGAACTCAAACATTTCTCATCAAATGTACCCAAATCCAGATTATTTGACCTTTACAATATACATTCATTTTACACCTCCACACTAATTCTTTATTTCAGCAATTCTCTCATTTGATTCAACTTTATTTTAAGCGATTTTAGGAGAAGCATCCGAGACTTGAAGGAAACACAGCTGAGAACTTCATCGAATCTCCCAAGTCACGAAAGAGCAACCTCTGAGCAATAACATGAAAATAAACATGAAAACACTCACGAAAAACACTTTGTTCATTCAGGCATCGAGCGCTCAGAAAGCACCAGCTCATTTTCTTAAATTGGAAATCATTGGCTCCACCTCTTAAGTAAGGAATAACAGCAGCCGGCTAATGTGGATCCAGCGAGAGATCATTACTGAGGATCTGTGACCTTCCAACAGACGCTGATATTATAGAGATTCATTCTGGATTAACCTCCTCCGTCTTCGATAGAAATCACGAGAACGCACGAATCAAACGGTCTTCACTTTACTTTGAAGAAGGGAATGAAATGAGACCGACCTGCTTCGATTAGTGACCTTAATGAGCTTAACATCTCACCATCAATCCAACAGCCGTGAGTTCATCTGAATCGCTCGTATTCTCTGCTTTCTACTCCTGTTGTTTTCTAAACTTAAAAAATTTGGGACCGTGAATCAGTTCCAGATGCTGTTGTGTTTTGCTTTGGTGGACCAAACGGTACAACACATCAAACACTCTTTAGAACTATTCATAATATACCATATTAACATGCAAAAGGATGTTTTTAACTTCTTTAAAATGTTCAACGCTTCTCATGCTTAACATGGTCCACTTGTCAAAAAACGAGTTGGACACATCACGTAAAGTATTCCCCCTACGGTTCGTATACTGTAGGTTTCAGGAGGAACCAGCGAGAACCCGCCCATCAATGCGCTTCATTCGTTGTACTGAAGTTCAGCTGTGTTTGTTAGTTCACAGCATTTCAGTGATGGATGTTATATAAACGGTGGATATACTGTAACGCTGGATGTGGAGATGGTTTGAAACTGATAGATGGCGCAACATGAACTGCACGCGACAGGGGAACTGCGTCACATGTCTGTTTTGTTGGCAATCGCCACACTCATATTATGTAGGCAACACAAACTTATAGTGAATCAACAGTTCTGATGGGATAATGCGATGATGTATTGTGTGCTGGTGCTGTAGTCCCAACCCCCCCACACAACCCGCTCGCCCATTTTCAGAAATAATCATACAGCTGTATCTGTCTTTTATTATTTTGATCAAACTAAACACTCTTCGAAGATCAAAACTGCAGTATAGGTACTCAAGATGAATATAAGATTGGCAGAAACTGTGTGTGTTACCTCTGCTTTAAAAGCCACACGTTTTTGTCTCTCTAGACAATTGTTCATTTTTATGTTCTAGGCAGCTAATAATTCACATACTAAACATATCGTAGAGACGTGTTTGTAAAGACGTTTACATTTGTTATATAAGGGAACTCATTTGGAACATATGTATTTATTTTGAACATCACATCCATTTTGGCATCAATTTTATTTGACAGCCAACTGACTTTGCAATGTTATTTTGAACAATAGATCTATACGTGGGAAACATTTTCCCTGTATATTTATTTCAATATCTATAATTGATTATAATTATACTTATATTTATACATTTGGACTTTTTACATTTTTCGTGGTCGCATCCCGACAGTTGAGATCCACCGTATATTCAAGCCATACTTCACCCAAAAAATGTATTTCTGTCATCGTTTATTCACCCTCATGTAGTTTAAAATGTGTACATGACTTTTTCTTCGGTGGAACACAAAAGAAGATATTTGGAGAAATGTCTCAGTGATTTTGTGTTCATACAATGGAAGTCAATAGGGGTTCAGTGTTGTTTGGTCTTTAACATTCTTCAAAATATCTTCTTTTGTGTTCTGCAGGAGAAAGAAAGCCATACAGGTTTGGAACGACATGTGGGTGAATAAAAAATGAAGAATTTTCATCTTTGAGTCGACATTTTAACAAAAAGACCACATGTTAAACGTGTAAATACAGGTGAATTAAAAACCTAAAGACCTGTTACGGCATCTAAAATATACACTCGGCTCTATATAGATTATTTCCCTTCAATCTTAATACCTGTCCATCGCTTTAATCCTCGTCTGATAAATCCTCATGTCTCTGCTCTTCAGTCACACCTGCCTTTATTCAACCTATCTCTCCTTTTCTATTCTATCTTTTAATAAAGTCCCTTCTCCAGGCTTTTGTCACTCGCTCAATTCCTCTGAGACACGTCCATTTCCCACCTGCTCTTCATTCCTGCCTGTTCTATCGCCTCCATCTACTCAAACCCCCAGCAGGTGTGATGACTTTCGAAAGACTCAAATCTGATCCTCGATCTGCATCCCGCTAAAAATCCGCGCTGCTCTTTAGCAGTCGAGCAACAGGAACGCGCCTCTGATAGCAAATGAAAATATTTGTGTAAACTGCTCAGGCTGAGTGCTTTCCCTCAAGGGCACGGCGATTTATCTCAATCTGACAGACGGATCTCTCTCCACAGCTCGCAGGTGAAACTGTGTCATGCGCCGGGCGACCTGAGAGAGAAGGTCTGATTCAATTGTTCACCTACATCATTAGTTGAGCAGTCAGCTTCCGAATTTGCGCGTCCGACAGGTTGAATATTTAATGCTGGAGGCCAATTAATGGGATATCGCTCAAGACCTACGATGGAACAATGCGTGGCTCCTCGGGTCATTCCGGTTAGAGCCAGATCCAATTTTATCATCTGTGGAGTAGCACAAATCAGGTATTTTGTACCGATATCCAATTAGCGCCCTTGGAAATGACGTTAGACAGTTGAGCGCAAAGAAACGTGACTTGTCACCGGCGACCTTTACAATCCAGTTTAGGTGGCCAACGGTTGCGACTCACAAGGTTACGGACCACTTTCTCAAAGACGTAATCAAATATTCAAAACTGCCATATTGAACACCCTTTCCACAAACACAACCATGCACAGTCACAAATGTTCACAAATAGTCTTGTAGGTCTTACCAGGCAGGCCAAGGCAGAGCAGAGAACTGTAGTAGATGACGGGCAACTGTCCGAGCGGGCACCCGCCGGGACCCCAGGAAGTAGAGTTGGGGGACATAACGGTGAAGATGTGACTGTGCTCCATGGCGTCGCTGCCCTCCCTCGAGCTCTGGAGAGGAAAACGACCACAGCCGGACGCTCAGAGAAAAACAGCTCTGTCCTCAAGGGCTGGATGACACGTGTTAGAGCCGGAGAACGACTGCAAGCGCGACGAGGCAGAATGATACCGAGACGCAGACAGAGACGATGAAGCCGGCGATGTGATGGGAAGAGAGACAGGGATGTGAGGAAGACTGTGTGTGAAGATGTGAGAGAGAGAGAGAGAGAGAGAGAGGGGGTGTTGCAAGCTGGTGGGAATGAAATCTAGGGAGGCACGAACGCAAAAAGGGTGAAAATGAGTGTGTGGGGGGGGGGGGGTTGTGTGAAAGAGTAGAACATTGGGGGAGAGAGAGAGAGAGAGAGAGAGAGAGAGAGAGAGAGAGAGAGAGAGAGAGAGAGAGAGGCGTTAAGTGAGGCAAAGACAGAAGACGGGTGTTGATTTCAGTGGTGACACACTCGTGCATGAGACGAGCGATACAGGAGTGAATGTGAGCATGACTCGACTATACACACCTCGCTACGTGCATTTGTGAAGTTACGCGATCAAATGTATTATTTCTAAATTGACAGTTGTTAGTTATTACAAAAATGTTAAATTCAAAGCATGAATTAAAAAAGTCCTAATAATAAAATAAAAAAAACTTGGCTTGCTAATACATAAAAGAATATCTTGTGTATAAAAACGTTTTGCAGAAATATTACATCATAAAATAATATATAACGATCATACTTAAATAAATAACTGTATAATCCTATTTACTCTAAAATAATTTATTATTATTATAGAAATGTTTATGTTTATTATCAAACCGAGTGGCTAAGAACAATTTTCAACAACCTATAAAGGTGAATGCTGGTTGATATGATAACACCTTATAACAATATTTTAAATTAATATATTCGTTTTTTAATATATGTTTATTAAAATATTAGTGGTGACAGAGGGTAGAATAAGACTTATATATTAACTTATAATTATAATTTAATGTTACTACCGAATCGAAAAAAAATGGTTCTATAGACCATAGTGGTTGAGCTTGGTATCGCAGCCTAAATTCAAAGTATGGGAGAGACATGTTTAGCCAAGTAACGGTTCTTCACGTTTTTAGTAATAATCCACAGGCGCTCTATTGTTTGAAAATATGTGTACCGGAAGTTAAGGGCAGTCCACGAACGCGCGCATGCGCAGTAACCTTTGTTTATGTTGTTGCTTTGAAACCGTCTACATAGCACTAAAAGTGGTTCTTGACTTGAAACCATAGAGGAACAACTTTAAGTGCTAAATAGAAAAATGTATTGGTGCTTTAGTGGTTCTTCGGAAACATACCAGGGGTTAAACAGGTTCTTTATACGGATGTGATGTAGAACCTCAGTCATTCCAATGAACCGCTGAAATACCTTTGAAGAACCAAGATATGGTTCCATATAGCACTTAAAGAGGTTCTCCTTACGAGACAGACCATCCATCCATTTCTTCAAACAAAAACATGCATAATGTCCAGAAATCTCTTTGTTGAAACGTGTAAACAGGTTCAGATCTTGTTTTACATTCCAATAGATCAATAAAAACCCTGATTGAGGTTGTCATCAATTCATGCATGCAAGGGTTGAAATGACATTAAACTGTGGTGAACTCTGAATGTGAACTCGAAGCAACAAGGCAATTATGTCATATTCAATCCTTCAACCATTATTTCTGAATAATGCGCTCAGATGCAGCAATGATGATATCCCGGTGATGGAAAGCACACATTCTCCATCGCTGCAGTTCACCGAGTTCATTTCTGTTACACCTGTTTACTTTGCATACCTGATCAGTCACTTCTGTGATGTGGAAGAGAAACGGCTGATTTTGTCCGCGAGGAGTAATTTTTCCGCAGCCCAGCAAATGAGTGTGAAGTGATAGAGAGAACACAAGGCGTTTAATAAAACATAGCTCATGACGTGCATCGATTACTGAGAGCGACAGACTGGCAGGTCTTTCCTCATGCTCGCTCACACGGTCCTGAGGCTGTGAAGCCACTGCTCAACAATACATGATCTACTTCACCACGCACGACATCTCTTACAGCACATAACTGATCGGTACAAACAATAATTGATATGAATTCATAAATTTTCATGAAGTCATAAACGTATGATGATATTGGCCCAGATCACTCCAACAAAGCTTCACTAATACGGCACGAGTTCATTTCAGAAAGATGGAGAGAGAGATTCTGTGTTGAACAGAATTATCCATCAGCTCGGCTCTAAGCGACAGACCGTATAAATAATGAACCGCACACATTAATAGCAGCCGGTGTATAACATAACTGTTTAATTAGATGTTTGATTCTGGTAAAGAGGTGAAGGAGTTCACACATGCATTTCATTTCTCTGCCATCTCTCTCTCTCTCTCTCTCTCTCTCTCTCTCTCTCTCTCTCTCTCTCGCACGCTGTCACCTTTATAAGTCGAAGGTGCGAGCTGATGAGATTCAATAATAAAAATATGATTTCCCGGACCAAAATCAGACATCTAACGGCAGCGTGGAGGAAATGCGAAACAGACGGTAAAGAACATTGACTGTTGTCACACCTTGCCAGTGTGTTAAAGTAGTGTGAAGACCATCGCAGGCATGTTATAAAACAAGTGAAGACTTTCTTCTCACTCAATATGTCAGAGTAATCTCAGCAAAACAAACTTGTCTGAACCTGTCGGTGTCCAAGAGCGACATCTGGAGTGCTACTCGCCTTCATACTCTTATATTTTAGTTGTGCTGTAATGTATACTTTAATGCACTCGGATAAAGCATCCATGAAATGCAAGAATGTACATTTGATTTAAATTATTAAGCCAAAACATAAAAAAGTCTAAACAAAACAATGTTCCAAAAAAGCATTAAGGCTTTCATGAAAGCATCTATAGACGCTTTCATTGGACACGTGCGCCGGGACTGAAGATAACACACCGCCGTTTTCCACAAGAAAGCAACGAGGTTGCTTCAGAGGTGCATACAGAGCTAACACAGTGAAGTTATGTTTTGTTACCTTACACTACGTCTACACTAATCCGGATACATTTAAAAACGGCATTTTCGTCTTAAAACGCTCTGCGTCCACACTTACGTTTTCAATCACTTTTAAAAGGTTTCTCATCCACATGAAACATGTGAAAATGCTAACGTCCCTGTACTGCGCATGTGCAAAACGTAGGACGCTTCAAATGTACGTCATTTCCGCCTATCTATTGTGAGTAACCATTCCGTGTCCTCTGAAGAAAAGAAATCTGTAGTACGTACAAACTAATATTAATCTTTAACAACACTGTTAAAACCGAGAGTAAACAAATCAAATGCTGTACAGCATCGTCCACCATCTTGTCTAAAAGGATCACATGACTGCATCACGTGACTACAATTACGTCATATTTTCTTAAACCCTCCGTTTTCACTATCCACACTGCAACGCGTAAAGTGCGTTTTCAAATGTATCCACTTTCGAGAGCGGTTTTAAAAAGCACCGCCTTCGTTGATAAAATGCCGTTTTAATGTGGACGGAAGGCCAAAATGGAGAGAAAAATATGCGTTTTCAAACGAAAACGCACTAGTGTGGATGTGGTCTTAGAATCAATGAGCTATTTCTATCTGCATACACCGCGGGTCCCCTTGCATGTAATTCGCCATGTTCTGTCAGTCGTCGTAGTGTTGCGAAAGGGAGGGGTGGAGTGAGCGGTTGGTTGAAATTCGTAACCTTGCCGCTAGATTTCACTTTACTGGACCTTTAAGTTAAAGGGGTCATATGGCGCGAATATGTGTTTTTGGTGTGTTGCCCTTGTATGTATTAGACACGTAAAATTGCAAAAATTAAAGTGTGGGAACAAAAGATGCCTTCTATCTAAAAGCGAATGCTCACCCAGACCTGCCTGAAGCGCCTCGTGTAACCACACCACCACCAATCTACATCAGTTCGTGGTATGATTTGACTAAGACCGCCCAAATGTATACGCAAGTAAGGTGGCGTACCTGTCAGTACAATTGCTTTGAAACCTGATGTTCCAAATACGGTAGAAGCGTCACATTTCCGTCACACGCTTGCAGTATTCGACCAATCACTACGCACTGGTTAACTGGCCAATCATAGCACACCTCGCTCTACAGCGCGATGAGCTTTGTAAAAAATCTGCACGTATCAGAGAGGCGGGGCAAAGAGGAGATGCACGGTATGTGGAATATACAGCGTTTTTGAACCTTAAATCATATCTACAGATGGCAATACATCTAAAACAACCATAATATTCGTTTAAGCCGTGTCATATGACCCCTTTAAATTAAAATGACCATATTCCCAGAGATTTATTATGTTTGGAAGAGGTCCCGTTTTTCAGATTTCACCCACATAAAAATGCTGTAGTGTTCTTCAGTTTTACAGTAATTACAGTAAATGTAGTGATTTCACATGATACTAGAATAAAGATTTTATTCATGCAACAAAATATATTTGGATTCATATTTAATACTAAATAGTATTTTTGGGTTGATGGGATTATTTATATATCACATTAAGTATATTGTATCTCACAAATGTGCTCGATTTTGTATGGAATACGTCACATCAATTTCAAATGTTATCTACCAGATAGTTGCATTTGTACTACGTAGCAAAGGTAAGTTTTTGCCTAATAAGTTAGACCTCCATCAAATATCCCAACAAGGTTCCTCTGGTGCATGTTTAGGGATTTCCTAGGGCTTCTCCTGGTTCCCATATCAATGTCTAAACCGCATGAATATGATGAGTGAAATTAAGGCCTTCATTTTGTTAACACAATGTGTTGCGTCTCCGTGAGGTTCTCGACGTGCTTTGCACTTCAAAGGCTTTCCCATCTGCGTTCCCTCATTAATGCTTTTCTTTCAACCGCATCAATACCCCAGAAAGGCTCGGACAGCTTTTATTTCCCTTTATTAAACCAGAAGACCATCAAATCTCATTCTGGAAACCTTCAGAAGTGTTTATTGAAGCATTCATCTCCTCACATGGCTCTGTTCAGTTAGTTAGTGAGATATTAATGATCGTTTAATGTATTCGCTCTCTCTCTCTCCCGGCGGCCTTGATCTGTGCGAGCCGTGACTGGATAAACACCGTGTTTTAACGCCCGGTACAAAACAACTTAATACGAGCATGCATCTGCAAAACAGAAACAACAAAGTCAAGCTGACATTTCATGAACCTGAGCGGAGGACATAGAGAAACCTTCACATAGAATCTGACTGCCCATTGAGGACACAAGCGGGCTTAAGTCAATGCAAATGCTGTAGGCGTGGGCAAAAAAAAACGTTAAACTGTGAATCGTGTAAAGCATCAATCTTGGCTCATGCCTCGTCTATACGGTCTTTATCCTGAATTTAGCCTTTAGTCTTCCAACCAATTCTGCACAGTTCTTCAAAACAGATCCGCATCGTCCCATAGATAATAACGACGAGCTTTATTTTTCATTCAGCTCGGCTCAATCTCTTCTCATCCTCTGTTGTTGTTGTCTTGAGCGGTTTAAAGTGATGCATTACAAAAGGCCATAGCTGTAAGGTCATACAAACAGCTTTGTTTATCCGTCAGAAGTCGTGTCTTATCGCAGATTGTCTAACTCTTGCGTTGATGATCGTAGGTTTGATTGGTCGCAGTTGGAATTGAATTGTTTCATCCTATGATGACCTTAATGTTTCTTTTGATTATGAAGTTTATCTCACAGCTATGTGTTGAAATCTCTAAACTGAAGCAAAACCTCACAGATAGTTTTTTATTGCTTCCCTGTTGTGTATTATGAAAATATAACTATGGCTCTTATGTCTATATGTGTGTATCGCAATATGCAGGGCTGCGCGATTAATCGTATTTTAATCGTGGTAACGATTTATTCTTCCCACAATTACAGTAATGGAGCATAATGGTTTTGATATTAATGTTTTAAAAACAAGCACAAATCTCGTGGTAAGGTCGGAAAATCATCCTCCTCACTCACACTTGTTTTGCATTTCTACTATTTTGATAATGTTTTTGCCAAACCCACAGACCAAGGGTGACATGATTTTAAACAGAAGAACAAGAAATAAAAAAATGGAGTAGCAAGGTTCATTCTCCTACTAAAAGAATAAATAATTTATACTAAGTGTAGCTTAAATGTATTAACAGATTTACTGACGTGACCTACTGATATAAAATGATAATTAAACTTTATTTGCAGTACTGTTTATACGCAATGCACATTTCTTCATAATAAGCCTTTGTTTAAATACAAATGTGTTCTAATGTCACTTTTGATAAGGATTTTATGATTTTTTTATAAAATCAATCGTTCAATGCAAGATATTTAAAGTGTACCTGAAGCATACTTGCAATAGTTCCACTTTAGCACAATCTAAAACACTTAAATTAATATTTAATTGAACTTCAGCACTATTTTTGCACAATTAAAGTATATTAAGTACAAAATTTGTAGTTGCAATTTAGCATACTGTAATTATACCAATTTAGTATACCACAAATACAATCGCAGTGAATTTTCATTAAGTACATAAGATAGGATTTGCTTGGCATGAAATACATGTATTTCAAATTTATTTTTCACTAGGGTCCGAACGTCAGAAAATGTTAATTTTTTTGGTGGTGTGTTTAGATGTTCAATGGCAGCAGATTATAACACATTCATTGGTTGTAAAGTATAGGCCTAATAAACATGCTGAAGTCAAAATAAAAACAAAAGTTCTGAACTGACAAAATAATCGCGATAAAAAATTTGAGCAAAATAACCGTGATTATCATTTTACAAATGATCGTGCAGCCCTAACAATATGCACATCGCAGTTGTTTGCAAAGACAAAATAATCCAACAGATTCCAAAAGTTGTGTATAGTCAAAGTTTTAGGTTGATGCAGACAGAAGAGTGACTTTGTCTGATGTGTGGAAGATGATCAATGATCAGACTATGCGGGTTATATCATTTTTCAGTTTTTAATGTACTTTAATGTAGTTTAAATTGATTTTACCAAGCATTATCGTATCGCATACAGTATGGCATATTGGTTATTTATCATGTGATTTTATATCTGAAACCCACTTGGAAACACTTTTATCATTTTTATATAAACTTGCTTTTTCTTGTAGTTCTTAGAGGCTATTATATATATGTAACCTTTTACATTAAAAAGGTTTAAATAAAAAAAATATATATATATTTAGTTCATAAATGTATGAGTGTGATGTCATCACAGATTGTTATTTCAGTCACGTGCGATATTATCTCACTAGCTGTACTGTAAACGTAAACGTATGGCCGGATGGGTCGTATGTGTTTGTATTCTTTACAGTTCCAGTAGACCTCAGCGTCGCCCCTGAGCCTCCTCTGTGAGAGCAGCGTGCTGAAGGTCACGGCCTCCCACGTGTGAGGATGTTGTGTGGTTCCGTGTTTCATGTTCCCCGGGGGTCTTCTTTGAGTCTTCGGCCCCTCTGGCCACACGCGAGGCCCCGGCAACAAGACCCTTTGAGGGCTGAATGATAAGCCTTGATTATTGAGTGATTATATCTGACACAGGCCAGGCATGAAAGGTGTTTGTTTTGAAACACCCTTGTTTTCGAGGTCCGGTTTAACATCAAAGGTAGCCGAGGGGGTGGAGGAAGAGAAGGGACGTGTGACATTTATTAAAAGTGAAGAGAGAGGTAGCAGATCTCTTTCATTTTCTTATCGTACATGTCGGTTTCTGCTTCACCTGTCGGATGGAGGAACAAATACTGGCAGAAACTAGATTTGTAGGACATGGGTTGGACAAGATCTAAAGCGTTCTTTCTTTTAATGAGTTGGAATATAAATTAGAGTGGTAATGGGTGTTGAATCGAAATGACTGGAAGAAAATTTCAATTCAACACAGTCACACAACAGAGGAACTTCATTAGTCCAACATCAATTATTTATGTCAAAAATCTATAAATTCCTAAAAAAATCATTATTTTAATTATGCATTCCCCTGATATCTATAATGCACAATATTTGCACTGTAACATGTAATATTTTAATATTGTTCAATTAAATAATAAAACACTTGTAATATTTAATAAGAGCACAAAGTATGATTCTACCTCAAGCTGAAATTTTTCACTAAAAAACAAACAATTGGTTATTAAGCAAGTACATAAAAATCATTGTTGAAAACGATTTCTTTACATTTCCCCGATTTACAAGCTTATCAAAATGATTTATACAATAACTGGCGGGTATGATTTTGAAGAAAATGTCATATTAAAATTCATCATGACAGATCGCAGCTTTAAATGTAGAAAATACAACCTTCACTCGCAAGTCAAGCACAGAAAATGAATTGAACTTCTCATTTCACTTCTGCTGCTGTCGTCACAAGTAGTTTCAGTGAATTAATGTGTGGTTGCATTGTTTTCGTCTGAGGTTCTATTGTCCACCGGAGGAAAATAAAGTCTGACTGTATAGAAGAGCACCATATTGGCTGTTACCTGCATGATTTGACGTGTCTCTCATGTCTGAGTGGTTTCTCTCTCAGATATGAGACTCTGCACCCCAGTGCCGCCTCTGGCTTTTACTTTGATTCATTTTCTGAACTGGTTTCCATTGACAGGTTATCAGTCTCTCCCTGCCTTTTCCCTGCTGTTGGGGCCTCTACAGACGCACGTGCGGCTGACGCACGGATTCATTCATGCCCGCAGGACAGGTTGTGTGGATCTGTCACAGGTCACTTAAGTGTCTGGTATGTGTCTTCACCCAAAAATGAAAATTCTGTCATCGTTTACTCACCCTCGAGTTGTTGCAAATCTGTATACATTTCTTTGTTCTGATAAACACAAGAAAGATAGTTGGAAGAATGCTTGTAACCAGACAGATCTTGCCCCCCATTGACTCCCATAGTAGGAAAAAATACGATGCAAAAGTGCCCCTGAACTGTTTGCTGTCCGACATTCTTCAAAATGTCTTCGAATGATATAAAAAAATGATAACGTTGTTTTTCCTACAATGGGAGTCAATGGGGGGCAAGATCTGTTTGGCTAATCGAACCTCAGAGCTGTAGGGCCTTCCAGTCTCCGTCTTTCCCGTGAGTTCGGTTCATTGGGTTCATGTAGTTTAGCAGTCTGTGGCCGCTGGCACACTAATCTCGCTCACCTCATTGTTCTGCCTTTCTGCACCTTTCAGTCTGACACACGTTGATGAATTAGTACGGCGGGCAGCGGAGAACCATTCACACACACACACACACACACACACACGAGCTCCACCTTCCTTTCCTCTTTCACTTTTTAGATCATAAAGATTTTATGGGCACCAAAACGGGTGATAAAAATTTCTCACACACTATGCCGAATATAATGAAAACGAGCGGGGTGAATAATAAAGACTGTACTTCATTCTCATCGTTTATGCGTAGAGCCTTTGTGAAATCTCTCGGGATTGGCTAAATCTTTTACCTGTATGTGTAGTTCTACACAAGCGCTATTGAAATTGTAATTGCCTCCTTTTTTATGTCTGACCAAGAAGGCCAAGGCTGTAATTTTCCAGTCTTATTGGTTTTAGTTCAGATTTGTTTGCAAGAAATCATTTTAGATGATGACATTTTTCTGTTTACCGTGGTAGATTTATACCAGGTAAGCAAAGTCAAGTGAACATCACTTTTGTATAGTGTTCTTCGCTTATTGGAAAGTCACGCTATTATGTCTATAATGTCTTGATACTTGACATTGAGCTGGAAGCTAAGACTGTTTAGTTTGGCATTCACCTCGACTGTTTATGGGCACACAATATCAAAGTACTTTTTAACTATAAGTAGAAGTATGACGAAGCATGTCAGTGAGTTTAAGCTCAAAATGTAGGTAAATATACAGTATGTGTATATACTCACACATACTGGTGAATATGATTCAATATGTGTTCATCTATACAAATAACATATCAGCCTTTACTACAGTTGACAGTGAAATTAACTTTGTGAGTTTAAAAGTATCTGTCAGAAAGATCCTGTCATGTGAAGTTCTCTACAATGGGACTGTAGCTAAGTGCGCCATCTGGTGGTACTTGGACAGATTGCATGCAAACACTTGCAGCACTTCTTAAAGGTAAATCCTTTCTTTATTCATTCACATGTCACTTTAAACTGTATGTCTTTCTTCTGCAGAACGCAAAATATAATATTTTGAAGATCACTGGTTACCAAACACCATTGGCCATTGACGTCTGTTGTATGGACGGAGAAACACTGAGGCATTTCTTAAACACACATGAGAGTGAATAAATGATGACAGATTTGTTTATTTTTGGTGAAACTATCCCAGGAATACAGCAATGTTAGGATATATTTAGATAAACTGAACATCCACTAGAATTTTAACCATTTACATTTCATTATAACTATTTTATATACACAGAGTGCAAATGTAAAGCTTCATTCCAATCTCTGGAGATTTACTTAGTCTCTCTACTCCTATGTTGTTCTTCAGAAGACTTTTAATTCAAGGTTATTATACAGTGCCCTCAGGTCTCATTAGGGCAAGAACCTGCTACGTGACAAGAAACTAAACGTATGAATTCATTTTTTAACAACGAAATTACAGGTGATAATCCATAGCATTCGTGTCTACCCAGAAGAATCTCACTTGACTATATATCTTGTTTCCTTCCATACATAATAATATGATACATTTTCACGATAACCACAACGGTAAACCTTGAGATAATAACATAAGACAGGCTTATTATGAGATATTGATGCTAAGAGGCGAAATTGAACTTAGAGTAGCCCAGAAAAGCAATATAATGAAACGTTTTATGAGGATGCCCAAAAAGCCAAGTTACTTAACATGTTAACCTTCAAGTTACGAGACAATAAACATTACAATAATCCCATAAGGCACAATATATGAGTCCGCTTTAAATAGAAGCTTGAAACGGATGTTGTTCATCTTTTAAGAAAAAGTCGGATGTTTCAATCTTAGAACTCACTGATATAGTTCATATACACAAAGTTGCCTATATTTAAAGTTTCACAGCTAGACATTTTTGTTGACTCATTGTTAAGATGTTATATGCTCTCTTTTATTTGTAATTTGCTTCGATAAAAGCATCTGCTAAATGATTAAATGCCATGTAATGCATTTAAAACTAGGTCTTTCGTCAATCATTTCATGGATGTAAACTCGCTGTTATACAATTGTTGAAATAATTAAGTTAATAATATAAATATGATTTCTTTTATACATTACAGCGAATGTGAAGTTAATTTGAAATATCTCTATCTGTATGCCCATTAGATCCTATAGAAGGTCTGGAACTGGCACGCAGGCCGTGTTGTGGTGCAGATCACAGGCGCTTGTAGAACGACAGGACCTTGTTGCAGTTGGGGCAGCGATGCTCCACGTCTTTACAAGAATCCATCCAGAACGGTGCGATACAGCACGGCCAACACCTGCAGAACACACATGAGAATCAGCCGTCTCTTCTCTCGTCTTAACAATCCTTGGTTTAGAGATATCGAAATATTCCTGCGGCGTATTACAGATAGTGTCCTATTGAAAACGATATGAGGTTTTAATTTTTTTGTCGGTTGGAAGGAGGTTCAGGAACGAGACAGCCACAAATGACCAGAGTAGTAATCTGTGATGGTGATCACTTGATGTTTACAGTGAGGGCACATGGTATGACCCGGATGATCACGCAGGCTAGGAAGTACCCTCGAGTTTGTCATAGCTGTAATGAAGGAAAACACTCACACATCACTGTTTGAATACAACTCGAACCATATGTGACCCTGGATCACAAAACCGGTCATAAGTAGCATGGGAACATTTTTAGTGCAAGACAAAAGTACATTGAATGGGTCAAAATGATTGATTTTTCTTTTATGCTAAAAATCATTAGGATAAAGATCATGTTCCATGAAGATATTTGTAAATTTCCTACCTTAAATATATAAAACCTTTATTTGTGCCCCTGATTAACAACTTCAGAGGCAATTTTCTCAATATTTAGATTTTTTTGCACTCAAAGATTCCTGAGTTTTAAACAGTTGTATCTCAGCCAGATATCGTCCTATCCTAACAACTCATACATCAATATACATCTTATTTATTCAGTTTTCAGATTATGTAAAAATCTCAATTTCGAAAAATGTACCCATAAGACTGGTTTTGGTGTCCAGGGTCACAAATTTACAAATGCAATATTACAATCTTTGGTATGGATTATGTCTAAAAATAGGCCACAATATACTTATTGTATATTTTCTGTATTCATTTTTTACAGTTGTTTTACCGGTATTTTTCATTAAATTACATTTTCGGATTAACGGAAATGTCCGTAAAATAAAGGGAGATGTACTGGTCATTTTCTGCCAGTACTTTATCAGTTTTTTTTACTCTTATTTTTGTTATAGTGTGATTTAAACTCACAGTTTATATGATTATTTAAAATGTATTTAAAAAAAGAATTATTTTTTTACATATTTTTTTTTTATTAAATGTTATTCACATTACTAAAAAAATATTCTGTAAAAGTTTGTTTAATGAAAATGATTTATGTTTTTTAACACTTGGAGCATGAACCCTATCAATTATTTTCGTAGCTTGCCTACACTCTCAATAAAGGTGCTTAAAAGGTTCTTCACAGTGATGCCTGAAGAACCATTTTTAGTTCCACAAAGAGCCATTCAGTCAAAGGTTCTTTAAAGACCCATCTCTTTATTACTTTTTCATAATCTTAATAACCTTTTTTATAATCTGAAGAACCTTTTTCGCCACAAAGAACCTTTCGTGAAACAGAAAGGTTCTTCAGATGTTAAAGGTTCTTCTATGGCATTTCATTTTTTTAAGAGTGAACTGAGCCAAGAGTTTGATAGTTGAAACCTGTAACTTACTCATAGGTTGAGCGTACATCCCTTGGTTTGGACCTTTAGAAAAATATATCAAAACATAATTGAAAACATAATGCAGTATTACACTTGACCGAATTTTTGAGAGTGGCAGCTGAAGACTTTAACTTACCCATGGCAGGAGGGTACATCCCAGGGTTTGGACCTTCGACAAAAGGGACATTTATGTTTTTTACACTTTGAATTTACAGTATAATAAATAGCATTTTTTGGACACATAAATGTTTCCCATTGATACATTTTGATTGATAATTTGAGGTAATAACTTACCGACAACCTGAGGGTACATTCCAGGTGTGGACCTTCAGAAACAGATTTAGACATCCATCAATCAGCACAGCTGTACTTCTGCTTTACTCGCATTATTGAACGTATGTTTTTGGAGCTTGGACACCAAATTAAATGTTTGAGATTGATACATGAAGATTATAACTTACCGGCAACCTGAGGGTACATCCCAGGGTTTGGACCTGTTAAAAACAGATTTAAACATCCCTTAGTAAATACTGCTTTACTCACAATAGTAGTGTATGTTTTTTGAAGCTTAGATATATGAAGACCATCACTTACCGGCAGCCTGAGGGTACATCCCAGGATTTGGACCTTTAGAAACAGATAAAAATGAATTGATAAACACCAGCATTCAACACAAACCTGCATGACTTTCTATCCTCTGCAGAACACAAAAGAAGATATTTTGAAAAACTTTTTTTACAGAAATGCACATTATAGTATACTATAGTATTTATAATTGTTATATTGCACTATAGAGCAATATACAACGCATTCTGGTGAAGATGATTATACAAAGGAAGTTTCCAAAATGAGATAAAAATGTTATCACGTTTTTATTGTGTTTTATTGTGTTATAGCTGTATAATTTTAGTTATTATGGCTTGAATCAAAACAAACCAACTGCAGTTGTATATTAATTAATATTAATTGTAACACACAATAAAAAATGATTTAAAAAAAATGTTTAAAACGGAGTTATCTCATATTGGAACCAAACTCTTTAAATATTGAGTTTGTAATCCATGACATTGCATCCTATTTACAAATGACAAAAAGGTTTGTAACGGAAGCTACATAGTCAGTACAACTAATATTTTAATGTTTTATCAAATGTATTATATTTTGACTTTCCCCTGCTATTGCTACAGTCCACCAGAGGGCCACAGCCCACATTCTGGGAAGCATTGCTTTTAAAATCATGACTACCCAATAAACACCAACAACTGAATGCTTTTTACTCCCAACAAACACCGACCCTGTATCTAAAATGTCTGGAAACACGACGCACAACTGTTTTACTCTCCCACGACAAACACAAACACTGCATTCAAACTTGAAACACGTCTGCTGTTTACTCTACTACAACAAACACAGATGTGTTGTCCATCAGTGGTCACATTTAAATAAGTTCATATCAGAATAAGTTTTATGGATGCAGATGTCTGCAGTGTAAGGCCTCGGTTTCTCCTCCCAGATTTTAGGGAAAAGTTATGTAAATCCCTTGCCTTTACCATGTATTTCTACATGAATTGTGTTTCCTGAACAAACCTCACGAACACGACCGTGTGGGGTGAAAAAATATGTGAACATTCGCATTTAATAAATCTACGCTCCTTCCCGCACAATGTCATTCTTCATTCTGAAGTGTGATAATAAATTCTCATCATAAAGCTCAAAAACTATCATTGTGTTATATTTCATAGTTCCTGTTTGTGTTTGTGATTTTATTTATATTCGTAAGTGACCAGAATGCTTTGATTCCGCCACATAATAGAAATCCAGCTGCGATTATGAAGTGGCTCCGATTATAACGAAGAATCTTACCTGCTTGAAAGTACGGATTGTGAACTCCAGTTTTGAGTCCCGGCTCTGGGGATGCTGTATATGCCACATTCATAGTATACGGAGGTGCCTGGATTTCCAGTTGATTCTGACTCATGTCTTTTCCTCCATAATCTACCGGATGACCTGGGTATGGTGGGGCACTCTCCGGGACTTCAGCGTCCTCCATATCCTCCAAATATTCCACCTCTTCCAAATCATCCAGATCATCATCCATGCCTTTATCCATAGTCTTGGGTAATGAAACAGTACAGTTATTACACAACCACAATAAATTTATTCCGATATCATCTAATTGGATTTATCGCAGGTTACAGGTGAGATCCGCTGTTTCTCATCTGCACTCAAAAGTGTACAGCACACATTTCTAGACTCAGACTGAGTGCTTACGCACCAATGCAAATGTCAAAAAAATGTTGTCAAGACGTATTCAAATCTCCACAGTGCAGCCAAATTTCATTCCGCCATGGAAACTTTCTGTTTTTAAAGGACTTTTCCTTTTGGTCATGGAAACCACAACCTCATCAGGACCAGGAACTGAAGACATGATGTCGCCTGTACCAACCGAGTCTGAAGACTTCCCTCCTCCATTTGAAAGTCAAATCCAGGTATTTCCGAACACATTGAGATTGTTTGAATTCGACTTTTCACCTTATTTACAATTACAATGAGCGAAGGTCATCGCGTGCTTAAAACTATCGAGATGTTTGCTTCTCTGTCAAATGGAAGAATAGCTTCATTTTTTGTGTGTGGTTTCTGTCAGAAATTACGTTTTTTTTTTACTTTTAACATCAACTGGAAATGTAAACACATGTAAAGGGTATATTTTTTTTTTACGTTGTATACTATGTTAAAGGGCACGACAGGTGTATTGTAAATGTTTTAAAGTACTGCCCGAGTGCCAAGTACAGAGAAGCAGATATGAGGCCTTCTAGATTATTAAAGGGATAGTTCACCCAAAAGTATTTTTAAACCTGTATGATTTTTGTCTTCTGCAGAACACAAAAGTAGATATTTTGAAAAACGTCGATAACCAAACAACATAGAACCCCATTGACTTCCATTGTATGAACACAAACCACAAGACATTTCTCAAAATATCTTCTCTTGTGTTCCACCGAAGAAAGAGTCACTTTTGAACAATAAATAAATGAGATAAATAAATCTCTTTGAAGCTAAACCCGTTACATCACATTTCTAAAGACACTGTGCAGAGTGACATCACATCGCCGCTTTTCTCTTATTTTCATCATACAGTCAAAGCAGAGGCATAATTATTATATGAAGGAAAACCGAGAACAAAACGAATGTGGAGGTGAAGTGCAATATAACCTAACATCTGTACCTCTCTGTTTAATTGAAGTTCTGTTAACACGATTTTTACCAAATTAAAAACACATTTTTGATTCTATGTTACTTAATATCCTTTCTGTCTTTGATAAACACTTACCTACAGGACTTGGTTGAGTGAGATAGCTTGAGGTCGGATGCGGTTTCTCTTTGGAGATCAGAAGAATCGGTGACTTCAGGAGGATCAATGGGTGTGTGTGAAATGTAGAAGAGAGGACGAAAAGAAGCCAAAAAATGGGAGGAGACGGAATCCATTCCATATACACACTTCCTGGGGATGGGTCAGGATGCCAGCCAACCGGCGGGTCAATTAGTGAAGTTTACTTTTTAAATGTAGTCCTTAATACATTTATTGGTAGTGCTTTAATGGATGAAGTTGCAGACACAGTTTCTTAGAGAGATTTAACAGTCAACCATTGCTGTGAGATGCTTCATATATACTGTAAGTATATAGATATAAATCTAAATGTATAAATACATCCGTCCATCAAAATGCCTTAACATAGTTTAAACGCTCCTCTGATTTGTCTGATTATCATTTTCATCTCTGAGATGAACAAAGATGCTTTTGGGTTGTCATATACATTTTTTATCAGCATATTTGGGTTGGATAGAAAGCGTATCTGTTTCAGGTTTTCAGTGGCTTATATAACACACATACAGTACATTTAGCTAAGAAGCACACAGTATGCAGGACATTGGAAAAAACGCACATATTTAGTTTGGTTTTCTTGTCGTGCCGTGTGCTTGAACAACATACAAACTTGTTTGAATATCTTTGCATCTCAAAGTTAGTTGACGTAGAATCGTCCACGTTGAGTGAACCAATATGTGCTGTAGAGATTGTGGGTTGTGTAATGACTGTGTCTCAGTTTTTAGTTTGAAATCTGATCACAAAGAACTTGAGAAGCACCAGAAGATTTTATTTCTTGATGTTACCTGGTTTAAGATTGATGAACGGGAAAATTCATTTTATCCTTAGGAATATATTAAATAACATCATATAATAATTTAAAAACAGATACTTTCTGTAGTTTACTTGATGAATTCATTGATTATATTTATTAATTGGATTTTGCCAATCCCAAAAGCAATGGAGATGTCATTCACCTGGTGGTTAAAGTGTGATGGGTTTTTCTCTTTTTAGACGACTTGCTCTGGCATTCTGGTTTTTAGGATGTTGTAGTATGAAATCCAGGATCCATCACGACAATGCTTAGCATTTAATTTTCCATTGAGTGTAATACTTCAATGAGTATGCAGAAATATGCCTTGAGTCATGGGCCACACAGTGCTCAACAGGTTAATAAAAGTATGTATGATGCTGTATATTTGTATAGTAATACTAGCTTCAAAGTTTGAAAAGCTTGTGGAAAAACTAAGAAACTCATTTTAATGGGGGAAAAAAAGTAAACATGATTTCACTTTTGGCCACTAGATGTCCCCACTTATTGTGGCAAGCTCAGTTTTCACATTTACATTTACATTTAATCATTTAGCAGACGCTTTTATTCAAAGCGACTTACACAGAGTTCATGGAGCAATACAGCGATATGTCATACATGAGCAATAATACAATAGGTGCTACTACAAAGTTACTAGTTTCCACAAAAGCCAGAACAACACCTATAGAGAGAAAGAGAGAGGCTTAGTTTTCTTTTATCAACACTTGTATTGATCACAGGATCAATATAAGTCATTTTAAACTGACTAAAGAATACTTTATACATTCAGTCTGGTTCATATCTCGAACATATCGCGTTTCTCATAAGCAATAAGTACATGACATTAAACCAATATTTTGTGTTCAGGTCTTGGTAATGTAGAATATGTTTACATACAACACATTTTTCTGCTTACAGTTCTGTATGCTCAGCTACAACGTTAAAAGTACTTGAGGTTTACCTTGATCTGTGTGCAAAACACATTTCCTTTAAGGGACTAATAAAGTAATAATAATAAATTAACAGATACATTTATTTGGCTTACATTTTATGCAAGAAAGATATAGTGGCCTGATGTCATTGAAGTAGAGTGAGTTTGTTATGGTTTTTCGTTTGTCTATAATAACTCTTTGTGTACTTTGTTAATGTGATTTAATGTCTGTTTTTCTCTTCATAATTAATCTTTTCCGTGGCTGCACTAGACAACTATAATTGAACAATTTCATGAGGCATTGAGGTCACGTCACCTGACCAAACCGCTGCATATTCTGCTAAGACTTCCAGGTATTTTCCATTTTGCTTTAATGGCTTTGAGCTCAGAACAGGATTGATTTCTCAGAAGCATTTTCATAAACACAGCCATTAAACCCTGCTGATAATGTCCCTTGTGTAATGGAGTTGTTTTTGTCAGAGACATATTTTCTTCGTTTTAAGATCCTGAAATGTCCTCAGATTTGCTTGTGTTGTGTACATGCTTTTATTAAAACAAAGGGAGGACTTTCCACCAAATTGAATAATGAAAAAAGTGGCCTTGTTTCCATTATACGGTATATGGTCTTCTGTCCTGAATGCAAAAAACACCCATTTTGGTTATTGTGAAGTGAATCTGGCACGTAAGTTTGGATGCTGAACGTGAATTGTTTAAGGGGTAGTTCACCCAAATATGTCTCATTTACGTGCTCTCAAATTGTTTCAACCCTGTTTACATTTCTTTGTTCTGCTAAACACAAAGGAAGATATTTGAAAGAATGTTAGTAACCGAGCAGATCTCGTCTGCCATTGACTCCCATAGTATTTATTTTCCCCACCATGGCTCAGTACTAACATTCTTCCAAATATCTTCCTTTGTGTTTAGCAGGACAAAGAAGTGTATACAGTTTGGAACAATCTGAGGGTGAGTAAATGATGACGGTATTTTTGTTTTTGTGGGGAACTGTCACTTTAAAAGGCCATTTGAGAGGGACTGGGTCAAGGATGCGTCCTCCATATGTTTATTTCCGTTTCAGACCAACACAATTTCCTAACAGCTTCCTGAAATAAACCACAATCCCATTTCTGTTCCAATTAAATGAAGGGCATATTAAAGTCTTATTTGTTTAATGGCACCTGAAATTGCATTTACTCATAAACCCTTACCAATAGAGTTTAACGCCTCGCTAAACCGGCCAATTTAAACGGAGAGTGCCTTTTCCATTCTCAGCGGGTTCAGGTGACAGAAAACAATCTCTTCTAGACGGGCGTTTCCTCGTCCACTCTCACAGGTGAACTTCACAAAGGACACATTCAATATGCCTGGAGGTCACACAGACGTTAAAAGTTAATGATTTATTGTCGCGATACAGCTCACAAGTTTTAATAGGATTTCAGCGTTTCTGCGTTGTGTATGGTTTTTCTTTGCTCAGTGTTAACTGTAGTTCAGTGTGTGTTTGTTAATCTTCTGTAATTGTTTTGCTGACCTCAGAGCAATGTTGCGATGATGTCACTGCAGGGGGACACACATCAACACGTCATGCAGATTTTTTCATAGTGACATTTTATATCCCTCATAAAATAACTAATAACAATGAATAGCTAATACATTAATATAATAAATAACTGAATTTATATTAGAAAATGTTCAGAATAATGATACAGTAAGAGTAACAATTGTTAATATATTACAATTGGTGAGTTTCATATATTGGTGCACTAGTTTCCAATATATGGAAATGTATTATTTAATAATATTAATAATTTATAATTTATATATGACTACAAGCCACTTACAGTGCATTCAGACTGTACATCTTATCTGTACTATGTTTGTTTTCTGGATATCGAACCAATACCAAAGAATGTCGTATTTAGGACATGAAGTTGACCTCCTCTTAGGTAGACCAACAAACATTTTCTTTACTCGCCCATGCAGCAGTTCCATGCAAACAAACCAAGCTTGAATATTTAGCACGATTGATTTTATGTCCCGGTGCATGCTGGGTAATGTCCTCTGGTTTGACATTGAGGGTTTGTAAGGTTTGGATGTAGAGATAAAAGACAGGTGTTATGCACGACAGACACCTGCAGGCTCCTGCGCCCTGAGTTTGTCAGTAAACAGTGTGAATATAAGGGTAGAGAGAAACAGAGGAGAGAGAGAGAGAGAGAGGTAACATGTGGATGAGGCAACAGTCAAGCCTGTGGATGGAAAACTGGTCTTTCTAACATTAACAAGTCAACTCAAGGAAGCGAGTCCGTCTGTAAACATGTGACTGAACTCAAAACAAACTCACGTGACCTGTTGATGCTAAAACTGTAATGTTGTATTGTGACTGTATCACGTTAACATTTGAGAGTATTATATTTTCTAATATTTTAACAATATATGCATTGAATGCATTGCTTTGCGTGAAAAAATGCAACATCTAAATGAAAATATCTTTATATAATATGTATAAAATTCAATTTTAAAGGGCAAGTGCTTGAATATGTGCAGACGCACAGGAATGTGCTTACGGGTTGAAAATTATAGTGTGCAAAGTGCAACAGTGATGGTTAAAGTGAGCTGTTGAAGCCTGCGGGTGGTTGCTGTTGGGTTGATGGCTTGAATCCCATGAGTGTAGCGTTTCGGAAAGCTCATGAAAGGTCTTGTCTGGCTTTTTGTGAGCACGAACAACGAATCGTTCTGCTGATTGGCTGACGCAAGAGCAACAACATTCAATCTCACGAAAGACTCGGATTTCTTTAGTTGTCACCGAAAGCACATTTCCGAAGGAATGTTAAGGGAGAGCCCGTTTTGAACCAATTTGGAGGAATTTCTAAAGCTCATGATCTCGTCTCACCCCAGACGGAGCGTGTTGTGATGCATCATGGGATGCTGCAATACTACCTTAACGCTCATGCAAGCCAAGAACAACAATTATAAAGATAAATATTTAAAAATCATTCTGAATTCAAGAGAATAGCAGCACAACTATAACAAGACAGAGCGTCGATATTGTTCGATCACTTGCAGGGTTCTTTTTTTGGTTCCAGGTGATGACATTTTGACAGCCAATCACAATATATCCTTAAATAAAGAGCGCGCACATTTACACTACACACCATCCCTTGCAGAAAAGACACATGTTTACACATGTGAAAAACATGTGTTTTACATGTGCAAAAACACACGCGAAACATGTGTGTTTTTGGAAAAAAATGGTGAATCTAATGTGAAACCCATGGGATGACATGTGCAACGTGTGGTGACATATGAAAAACATGTGATCACATGCAGAGACATATCACAACACATGTGAGTCTCATGCGTTCACATTTCACGTGCGATCACGTGTTTTTGCACATGTGATTTTCATGTGTCTTTTCTGTAAGGGATAAAATGATGAGATATTTTTTAACCGATGCTTGAGTCAAATATGGACATATTCTAGGTTCATTTAAGCATTCAGACTTTACATCTCATCTGTACTATGTTTGTTTTCTGGATATCGAACCAATACCAAAGAATGTCGTAGTCAACAGTTGGATTTGTTCATTTTAGAATAAACATAAAAAAACGATCGTCCGTCGGTGTGGATGCGAATATATCTGTTCCTGATGTGAACGGGCCTTTAGATTTATGCAAAAAAGGAATCTTAGAAGCGATGGTATGATGTCTTGTATGAAGCAGAGAGCCGGTTTTCTCTGTAGATTCCAGTATTTTATATTAAATGTTAATGTTAAACTCAGTGATAAAGTCCACTGAGAGATTCTGGTCTTGTCTAGACTGCTGGTGTGTCATGTGTGTTGTCGTCTTTGTAACGTCCTTGTTTTGAAGTTTTCGAGTTGCACCTGCCCCTGAGCTACAGTTGACAGTTAGTTGAAATGGCTAAACTGTAAATCAGTCTGTACTCTAACTGTAAATGTAAAGTGAATAAAGAACAGAAAAGTTGGCTTTTTGACCCTGTCACAAACTGCAAATAGGCCTATTGCATCTGTCGTGATGTTGAGGTCATTCAGAAATGATAACATTAAACAAAACGCTCAGCTACTTTCTAATATATACAAATTTACTAAAGCACACGAAAAACAGTCATGTTAGAAAACAGTCAAAGTAAAAAACAAGTCATGATATGTTAATGTCTCACCAAAGAAGGATGGACTAATGAAATGTGTTGAAATCCCCATAGAACTGTGAGCGTTATGTAAATAAACCCCTGACACCCTTTCACTAGATCTCTATTCAAAACACCTAACTTTACAACATCATAAACAATACACAGCTCAACATATGAAGCCAATCCTCTGACCGTTGACGTGACTCTTACCCGAATTGTTTCTATGATAAATACGCTTTCATATACACATGTTTGGATTTGAAACTGAATGCAACCATCCATCCAGAAGTCTAGATCTAGATTGATGCGTGAAGTCATTGAAATGAAAGATCTCCTGCAGAACTGGATCCAATGTGACATGTAAATTCAAAGCGATGCGTATTTACTCATATATCCTCAGATTTATCCCCAGGGAATTCTGGAAATCCACCAAGAGACGTTGAGAGTCTAACAAGAATGTAAAACCACCACCGATTGTCAACGATCCAACGAAATGTTTTCCGTAACAGCTACCAACCTCTCTGTGTCCAGAGGTTGAGAACAGACTTCTTTCTTCGCTGAACTCCATATATGCCGCGTGTTGTTGTGGAGGAATGTCTAGATGCACGCTTGTACAAGACCGTTTCAAACATCCGTCCCTCAGATTTCCCACACATGATGGAGCTCTTAAATGGACTGGCTGAGCGTCTGTGGTTCGGGTCGGTGGTTTTCCGTTTTGTCACAGCGCCCGGCCTCCAAACCAATTGTCTAAAATAAAAATGTGAAGGATTTCAGAAAACAACAACAATATGAAGTATTTTTGCTCATAGCAACTATCTACAAAATCTTCTAAGACTTTATTCTATTTAATGCATATTGGAATTGATAATACAAACGTGTTTATTGAATAGAAATGCTGTTGTGTTGTTTATTAATGCTGCTGTTTATTATTCCACTGCCCCCATAAACACCAACAAATGGTTTGTGCCGGATCAGCGTGTTCATGACTTGTGTTTTACCTCACATTCTCAAACCACCAGCCAATTAAGTGTTTGTCACGTTGGATAATGTTAACTAGCCATTGAGAGAGAGAGTTGCGACAACGGAAGTTCAACATTTTCCCGTGTCATGGGATTCATGGATTCTTCAGATAGTTCCAGGAAGTTATGTTTCTCTTTAAATGCTTTATTTCTTCCGTTTTTTTATGCATTAAAATAAATGGTTTAAAATAATCGGTCTGTTGCTAGTAACTTCCTAGAACCATTGAGAGCCTCCATGAACCGACATTGATGCGAAAAAAACTGTCCCATTGGAGTCAACGGAGTTGACGCAACTCTCTCTCTCAATGACTCTGCTGTTAACCAGCCTTTGGAGACACTCCATGAGAAAAGTTATTTCTGTGTTTACGTGATTCTGAATCAGGCTGGTGTTTTATAATCTGATGTTTACGGTGTGATGGCTTTATTGATTAAGATTTATTGATGTTCTACTATAATGTTTGCTCTGATAAGCCTGACATTTATGACCAAAATCAATAAGAGCTCTTTCCTCTTGAGTGATAGTACTAATGAAATGTCTAATAGAAACAAAACATCAGTGAGTGAACATTTGTTATACATTGAGTGGAAATCTTCTTGAGCACGCTGTTGATGTTTATTAAGATTATCCTGGAAATCCTACTGTACCTCACCTGAGAGTCAATGCAGATGTTGAACAGCGTCGCATGATGTATATTATACAGTATGTAAAGGATAATCCACGGCTAGCCATGCATTATAGGATTTTAATTATTAATATATTAAAAATTAAAATATTAAAATCTATTAATGCGCTTTTTAAACCATGCTTCTTTGCCAAGTTAAAGCTGTTACTGATGTTTTCAGTGTTATTTTTGATCAGACAGTTCATTTCAAACTGACTGGAACTAGCCGTGCATTAAACGGTTTTAATGTGCATCTTCCAGCCAATCAGAATCAAGTATTCACAACCATTGTATATTCTATTCTGTTCATGTTTTTTTTTTACATTTCTATACCTGGTCTTCATAATATATGTATGTACTGTATATGTATGGGGATATTTATAGTTTATATCTTGAACACTCTTTGGATGTACATTAAAGGCTGTCCTAAGGATTTACCCAGGACCCCCCACCCCATGTGACACAGTATTTTATGTATAGTATATTATATGTTTTAATGTGTATTTTATAATAGTATATTATGAATGGTATAGAATTTAGTTATTGTTATTCCTGGTCGATTTCTAATCCTTGTCTTGATAATACATGCATACATATACAGTATACATATATCGTGATGTATATTTCGTCACTGTCAGACTGAAACCTCAAATCTCCATTGTTCATGATTTTTTCCATAAATCATAACTATTGTTCACCCTTCGTGGTCGTCTGTGAGTTTTGTTAACCATTATAAGCTATTGAAAAGAGCTTTCACAACACAACGTTTAATTGTTTCTTTTTTCATTTCCTGTAAAGTGGCAGTTTTTAAGGTACAAGCTTTCAGTCCGACACCGACGATATATAATTTTCACCCTTCGATTTGAGAGGTGTTGTATGTTCTGTGTTTTATCGTTGATGACCTTACTTGATAGCTCTGCACGTTCTCATTGTATTCAGAGCTCCTTTGAGAGGAGAACCGGTCATTCTGACGGCTCCTGTTCAGGTGCGAGTGACCCAGGCGACCGTCGCTCACCCCGCTGGCCCTGTGGATGCAGAGCACCTTCTGGAAGCTCTGTTTGAAGTTATCAGACAGGAACCCGTAGAGAAGCGGATTGGCACAGCTGTTGACGTAGGTCAAGATGACGGCGAGGAAGTAGACGCCAGTGACGAGGTTGTTCTCCGGCAGAGTCTGGATCAGGTTGATGATGTTGAGGATGAAAAATGGCAACCAACACAGGACGAACACCACTACTATGATCACCACCATCCTCGTGACCTTCCTCTCTGATCTGCGACGTTTGGAGAGCCCGGCTCGCGCCCCGGCCGACTTCACCTTCACCACGATGAGCAGGTAACAAAGAGAGATGACCAGCAAAGGGCAGAAGAAGCCCAAGACGGCGGTGTAGAGGATGAAGGCGGTGGACCACACGTCACGCGGTTCGGGCCAGCTCATGTTGCAGGTGTTCAGATCGGGCTGAACGTCAGAGTAAATAATGACCGGCAGCGTCAGAACACAAGATAGCGCCCATACCATGCCATTTATCACCTTGGCAACGCTGGGTCGCCTCCACCTGGCGCTGCGGATGGGATGCACCACGGCCATGTAGCGATCAATGCTCATTACTGTCAGACAGAATGTGCTGGTGAATTGACTGATGGAGTCTGCCCACATCACGATACGGCACAGAAAGTTGCCGAACGGCCAGTAGGAGAGCACGTTGTGGGTTGTGAGAAACGGAAGTCCGAGGATGTACAGCTCGTCGGCTACCGCTAAATTTAAAATGTACATGTTTGTGACCGTCTTCATTTTAGTGTAACGCAGAACCACGAAGATAGCTAAAGAGTTTCCTGTCAAACCCAGGACAAACACGACGAGGTATATCACGGCCATGACTTTGGTGCTTTCGTCCTCAGAGAGATAGCTTTCGCTGGAGTTTCGGGTGACGTTGGTGCTTTCAGATCGATTTAAGATGTCGAAGGTTGACATGTTCCACATGGGACCCTGGGTTGCCATCTTTGGACGCACGTTCAGCTTTGGCAAAGAACTTCTGATTTTGGATTCATCAAGGGGCTGAAAACAAGAAAATGAAAAATCACGTATGTTTTAAAAACACAACGGGTGTGTTTAAATGAACTTTAAATATTTTATTAAGTACTTTTAATAAACTATAAACCCCACATTTTTAAAGACTCAATCATTTTGTTCCCTATCGTCGTCCGTAGCTCACCCAGAAATAGAAATTCTGTAATTTATTCTCTCTCGTGTGGTTAAAGACCTGTATATTCAGTGAAACACAAAAGAAGATATTTTGAGAAATGTCTGAAATTTGGTTTTGTGTTCATACGATGGAAGTCAATGGGTTTCAGTGTTCTTTGGTTCCCAACGAACTTCAAAATATCTGTGTTGTTCTGACATGATGGTGAATAAATGAGAAACGAAAATACATTTTTGGCCGATGTTTACTCTTCAGGTAAGATACTGTACGTATATTTTTGAATGACCTTGACTTTAAGTGGCACTCTCGTTTTACATGAGGCATGCAAAGGGAACAAAGAGACACAATGTGTTGCACAAATAGATGAGTGCCTCAGATATCCGCTGAACCATAAATCGAAACAAGGGTAACGATGTCGATGTTATGAGTACAAACAGTCCAGTGGACACTGATTCATATGAACCGTCTGCATTTCAGCGTACTGGTGAATATTTAACTTTGCTTCTGTGCAACAAGCGCTCATTAAGTGAGAAAAATGTCAGTGACCCACCACATCTTCTATTTCCATGGCTCATATATGACAGTCAGCCATAATATACACAGTTTTATTTAATAGCAATGAGTGCTCACTCAGACAATGACAAAGGACACCCCTGCTGGACAAAACAATGGAAAATGTCACAGAAGTTCTCATGAATTTAATGGTTATAATGGGAATTGTATTGGTTTGGAATGGAAACTAAAATGATCTCTGTGGGTGTCTGCTGGTAATGTGTTGGGTTCTATTGGTGGGATGTGGCGGATGGGGAATAAGACCCAAAACATATTACACTATCATCATTCGTAATGATTATCTGTAATGGAAACCATTAGAGTTTGTATTATTTTTTCAGCAGGAATCTCATCCAGGGAGCAGAATGACTCTATACAAAAGGCAAATCTCAGGGGGTCTGACGACCCTCGTGGTGGCGTGAAACCTCACCCAGGGTCAATAAAGTCATTTCATTTTCATAACGCTGCACAGTGCGAAATTTTTCTAAGAGTTACCATGGCAACAGTACAATTGCCAAGCACTTTGCATCAAAAGTGCAACTTACAAAATGCTCTTTATACCGATTGAGGCACTCTTTATTGTTTTAATGCATCAGATAAAACGCTACCAAGTGTTAAGCGTCAATGCAATGAAAGTTATAGAAAAGTGGTCTGTCAATCATTTGTATCATTTTAAATACTTATAGAAAAAAACTCTCTGTAGACATTCAACCAGTTTAATTGAATTTCTTAGTTTTTATAAATCCAGCCCTACCTTAGATGCGATGCACCGTTGCGCCTCCAGATAACCAAACTCCTGCTTCAAACCAGATCGGTAAGAAATTCGGTGTCTCGTTGTCTGAGATCCAGCATCAACAACCAAGAAGACATCACCTTCATTCCCAATCCCCGTGTAAACTAGCGCACTAGTAAGTTATCCGTGGTGCGCGCACTGTGCGCAATTCTCTTTCGCAGAGACGCTCAACTTTTTTGGCTAAACTTCCGCAATTTGCCAAAAATGTAAGCATATATTTGTTTACATTTACCTAAGAAATATATCATTAGGATTTTAGTGTTTTCAAAGGTGACCTGACCCGGCTGGATCCTGTTAGAGAGGTGCTGCTCTCTCCACGCGCACACGCGTTTGATTCAGCCGCGCGCAACAGGAGCCGAGCACCTCATGCGTCACCGGCACATACGAGTTTCTCTTTTACTTTATTGACAGGCCCTTCAGTGTGCGTAAGAATAAATCATAATGCGCTCGGACCTCGTGCAATTTGACAGGGCATAAAAAACAGACCAGTAATGTAACATTTATATTGTTTGATGTAACATTCTTCGGCTTTCTGTAGCCTATATACGTGCATCTTTTAGTCAAAATAAATAAGATATATTAATTGAAAAGCTCAAGGTTCAAAAAAGCTTAAACATCTCAATAATATCAAGTTCTTTGAGGGCAAATGTTATAGGTCCAATGATGAAGGACAGGGCGTGCATGTTTGTCTTTGTGTTTCACTGCATTCCAGTTTGATGTTATGGACCTAAAGTTCTAGTAAATCTTAAGTCTGTAAAGTTTATTCTCTTGTGAAACAGAAATGCTTGTTCTGAGATCTCTGGGGTTCATTTTCTTCACACGTTGGTTCAGAGAGGATTTACAGACCTCAGTGTGCATCTTATTCTTGGTCAAAACACCGATTCATTACTTTATGGGAATTCTCGAATTGTTTTATGTATAATCTTAAATAACTGTTCAGTCATAGAAATTGAGCACAGCACCAGAAACACATTTTCTTTGTCCATTTGTTTCCATTTTTATTTTTTTACTTGCATTGTTGGTCTGAAAATTGAATTGTGAAGCATCACACGGATCCTTATTAGTTTTGAGATGAATCATTGATCAGTTTTATGATTTTTGCTCCCTTTCTATGTCTTTGGAGCAATCATAGTTAAAAAACGTATGAATGAAGTAATGAGAGCTGTCAGACATGATCGGTAGGATTTATAAGAACATGGTCTTCAAAAAAGTTCAGTGCATAAGTGGATCTGAAGTTAAATGCAAGCTGGTTTATACCTGTGGTCCCGTTCTTATCAAAGTGACTTACATGAAAGTGCACAAATTGCAGGGCAGGTAGCCGCGAGTAATAAAAGCAATAAAAGCTCAGGAGTCAATTTTACAGGCAATTCAGCAATGTGAACATGTTTGAAGCTGTTTTTAGACACAGCAACTATCCAACGCCAGCCTGTCTGTCTTTGTGCCTCTTTTATCTGTTTCACTCTTTCTTTGCATTATTAAGAGTTTGGAAATGTGGCTCCTTCAGGCCTACAATATTAGCAGATATCTAGAGAGACTGTGGCAGGAAAAGGAAGTTTCCCATCACTCATATGTTTTGCGGTTTCTAATCATTTGACTTGCTGTATTTAGTTATGGGAACGGCTGCTTTATCAGTTGCTTTGTATTGTGTTCTTGAATGGGAAATCCACAGATATTTATAGATATACGACACGTTTGTGTATGAGAAACATCCATGGATTCACCACAGATCATTGGAGACCCATGAAGTAAAGTCGGGGGGGGTAAAATCCGGGGAGAGGAAGAGACACAAACAGATCCATGAAGGGAAGGGGCTGTTCATGGAATTCATATACAGTAAATCTTCATGGCTCTGTCACATTTCCATATCAATTACATATTCTACTTGCATTTCTGTATTCCCGATATAGCTCAGTTCAATTCAAATAGATTTTATATAACTTACAAAACAATTAGGTGACATTTATTATTCTCTTTTAAAGTCTGTGTTTTGGCAGATGTTTTTGTGCTGAAAAGTGTGTTGGATTATCTTAGAATAGACCCACTCTCTGTTTTCTGGCCGCGCTCTTGACATTTCCAACATCCGGCCCTCTTTTTAAATGAAGCCCCCTCCCCAAATTCAGCCAATTGTTTTAAATTGCTATGATCTGACAGGTGGTAAATGAAAGGCCTCGTGGCTTTCTCGTCGTTTATTGTTGAACCCTTCTGTTTCATAAAAAGTTATTTGTTGCGAAAAAAGGTCCTTTAGATTATAAAAAGGTAAGAAAGACATGGTCCTCTAAGGAACCTTTGACTGAATGGTTCTTTGTGGAACCCAAAATGGTTCTTCTATGGCATCGCTGTGAAGAACCTTTATTTTTAAGATTGTAGATCATGCAAAAATCATTGAAGTTAATGCCATTCCATTTATTTAAATACGGTCTAGCCCTAAACTGTACAGGAAGTGACAGTATTATACATTTGGCTGAAGAACAATTACAGTAAACAATACACATTAACAACTAATCAACCAACATTAATTCGTAAGTGTTATTTTGTTTGTAATAGTTGTAATGGTATTAATGAAACAAGAAATCCAATTTGCTTTGGCTTTGAAGATATTTAACAATAGTTCATTTATTTGACCTTCATATAATGGTAAAGGTCTTCCACTGCAAACAGCCTGTAACACAGCATGAAAAGCTCAGGACAGGTCATGATTTGGCAGATGATAGAGGTTGTCGTGTTTCATAAATCATAAATCAGACCATAATTAGCATGTTCAAAAATCTTTGTGCAGTATTTTATTGTGTGTGTATAAGAAGTTCTTAACTTTTGGTTTTCCATCAGAGTAGTAAAGGACACCTTGATGACCATCACATTGTAGAGCGTCTCTACTGCTTTCAGATGTGACAAGAGACAGACCATGTTGACAGAAGGATAACAACATCATCAGATGTTGAGCCTATCCGTTTTTACAACCCTGTTTTATGTTCCTATTGGTTACTGGACCTCTTTTGTCTTCTGTGAGGTCATTTCAATCTATGGACTCTGATCTAGTGCTGGGCAGCTGCTAAACGTAATGTAAAATAAACATTAGTTTGTCTCAGGAAATATTCTGGTTTTAAAGTAACATAAGTCAGATGCGAAGCATCCGTGTTTACTTCTGCTGAGAAGAGTATGATGCTCAGTTCTGGTGTAGGCTAATAGTGCAAGGTGCACTGTTTTTTTTGTAGAAACAAAAAAGCCAACTTGTTAGTTTTCCAATATTTTAATCACAGATTTACTTTTGTTTTATTTAGGCTTAAGACGGTTATTTCTATATAATGTGATGTCAAACTCTGGAAAGCATTGAAAAATCATCTGTAATGCACTTGCAGAAATCATTAAATGCTGCAGTTTGACACTTTATGATAAAAGACATTTTCAAAGCGTTAATAAAGTAATTTATCATTTATTCTGATCAGATGCAGATCTGGTGTCTAGGTTGAGATGATCTTTCCGAGATTTCTACTTGGCTTCTCCCTGATGAGACACTTGCAGGTGTTTTCTCATCATAACCACTAGAGGGCAAAATAATACAGTTTTGTTTTTGGTTTAAACCTGTTTTTCAACTTAGCGAGGCTTTGTGCGAAAGATCTCAATATCTTGTCTCAAACAATTGTCAAAAACAATGAACCGAAAGCAAAAGTAGGGCATGTAATATAGACCCAGAACGATGTAAAAGCTAAGCTGTTGTTTTCTTTTATACACTAGAAAAGATGCGAGTTAAATTACTCAAAAAACGTTTGAAGGTTCTGAATTGTTTTTTGCTGCTCATCTTCTTGAGATCTGATGGTATGTATTTTAAGTTTGTTTAATGCTGCAGGATCCTTATTGTTTCCTTTTCACGACTTTAAAATTATTAACATTAAAACCACATGAATTACTAAAACGATTTTTCGGCTATTTGACCTAAAAGTGTTTGCATGGTCTCTTGCGTTTATTCACTTGTAAAAATGTTAAAGAGTGTTTAAAATGTTTATTTTGTCCTTTGAGGAAGTCACGTGACAAATATTCAGGGCACACAACCTCAAAATCAGTTGAACATCAATAAATAATTTATTCGATTTCAAACATGGTTGAATTTATCAATAATGATACTTTTAAATTCACCTAATAAATAGTAAAGAGAACCTACTTATTAATAAAACAACTTCTTAAAAATAAGCCTGATAATAATCAACAATTAATAAATGTCATTACATTACAATAGCATTAATAAATTGTGTTATGTAATTTATCATTTGATTGTGTAGTATTTATTATGAGATATTAAATACTTTCGAAATACTCCTGCTGTACTTTGATGTCCTATCCTGATGGACATAATATTATGGTGTACATGGTCAAGTTGCATACTTAGCTGCTAAGTTAAAACTGCGTCTGAACTACTTGTCTCACAGACTAGCAATTAGTTAGGGCTAATCAGTCTTACTTTACCTGTTTCAATTAGCCCAATCTACCTTTTTGTGTAACTTATTTAAAGAAGTTATGACCAGTCTTGAAGAAAAAATGGATGACTAACTACAAAGACCAGTCTAAGCAGTTTATGCAACAGGCCCCATGTCTCCAGTACAAAACATAAGACTAAAATAAACGAAAGTAACGCAAAAAAAAAAACGAAACTTAAAAGTAAGCAATGACATAAACAAACAAAGGGTGAATCGTAGAAAATTTGTGTGAATGCAGGAGGACAGGTTGCAAGAAACCCCTCAGGGTATTTGTAAAAGTATTGTTACCAAGGTTTTTTTTACCATACACTCTTAAAAATAAAGGTGCTTAAGCGGTGCCATAGAAGAACCATTTTTGGTTCCACAAAGGACCATTTAGTCAAAGGTTCTTTAAAGAACCATCTCTGTCTTACTTTTTTATAATCTGAAGAACCTTTTTTCGCCACAAAGAACCTTTTGTGAAACACAAAGGTTCTTCAGATGTTAATTGTTCTTTATTGAACCACAAGGCACTTCTATGGCATCAAAGAAATTTTTGAAGCACATTTTCTTAAGAGTGTATAAGGGCTTTCCTGCGGCCCAGACCCTTAAACCCATCAGTTATTCACAGCCTAATAAAAATCTAAATTATACTTAAACTTTTGGTCCTTACTTGTCTGAAGTTTTCTCATTACTTAAATTATTCTTGATATTCTTGAATTCTGATAAATATGTTTTTTTTTTAACGTGCAGATGCTCTGGCGTTCAGTGATCGAAGTTCAGGTCCTCTGGTTGTTCCTCTGGGAGGTTCAGTTCTTCTGCCCTGTTTTGTTGACAAACCCTTAGCATTAGAGAGAGTGAAAGTGGAATGGAGCAGGACAGATTCAGAGACTGTAGTTCATCTGTATCATGAAGGAGATGTTAGACCAGTGGTCCAGCATCAGGATTATCATGATAGAGCTCATTTATTCACTGATAACTTCAAGCATGGAAATTTCTCTCTCTTGTTGACGAATGTGAAAAAGGAAGATAAAGGGGTTTACAGATGTAAAGTTTACAGTGAACAGGGTGCTGAGAAAACGCTAGTTGAAATAAAAGATGTTGGTAAGTTTGAATCATTTGAGATCTACTTTTTATCAGATGAAATGCTTCTGCAATTGATTCAAAATTAAAGGGATAGTTCACCCACAAATGAAAATTCTGTCATTACTCCCCCTCTTGTTATTTCAAACCTGTATGACTTTCTTCCGCAGAACATAAAGCAAGATATTTTGAACATTGGTGTTAAATGGCAACCATTGACTTGCTTTGGTTTTGTGTGCATACAATAGAAGCGAATGGGTGCCGATGCAGTTCATTTACATTTATGCATTTTGCAGACACTTTTTAATCCAAAGCGACTTGCATTACATTATCCTATACATTTGTTTATAAGTATGTGCAATCCCCTGGGATCGAACCCATGACCTTGGCAGAAAGAAAATCATACATGTAAGAAATGACAAGAGGGTGAAGTTTTTGGGTGAACTGTCCCTTTAACTGCTGTTAAACCTCAATTGTTTTTTATTTCTTTTAGAGTTTTTGATAGTGCCAGAATCAGATCAGTCTTTATCTGTGTATGTGGGTGAAGACGTGACTCTGAACTGCTCTGTGGACTCTCACATCCCAGCTGAAGACATTGAAGAGGTTTCATGGAAGAAAAGAGTTAATGATGAACACATCACAGTTCTGCTCTTTCAAAACAATAAAACTCTATTAGATGCATCAGATGAGCAATACAGAGACAGAGTTGAGTTCTTCACTGATGAAATCCACAGAGGAAACTTCTCTCTCAGACTGAAGAGAGTCAGAACTGAAGATAAAGGACTTTACACGTGTCAAGTGTTTGCTGGACGTCTCTCAGACAACACAACTGTAATACTAAAACAACTGGGTGAGTTATTGAAAACAAAGCAAATCAAAAACCTGCTAATATAGTGTATAAAGGGGTATCACATGGTTCCAAAGATCTAAAAGAATAGTGTAGCCAGTCCGCTCTTTAGACAGACGTCAACAGGTACGGGTTGTGTACACAGTTTTTTTTAAACCCAGAAGACTTGTTATTCTGGTGTTACGGCCCATAACCAGTTTAAGGCTCGTTAGACTAAACAAGTCAAACACAAACAAACCGGCCGATCACATTATAGAATCACAAAACTTGATTGCTTTCAGAAATGCCTCCATTTAATCAAATGACAAAATGAAATTCCACAGGTAAAATAATAATAATATAATTCACCAAATAATTATATATCAAAATCCAACAAATAATTAACAAGAAAACAAATTAGCAGGCAACGGGTAGGAGACTAAGAAAACAGAAACCCTGACTACACCTGCCTCGGAGTAAGGTAAGGACAAAAGAATATTAACCAGGTGAGTCTTCCAGGTGAGAAGAGACAGAGAGAGGCCATCTCTGCATCAACGCCTATTTATATCCGGAATCCCCGATGACGTCACATGGCTCTAGTACAACAGGAATGCCCCACAGTTCTTCCTATGGCTTCAAATACAGAAATTACAGATATTCTCGTAACACTGGTAATTCTGGTTTGTGGTGCTTTAACTCTGCCCTTTTCTTGTTGCTCAGTTGGTTTTGTGTTAGCAGCGCAAAAGGTCATGGGTTTGTTCCCACATACTGATAAAGTATTGACTGTAAGTCGTTCGGATAAAGCGTCTGCCAAATGCATATTGTAAATGCATATTTAACTGTTTAAATAAATAAATTGAATGCGATTAATTGGCACACATTTTGTTAAGAAGTGTAAAATCAGCATTTTTGCTTTCTGTTTTGCCTTACTATTGAATCGGTGCAATGGGATATATATATTTGTATATAGAGGACTGACAGCCAATAAATAGGGCTATAATACAACTTTTTTAGGAGTGGTGTGGCAAACCATACCTTGAAAAAAGTGTAATATAAAAGTTGCAATTAGTTGTGTATTTGACGTGTATGTAATTGACGTGTTTGTGTGTGTTACAGGTTTCACTACTTCACAGAAAGCGGTGTTGATTCTGTGTATTTCTGCGTGTGGATCTGCTCTTCTGTTCTGTTCTCTCATCTACTGCAGATCGTACAAACCCTGTATGTTTTTTTCATGGCGGACCAACCATTGAACCATTTATACAAACAATGTTTTGTCAATAATTTTCATTTTTACTTTAGACACAAGCCTATGTCTTCATCTTTGTCTTCACTTTTGCCCGAATATCTTCTTGTTAATGGCTTCAATCGTCTGGGGTGTGACTGAAGGTATTTCAATATACTAAATCTATTACCATTCATTTCTTCATCTTTGAAACATTGTATTATGTTTCAGCATCTTTGTACGGGACAATCTCTTGCTGTGCCGTTTACATTCTGAGGTTGTTTTGGATTACACCGTACCACAAGGATTTTCCAGGTTATTTTATGTTTAGTACCACTACATTGTAGAAAAATATAAAGAGAATTCTTATTTTTTTGTTAGATTTCTATCACAGTTAATTCATTCATTTAACTGTTTGATTATGTATATGCTTTTAGATATGATTCTCTCTTATTGCAGACAAAATGATGAAGTATGTTCAGTCATCGCATGCTGATCTGTATTTTCCTGCTGTTATGATAGCAATGTATTTAGGTCAGTAAATCCACAATTACGTAAGACAAATCTGTTGGTCTCAAAATTGTATTAAATGTTTTAATGTTTTATTTCACTTGGACTATCAGTAAGATATAAAACAATTGTATTGTTTATCTAATTGTTCAAATTTGACATAAGAGTTAGTGATTTGTTTAATTATTCATTATAAAATGAGATAATTTTATATATATTGCCAATATAAATATTTTTGAAAACTCTTTTGTCCAGTTCTGTTGACAGAACATTTTAAAGACATCAACGCAGTCACTTGGGCAATCCTTGGTGTATTGTTTGTCCTGATGTGTCTGCTCTGGGTTTTACGTAAGTGATGTCAAGTTTTGTTAAAACATTAAAAACATCAAATTCATACATTAGGACAATTTTTTTTGCATTTAATGAACTAATTGCAACCTCAAATCGATCTAATAGAATTACAATGTTTCAGCTTAGGCTATTTAATATTTTTTCCTCATGTTTAAATACGTACTTTATTGCTGTAAAAATAAATTTTGCTCTAGCCACCGCTGACAAAAAAACACACTGTTTTTTTTGTTTGGGGTCTCAATAGATTTTCACATTCATATTCCATTTATGTTGGTTTGACCTCATTTAAAACAAAAATCAATCCAACCTTTACAATCACATTTTGTTGAGAATGCGACAAAACACTTAGCAATGTTGCTTCTGTTCGGCAACTAAAAAGACATTTTCAAGAAAGTGAGCTGACAGGGGTGAAGGTTTCTCTAAATCAATCTGATTTTGTTTGAAAATTCATGGTTTATATCTGGGGTTCCTGAGACCCCAAACAAAACATTGGCTTCTAATGAGGATTTTTTAAGTGTTTGTGACCTTTGTTTTTTGTTTCTTGCAGAATTGCTCTCAAACTCTTGTGAATTATCTGGAGGCATTTATGATGCTATTGAAAAAGCTGTTGCTATTTGTAGCTTTTATCTGCTCCCTTCAATACAACTCGGCCTTCTGATGTACCCTCATGTTGGCCTCCAAGCAGGTAAGTAATAACACTCACAGATACTCTATACCCTTCCTAAATCATTTTTAAATTATTTTTTAATGTAAACATGTGGTCAACATTTTTAGGCGTATTGATTTCTATTGGCAAAAACCATGAAAAACTTCAGTGCAGTTCCCATCAAATGTTTAATCTTAAACATGTTGAAAAGTAGCAGACAGGCTATTATTATTAAATGATACACTATTTCTTCACAAAAGCAGTTCTAAACTTCAGAATGAAAGACACGTCTCTTTCCATTTCTAACTACTTGTCTCTTGTTTTTTTTAGCATTTTGCACAGCATTGTTACCATTACTCTGTTGTGTATCTCTCTGCTGGTGGTTGTGCGATGCAGGCATGGAAAGACATTGCCGTAGGTTGTATTGTTTTTGAATGTGTCCATATTATGTCTGATTTTGTGCTGACTGTTTCTCTGCCCTCCCATTATTTACAGGTTTTTTTCTAGATAAATCAGTATGGGTACTGATGTGTGTGATGAGCATGATAATGGTTAATGTTTACAATGCTGTCTTAAGAAAAAAATATGGTATGAATAATAACTTTTGGATACTTCTTTATTAATTAATTTATATTACTATATCAAAGTTTATGTGTATGTTGACTGTAAAGAACTATTAGTTATTATTTAATATTGGAAGTAATTCTAATAATAAATAATTACTATCAGTATGGGTACTGATGTGTGTGATGAGCATGATAATGGTTAATGTTTACAATGCTGTCTTAAGAAAAAAATATGGTATGAATAATAACTTTTGGATACTTCTTTATTAATTAATTTATATTACTATATCAAAGTTTATGTGTATGTTGACTGTAAAGAACTATTAGTTATTATTTAATATTGGAAGTAATTCTAATAATAAATAATTACTATAAAAAATATGACTTTTTTTGCAACAGATGATGTAGAACTGGTTTGCATATCTGGATTTCTCCAAGCGTTGTGGATGCTTTCATTTTTTGAAGTCCCAGACAGTTATCAGAGTAAAGTATCAATTATTTTCTTTTTTCTCCATGTCTTATTTTTCCATCCCCGTTGTTCATTCTATTTTTTTGGTTATCTTTCAATTTTTTCTTAAGGTTGATTAAACATCTAGCACGGCCACAAACATTAAATTGCATAAAAAGTTTCAACAATTTGTTTTTTTAAACAAAAACACTTCATTCTGCCCTACAGAAATTTGGGAAACAAACATTTTGTTTCTTTTTGGAACGGTCATTCTTGTTTTAGTGAACTCTGTGGCACTGATGACGGATGTTATACTTAAAGCTGGTGAGTTGAAGTAACCATTGTCCAATGTCTACATCAACATAACTGTACAATGCATTATCCTGTCTGTTTAAAATGTGTCTACATGCAGTTAACGGTGAGCATCCGATGGAAGATCTGAGAATCGGTGTCTTGCCTTCTGAATGCTTCTTCACCATACCCATGCTATTTTTACCTATTATTACACCATGTGAGTATAAACTGAATTTAATCAGTCTACAAACTTAATAAACAAATTGATACCCCTTTTCTCTTCTCTTCTTTTCACTTCTGCTCTTGCTGTTAATATTCTGTGATATTGAAATTTGATGTGGTACCTTTGCAATGTAAATTTAAAGAAGTCTAGCTTCTTAAAACAAGCTTCATTGTTTGAATCATTTTACAAACTAATCTGATCTCACACAACAGGGACACCTCTCAAGATGAAATTTCTGCGGAGATCTCGGGTTGGTATATTATATACAGTTTAAGGATCAAATATTTACTAATTACTTTTACTAATCAAACATTAAGATTTACAAAAGAATGAAGATTATTTAAATTGTATTTTTCCTAACACAGAGCTCAATGCTATCGGATGGGACTTGTGAACTACTCCGGAACAGCTGAGAACACTAAGATACAAGAGACGGGCACATAAAACACCTGACATTAGAGTTTAGATATATCTTAAAAATATAAGATGGCTTCTACAGTTGAAACTGCGCTGGTTTGCACTGTGCATATTACCATACGCATGCAATAATCTGAAACCAAGCTTGTATTTGTGTACATGCAAATCTTTTATATATTTTTGGTATATAATGGCAGTATATCTATTCACACATAATGTATTTAGTGTTTTATTATGTTTAGCTGTTTATGTACTGATACCAATCTCATTAATGCTTTTTTGGGAATAATGCAATCTTTCGGTTCAAGTTCCAAAACAAAATTCAAATGAGATTAAATGTATATTATTGAATAAATTAACTCTGTGTGTACTGTGCGATTATGTACATTACTTTTGGGCTGACAGGAGGTGGCCCTCTGTGAATGTTTACTTATGAGTAATGTGACTACTTGCCTGAACAATCAAATACACTTTAGCATTAGGTGTTATTAAACACATGTTTACAAATGCAAACACAGTTGATTATTTTGTCTTAAGGAAATGTTATCATGTGCAAAAATTATTATTACTATTACAGTCGTTCTTACATGCATGCAGCCTACTGTAACTCACAGTGTTACGTTTTAATGAATGTCTTAATTATACTGTGAAGTGTGTTGTTTTACTAGATATGCAAAATAAACCTTTTGTGTATTGTTTGTATTGCTTGTTTTTAGATTAAAAGAAGATAATTTAATAAAGACAGGTTGAAATAACACATTTAAGTTGTTGCAGTGGGCTAAGTAATATTTTAATAATTTCTCAAATAAAAAATAGGCTGTATAAGGAAATAAATAATTGATATTTTATTTGTATATTTGTTATATCTTTTGTATTAACTTGTTGTTATAACGTTTGTCCTCTTTCTCTAGTTCAGTAGTGGTCAGTTACACTCTTTCATTCATAGATTTATTTGTATACGTTTCTCAATATATATTTTATATATCTGCCAATATATCATATCACAGTAACTCTATAACACATTAATTAATACATTACAATGATTAAAGGTGTTTTTTGTTAACTGCAGAATGAAATATAAGTACAAACATGCACAATGCTAGGCTGATGCTGATGCTGATGCTGATGCTGACGTTGCCTCCAAACTTTCCTTCATGGTCCTTTCAGATCTCTTCTCTTGCTGCGTTAAGGCAATGGCAGAGAACAACTGTAATCTGATTGGTCGCTGTATAAAAATCCCTCCCTCCACATCAACTACATTGGTCTAGATCGGACCAACGTCTTCCTAATAGCCAATCGTTTCGGCGAAGGAGGTAAGACGTCACGTTGCGTAATTAATATTCATAAGCAACACTGTACGTTCATGTACGGGGTCTACAGCGGATAAACAGGAATGAAGAGGTTGATGGACTGGAAGAAGATGCTCTTAAAAAGCAAGTCAAAGCGTTAATGTATCTTTAAGTAAATGGGAAGCTAAAACGTTAATCATGGATGATATTTTAAAGGAATGGCAAGAAATATGAAATCTAGATAATAAGGGAAGGCACTTCTATAAAATAAAAAACAACGTTACAAATAAACAAAACATTTATGGAAAAATAGAAAGGATCATGTTTATGTTAACAAGGATGAGACCGATTATAACAGGAGTACATGAGAGTGGCTTGTGTGACTTGTAGGGAAACAGTTGAGCATGTTATATCTGATTGTAAAAAATACGATGAAGAAAGAAAGGAATTAATAACATATTTAAGTGGAAGTAGGTTAGAAAATGTAGGGATTTATGGGAGCATTCTGGAGGAGCTGAACACGCAGCGCCAGATGGGACCGTGAACCCTAGGAATTCGAGTTGATATATATATATATATATATATATATATATAGAACAAATATTTTTTATTGTTTTCTTATGGTTAGTCATGTTTTATTTTTATTAAATGAAGTATTTGAGGATCAGGACTGCACAACGGCAACGTACAGTAGGTGGCGTTATGCACAAGGCGTGTAATGCGCCAAAAAACTAAAGAAGAAGAAGAAGAGGCTGGTAAACAGAAGAGCAGCGAGATATGTGAGTAAAAACAGGAAGTTTATATTTTTCTTAAACTTAAAGTTAGTAAAATGTATCTTAGCCCGCAACATTTAACGCATAAAAGGTCGCCGTTATGTGCGTTAGCGTTGAGTAATGCAGTTAAATCTACCGCCACCATCATTACTTGATGGTCCCCTGTTCTCTGAATGTAAATAGATGATTTAATAATAACTGATGAAACTTTCTGTTTACTTCAGTTTCTTTACTTTAGATTTGATTTACACCAAAAAGCGCTTAAAGGTAACTGTACGATTGCCACGTGGTCGTCTGTGTTGTGGGGCCGTGAGCTGCAAAGTTTTTTTGAAGAACTTACGGTTTGTTGTTTAGAAATGCATTGCGTGCTCTTTCCTGGATAAGTCAACCACACTTGATAGTGGAGTATTGATTTATATATTTTTATTAATATTTTTGTGTGTTACTCTTGGTACAACCACTGATCTCAATTGCTATACAGTGACGTTACAGTTCATTTACATTACTAGTGAATATCGTTTTAACATTATTATCAACAATACAACTTATTTCCCAATTTAAAAGAATAAGCCAGTATACTTTCCCAGCTGTTATACTGCGTTTGGATATTACCATAGTACTTAATGAACTACACTACAGTATTTACTATAGTTTTCAATGCAGAATGCACTAAAGTCAATACTACAGAACAGAGTAACTAACTGTGGTATACATTAATCAACAGTGTAAGGAATACTATAATATAATACATTACAATCCAATTTTACCACTGTTTACTGTAGTAAATACACTGAAGTATACTCTTTTTTTTTAAAGACTAGGTTTGGTTCACAGTAGCTTTGTGATCTTGAATCTTATAAACATGGCAATATTTAGAGCATTATTCATACAGTGACATATTTCTGTTCCTTTCAGATAGACAGGCTTGCCCAGATCTAATGGAAGGGTATTTTGTAATGTGGATCTAGACTTCAGCATTTGTTGTTCTGCTTAATGGCTGTTTGACATGTCATATTGATCATCTCAGAGAATTGTCATGGCTTGTGCCGAGCAAATGATCTGAAGAGCTGACGAGAAGTTATTTCTCAGCGTCTGTTCATCTGAAACACAATGGAGAACTCATCCAAAGACGACTACAAGATCCAGTCATTTGATTTAGAGACACAGAGGCTCCTGAAAACAGCCCTGAATGGTCAGTTGTGTTTGCTATTGGACAGTTGGTTTTACATGGTCAGTTTCACTGTCAGGCTGGTAATGTTTATTCTTGTCAGATCCGGGGTCAGTTGATCTGGAGAAAGTCTGCAATGTTATAGTGGAGCAGTCTCTGAAGGACCAGATCTTCAGCCGGGAGGCCGGACGCATCTGTTACACTATAGTCCAGGTAAACAAACACGTCACACACATTTGCAACATCACCATTAAACCTAAGAAGTGTTTTTAGGGATTATAATGGGGAGAATCACTTGTATTTGTAAACTAAAATGCATTCATGTAATATCTGCAGCATTTGACGTCCAGTTTTATCATATTTAAAGCTTTAATGTCTTTTACTGTGTAAAATGATGTCTCTCAGCAGGTAAAAGTAATACTCATGAGAATATCTGCAGTGAAGCAGTGTTGGATACATGATTATAATGTGACTTGTAAACCCTTAAACTTTATTCCTCCGCAGACAGAAGCCAAACAGACCAATGGGAGCTCATTTCGCAGTCACTTGTTGACCCGCCTGCAGCAGGAGTTTATCGCCAGAGAGGAGACGCGGAGGAGATCCACTCAAGAGTGGGTTTGTCTTGTGTCCTTCATCTGCAACATCTTTGACTACCTTAAGGTGAACTGTCAACTCATGAAATGTGTTCAGAATTACATTAGAATTGAAATAATACAATATACATACAGGCTTGTCTAAGTATAATTAAATCCATGTATACATCATTGTGAAGTGTTTGCTGATGTTTAACTCGATTCTGTTGGCTACAGGTGAACAACATGCCCATGGTGGCTCTGGTTCAGCCTGTGTATGACTGTTTGCTCAGACTGGCACAGCCGGACGCCCTGAAGAACGAGGAGGAGGTGAAGTGTCACATCAGTAACATTAGTGCTCAACTAGGTGTTTCATGAGTCATCATGACCAACACTGATACTAGAGAGCTGATAATACACACACGCACATACACGACCGACGTCAAAAGTTTGGGATCACTTGACAAAAATCGTTTTCAATCGTGTTTCAATGTTTGAAATAACATGTGTAGACAAAAATAAGACTGTGCCAACATGTTAATTTCTTTCATTAGGAAACAAAATGTTTAAAAATATGCATTTTTGAAATTTATTAGTTGAACCAAATAATCAATAAAAAGCAGCCAATAATAGTCCAGCATAGATGGAAATTCCTTCAATACTGTTTAAAAGCGTCCTAGATCAAGAAGCTGGATGAGAAAATGCCAAGACTTCGATTTTGCAAATTCTAGTCAAAGGGTGACTACTTTGAAGATGCTAAAATATAATGTAGAGTTCATTTATTTTGAATGCTTTTAGTCACAACATAATTCCCACAGTTACAACGGTCATTTCATGGTTTTGATGAGTTTACTATTATTCTAAATGTGGAAAAATGATAAATAAAGAATGAGTGAGTCATCCCAAACTTTTGACCGATATTCTGTGTATTATATTATATATGTATTATTATATATATACTAGGGATGCACCGATATGTGAATTTTGGTCGATAACCGATAAGTATTTGACGTTGCAAGTCGATAACTAAGATATTGGCCAATATACATATCTTATTTAATACAGAAATTCCCTAAGACTGAAACAATAGGCAAAAAGTGGACAACTGCTTTTATATGAAAACATTGACTGCAGAAAACAAGGTACCATTTGTTCTCTTTTTCTCCCTGAAAATCGATGCTTTTGTTCATATATTTTACACATTCATAAATACTGTGTATTAAATAAATACTTAGCTAATAAAGTAATATTAGAAATAATTTATTATTTATCGACTATAATATATCGGCCTAAAATATTTTATCTGCCGATACCGATAACATTAAAAATGGCCATTTATCGGCCGATACCTATATGGCTGATAATTTATTGTGCATCCCTAATATATACATACAGTATACACATTTATGATATAATAGGCAGCCACGGAATAAATTAAGAGAACATTTTAAAGCAGCATTTCAGTTTTTCTGAATGTACTATTTCTAGGTATGTGTTTCCTCTTCGTCTCAGGTGGACTGTCTGGTATTACAGTTACATCGCATCGGAGATCAGCTGGAGAAGATGAACATGCAGCGCATGGATGAGATGTTTTATCTTCTGAGGGATGGATTTCTCCTGCAGGAGGACCTGAGCTCCATGGGTCGACTGCTGCTGCTGGAGATCCTGGAGTTTCGTGCGGGAGGCTGGAATCTCAGCGACACCGCTCAGAAATATTATTACAGTGAAGTTACAGACTGATGCCTCCACCGATCACGAGAGAGAAACATCAAACAGGAAGACAAAGAAATCTCAGCAGATGGAAGGCTTTATTTTTACAGTTTGGAGAGTCAATATGTGTGTGAGTTGACGGTAGAGGATTTAACCAAGGTTTGTGGAAGTGTTCGAGTGCGTTCTATGGTTTTGATGGCTTTTTGAGTTTTTACAAAAAGAAGCAAGATGACACACCTCTGCAAACATTCCTGTGGTCTGTAATGATGTTACAGAGCTATCCCAGCATTCCATAGGACAAACTGTTGGGGTGTACAGTATTGCTGTTCATTTAGGATTAACGTTGAATGATGTTGAAGCAATTTCAATCTATTCTCTGGGAAAAATAATCATTTGTAGCCAAAGTTAGGCAGCTTTGTTCAGCAAATAATGTGCCTTTGGTTTATATCTCTATTTTGTTAGATCTTAAAATAAATTGAAAGTGAATGTAGAGACATTAGTTTCTTGTCGTAGAAGTTGAATCAGTACATCTTCAGTAGGTTTGATTGACTGATGTGTACAGAGATGATAAAAAGATGTTTTATAAATAAGTGTTTAATTCAGTTCTTATGTTTGTGAACACAGAGGTCTTTAATAATAAAAATGATACTTCATTTCAGCTCATGGATCTCTGCTGAAGATATTTCAATGCCAAGAACAGAAAGGTTTTAATATATGGACATTTTATCCCACGATAACAAGCATATACCAGCCCTACGTAAAAAAAAGATTAAAGCACAAGACATAATAAATGTAAGAGCTCTGCATAATATCACTAAATTGTATAATTTTGTAAGGTTTCAGTTCAGTAGGTTTTCATCAGGTGGTTGATAATCCACTGGAAGTAGACACTTTCTAAAGTAAACATTTTCTGTTAAGAAACATCTTCTTTCTTAAACAGGTGTAGGTATACATTAAGAAGTCTTCTATCATCATTTATTCGCCTTCACGTCATTCCAAACTCTTTGGACTTTCTTCTGTGAAACAGATATGATGTTTTCATACAATTGAAGTGAATGGAAATCTAGAGCCGTTACAGTAATGTGTCATCCGTGTTATAGCTTTTTGTTGTGAACAAACTGGAGTTTGTAAATGGTCACTACAAGTCTTACTTTTGAAATATATAAACATCCACTTTCATTGCAGTCTAGACATTCTGCTATAGATGACCTCCTGTTTTTGACAATAGAAAGTCATATGGATTTTAAATACATGAGGGTGAGTGAATAGCATATTTCATATTTTTTTGGAAATGCAAAAGCTTGGGATTGTAAAGTACTGAAGTTTTCTGTTTTCAAATAAAAGAATGCCTTAGATTTTTTGTTTTATTTTATTATACAGTGGATCACATTGCTTAAGAATGAGACTACATTTCTTTGAACTTTCTTTTTTAATTTTTTATACAAAGACAAACTGCATTCACAAGATAAACACTGTAATGTCTCTTATTTTTTTCTGGATAAATGTCCACCAGAATTCTTGATGCAGCTAGTGAGAAGTGAGAATGTCTATGTGTCTAGATCGCCCCTCTCTCTCTACCACCAGCGGTAGTGAGCATATGCCCGGTTGGCTTCGGCCATCTTGTGAAGGTCGTGCTTGCGCTTCACTACGTTTCCTTCATTAGAGAAGGCAGCCAGCAGCTCCTGTGAGAGTTTTTCATACATGTGTGTGCGACGGTGTTTGTTGTCTCTGCATTCTGTGATCATCCACTTCATGGCCAGAAAACGCCTTCGGTTATCTGTGAGCGGGACGGGCACCTGCGGGGAAACAAATGACTAAGTCTCGGGGTTTTATTGTGTGGTGGGTTACTGTTATGTTGCTGTTTTTATCATTGTTTTATCATTTAATTTTTAAATGAACTATTACCTGACAAGTATTTGTACAGTAATTTGTGTAAATGTAAGTTTCAGTCAGGTGTTAAATCATGAATATTCTAACCTGGTAGAACTTTCCTCCTTTCTGAATACTGGCCAGACCAATAATGGGTTTGCAGTTTTCTAGGGCCTGATGAAAGATGGCGTACGGGTTACACTCAATGTCTTCTCTCTTGTTTGGAGGAGATTTGTGAAATTTCTCCACCTGTCTCCTCTTCATGGTCTCCAGTGTCTAAACAGGAATGAAACAGAGCAGAATCATATCAAGCATTAAATCACACCAGACATGGTTATTACAGTCATGTAAATTGTGATTACATCCAAACCTGTGTCACGATTCCTCTGGCAAGGATTTTATTCCCATCCTGCATCATCATGTTGATAAACTTGCTGTTGAGGAGTAGAACAGATAATCCACGTGTTAAATCATATATACAGAGAGAATATAAAGCTGTGATCACATTTAATGCTATTAATGTTATTGACCTGATCACAGGATCATCGAAAGGAGAGCTGGTGGTGCTTGATAATGCAGCTTTTATTGGTCTCACTGTTTTCAGTTCTCTCAACTCTTTCTGTTCAGGACTGAGATCTGATTCTGGAACACTGTGAGCATCTTTACTGGGATCAGGATCCAGATAGTATGGATTATACCGACTCCCTCTCACCAAACACAGACTAAGAGAAAGAGACCAACACATACGCAATATATTAATGCAAACAAGAGTTATCTAGAAACTGATATACACGTTTGGTATAGCGAATTCATTTTGTATGAAACATAACATACGCAGCAAAGTTCTAAACATAATAAATAGGTCAGTTAGGAAATGCACGACAAATAACGTTACAAGAAAAACATTTACCTCGAGGTCCAAGGTTTCAAAAAGCGTCCGATGGAGGCAGCCATATTTGAAATGATGGGTTGGGTTGTTTCAGATCCGCTCAAGCGACCCAAACTCTGATCTTAAGGACCGGAGCATCTGATCTCAGATCAGAAATCTGGCAAGAACAGAGAACGCATGACCCGGATGTGTTCTCGATAGCATCGAATGTTGCCTTGCGCACGTAAGGAACCCGCTTGAAGTTCCAGAAGTCACTGCGACGCGTCCATCAAAGTTCTTACGTTATACACACAGAACAATTATGACATGTACCAAAGATATTAGTATTGACAAGATAAGCAACCACTGCCGTTATAATGAATAGCGAGGAATGCAACACTCAATATGGCCAATGTAGCGAGGGAAGTCCAGCCTTCCAGTAAAACGAGCCAATCATGAATCAGTAAAGACTCTGGGGCGGGGCTCTCGAGACGCTTGCCAGCCTGCGCGCAGGCGCAGTAGATGAGGCGACTTCGAAAAATTAGTTTTTAGCGCAATTTAAGCTTAGCAAATCAAAGTTATGATACAGTTCATGTCATGTTTAACTATTGATCGAAAATATGCTGTTTAATGTGATTTTTTACCAGCGATTTTAAAAATATCTGCCTCCCCCCATTCAATTAGATAGGACTGTGGACTTGCTTTGACGTAAATAGCTGCCCAGAGGCGTTGCGATTATGGCCGCAGAGTGGCACGACTTCCGTATATGGACTTCGGATATACCCGGGTTTGACGTACGTTTCCTGACAGTGACTGATCTCTTTCGACATTCATAAATGAAACTAAAATGATTAAACCGAAAGTAAAAGTTCGTCTGCAGACATTCTTGAACAAGAGCGTCCGTCTACACAAAACTTGTTTTTGCGATTATTTTAAGTTTATAAGTTTGTTTTGCCTAGTTATTTATGTCTAAAGATGAACCTGCCTACACTTTTCTTAATGTCAATACTACTGAAGATCGCAAACGGTGCGTATAATATTTTTTATATTACTATTATTATTTGACACACCTGACGAATATTTTTGGTTCGTTTTAGAAACATGCGAACTGGTTTTACTATGCAGAGCTTAAAGTGTTCTGCCCTGTAAACCTGTAGGATCATTAAAGAGTTTTTATTTCTGAGGCTAAGTTAGGATATTAAACCTATTGGTATCATAATATAAACATTAAATGGGGTTGGAAACCCGTACAAAAAACGTTTTTATGTGTGCTATATTTCTTTTAAACTAAAATTAAGAGAGAACTCTTTTAGTCTTACTTTCATGTACAGAACAACATAGTTCTGTCTAGGGTAATATCAGATTTTATAACTGAGACATATTGATATTTGATAAATACAGTAAATGATAGCCTACTATCAGTCAAAATCATCTTTCATTTCATTTTTTGAAACTACTCAAAATACTATGCGCACTTCAATACTGCATAGTAACTTACAAATAATGCAATTTATTGTAATTTTATGGTGTGATTTTGCATCACTTCCGGCCATAGCTGTATCCCTTCAAGCTACAACCTAACTGGTGTTACAAAAGCACTTTTCCCACATTTCAGAAGTGTATCGACTTTTACATGCAATGAATTCGTTTTCAAACCATGGGTCGCGAGACTTGAAAAATGGGTCAATGGTTTAAGGAAATAGAGTAGCTAAGTCAGCCTACATTAAAAGTAAAAACATTTTTACGCAAATCATAGTCTAAAATGAATAAATACGTGGAATATTTGAAAAAATTTTAAGATGAACAGAACGAAAGTGAAAAACGTTGACAGATTAAGGGCACACATATAAAGTTTTTTTAATCTTAACCAATGTTAAATCCATGGGAGACCACAGACATAAGAACCTTTTCAACCGATTTTTAACATAATAATCCTCAGAAGGCACACACTAGATGGTTCGACCAGATTGCGAGACCACTACTGATTGTAGTAACGATTTCAAAGTGTGATGAGGCCAAGCAAAGTTTGAGCTCACCCTCAAACCTGAATTGTTTCAAACCTGTATAAATTACTTTGATCTGTTAAATACAAAGATAGATATGTGTAAGAATGTTAGCCATTTTCAGTTCTGGGACATCATCCACTAACATAGTAGGAAATAAAATATTGTATATTTTTGTTCTGTTTAACACCAAAAGAGATAATTTTATTGAATTAAGATAAACAAACAGTTCTGGGGCTTTGACAACCATTTAATTTGTCCTACCATGGTAGTCAATGATCTTTCAGAACTGAAAATTGCTACCATTCCTCCGAATATCTTTCTCTGTGTTCATCAGAAGTCATTTATACAGGTATGAAATACCATGAGGGTGAGTAAACGATGACAGAAGTTTAATTTTTGGTTGAACTATCACTTTAATAATTACATTGATGTTTATTTATTGTTTAGGGTTCACAGTGAAGGGTTCGTCAGGTCCTCTGGTTGTTCCTCTGGGAGGTTCAGTTCTTCTGCCCTGTTCTGTTGATTCACTCTTATCAATGAAGGATCTGGAGGTGGAATGGAAAAGATCAGACTCACAGACTCTCATTCATCTGTATCAAGATGGAGATATTAGACCAGAAGTCCAGCATGAGGATTATCATGACAGAGCTCATTTCTTCACTGATGACATTAAACAGGGAAACTTCTCCCTTCTGTTGAAGAATGTGACAGCTCAAGATGAAGGACAATACACATGTACAGTTCACAGTGGACAACAGTCTGATGAAACTGTGGTAGAACTCAAATGTGGACGTGAGAAGGAGATTCCTGTTTAGGCCAAATTTCAAATGAATTACGCTGTGTATCAAAATGAATGTTTTTCTTTTTTAATTCTCAGAGCATTTGATGGTGTCAGGATCAGATCAGTCCGTATCTGCATATGAGGGTGAGGACGTGACTCTGAACTGCTCTGTGGACTCCCGCATCCCACCTGAAGACATTGAAGAGGTTTCATGGAAGAAAATAGATAAAGATGAACACATCCTGGTTCTTCTGTACCAAGACAATGAGGCTTTTCTAGAAGCATCAGAGGAGCAATACAGAGACAGAGTTGAGTTCTTCAGTGATGAAATCAACAGAGGAAACTTCTCTCTCAGACTGAAGAGAGTCAGAACTGAAGATAAAGGACTTTACATGTGTCAAGTGTTTGCTGGAGGACAGTCTGCCAACGCAACTGTTGTACTGGAACAACTGGGTGAGTAACAGGCAAATCTGTAAAAATCACTGACTTTATTACTATAAGATAATTAAGAACATTTATACCAAGTTATTTTGTAGACGATTTTATCTAAATCGACTAACAAGAGGAAACAATGAAGCAATTCATCAAATGGAGAAACAGAATGTGAATTGTTGACTCATGCCTTACAGGTTTCTCTTTTTATCACAAAATTGTGTTGATTCTGTGTATTTCTGCATGTGGATCTGCTCTTCTGCTCTGCTCTGTCATCTACTGCAGATCAAACCACACAGGTACATTTGTAACCAGAATGTTCTTTAACGGTATAATGAAACGGGTTTATGACTTTATGCAAGGTTTTCCTGCAATAAAAATTAATTGTCTGCCGCCAAAGTAAAATTTCAGGCTGCCAAGAGCCAACACGGTCTTTCACCTGCTCTGTCCAGGGGTGCAATATATTTTGTACAAGTCCTTTGTTTACACTTTATTGACCTAGTTAAGCTAAAGAGGAGCCATGCACGGTTTTATTATTAAATGACTATGTTATTGTAAATTGAATAACTTAATTTTCATAAGGGCAAGTACAAATTACTTTTAAAGAGTCATAAAAGTAAAAAGGCAAAATTTTGTTGGTTTAAAAGGCACCAGATGCTTAAATGTTAAAGTTACAGTTGAGTAATACGGTAACAAATTTACATATTACTATAATTCTTTCTATATTTCTTTGCCGAATCTGCAAAAATGTTAATAATTAAAAATAAAATGGATCATACTAATGGCATATGACAAGCTACTGTATTTCATATAATGGATAACTGTATGCCTCAGCTTGAGGGCAGGACATTTACCGTCCAATGGCCATGCTTCCAACTACCAACAAACCAATCAAATCCTGATGAATGAAATAAAGTGTAGCAGGTAAGACACGAAATGAACACGATTGCTGTGCAAAAAAGGCCCGAAGAGGGTTTTATTGACACACGTGAACCAACAGTGAAACATACAAGTGCTGCGTGAAACAATCTACTCGTGCAGGGTTCTCCTAAGTGAATCGGTGTCGGGCTGTGCCGTGGCTGGTGAGGGTCCTTGCTGCCGGTCATCAAGCGCTGCAATCTTTAAAGAGACAAAAGAGAACAGAACAAGCCAGAGTCAATATCAGCATCTCGAGGGGAATTGTTGCTCACTGTTCTGTCTTTGCCTCTTCCTTTTATCCCGCATGGGATTCAGGTATTGACGACCGGCAGGTGTGCTTGATGATTGTCTCAGTTTCCATGATGCTGATTGGGAGATAGGTGACTCACCACACCCCCCCCTTAAGCGTCATCCTGGTAAGGGGGACAATCCTGTTCGGGCTGCCGGGCGTCGGTCGGGGAGGAGGGGGAAATGACCCTGATCAGGTGGTCCAACCCCTGGACAGACGGTCTGCGTTTCCGTGGGAGGCTCCGGCCCGATATACTACCCGGAAGTGGAAGTCCTGGAGTGCTAGGAACCACCTGGTCACTCTGGGATTGGTCTCCTTGGCCCGGGCCATCAGCTCTAGTAGCGCGTGGTCAGTGAACAGGGAGAAGCTCCATCCTAGAATATAGTACCTCAACTCCAGGACTGCCCACTTAATGGCCAGGGCCTCCTTCTCCACCGTCGCATATCGATTTTCGCATCGGAAGCTTCCTGCTGATGAACACCACGGGATGTTACTCCCCATCCGTGGTCTCGGAGAGGACTGCTCCTAGGCCGGTTATCGGATGCGTCGGTCTGTAGGGTAAAGGGGCAGCCAAAGTCCGGGGCATGTAAAATGGGAGACAACAATAATGCGTCCTTCAGCTTCCGGAACGCTGCTTCCGCCTCCGGGCTCCATCTCGTCTTCTCGGGCTGACCCTTTTGGGTCAGGTCAGTCAGGGGGCTGGCTATGGAAGAGAAGTCGGTAATGAAACATCTATAGTATCCCGCTAGCCCCAGGAAGGCACGTACCTGGTTCTTGTTGACGGGTCGTGGCGCGTTCCGGACGGCTCTACCTTCAACTGTGGCTGAATCAATCCGTGGCCGACCTGGAAGCCCAGGTACTGTGCCTCGGCGAGCCCCAGATGGCATTTTTTTGGGTTCGCCGTTAGCCCCGCTTCAGGTAGCTCGAGCAGCACTCTCCGTAACCGGTCCAGATGGTCTTCCAGGTCCCTGAGTGGACGACCTCATCGTCAATGTAGGCAGCCGCGTAGTCCTGAAGGGCCCTTTAAAGGATGTACATCATACAGTTGTGTTCAAAATTATTCAACCCCCACTGAAATTGATTGTTTTTGTCGGTTTGACATTGATTATGATCATTCAGTCATCCTGCTTACAATTAAATCAAAGAGGCACGTGTAGGTCAGACAAATATAACATAACATTTATAATGAAATAACCACAAATGTCTTTTCTGAGCTCACATCATTATCAGTTTTATTCAACCCCCAAGTGACATTCAATCTTAGTACAACATCCTTTTACAGTTATAACAGCTTTTAAACGTGAAGCATAGCTTGACAAGTGTTGCAGCGATCTACGGGTATCTTCGCCCATTCATCATGGGCAAAAGCCTCCAGTTCAGTCACATTCTTAGGCTGGCGCACTGCAACTGCTTTCTTTAAGTCCCACCAGAGGTTCTCAATCGGATTTAAGTCTGGTGACTGCGATGGCCACTTCAAAATGTTCCAGCCTTTAATCTGCAACCATGCTCTAGTGGACTTGGAGGTATGCTTGGGATCATTGTCCTGTTGAAAGGTCCAACGTCTTCCAAGCCTCAGGTTTGTGACGGACTGCATCACATTGTCATCCAATATCTCCTGGTACTGAAAGAGAATTCATGGTACCTTGCACACGCTGAAGCTTCCAGTACCTGCAGAAGCAAAACAGCCCCAAAGCATGATTGACCCCCCCGCCATGCTTCACAGTAGGCAAGGTGTTCTTTTCTTCATAGGCCTTGTTCTTCCTCCTCCAAACATAGCGTTGATCCATGGGCCCAAACAGTTCTAATTTGTTTCATCAGTCCACAGAACACTATCCCAAAACTTCTGTGGTTTGTCCACATGACTTTTGGCATACTGCAGTCGACTCTTCTTATTCTTTGGGGACAGCAAGGGGGTGCGCCTGGGAGTTCTGGCATGGAGGCCTTCATTACGCAGGGTGCGCCATATTGTCTGAGCAGAAACTTCAGTACCCACATCTGACAAATCTTTTCTCAGTTCCTCAGCAGTCACATGGGGACTTTTCTCCACTCTACGCTTCAGGTAGCGCACAGCAGTCGAAGTCAGCATCTTCTTTCTGCCACGACCAGGTAGCGTTTCAACAGTGCCTTTTGCCTTGAATTTGCGAATGATGCTTCCTATGGTGTCTCTTGGTATGTTTAACATCTTTGCAATCTTCTTATAGCCATTGCCCTTCCTGTGAAGAGTAATCACCTGTTCTCTTGTCTTCCTGGACCATTCTCTTGACCTCACCATGTTTGTAACCACACCAGTAAATGTCTAGAAGGAGCTGAGTATCACAGTCATTTTAAAGCTGCCTAATTGGTGCTTATTAGGCTTTATTGCTGCTCCCTGATATCCACAGGTGTTTTCAATACCTGATTGAAAACACTTCATTGAACCTCTGTTCTTCAGAGTGGTAGTCTTTAAGGGGTTGAATAATTATGTCAATGAAGAATTCACAAAAGAAACATTTACTACTGTATATTACAAAACTAATTGATGTCATTTTAGTTGCATATGGTTCTTTAAGAAGTCCTTGTAGGATTTCATTCTGAATACAATTACAAATGTACACTAAATTCCCTAAAACCATTTACAGCATTGGGGGTTGAATAATTTTGAACACAACTGTATGTTGAAAAGTTGCTGGCGCCCCATGGAAACTGAACGGCAGGACCCGATATTGCCAGTGTCCCGACGGAGTGGTGAAGGCAGTCTTTTTGCGGGATGTGGAGGCCAATGGGACCTGCCAATATCCCCTTGTCAAGTCGAGAGTAGTGATGAATCGGGCCTTACCAAGGCGCTCCAGCAGCATGTTCACCCGGGGCATGGGGTATCCATCAAACGTTGAATCCTCGTTCAGTCGTCAGAAGTCATTGCAGAAACGGAGAGTGCCGTTGGGTTTGAGAACCATGACAATGTGGCTGAACAAAGGGCTGAGGGAGGGCTCGATGAGTTATCTCCTCTTCAATAGCCAACCGACGGGCCTCTGGGACTCTGTAGGGCCGCTGCTGCACTACTATTCCTGGAGGGCTGCGAATTTCATAATGTAGAACTTTCGTCCGCCCGGGGTTTCTCACAGAAGACATCCTCGAACCGACGGACCAAGGCGTTCAGCTAGGTCTTCTGAACGTGGGACAGCTGTTCTCCCATCTGGATCACGGGGGCCTCCTTTCTGCGTGGGCCACCCACCGCTTCAGGAGTTTCACGTTATACAGCTGCTACACTCGTCGGCATCCTACCCTTTCTACCACTTAATATGGTAATATGGCGTTAAGATCGCGAAACAAGGTCCTCCATGTTAGCTCTTAACACGATGTTCTCCTCCGTTTTCCTGTCGGCCGACCAGCTGCTAGTGGATTTCTGTTGGCGAATGGTAACTTCCGCCAACTGATGCAAGAGGTCCTCCATCGCAGTCTGATGGCGAGAGAGAGAACGAGAGAGCGCGGTTCCCTGGAGTGAAAAAAAAACGTTGGTCAACTTCGGCAACCGGACGGGTTCGTCATGTGTCACTACGCCCGCATTTTTTGTCTTTTCCTTTAAACCCGCTTGGGGTTCAGGGTTTGATGACCGGCAGGTGTGCGTGATGATTGTCTCAGTTTCCATGGCGACGCTGATCGGGAGATAGGTGACTCGCCACACAAGGCTTACCCTACATTCTTCTCATTCTAGAAGCTGTTAGACTCAGATATACGTCACAATTCGTAAGAAAACACCATTGCAACTTTTATGTTTAATTTAATCACCACCTCAACTGCACTCCCTACATAAACAAAAATGGTCAAAAAAATGTACCCTTGGTGTCACTAGAGTAGTACCATTCAAAAAGTTTTGCACGAAAAGACAGTACATCAGTACCTAAGGAGTACATACTGTATCAGATCCAAATGTATACATATCTGTACCTAAATGATACATGATAGGACATTTTTTGAAGGGTATAGTCCTGATAACTGCTAGTGCTACTAGTTACTAGTACTACCTACAACCTAAGCCATATTAGACTCGGGCGAAAACAATGTTACTGTAAATCAATAAAACCTCAATCCCTATATATTTTCTTGCAAAATAACCACAGTTAAATGTTTTTACATCTTTCCTTTAGACACCAGCAGGACTGTCCAGGCTCTGAAGGTTTTGCTTGTTATTTGTCCAAACATTTGTATGTTTATTGCCTTCATAATCTGGGGTGTTACTGAGGGTGAGTATTGACTTTACTGGTGTTAGTTATCAACTCATAAATCACAAATCAATAACACTTGTAATCTATTTCCATTATGTTCATTATATATATTAGTAATATGTGACTGTTTTACTTGTCCTTTGAACAATTTAGCTGCTGGCACACCACCTGGTGGATTTGGTAGCATATTTGCATAGGAAATCAGTATTTACGACCAGAACTTAAAGGCGGGGTAACCGATTTCCGAATTACGCTTGTTTAGACAAGTCGGGCCGAGTACCAAAACAACCTTGTAGCCAATCAGCAGTAAGGTGCACAGTGCACAGGACGGACATTTGTCGAGCCGAGCGCTGACGAAAGCGTAAGATGGGGGTAGGGGTGTGTTTGTTTTGGTGATTTGAACATCAACAGGGGCTAAGAGAAATCGTTCACCACCGCCTTCAAATACAACTTTACAACCACAAAGACTACAGAAGCCTATGTGTACAGAAAAAACTGTGACGAGACACAATGAAATATCAATAACACACAACACACCATAGGAAGCACACTCACAGACACTGCTGCAACAGACATGCAAAACAGAGAAACAGCGTGACTTCGTTTTGTGTTTATGTATTCAAAGCTGACAACAGAGTGAAGTCAACCCAACTCCAACCCCAGCAGAAATGAACCCAAATTGTCTTTGCATCCTGAAGCCTTAAGTTAAGTTAGTCATATACAAAGCATACTATGTTTGGCCTTGTGCATGATCATTAAATTTGCTGTTTAATGTTTAGCAAATATTTTATGCACATTTTAAGAATTGGCATTTTAATTCAACATTTTTTATGAGATATCCAGAAATGCACATTATACTAGGTGGAAGGTAACATGGCTACTAAAGCTTTTTGGTGGTAGAGTGTTTAAAGGCAGGGTGTCCGATTTCTCTTAGCCGTTGTTGATGTTCAAATCACCAAAACAGACACACCCCTACCACCATTTTCGTCAGCGCTCGGCTCGGCTAATGTCCGTCCTGTGCACTATACACCTTACTGCTGATTGGCTACAAGCTTGTTTTGGTACTCGGCCCGACTCAGTTGTCTAAAGCGTAATTTGGAAATCGGTTACCCCGCCTTTAAAGCATATACAAAGTCTCTCTTTTGAGAAGCTTGACAATTGTGAAATGTTTTGAATTTAATCTCAATGGCAATTGATAGCAGATTTCAAATTATTACAGTATAAATTAATTATATTAACCTCTTGTTGTGAATGGCACAGTCCAGCCTAAAATGATCTTGACACTCCTGTTGTATTTGATCTTTGTATATCTTCTCATGATGTCCTTCATACTTTTAAACCAATATATAATTATTCATCAGGATTTCTAAAAGAGACCATCACTTGCTCTGCTCTTTATATTCTGAGGCCTGTCATGTTGTTTTGGACTGTACCCTATTTAAATGATCTTCAAGGTATGTTTTCGTATGAAAATGTTTCTAGCAAATGCTTTTGGTCCACATTCATCTTGTGTGTTTAAATAGATTCTGTGTTACAACAGGTTGTTGGCTTTGTTAGTGCATCAGTGCTTTGCAATACTCTTTAATTTTAACATTTTTCAACCTTTCTTTTTTACAGATAGCACTAAACCGTGGATTCGGTTTTTAACTATAGCAAACGGATTTGCTGCATTAACTATTATTGTTTACTCAGGTGAGCAAGTCTAAATGTTGCACTACACTAGTAATGTCTATTATCATCGTGACAGTAGTAAAAGATCAATTGTGGATGACTGAATTTTAAGATAAGATTCTATATAATTTTTTTCAGGGGGCGTATTACAGAAAGTTATTATTTTAGGTCTTAACTTAAGATTTGATACGTTAAATTGGTATTTTTTCGCAAATTCACATTACTAAAGCAAATTCTTATATTATCTCTAGTTAGGAAATGTAAAATCGCTCCAATGAGTTCAATAATCTACTCTCAGGTCTGTTTTCAAGCAACCAATGCGTGAGCTGCTGCTGTTATGTAATATTTGATTGAAACACAAAATGATTGTCCTTTTTATTTCAATGTGGCAGAAAATAAAGTTTCAATAAGCTATTTGGAATCACATTTTGTCATTATAATTAGCGTTTTGTTGTTGAAGTGAATTAAAGGGATACTTCACCTAAAAATGAAAAATCATTTCCTCACCCTCAAGTTGTTCCAAATTTGTATTCATTTCTTTGTTCTGATGAACGCACAGAGAAAGATATTTTGCTCCCCATTCACTCCCATAGTATGAAAAAATACTTTTTCATTTTTTGTTCTGTTGAACACAAAAGAAGACATTTTGAAGAATGTAGTACAGCCAACAGGTCTGTGGCCCCTTTGACTCATTGTTATTTTTTCCTACTATGGCAGTCAAATGGGGGGCAAAATCTGTCTGGTTATAAGCATTCTTTCAAATATCTTTCTCTGTTTTAATTTCTTTGTTCTGATGAACACAGAGCTGGAACAACTCGAAGGTGAGTACATGATGACAGAATTGAAATTTTTGGGTGAACTTGCCCTTCAAGTTACAATTAAGCAATTAGCAGACACTCCGGATAGACTTACAATAGGAACACAACTCCGCAATTCATTCTAAATGGGCAATAATATTAGAAATTTTATGATACACTGTTTCAACAATGGTTAGAGACATATACCTTTGAGAACAATGAAAGGAGTCAGTAAAAAAAGGTTTATAGCTGTATTTTTATATATTGGGGACAACACATTCATTCACTTTCAATATAGTGCTGTAATACGTAATGCGGCCCTAGAAGTATAAAGTTAGGATCAGATCAGATCTTTTTGTCAAACTGATGGTCCTGCAGTAACTCTTGGTACTTTTTTATATTTCTTTTGTCTTTGTGATTGTCTTTGTGTTTTAGGTCTAACTTAAAGGTCCCATTAATAAAATACAAAAAAAAAATTCGGAGATGTTGTACATATTATTTACACCTTAGATGTGTCGTTTCTTTGCACAGCAATTTTAGCACTGTAAAATATTTTTAATATTTGTTTGCTTTGAATCTACTCTTCTTCCAGTTCTCTTTACATATGGATGGAAACAGATGGTAAACTATACAAGCATGTTTGTACCTATAGCGTTTGGAGTATGCTTGGGATTTGTGCTACTGTTCTGTCTATGCATCTTCATTGCAGGTAAGTCTCCTTATTGTTGGTTTTAAGAGGTATTACAACTGTGTTGAGCTGTGAAATGTACTTGTGTTGATACAATTATCATGAAATATCTTCTTAGTGACCTGTAACTTGTGAAACTAAAGCAGGGTGCTAATTTATTTCATAAGTATTTAAAACAAATCTTTCAGAATCAATTATTTTGTGATCATTCAGCCTTTTGATTCTTTAATATAAACAAAATGTTATTTGCTCTGAAATAGCTTAATTTTCCTTTTCAGTGAAAGGAATTAATTAAGCAAGCTATTTTGTTGCCGTTGTGTGGAGCAGTCACACAAACTCACAAGCACAAAATATACATGGTGCATGCTGAGCGACGGCATCCGAATAGGCCACTGGCTTGAGCAAAAATGCAGAAATCATACCATTTGCACACTAAATGGGATTTGAATAACCCCATGCGGTCTACGTATGAGACTTTCACCAAGCCCAAACTCAAACTTCATTCACCGAGAGCGTTTGTAAATCTTGGGGTAGCGGGGTATTTAAACTGAAGCTTCCTTAATCAGACCGCCTGCAGCGGATCGACAAGAGAACGAGCCAGTCCTCTCAAGCGGAACCTCAGGCCGGAACAGAGAGCAAAGGGTCTAAGCCGCTCTGTTACCCTCAGATCTGAAAACCAGATTGCACTTCCTACTGAACGTCCATGCAAAAAAAGCAGATATGCAATAGTAAAGACATTATGATGTAGCGCTCTTGCCGCCACAGCCAAAAGGGCTAGAACAGGGGTGTCCAAAGTCAGTCCTGGAGGGCCTGTGTCCTGCAAAGTTTAGCTTCAACCCTAATCTAACACACCTGAACAGCTAATCAAGGTCTCACAAAGCAGACTAGAAACTTCAAAACAGGTGTGTTGAGCCAAGTTGGAGCTAAACTCTGCAGGACTATGGCCCTCCAGGACCGACATTGGACAGCCCTGGGCTAGAATGTCCGACATGGGACAGCACTACGGGTCGTAGCCATTCGTATTCCACCATACATACACTATTCAATTAAGAGCATGAAAACACCTTCTAGAGAGGATCACTGCTCCATAGTGTATCCAACACCCCTCGTGCCAATGCCCACACATGCCGCTGTTACAGCTTGGTGTTGGGGTGCTCATTCGAGTCTCTCGACTCAAAAGGAATGGCTATGGATAAGCGCTAAAAAAAACCTTCATCAGATAGGGGAACCGCTATTGTAGAAACTGGAAACAGGGGGCCCTGCGATAGGGAGAAGAATAAACGCAATGCATGTTTGCTTTCGTCGCTAACAAACATACAGACATGCGTACGTTAACCCTCATAAATGAGCATCCAGACTGAGTCAAGTGTGACCATGCTGTATGTAGACACACTTGTGAAACAAAATTATTTTATGCTCCCCACAGCAAGAAGCTGTTTGGCACATCTCATTAATGGCCTGGGCCTCCCACAAAATGGTGCGTGGCTCTACCCACTGAGCTACAGGGGCTCATCATGCACGCAAGGAGGACAGCACGTTCTTCACATGGCAGGTCGCCATTTTGAATAGCGCTCCTTTGAAAGAATAATCAGAACACATGCTTACAGGGCAGGCCGCCATTACAAAAGTGAGCCTACTCACATGTGAAAATTAGCCGAAATATGCCTCACTTGTTCAATGCAGAGCCCTATGCACAGAATCTGCTTGCATACAAGAAGCGGCTAATGCATGTAGTGCTTAAACCAAGGCAAAACTTTATGGAAAAGGGTCTGCTCATAGTGTGAGTAGAGGCCAAAATATGCTTAGTACATAGCAGGCCATTGCCAAAACATACGATGCGTGCTGGGGGGGAGGGGTAGTCTGAACCAAAGCACATCCGCACCCATTGTCAAAAAAACAATCAGTTTCACTCACCGCATTCGGTTCAGGTCCGGCATCTTTTAGTGCTGGGACGGCTCCATATATCAGTTTCAAACGATCTCCAAATCCAGCATTATATGCATAACTATACATTAAACTAACCAAACACTAGACTAAACTGGGGTAACTTACAAACAGGAACAAGACGTGAAGTCAAAGACATGGGTTAGCAACGAGCACAGGAAAGCACAACAGTATTCAGGTCCACAGAATACATACAGGAAACAAAATACAATGACTGAGCACAGGACAATGAAACATGAGGACTATTTAAAGGGGTACAGACAAAGGATAATTAACAGGGGCCAGGTGTGGGTAATGAAACACTCATGGGAAGGTAACAAGCAAACGAGATGGCGGGAAACGAAGACGCGAACTGGAGAGAGAGTATCGAAGGCCGATAGGCTCAACATCTCTCTCTCACATAAAACATAAGGCTTCATCATGAATCTGCCACGTTATCTGTCGGCCGTGTGTGCACGAGAGAATGGTTTTCCGGCAAATGACATAAAACATGGAACAGTTTTGACACTCTATTATTGATTGTTTATGTTGCTATGGGGGGTTGCTAAGGATGCTTTGCAGTGATACACAGTGCTTTGGGTGTACAGCAATACACATTTAGGGGCTATGTCCACCGAGGCGTTTCTGCCGGCGTACAGCATGTTTCATGTTCCAATGGTGTTTTTTGAAAACGCGAGTAGCCTGCGTTTTTTTTCCGTGCTCAGCGCTGGTGCTATGTGTTTTTCCCACTATCATGAATACAGCAAAATAAACCATATTGACATATTGTTTAATATTTTTGTTTCTTTGATTTTTAAACAGGATGTTTTGGAGCAGAACATTTTTGGAGAAATATTCAAATTTTTATAATGCCCTTTTTTCAAATTTTTTTTTTGCTGTTCTTATTTACTGTTCCCAATCCGGGTAAGTGACACACTAAATGTTATCCTTTCTATTCTTTTGTGCTAGATTTTGCATTTTTCTATTAATATTGATGCTGACCCTTTGGTTTTTTGATGAGCTCTGCTACACTTCTTCATTGACAACGTATGTTCTGATTATTGCCATTATGCAATATTTCATTTAAAATTTGAAAAGTTGAAGGTTCCAATAATTTTGTATTATTAGGTATACAGTAATTTCATATTGTTATGTAGGTGTCACAGAAGCCAAAGTTAACTACATACCATAAGGGTTGGCTGCATACTGCTTGCTCGTATAGTTTTGATAGTTTTGCTTAGTTGTGTACACACTTGTAATGATGTGTGATGAGTTAGAGACTGATGATCTCAGGTGAAGCAGACACTGCTTTTCTCACTCAGTATGTTCTTATCCTCATAATTTCTCTGTGATCATACCAGACTCCTCATAATTTACTGGAAGTATTGATTTCAGAGTAATCTCTTAGTCAGGTAATAGTGTATTTGTCAGTTAAAATGTATAATCCTAACTGCATAATCTATTTACAAATGAATGCAAAAAAGTTATCCTTAGATCCTAAGACAACATACAGTATGTGACAATATATGACAACAATATATCTGCTCGTGGAAATTCCCTTTTTGCCAGCTTTCCCTAAAAATCCAGGCCAGAATAGAGACATGGACCAACAAATGTATGAGACAAATGTGGAGTAGGGACAAAGAAAAGAGATTGCCATCTGTTGGGACTTATTGTCTAAGAAATTGGTCTTGTTATTTAAGTGTTATCTTGTTAAGTGTTATTTACACATTATAGTTCAGTTTATGTGTATCACAAAGTTTCCTATGAATGTAATTATTATGAGATTGATTTTGCATTGTTTTACTTATGTTGTAAATTTATAATAACTGAAAAGATGTGTAGCATGTGCTTTGTAAAAAGTAAGCTCTTTCTGTTATTTTACAGATTTTTTGGATTTTACCTGTGTTGTATTTGTAAAAGTTTTGGTTATCCTGGTCTTCAAGTCTGGTACAGTATCCATCATTTGACATTTTTAGTGCATGGTGCATTTTTTAGTGCAGCAAGTCGCTCTCACAAGTGCGTAGCTTAAACGCGCCAGTCGCGCATACGTGAAAACACAATGCACACGCACTCTAAACGCGCAGTCGCGCATTCGTTAAAAAAGAACATTATAAAACGGTCAGTTCTGGTCCTTGATTCTAAGCCGTTATAAAATACCCCGATTTATAACTGCTCACCGCATTACAAAGCCTAATGGCTCGTTTCCACCGAGCGGTTCGGTACAGTACAGTACGGTACACAATTTCCATTTCCACTCTCAGAAGTTGTATATGGTACCAACCACTTTTTTGAGACCCTTTCATAAGGATACCTAGTACAGTACCTAATGGGTGGAGCTAGACTCACTGCAGAACGCTGATTGGTTTCCATAGAATGGTCACTTTCGTATGGCTACAAGGGAACAACAACACAGGCGATGCGTTCCAAACGGGATATAATAAAATAGAAAATGGCGTTGTTTTTAATGCCTGTTCTGCTTAGAAAATTTTAAACAGACGCATTAAGTGATACAATTATGTTTACACATCAAGAGCTTTAAAATTGGAAGGGAGTAAGGCATAGGGATGATCTTTTTTAAATACACGCGAGTGAATGATGTTAATCGCTACTTTCCAGCCTTTATGTTATATTATATTTCATGTTACAGGTCCTCTGCAAAATGTAATTGTGTTCATGCTTGGAGCTGTTGGAATTATTTTATTGAATGCTATTGCACTGGCAACAGAACTGATTCTAAAAAGACGTAAGTGAATACAGTTTTTAACATCATTCAGTGAAATATGTATATATTCTGTGGGACAAACCAAAATATTGATACAACATGGCAATATTAAAATGCTACATGTTGCCTTACCCTGTTGTTTCAAGATTGGCTTATCTTAAAATTAATGTTAATTCCTCCATTGTTGTGTAATTCAGTGGTATATTTTTTTTAGGAAATGGTGAACGTGCGTTGGGGGATCTCAGACTCATTGTCTTTCCATCCGAATCTGTGTTCATCTTATGCTGGATGTTTTTGTCTTGCTGTAAGTATCTTTTTTTAAGTTTTTTTTTAAACATTCAAGATGTTTGTTATAACATTTAAAGAAAGGTTTTATTTTAGGTGATTTTAGGTTTTTCCACATTTTATTTTTTAATGAGGAAACACCTCTTTTTGCCAAATGAATATATCAAAGAGCTTTAAGTATTTAAAGTCTGATATACTCATCTTGCACACAAACTTTGTCTTTTAAATTGCTGTAAAACTGAAGTCCAACTGATGTGATGTAAAATTATAATACAGTGTGCCCGAGTCTCAACACTGCCGCTAAGTGTCAAACTAATTGTAAAACAAAGATGTAATGTTATAATTAGAAAACATATTTTACATGCAGCACACTTTCTAATTTCTTGGTATTTTTCATTCACTTAATTGATCATTGTTTCGAACAATGTTTTGAAACATAATTTTCTTCCTCTCTCTGTTCTTATTACATAGGTATTGTAACTAGGTAAGTATCTCTAATACATCTCATTTATTTCTAAAAAGGGAGTCTGTACATCAAAAGCAAGTATTGTAATATTTTTTTCTGATATAGGTCTGTACCCAATGAAAGGACACAAAGACGCAGATTACCAAGGGTATTATATTTATTTTTATCTAAGATGAATCTCATGATCTCCTGTAAAAAAAATTGTCAAAATTGTTGTTTTGTTATATAAATTTTATATAGCTGTATTTTCTTATTCACAGAACAAACCAGAGGATCATGAAATGGAACGTTTCTAAGCATGTACTAAGTAAAGTTTTCCAGACAAAGAAGTGAGAAAAAGAAACTTATTCAAAACAGATTTATTCAAAAGCGTGATGTGATGGTGGCATCATAAATCTCTCCTGATGAACCCACTTTGGGCTTTTGAGGCTTAAGCCCTGAATGTTTTGTATGCCCTTATCTTTCCCACTAAGCTTTTATGCTGGACTGTCTTTTTTTGTCTGTAAATACAATCAATTTTAATGTCTGCTCTGTAAAATAGAGATTATTAAAATAGATTTTTCGACATACAGTAGATAAAAGTTATTGGTGTTGGTGTTTTTGCAATAACACCTTTTTATATTATTCAACAGACTTGAAATGTTTCTTTATTCATAGCAGGGATCATTTCTATGTGGTACTTAAATAGGGTGTGCTTAAAAGTGTATACATATATTTATCTTAAGAGCACTATTTTCTGTTAGTGACGTAAAATACCATTTAAAAAATGACTAAGGAAAACAGGCAACTTATCATGCTAGAGCTGTTAATAATTTAAATATGTTTGGATATTTGTATTGTTCATTTTACTTTTGTGTTCTGTTCATCAAAAATGTTTGTTACATGATGTATATCAGTTTTTTTCGGTCCATTGATAGATATTGAGATTCTTAAAAGCAACTTGTTTGTGTATTATATAAAGATGACTGAAATTCTAACTCAAGAGTACAGACATACATATGTGTTGCATTTCATTTCTTATTTTCTTATCCTTATTATTTTTTATATATTTATTTAGCTAATCAGCTATATATCATATATTTATTTAATTCTACTTATTCTTATTTTTATTACTGTTGTTTAATCTGATGTTGGATGCAGTATTTGTATTGACTTCAGATAGGTCTCCTCGTCTCTTTCTCAAGGTTTTCAATAATGTCACAACTCAATGTTGTAAAACAATATCTTTTTCACTATCTCTTCATGGTATAATAGTACCTGCTGAGCCTGCCTGCTGTTAATTTCATCATTATCTCTGTGTCTGTCTCATGGTTGATCTGAAGTGTTCACTCACAACCGTTTCACTAGCGTCAATCCATGTAAATCAGGTTCTCTTTCATCCATTCAATATTCGTTTTCAAATCAAAAACATAAAACGAAAAAACAAAAAGGATATCTTTTTCTATATTTCTATTAAACTGGGAAAATGAATTAATGAACATCTTAAAAGGCTGTATTTTAAACAATGATCTACATTTTCTAATGAACAGTTGCAAAGGTCACCAACAGGGGAAGCAAAGATGCTGCTAAGCATCATTCATTCAGGTCCATTTCCACAAACTATTATGGCATTTAGCAGGACTTGCAGATGAACAGGCAGAGAGTTTGCCCAGAACAGTTATCTGCCAACCTTAAATATTGCAATTGTTTAAATATTTGATGATAGTTGTCCTGACAGAACTTCAGTTTCTGGATGTATGGGGAATAATTCCTGGAAACTAACATGAATAAGCAAATTTCCTAAAACATCCAGATATGCATAAGTATGTTGAAATCTGTGAAAGTTTACGCTCTTCACACAGGTGAAATAGTTTGGCGTGAGGAGTGATGCTTGCGAGGTGTGAAGGTCTTGTTTAATGGCACTTAGCTGCTTTATTTGTGCTATGGGGGTAAATGGTGTGAGTACTCTGTTACATAAAATAATAGTGTGTAGAAAATATATTTGTCTGAATCCTGACTTGAGTTTGGTCTGATACAGCAAAGAAAAAAGCTGGCTGTGATCTGCCATAGTCCTGGTTAGCCAAAGAGTATAAACAACCAAAAATGTTTTTTATAATAATAATAAATCCATCCATCCATTTTCTTCCGCTTTATCCGGGGCCGGGTCGCGGGGGCAGCAGTCTAAGCAGGGATGCCCAGACTTCCCTCTCCCTAGACACTTCCTACAGGTCTTCCGGGTGGACACCGAGGCATTCCCAGGCCAGCCGGGAGACATAGTCCCTCCAGCGTGTCCTAGGTCTTCCCCGGGGTCTCCTCCCGGTGGGACATGCCCGGAACACCTTTCCGGGAAGGCGTCCAGGGGGCATCCGGAAAAGATGCCCGAGCCACCTCAGCTGGCCCCTCTCGATGTGGAGGAGCAGCGGATCTACTCTGAGCTCCTCCCGAGTGACCGAGCTTCTCACCCTATCTCTAAGGGATCGCCCAGCCACCCTGCGGAGGCAGCTCATTTCGGCCGCCTGTATCCGGGATCTTGTCCTTTCGGCTGTGGGTCATAATAATAAATATTTGTAATATATATACATATATATGCTTAACAGAATTACAAATGAGGAATACAAAGAAATTATTCTTAAAGAAACAGAGATAATTTTTCTCTCCATATGATTAGCTTTATGGATACTTAAAAAAAAAGAATTTTACTCTGTCATTTTAGTTTTCTAATTAAAAGAAAAATTGTCTTACATTCTTAGACCCTTGCGATTTACACCGTATTAACAATAGCAAAAATAATAGATTTTTATTATATATAGCTACTGTATACAGATGTTTTATACTGTGCTGGCTTTGCCGATACAATGACTTACAGTGCACCTTTGAAATACTAGTCAGTTTACAGCCAAAGTGTTAAGTCTGCCTTATGAAAGGAATGCGATTCCCAGAATGCACCTGCCAACCAGAAAACCCGGAAGTCAAAATGTTTTATACTTCATTCTATATTAAACATTTAATAAAGTACTTGAAGTTATTCTTTTCAGAAGATGTGGCAAGACAGGCGTCTGTTCCATGACATGAACTCGTAGTTTGTCAATGTACCGTTTTATCTCCTTCAAGTCCGCATCACAGCCAACAGCAGAGCAGTCTGATGAGCTCACATTGTGTGAGGTGTCCATATAGTGGCTGCAGAACAGACGACTCTCAGCAATACATCACCTGTTGCTCTGCATTGAGATGTTCTTCATGACAGAATGATTCCAGAGATCTGGATCCTCTGCCTCAACAGAGATTGTCTGCTCATTCTTGCTGTTTCAGCCCAAAATTATTTTGTTTCATGCATTCCCTTATAGGTGCTTCTATATGCTTTCTGCATTTTCTATAGGGCTTCCTTAAGCTCCGCCCTCAACCTGTCCAGCCCCTCCTGATGATTGTAAGGGCTCAGAACCGTCTGCTGCTCAGTCATAGTTTTATTATCCGCCGTCTTCTGAAACGTGACATCTGTTGTAGGATGACGGCAGCATGTTGAGTACGCAGGTACCTCCTCCTCTTCAGCCAGTCGCATGCACTCTTCTTCTGAAACATGAGATGCGTCAACATGCCATGAACAAACTCTTGGATGGTTCATCAGATCTTTGGTCACATTGATCTTTTTAACTCTGTATGATCTGTTTTATCTGTATAAAAACTTAAGCAGCAACTTTTCCAATTTCCAATATTTATGTAATTCTCAAAACTTTTGGCCACGACTGTAGTTTAAAAGCTTTAAAGACATAGATAATATTAAATAAATAAATATTCTATTCTTTGTTACTGTCTGGTTTTGATTTTGATTGCTTTTGATTAGTTAGTTTAATATTTTTTTACTTTAGTGTCTTTGCTTTCTCTCTTTTTTCCTTTTCTTCTCTCGCTCTCTCTCCTTTTTTTGTTTTGGTGAGGTGGTAAGTTATATGAGAAATGGCATTTGGAAGAAAAATGAAAGCATCCCCTTTTTTTCTTCTAGTAAAGTATGTTTTGGTATATAATACAAACCACGTATTCACAAATATTTCCAGGACATCTACATCTTTATTTTATTGATGTAACAGATGTTTGGTGTGTGATAAGGAGCTTCTGTATTCAAATAATACTTCCTCCATGCTCAGACACTCTGCATGAGACTGCGCCTGAGACCAATCCTGTACACATAAGGTGTATTATCATAATTCAAATTTGAGATTTACCTATGACTTGTATTTTTCATTTGAAATGCTCTTCCGTTCAGGTTCTCGAAAGCAGATAATTGATGAGGCACTGGTGAATATGATCATCTAAGACTCTCAGCCGTTTTCACTGGTGGAGGATGAAGGCTTCAGGGGTCTCATCGATGATCTGCATCGTACCTATGTACTTCCAAGCAGGCATGTGTGTAGAAATATACAGAGTCCAATTTAACTATTTACACTGGATAATATTTGAATAATAACCTTTCTTTTACATGTATTTTACTCTTGCACATTTAGGCCTTGAAGAAAATGTTGCACTCAAATTATGAGGAAGCCAAGATCAAGGCAAATGGTGATATGAAAAATGTCAAGGCGGTGTCTTTAACTTCAGATATGTGGACTTCACTTAACATGGACGCTTACTTGGCCATAACCTGCCACTATACATTAATGAGAATGAAGCATAACACTGTGTTGTTGGGGTTAGAGAAGTTTCCAGATAATCACACAGCTGAAAATATAGCTCTCGTAAAAAATAAATATATGGAGGAGTGGGAAATCAAGGCCAAGGTCAAATGCCTTGTGACAGATGCTGCAGCAAATATGATTGCTTGTGCAAAGATTTTACAAGTGAGGCACACAATCTGCCTTTGATGAATATTTCATGGCATTTACATTTTCTGTCATATATTTACATGTTGTCCTTCACATTGTTAAGGTGGAAACCTGTGGCACCTGCTAGGAAACTAACATACCCAGAACCCATGATCCACTTGAATCCTGGAAAGAACAAAACATGTGTTTCCCCATCTTTATCTGATGGCACCTCTGTACCCTTTGGGAGAGTGTTTTCAATCCAGGCGAGGTATTGTGCAAGAGGAGAAATAGGCTCACCCCTTACACTATCAAAAAATATTATTGCTCAATAAAAACCAGCAAAATAAGCTTTTAATGGGCCCACATTCTTTTTCACACAGTTACACAAGCACATTTAATAACCACATAATCCTTGAATTAGGCTATTTGACGTTACGTTTATATAGTCTCCTATACCAGATACAGACAATGTTAATACTACAGATAGTAGTCAATTACATGTCATATACTTTTATTCTTTTAGTTAAAATAATTCAACAATTTCTCACTTAGTCTAGGCACCCACAACACGCTAAACAGTATTTTATTGTAATACATTGACTAATATTGACTTTCATATTAACAGGAATTTCCACGTTATGGTACATAAATATTATCAGCATATGATTTTTATTTGTGCACTACAGAGTACAATTACATCAATGAGGTGGGTGGTCCATCCATTGAGGCTTCATCCCAGATACGGCTGTTGTACATTTTATGATCCACTAGATGGCACTGTAAATGTGGAAACAGGGACGGAATGGTGGAGGCGTTATCCGGCTTTTTAAACATGTCACCTGCTTGTTTTGCGTGCATGTAAATGAGCTAAGAGCATCATAGTAACTGATCTCAGATCAGGGATCTACCTCGACCATCGTAGGACCTGAACTGGAGAGGGCTCTCTAAATTTCCGCCTGAATAAAATAAAGCATAAAAAGGTGTGCAATTTCCACCTATTTTTGGGCACGGTTTGCAAACAAAACCCTACTTAATACTTTGATTTATTTTTATGCATGTACGAAAGCAGGCGAAGGGGTTAAACTCTGAAAAGATAGCGAACTTGTTTATATTTTCCTGGACGTACCAGGCAAGCAGAATAGTGCAGAGCAATGCATTATGGGAATTGTATTTTGGAAACCCTTTGTTACGATGAACGTCTAATGTTGTTTTTTTGTCGTGTTGCTCAGCTTTACATTTATTTATGGTAAAGTTAACGTTCTGTGCTCAGTATGTGTTTATTGTAATCGCCATTTTAACTCAACTACTATTGGGGTGATCTCTTCACTGACCCCGCCCATGCAACAATTCAAAAGCGAAAGTTAAATCATTAATCTGAAAGTAAAAGTTGGTCTGCCGACATTTTACGAACATGATTGTCCGTCAGCAAACCTTTTTAATGACAATTTATAGAATTTATGATTATTTTGTCTAATTTTGTATATTTAAATATGTTCCTACCTAAGTTGTTTTTAATGTCAATACTGCTGCGCATCGCTGATGGTGAGTTATATTTACCGAGTCACATTTACTACGAGAAACTAAATTCGCTTCCGTGCGATTATGTTTCGCTATAGAAACAACTATTTTTTAAATTAATAATTAACATGTTTACAATTAGTAATTTTTTAAGCATTGTGAAATTTGTACCGATTTTTCAGGTTCTTTCGAAATGAACCAGTGGTTAAATGGCCCTGTTCTGTTGGTTTATTTACAGACTTTTGTAGCTAGATGAGATGTGCAAGCCATAATAAATTACTATATTTAATGAATAGGTTTTGTTTATTTTTTGTGTTAGGGTTCACAGTGAAGGGTCCGTCAGGTCCTCTGGTGGTTCCTCTGGGAGGTTCAGTTCTTCTGCCCTGTTCTGTTGATTCACTCTTATCACTGGAGGATCTGGAGGTGGAATGGAGAAGATCAGACTCACAGACTCTCATTCATCTGTATCAAGATGGAGATATTAGACCAGAAGTCCAGCATGTGGATTATCATGATCGAGCTCATTTCTTCACTGACGACATTAAACAGGGAAATTTCTCTCTCATGTTGGTGAATGTGACAGCTGAGGATGAAGGTCAATACACATGTACAGTTCACAGTGGACACGAGTCTGGTGAAACTGTGGTGGAGATTAAAGATGTTGGTGAGTTTGATCACATTTCCTCACATTGTGTTTATAAGGATTTTAGAAAAAATATTTTACTTTTTACTGTAGTGGACACGAGTTAATGTGTTACATGATTTGGAAGGGGGTCATGAGAATTAGATTTTAGGCACCTGTTCACCTGTAGTGGGTAGAGTGGTTGAATGGGGAGTAAGTGTCTTTCTTGGCCAGCAACAGCAATAACACCAATACTGTTTTTTGAAACATCAGTTTGTGAAGTAATAAATGGAGAATCAGATTTGCTTTATGCTTTGAACTTCTTTCAGAGCGTCTGATAGTGTCTGGATCAGATCAGTCTTTATCAGTGTATGTGGGTGAGGACGTGACTCTGAACTGTTCTGTGAACTCTCACATCCCAGCTGAAGAGGTTTTATGGAAGAAAACAGTTAAAGATGAACACATCACAGTTCTGCTCTATCAAAACAATGAAACTCTTTTAGATGCATCAGAGGAGCGATACAGAGACAGAGTTGAGTTCTTCACTGATGAAATCCACAGAGGAAACTTCTCTCTCAGACTGAAGAGAGTCAGAACTGAAGATAAAGGACTTTACACGTGTCAAGCGTTTGCTGGACAACTTTCTGCCAACACGACTGTAACACTGCAACAACTGGGTAAGAAAAATACACAGATTTATTAAAGCTCAAACAAACTCATGCATTTTATTTAGAAGAGTCACAAGACGTTGTAAGGAAATGATAGAAATGATGACAAATTTATTTCTTTAAAGTTTTTTTAACTCAATTGTCAATTTTAACCTGAGATTTTGTTATATTGAAGTTCATCGTATTCAAATGAACATCCTGGAAGTGTCGGAACTTAAGACGTATTTGAGACTGAAATGACCACCTTTTTTGACACAAGGCCCAGTGAACGCTATGATATCATTGATCGGTTGAACACCGCCTCCACAGAATAATATCAACTATCGACTACTTCTCTAGCCATGCCCACTGGTTCGTGAATGACTTTAGCCACATATAGAACACAGTCCCGCATTTGTGATGATTGACAAACTGGTAACCATAGCGACATAGTTTTCGGCTAAAGATTAGTTTTGACCGTCAGTTTAAACTAAACTGCTGATATGCACTGTGTTGTGTTTATGCTCAGAAGGCTGCATCACGCAGCGCTCTTTTGCTGTGTTGCCATGTTCGTTATTAATAAGCGTTTTTATTCTTGTTGTTTGGTCTTAGATCAAAAAGCCTCGGCACTTAGGTCTAAATAAACGGTCTGTTGCAGATTTTGAGATTTTTTGGTCTTATAAAATATTTAAACAATTTGCATTTCAAGGTTTGTTTTCGTCTTGTCTCTAGCTCTAGTTTTCTAGCCGTGTGTCATTTGTGCAAAAGTAAGGACTTCTTTCACTGTTATTTTTATTAAGAGCGACCAAGCAACAAACATGCAACATTGTGCACCGCCTGGTTGTGGAGGAACACCGTCGCTTCCTTCGGATTCTGATATTAGGATCACGTGGTTGAAATTTATTTTGAAGGAACTTCCTGCTCATGTGGGTGAAACATTGAGCATTTGTTCGCTTCATTTCTCTTTGGATTCCTTTGTAAACAAGGCACATGTCGATGCTGGTTTTCCAGAGGACTGAGATTAAAAAGCAATGCTGTGCCGTCAATATTGAATCCGGCAGTAATCTTATGTGAGCAAAAATATATATACGATGCGTCACTATTGCTTTGTAAGAGATCGCTTTATACAGTATGTCCTGACTATGTGTAACCTACGTGTCTAATCAAGTTTACAAAAGGCTCCAACTAAGCACATAGCTTGTCAAACAGACAAACAGAAATGTACATCACAGGGCACACTGATGTCTTTTGGAACTGTTATCCAATCATAGCAGTGGATGTTTACTTCCAAGTCTTCAATGCGGCCCACCCTTCAAAAACAAGTGTTTCTTGAGCCGGCGTCAAAACCTGGGCAGAAAATATCCTATTACTTATTGATTTTAATGATCTTGAATAAAAAAACACAAAAACGTCATAAGTCGACCTCAGACAACAGTATAAAATAATAAAAACGGCCAGTTCAGGACACCTTTAATAATTACAAAGATCATTTGTCATATGCAGCAGTATTTGTCACAATTGAATCTAATGTCTCAGTGTGATGTATTGACATTTAGTGTGTGTAAAATATTCTGTGCTTTATTTCTGCACTTAAGACATTAGTAATATTATCATTATATCTTGTGTGCAGTAACTGATGTTTGTGTGTGTTTCAGGTTTGTCTGGTTTACAGATAATGGTGTTGATTCTCTGTATTACTGCATGTGGATCTGCTCTTCTGTTCTTCTCTCTCATCTACTGTAGATCACACACAGGTATGTTTACAAGAGACATTCTTCAGTTCAGTGAGTAACGCATCATTTGTTTTTGACAAAAATGACACCTGAGACAATAAAATATCTCAAATAAGTCAATCTACAGTCTACAGTTTTTTAGCTATTAAACACATGAAACATTTCTATGATTATTATGTAAAATAGCTTTTACTCTTTTCTACATTATTTTTTTTCACTATCTAGGGATAGTTCCCCCAAAATGTTTAAATCTATATACATTTATTTGTTCTGAAAAATGTCAATAACCAAACAGATCTCGACTCACATATTATTTATAATCCCTTCTATGGCAGTAAATGGGGAATGAGATCTGTTTGGTTACTGACATTCCTCCAGATATCTTCTTCTGTATTTTATATAGGTTTGGAACAACCTGAGGATGAGTAAATTATGACAGAATTTTCTTTTTTTGGCGAACTATCACTTTAAATAAAATATAACATCTTTTTCAGGGCTCCGTGTGAGAGGTTATTATTGGGTTCCACTGGGAGACTCGACGGTTCTGCCATGTTTTAATAACATACTCTTACCAGCAGAAGTAAAGAAGGTGGAATGGCATAAATCAAGTTTAATGAGTCCAGTGTGTGTGTATGAAGATGGAGCAGTGGTCCAGCATGAGGATTATCACGATAGAGCTCATTTCTTCACAGAGGACATTAAACATGAAAATTTCTCCCTTGTGTTGAAGAATGTGAGAAAGGAAGATGAGGGAAAATACAGATGTAAAGTTTACACACAACAGAGATCTGTGTTGTCAGTCAGTGTGAATCTGAAATATAATGAAAAGAGTAAGTCACCAGAAAATGAAACAACTCTTCTTATAACCTTACAAAACATCAGTATAATTTAGTGGTCGACTAAAAAGGGTTTTAATGGCCAATGCTGATACCGATATTATGAAAGAACTGTGGCTGAGTGGCCGATAAGAGGCTGTTATAACACAAATGCAATTATAGCTATAGAGAGACATACAAAAAATTGGCGAAATTAAATGAACAATTATCGTGTATTACGTGCAGACTTGAATACATGAAATGTGAATCTGAAATATAATGAAAAGAGTAAGTCACCAGAAAATGAAACAACTCTTCTTATAACCTTACAAAACATCAGTATAATTTAGTGGTCGACTAAAAAGGGTTTTAATGGCCAATGCTGATACCGATATTATGAAAGAACTGTGGCTGAGTGGCCGATAAGAGGCTGTTATAACACAAATGCAATTATAGCTATAGAGAGACATACAAAAAATTGGCGAAATTAAATGAACAATTATCGTGTATTACGTGCAGACTTGAATACATGAAAAGGTCCAGACATGACATTGCTAATCGTGGGCAGCTAAACATGGCTTAATATGAGAAAATGTATAAGAATTCAAACGTATTAGTAATACTTACCATGCAATATTTGGATCTCATCCATCTTACACAACACGTACTGTGGTCATTGACATTGTGTCAAATCCCTGCTTTGCTTATGTGTCCCTTTTAAGTTAAAAATGCTAATGCCCTGTATGAAATCGAATCAGAAAAATGTATCAGCTGATGCTATTATTGGCAGATCTATCGGTCTATAACTAATTTAGTTATTTTGTTTTTCCAGACAATAAAATTAGTTTAATTCAGTCTAGCCATAATTGTAGCAGTATACAGCACTGGCCCGGTTATATTAACTGGTTTATTTCTTCAGTCTGAAAGATTTTCTTCTATTTTTCCAAATGAAATGTGAGGTTGTGTTTCAAGACTGTAGATTTTTTATCTGTTGTAAACTTGTGTGCGTTTATGTGAGATATCTAAAGGTTAAACTGAGCTGATCAGACTCCGTGCAACGTTAATTTGTGTCTTACTCACAGTTCTGAAAAGCAAAAATGTTTGAAGTCATTTTTTGCAGTAGGATCTGGACATCATAAAAAACCCATTTACTGAAAATCTGTAACATAGCAAAATGTTTATTTTAAATTTAGAGTAGCTGATGTTCCAATATGACTGATATTATACATACAGCAATATTAACATGTTTGACTATTTTGTCACAGGGTTCAAAACTTTATTATGTAATCACCTATACTTTTAATTTTACCTTTAAATGTATATATCATTCACTGTTTTATTTTTCAGAATCAAAATTTAAAGTGGATTTTTCCTCTGATCTGGTTGTTCCTCTGGGATCTTCAGTGGTTCTGCCCTGTATTAATAAGGAACCAATACCAATGAAAAGACTAGAGGTGAAATTTAAAAAATCAGACAAATCAGTGTTTGTGTATCCAGATGGAGCAAAGGTCCAGCATGAGGATTATCATGATAGAGCTCATTTCTTCACTGACGACATTAAACAGGGAAACTTCTCACTCCTGTTAAAGAATGTGTCAGCTCAAGATGAAGGAGAATACACATGTAAAGTTTACAGAAACAAGAGATCTGTGTTGAAAGTCACCACAAAAATGAAACGGATACTTCTAGGTAAGTCAACAGATAAGTATGGAAAATTACTATAGCTTTAATTACTGCATGAGTTGAATTACATTCATGAAGTTCAGTATTAAGTTAAATGAGGTTTTGTATAGTATTAGCCTACAGTTCTACTTTAGGGATGCACTGAAATGAAAATTCTTGGCCGAAGCCAATTAAGAATGAAACACCTGGCCGAACACGTTTTTAAAATGTTCTCTATTTATTTAGCCTTTTTTTCACCCTTGCATAAACTAAATGTGTTTTATATATTTAGTCTTGCTTTTGAATATAAAACAATATAACTTGAAATAAAATTAAGCAAAACAAGTAAAAAAAAAAAGAGCCCTCGCCCTTCTTGGATAGCCTATAACTGACTGGCTGAAAAGAAAAGAAAGGCTGAGGCTGACTGAAAATCATTTCAGTTCACGTCTCTCCTCCAAACTCTATCCCTATTAAACTTGAACCTTGAACAAACTGATACTGATTGGTCCAGGTGGTTCAGGTCTACCACAAACGCAAACCCTGCATGTGCTTTAAAGCCATGTGTCTTATCTTATTTTCAGTGTATAATAAAATTGCATCTTTCCTTCAGAATTTGTATATCAGTAACAGTAGTGTTACCTGTGATCACCATGTCTATACAGAAAGATGATACTTATAAGAGACTAGAAACTTAGATTTAAAGACTAGTAAGTAAGGATTCAGAGTGAAACAACGTCAAATGTCCTAATGTAGTTAATGTTCTCAGCAAATGTAAAATAGATCACAAAATTAGAGATTTTTAAAACAGAACTGACAGAACTTGCTGTCACTCGAAAATTGTGCATTAACATACTGAAAACAATTTCATTGATGAGTATCTGGCAGGATTCTTTCCCTAACAGAAAACTATTTTGGACCCTGAGATTTAGTACAACAGGAGGGAGAGAGAGATCACACACACATGCAGTTGCAGCAAGATATGTTACAGAGCTATACATCTACAGGGCAGTCAGGACCATTTTTGTTTCGGGAACATTTATGAGTAGACATCACAGTTACGTCACTACATTTGTCTACAGTATGGTAGCAGAAAAGTGGAAACACATGTAGGAAACAGGTGCAATCCATGGAATAAAGAAAAAGTTTTGTGCATTTGGATGTTGTAATCATAATGCAAAAAACGTGGTCTTTATTTTTATAGAGCACTGTTGTCAAAGAACGCTTTTCCACTATCACACCAAACCGTTCAAAGCACAGTATGAAACGGTTACAGTTATGTTTCCATGTGAGCCTGTTTCGACACGGCACGATTACAAACTGTCCTCGGCTCAGATTGTGCTAATAGAATGCGTGCAGAGGCGTTATAGCTCAGTCTCTTGGTGGAAAAGCGCTTAAACATACCATTTGAAGCTAAATACAGACTGTTAATGGCTTCAGCACAAGCCTAACCTGCGATGATTAGCTACTATTAAATATGAATTTGATGTTATCAACAGATCTATGTAATATTCATAGAGGCCATCATGTAATCCACAAATCATTATTTAAAACCTATGATGATATATATATATTTAAATCAAATCAAATCAAATCACTTTTATTGTCACATCACCACAGCACAAGTGCTTTGGTGAGTGAAATTCTTATGAGCGTGCTCCAGACAGTGCAGAAAAACAACAGACAATTTACATATGGACAGTACATATTTACAGACTGTACAGAAGACAATGTGCAAAAATACACATACATATACATATACTCAGTACACATAGTGTACTATAAAGACATACTCAGATGTCAACGACACATTATACACCGTATGGGCACATCCACATTATATATAGTATCTATGCAGTATCTATTATATACAGTATCTAAAGTGCAGTGCATGGCATGTTGTGTGAGTGGGAGTGTGATGTAGGTGAGTTATTTGTGACTGTTCATTAGCCTGATAGCCTGAGGGAAAAAGCTGTCCCTCAGTCGGCTAGTGCGGGATCGGATGCTGCGGAAACGTCGCCCTGAGGGCAGCAGAGAGAGCAGTCTGTGGGACGGGTGACTGGAGTCTTTGGTAATCCTCCGGGCTTTCCTTGTACACCGCCTGGTGTAGATATCCTGGAGGGAGGGAAGCTCACCTCCAACAATGTGGCGGGCAGTTCGCACGACCCTTTGCAGAGCCCTGCGGTTGCCAGCGGTGCTGTTTTCCATACCAGGCGGTGATACAGCCGGTCAGGATGCTCTCCACAGTGCAGGTGTAGAAGGTTCTGAGGATTCTGGGGCTCGTTCCAAACTTCCTCAGCCGTCTCAGGAAGAAGAGACGCTGATGTGCCTTCTTCAGCACTGCATCTGTGTGAGCAGACCATGTGAGATCCTCGGTGATGTGAACGCCGAGGAACTTAAAGCTGCTCACCCGCTCCACAGGTGTCTTGTCGATGGTGATGGGTGTGTGTTCTCTGCTCTGTCTCCTGTAATCCACCACCAGCTCCTTGGTCTTGTCGATGTTGAGTGAGAGGTGGTTCTCCTGACACCATTTAGTCAGGGTACTCACCTCCTCTCTGTAGGCCGTCTCAACGTTGTCGGTGATCAGGCCTATCACCGTTGTGTCATCAGCAAATTTGACGATGACATTGGAGCTGTGTGTAGCTGTACAGTCGTGTGTGTACAGGGAGTACAGGAGTGGGCTGAGGACGCAGCCCTGCGGTGCACCAGTGTTGAGGATCAGGGGAGATGATGTGTTGTTGCCCATTCTGACCACCTGACTTCTGCCTGTCAGGAAGTCCAGGATCCAGCTGCACAGAGATCTTTCAGTCCTAGAGTCTTGAGCTTCGCAACCAGTATGGCAGGCACTATGGTGTTAAATGCCGAACTATAATCCACGAACAGAATCCTCACATAGGTGTTCTTATTTTCCAGGTGGGAGAGAGCAGTGTGCAGGGTGAAGGCAATAGCATCGTCTGTGGAACGGTTACTGCGGTATGCAAATTGTAGTGGGTCCAGTGAAGCAGGCAGCACAGAGCAGATGTGTTCTCTGACGAGCTTCTCAAAACACTTGCTGAAGATGGGGGTCAGAGCAACGGGCCTCCAGTCATTCAAGCATGTGATTTTATTTTTCTTCGGTATGGGCACAATGATGGATTTTTTGAAGCATGAGGGAACCACAGACTGAGAGAGGGACAGATTGAAAATATCTGTAAAAACCCCGGCTAGCTGGAAAGCGCATGCTTTTAGCACACGGCCTGGTATGCCATCAGGGCCCACGGCTTTACGGATGTTCACCCGTTTGAAGGATCGAGTTACATCCGCGACAGAAAGCGTGAGTGGACTCACCTCTTCTGCGGCAGCCGCGGCAGCGCTCTCTGTGTGGGCGGTGTTATCAGCCTCGAACCGAGCATAAAAGGTGTTGAGCTCGTCCGGTAGAGAGGCGGCAATGTTCACAGTAGCTGGTTTATTTCCTTTAAAGCCTGTGATGTTGTTAATGCCCTGCCACATGCTTCTTGGGTTATTGTTGTTGAAGTGTTCTTCAACTTTGTTTTTTATGTTCGTTTGGCTGCTTTGATGGATCTCCTGAGATCGTAACTGGCTTGTTTCCGATCGTCAGTGTTTCCGGATTTAAAGGCAGATGTCCGCGCTGACAAGGCTGATCGAACATCGCTGTTAATCCACGGTTTTTGGTTGGGGTAGATGCGGATTGTTTTGGTCGGAACTACATCGTCTATACACTTCCTGATGAAACACGTGACCGTATCTGAATATGCCTCTATGTCGTCATCAGACGCTGCCCGGAACATGTCCCAGTCCACGTGATCAAAACAGTCCTGTAGTATAGCATCCGATTGGTCTGACCAACAATGAACTGTCCTGAGAGCGGGTGCTTCACGTTTCAGTTTCTGCCTATAAGCAGGCAGTAGCAGAACGGAAGAGTGATCCGATTTGCCAAAAGATTGGCGGGGGAGGGACTTGTATGCATCCCGGAAGGGGGAGTAACAGTGGTCGAGTGTGCGACCTCCACGCGTGTTGATGGTGACGTGTTGAAAGTATTTTGGAGCTATTGTTCTGAAGTTGGCTTTATTAAAGTCCCCTGTGATAACAAAAGCTGCATCTGGGTGCGCGGATTCCTGCTTGCCAGTTCCTGTGTTGGTTGGCTTGGGGGGGGATATAAACAGCCGTGATTATGATCGCTGTAAATTCCCTCGGTAGCCAGAACGGTCGACACAGAAGCGTATGAAATTCCAGATCAGGGGAGCAGAAGGATTTGATAGAGTGTATGTTCCTTTCATTACACCATAAGTTGTTGATGTAGAAGCAAACACCCCCACCTCTGCTTTTCCCTGTGAGCTCTACAGTTCTGTCCGAGCGGTGCACGGAGAAGCCCGTGAGCTCGATGGCTGAGTCTGGAACCATCGCAGACATCCAGGTTTCTGTGAGGCAAATAACACAGCAGTCCCTTGTTTCTCGTTGGTATGAGATGCGCGCCCGTAGTTCACAGAGTTTGTTATCCAGTGACTGAACGTTGGCCAATAAAATGGTTGGAAGAGGAGGTCGGAAAGCACGGCGTCTCAGTCTGACGAGAACGCCAGCTCGTTTTCCGCGTTTTCGGCGTCGGCGGCGCCTCCTCGCTTTCGCAACGCACACAAAGGGTTCAGATGCCGTGTCCGTGAACAGTCCACCGGCATTCAAAAACTCAAAGTCCGGTTTGCATTGCGCGACGGAGGAACCAATGTTCAAAAGCGTGTCTCTATCGTAGACAGTTATACTAACAACATCTAACACGTAAAACAACAAAAGAAAAACAAATAAAACATACGAAAAACTGCAAAGTTTTCCCCGGAGCTCGCAACACGGCTGCCATCATCGGCGCCATTTTTGTCTCGGCCATTTATACATTATAGAGCCATGAGATATTCCACCAGTATCATCTGTTTCTGATTTATCTATAAACTTGTGCCGTTGAACTGTGTTGTATAAATGCAATATCACTTTCGAAGTCTTGTGATACTCTTATACAGTATCAGTGGCTGTGATTGCCTGTGACCTCGTGCCTCTGGCCTAATCACAGCCATGCTGATATAAGTGCACTCTCCTACTCGAGTGATATTGCATATATATATATTAGTACCCCAACCGTATTTGTAAGTATATGTATATGTATATGTATATATATATATATATATATATATATATACACACATTAAATAATGTTGGGTTAAAAATAACCCAACAACTAACCCAACTATGGATTGGTATAGCACCTTCCCAACTGTGGGTTATTTTAACCCAATGAATTTGGTAATGTTTTCTATTCAGTCAGTTTTTAGCAGGGTCAAAATTACCCGACAGTTGTTTTTTTATTCATGTCATTGTCTTTATAAACAAAAACAAATTGTATTCAAATTTAGATAATTTATTTCAAGTACAATAAGTATGTTTAAAAGTACAATAAATGTTATTAAATGTGTATTTTAATGACAAATATTAACTAACTGTAACTAGTAAAGCACAATAAATTCAATAAAGATTCTGACTACAACTCCTTGAAAAATAACATTACAATAGATTTATTTGAAGAGTAACGTTACACAAAAATGTAACATCCATCCATGGAGATGTGTTATACAACCCCATTTAACTTCAAGTATTGAACAATGTCCACTGCAAGTGACGGGTTGCGAACGCGGATCTCCCAGTGAGGCATACACCGTACTAACCACCGGACCACCGGCAAATTTGAGTCGTACCTTTTGAACAAAAGAAACACATACAACACAATTTACACCCTTTTAAAGATAATTCTAACTGAATATGATAACATGGTTGGTTTCAACGACTTAGGGCAGCTTTTTATAACGTGTCATGCTTGCGTAAAACAGTAAAAATAACTCAGATGTAGGGTACATTTCAGACGAAAGCGTTGAATTTCGAACATAGGAAATGTTTACATTGTAATATAACTTAGACAACTCATATAACTGTTAAGACTATTACAGACGAGCAAACCGAAAATTGACGAAGCTCCCATTACTTTTAATAACAAAATGCAATTCAAATGATCCAATTTTCATGCACAATGATAGATGATAGGTAAAAGTATTGATACAAACCTCGTTCTCTTGGTAAAGCCAACAATTTGTCGTAGTTGACGACTTTCCTGAGACGATTTAAATCTCCCACGTCAGGTGTGCTTCAACCGTCAGTGAAAATGACCCAAACTATAACCCATCAACTGGGTTACACAAAAACTTCCCAACACTGAAAAAATAACCCAATAAAATGACCCACTCAGCTCAACCCAGCGGTTGGGTTAAAAAAATAACCCAACGTTTTTTACTGTGTATATATGTGTGTTTATATACAGTATCTCACAGAAGTGAGTACACCCCTCACATTTTAGAAAATATTTTATTATATATTTTCATATGACAACACTGAAGAAATGACACTTTGCGACAGTGTAAAGTAGTGAGTGAGCAGCTTGTGTAACCGCATACATTTGCTGTCCCTTCAAAAAAACTCAACACACAGCCATTAATGTCTGAACCACTGGCAACAAAAGTGAGTACACCCCTAAGTGAAAATGTCAAAATTGGGCCCAAAGTGTCAATATTTTATGTGGCCATCATTATTTTCCAGCACTGCCTTAACCCTCTTGGGCATGGAGTTCACCAGAGCTTCACAGGTTGCCACTGGACTCCTCTTCCTCTCCTCCATGATGACATCACAGAGCTGGTGGATGTTAGAGACTTTGTGCTACTCCACCTTCCGTTTGAGGATGACCCACAGATGCTCAATAGGGTTTAGGTCTTCACCTTTACCCTCAGCTTCGTTAGCAAGGCAGCGGTTGTCTTGGAAGTTTGTTTGGGGTGGTTATCATGTTGGATTACTGCCCTGCGGCCCTGTCTCCGAAGGGAGGGGATCATGCTCTGCCTCAGTAATGTACTGTACTGTACATGTTGGCATTCATGGTTCCCTCAATGAACTGAAGCTCCCCAGTGTCGCCAGCACTCATGGAGACCTAGACCATGACACTAACACCACCATGCTTGACTGTAGACAAGACCCACTTGTGTTTTTTACTCCTCACCTGGTTGCCTCCACACACGCTTGACACCATCTGAACCAAATATCTTGGTCTCATCAGACCACAGGACAATGTTCCAGTAATCCATGTCCTTAGTCTGCTGGTCTTCAGAAAACTGTTTCCAGGCTTTCTTGTGCATCATCTTTAGAAGAGGCTTCCTTCTGGGAGGACACCCATGCAGACCAATTTGATGTAGTGTGCGGCGTATGGTCTGAGTACTGACAGACTGACCCCCCCTCAACTGCAGCAATGCTGGCGTAAGACTCATACGTCTTTTTCCCAAAGACAACCTCTGGGTATGACGCTGAGCACGTGCACTCAACTTCTTTGGTCGACCATGGCGAGGCCTGTTCTGAGTTGAACCTGTCCTGTTAAACCGCTGTATGGTCATGGCCACCGTGCTGCATGTGTTCCCTTTCTGTCGGTCTCTCGATGTTGTGACGAACCGACAGATGGGGTTCGCCCTTGAGAACCAATCAACTTCAACTAGACTAGAAAAGGCCAATGAAATTGGCGAATGAAATTTGCATGCCGGACTCCGCCCCCGGATATTCGGGTATAAGAGTGAGACGGCGTGCTGCATTCATTCACCTTTTGTTCTTCGGAGCCTTCGCTGATGACTTCAAGACTACAAACTCTAAGAGTTCTTTTACTACACTGCCGGATTCTAACGACGTGGTGCAGCGGACTGTCCCTTCCTGCGGTGACTTCCTCTGGGCGTCTCGGCAGTTCCGGGAGTGTTCAAGTTTTTCTCTAAAAGAGCAAATTTCTCCAGCGTGGCATGTCCCGCTGTTCTCATGGGTGAAATACACTCATCGAGGAGGGGGGACGGACACAATGGCTGCCTCAAGTGTTGGGTTTCCTGCACGCTGCAGGATGGACGGGCCCCCGCCTGCGCTGGCATATCAATTGCCTAGAGTTGTGGACTGTGCTACCTGCACTCAGGAGGCTACAACCTCATGCAGGACAAGCACGTGCTGGTCCGGAAGGACAGCAAAACTGCAGTAGCGTATATCAATCGCCAGGGTGGCATACGCTCTCGACAGTTATCACGACTCGCCCGACGCCTCCTCCTGTGGAGTCCGCAGGTGATCCGCTCCCTGCGGGCCACACACATCCCAGGCGACCTGAACCAGACAGCCGACGTGCTCTCTCGTCAGTCGACGCCTCGCGGAAAGTGGTGACTCCACCCCCGCGCAGTCCAGCTCATTTGGGTGCAGCTCGGGCAGGCACAGGTACACCTGTTCGCCTCCCTGGACACCACCCATTGCCTGCTATGGTACTTCCTGCCGAGGCCCCCCTCGGCACGGATGCTCTAGCCTTGCGCCCAACACCTTCGCGAGGTGTTACAACCTCCGTGTAAAACCGGTGTCAGCCCGTGTTCTGCATGGCAACATGTGGCGCCGGCAGCCAGTAGGGCGTATGCCTGCGAAAGCACCATCCCCCCCCTTCTCGGGTGGGTAAGCGTGCTATTTTGCCTCCCTTCTTCCCCCACTGGGTGCAGAACAGGCATTCCATCCATCACTAAGCAAGCACCTCCTGCGGGCAGGCTGGGCAGAGCAGCCCTGCCCCTTAGGCCGGGTACTATTTGAGTTATCCACGCATAGCTCTAACCGGACCTAGTGCTACCGGACGTTGTAACCCCCCAATCGGGCGGTTCCGTCTGATGTATCCTCATGATTGGTTCCCACCTTGGCAACCCATGACCTTCCCTAGGTGGACCTCCACCTCGCGGTTAACTACTTCAGTCCGCACATTTTTCAATGAGTTCTTCCCCATCGGCGAGACCATGCTGATATCTCCACTAAACTCCTCCCTACGGTAGGATGTGGTCTCTGTAGCGCATTCCCCCTTGGGTAGACAGCGCTTACCCAGTGGCCCTGACTGGGCGGCCTCTTGCCGGTTAGAGAGACAAGGCCCCGTCGGTAACGGCCGGTGGTCGGGGCTTCCCACCTTTCTCCAAGAAAGCTCTGGGACCCCTGACCTATCCACTGGAAGGTTACGATTTCGCGAAAGTCCTCACGTCTGACACGCCCAGGCCAGTCACCGTCGCTTCGCCGGAAATTGTGACGCGGCACAACGTTGTGGCGTTTTCCATAGGAACCCCGTCTGTCGGTTCGGTGTCCCTTATGCCACAACATGTGCCGCCCGCTGCAGCAGTAGTGAGAGGCTCTCAGGCTCCTCAGAACTAAAGGTGAATGAATGCAGCACGCCGTCTCACTCTTATACCCGGATATTCGGGGGCGGAGTCCGGCATGCAAATTTCATTCGCCAATTTCATTGGCCTTTTCTAGTCTAGTCGAAGTTGATTGGTTCTCAACGGCGAACCCCATCTGTCGGTTCGACACAACGTATCGTTCCCTCCATCAGGGAACTGAGGTTACATCCGTAACCAAGACGTTATAATCCCACTATATCAGCACAGTTGAATTGCCCAATAGGACATTTCCCACGCCTTATGCATGGTACGGGGAGGCAGTCAAGAATATGAATTGAGGAAAGGAGGTCTGAGGTTTCACTGGGTTCGTCGGGTAGGTTTCCTCTGTGTTTGGGGATAAATTATTATAGAAATACATAGCATACTTAACTTTCCTTGCCATTATCAGAGAGACATTTCATGAGTTGTGTGTCCCACTTTCATCACAACCATTATTTTGGGTGAAAGATGCCTTTTGGTAAGGTGCTGCTAATAATGACCTTTGTATGGTTCCCATCAATGCGACACATCGTCATACATTCAGTACACAGTATATATTAGTGCACAGCATAAATACCCCTACCGATTTTTTTTAATGAACATCTATATCGCTTTTAACTAATAAAATAATTTAAGATCTTGATGCAAAAATGAGTACAGCCCAACAAATGTGTTAGACTTAAAGAAAAAAATAAATAATATATATATATATTGCAGGAATTCACCAGCAGATGAGTCTAATCAATCAATACACAGGTGATCACAGAAAAAAAACATTAAGTGTGGTATTTAAAAGAGAAAACCCAATCCACATGGAAAAGAAATGTCACAAATAATTTTAAGAAAATAATCTTTGCACAAAAAAGGTCAAGGTTAGTTAAAAAAATGTGACCCTGGACCACAAACCAGTCATAAGTAGCACAGGCTCATGTTGACAAAGGCAAAGATTATTTTAACTCTATACTTTGTAATGATGAGACAAAGATTAATGTTTTTGGCTCTGATTTGTTCCAAACTGTATGGCGTCACAAGGGTGAGGAGGAGTATAATGAAAATGAATGTACAAACAGTAAAACCTGACAGGTGGCAATGTTCTTGTGTGAGGTAGCATGAGTGCTACAGGTACAGTATTGGGGAGTTGCAATTTAAGGATGGCATCATGAATTCACAGATGTTAACATCTGTCTGTGCCCTAGATCACCTGGCCCTCTTTTAACATGATAATGACCCAAAGGGTCACTGGTTCATTTATTAAGGAAGAACAGGTAGACGTGATTGAGTGGCCAAGCATGTCATCAGACCACTACCCAATAGTACACTTGTAGGGAGTTCTGAAAATAACTCATTCTCCATCAATGAGAAAGATAGATGTAGCGGTTGTCAACTTGTGTATTTAATGTTTACAAGAATTGTGATGTTCTTTAAAGTCAAGAAGATCATTGAAATATTAGATTTACTTCAATTTGTCGTAGGTTGTAATCGTTTTTGTAACATCTAATTTTAATTGAATGTATTATTTGTATTATCCTAGAGAGGCTAGGTTACCACACTCTTATGTTAATAAATAACTGTGCTTTGCACTGTGTGTGTGTGTGTATATATATATATATATATATATATATATATAAGAAAGAAAGTCATACTGGTTTGAAATGACAAGAGAAATGACAAGCATGTAAATGATGAAAGAATTTTCATTTTGAAGGTCAACTACTCCTTAAAGTGAACTTTAAACAATCTTTACAAGCCCATTATCTGTGCCCTTCATACCTAATTTAAAGATTCTCAAGCGGTAAGATTCAACAGTCTTGACCTCTACATTTTACTTTAAATGCAGAAGAATGCTCATTAAAGCTGCAAGACACATTAAATTCTTCTGTAAATTCTAAGTGACAGGAGTTTATAAGAGTGCGGCCCCTTTAAGAGCAGCAGCTCATAATAGATAATATGCGTTCCCCATTTTCATGCATTTATTTAACTCTTAGAAGTCTTTGATAATCAGGATAATTGACAAAATTGGATTTAAGGCATAATCTTGGTTGTTTTTGTTCATTCAAGAACGAAAGAAAACTTAATTCTGGTGTGCTGTCTGACAGAGATTTACCGACAGCTGAAGTTCTCTGTGTTGCCGCACTGCACAGCCAGAAGTTGTCTATCTATACTAGACACATCAAAGCATCAGTTTCAAATCGTGCTTAAATTGTTTAAACACCTTTGCATTATTAAAAGAGTGTGGTCATATAATTTAACTCTAGCAAAAGAATCACAGAAAAAACGGATGCTGCGCTAATTGCGTTAAATATTTTAATTGTACAATTCGATGGTGTGTGATAACACTCCACAGTTTTAAGCGTTCAAAACAATCATAGTAAAAGTTATTTTGAACGTACCCACATCATTAGCAATTATGCTAGACGAATGACGATACAAACTACTTCTGCATCTGTCTACGACTGTGTCACGCGGTTGCTACGTCAGTAAAGGCGGTAACAAAGGGTAATGCGGATATGACGCCAACTGACAAGGCGACTAAACGGCCCCGGTGTCATGAGGAATCCCCCTCGAATTTGGTCCCCTTAGGACCCCAAGTGATTCTATTGGCTGAAAGAACGTCTATTTGGATACATTTTTAGCTTCTGATTGCAGTTCTTACAAAATTACATTACGATACATGTCACTAGAACTTTGCTAAAATTACCATTAACGTCTTTTACATTAAGTGCTTGCTATGCTAGTATGTATATGATCAATCAAACAAATCTCGCCTGACCTGAACTCCATAGAGAATCTATGGGGCATTGCCAAGAGAAAGATGAGAGACATGAGACTGAACAATGCAGAAGAGCTGAAGGCCGCTATTGAAGCATCCTGGTCTTCCATAACACCTCAGCAGTGCCACAGGCTGATAGCTTTCATGCCACGCCGCATTGAGGCAGTAATTGCTGCAAAAGGGGGCCCAAACCAAGTACTGCGTACATTTGCATGCTTATACTCCGATAGGTCTGATATTGTTCTATGTACAATCCTTGTTTTATTGACTGCATGTCATATTCTAATTTGGATTTGGGGTTTTCATGACCTGTAAACCATAATCATCACAATTATGACTTGAACTGTCTTGCTTTGCATGTAATGAGTCTATCTCATATATTAGTTTCACCTTTTAAGTTGCATTAGTGAAATAAATGAACTTTTGCACAATATTCTAATTATTCGAGTTTCACCTGTAAGTGTTAAATCATAAATAGGACAAAGTTAGGGCAAGGTGTAGGGCTTAATTATCTCAATAAGTAACCATCATTTTAATAAATGTAATGACTTACACTCCGTCATTGGGCCTATTGCATCATTTTTAATGCACAACAACATTGAGGAGCAAACCATAGTTTTTTATATTTATCTGTACATTTGACTATTAATTACACTTAATCCAACTATTTTACATTTACGCATTGGAAAGCAATTTACATTGTATTGTATTATACATTGTGTGTCTTATGGATTTATTCTAGCGGGCATCCCCATCATGTGTGATCTCCCCGCGTTCACAACCTTTTACCCCCGGTTTTTACCTTGGCCATTACCCCCCTAGTGCCATGCTCTATCCTCAACACTTCGCATTACACCCCGCCATCACCTAATACCCCCCTTTCGCGACTAAGTAATGTTTGACCAGACACACAGTTCTCACCTTTGCTGTTCTCATGCGGGCTTGCTGAGGTACCGTTTAGGCTATGCCCTGCCATTCTCTCGCCGCACACTCTGATTCCCCTTTCTTGCTCCACAAACATTTTATAAAACCATAAAGCCAACACACAAACTATCCACAATTTTCAGCATATATGGCCCTGACGTGACCAACCACCTTAGCGTGCCTCTCTTAAGCACATTTTTCCGCTTTTTGTTTCCCCACTGCTCCTTTTCTACCCGGCCTCCCAACACCCACCTCAATTCCTTCTCCTGCCCCACCAACGACCACAAGCTGCCCTGTGTGGTTTTGCGGACTGATCCTTCACCGCTCATCTTCCATCAATCATCACCCACCTGATAGACACGATCACGTCGCGCCTTATCTTCCCAGGCCATCCACAATATTTCTACCAAGTAATTCCCAGACCAATTTGTGCTATTGCTACACAAGCTCACGCTTGTACGCACAGCAAAGATACTTGCACCTATTTCAGACTTATTGATACAACTTACGCACGCTGCACCAATAATTGATCTATGCGAACTACTGAAGTGAGAAAAATTCTGTAAAATGCTTTATTATTTTGCTTCCGTGATCTCAGTTTGACACAAATAACAGTTTTACAAAAAACTTTTACACCACTGGCTCGCTGTCATCCTCTCACCTGGCCCCCCCCCCCTTGCGAATACGGGTTTGCGCTGTGTGTCTTGGCTGTTTATCAGTTGCCCATGCATTATTCACGTCTCATGTTAAATGCAACAAAAATGACAACGTCGTCTGGGAACAAAGATGCATTCATGATCCTATAATAACGAGATCATGCTCCCCTTTTTTACCCAGACCACGCCTGACCCTAACACCTCGTTGTAACCCCACCACCCCCACCCAAATTCTACGTTAGTGTGGTGGTGTCTGATTGGACTCTTAATGAACGCCCATAATGTATCACGCAAGTGGTGGGCGTACTATTGTCACGCTGACACAACTTGCTTGGAACAATGGCATGTTCCAAATATGGTATCAAGATTTTCCGGCCGTTTACATTTACCATCACAACGTATCTGCAGTATCTCGACCACTCACTACACACTGGCTTAATTGGTCCAATCATTAGCATCACAGCGTGTCTTTTAAGACCGATTGAGCCTTCAGTGTACAACACATGTTCGACGATATTTGTTTTACTTGCGTGGCATATTGACCCCTTTAATATGACATAATTAGTTATTTTAAAAATACTCACATGCCCCCCCCAAATACTTAAACAGAATAATCAGATGTCATTGATGTCTTTTCCTATACATCATCAGAACATGGGACAATCCCTGTGGAAGTTGTATTGGTGGCAAGACTTTTTCACTGGCTCCCTTTGTAAACACACCCCTCAGCCACTTGGTGTGGCGTTGGCATAATTTTTACTTACCACAGACACATGCACGGTCTATAAGACGCGTTTTGCCAGACTTGTTATAAAGCACCACCCCCCTTCTTCCCCCCCTCCCCCCCTTTTTTCCCCCCCCGTATTCAGGTTTCAGAACCTTTGTCTGTTCAAGCGACTGCTTTGTACCTGTCGCTTCCTTTTATCCTTCCTCCGTGCTGCCCCCGGACACTTGCGGTTTGTAGCAAAAAAGGAGAGAAAATAAATAACTAAGGAGTTTAGTCAACAACGAAAGTCTATATTACCCCCCCCCCCCCCCTTATACTACCAGTATAGATTATTACGAGACTCTATTTGCGATATTAACGTATGTGTTACGCACCACTACCCCGTCTGAACCCCATTCCCTTCAGCCTTTTTATACGTCCACTATCCATAACCCCGACAGAGGCCCTTAAATTCTATCCTCACTATTCTGTCCCATCTTCATTCGTGTTCCACCAGGACGCTTGGCGATGTGCTGCCCTCATTGTGAGCTCTTTTCCGTGCTTCCTCTATTCCCCGGCCTTATCGACCATTTTGCTTTGCAGTGTCTTCGGGGGGCAGAAAAGTGTTTGCCCCGGGGCTCGTCATCGTGGAGAGTGTCGAACACTCTGAGATTGCCCTAGGCTTCATCGGTTCTCTCGGTTCGGCTTTCTTTCCTCAAAAGGGCCGCAGCACACGTCCCCTCTTCCTACTCCACGGGCCCCCGGTCCGGGCGTTGGTTGTCACCGTAAACGTTCGTAACGATTCGAGCGGTGGCCACGGCACCTCTGCGGACGCCTGGCGAGAGCGGTCTCATTCAAAGTAATACTTCTCGCCGGTAATTGATCATCAGGCATTGCAGAGATCCCACGACGGAGCCAGAACCTTGTCTCCTCCCCCATGCTACCAAGCTACGGCCCCCCGTGCCCCACCCCTCAGATGTTCACACGTGGCTGCACTGGTCACCAAGGAGACGACACCCTCCTTGTGGGTTCCAAACCCTCACACCCCCGTTCCTCGCCTTCCCTGGACTGGTTGATGACGTACACGAGCTACACCCAAAAAATCCCCAAAAGTGAATACGAGGAAAATGAAACCAATGCTTATCTATGTACCAGAGTATTTCAGATATTGCAAAAGGACAATGGAGAAAGAGATACTCTCTTCTCAGAGAATCCTATAGGAGAAAGTATTTGGGGAACGGACATACAGGGTCAACGAGATGGGTCATGGGAATAACAGGGCGTCAACTCAAACATGGATCTTCTACACAACTGTAAGTACACGCAGCGGTTTGAAAGTGGTCGCAAGCGCGCAGTAAATGTGCAAACGGCTGAGAATGTAAAACATTTTCATGCAGTTATACACGGCGTGAATTTTCACTCTTCTTATACTTTTACCATCTGGTTTTTTTTCTCCTCCTCACTTCCTCATATTCCTTTATCTTTCTCCCCCCCCCCTCCTTCCTCCCCCCTCTCCCCTTCTCTCTCCTTCGACATCCTTCCTTTTGCGTCACCCGCCCCCCCCGCGTTTCCGCCAGGAGGCCAGCTAAAGACGCCACAAAGAGGAATTTGTGTGGCTTATCCCCCCGCCCTGCCCAAGCACCCGGGCTGCAGTGCCCGACACGGCCAAACCCACTACCGTTTTTGAGTTTACCCCAGTTACACAGTGCGGGGCTCGTGTCGGCCTTTCTCCCATCGACCGGTGCTTAAAAATTCCAATGAGAACCCCCCCATTAGAGGTTCCTCTTTACGGAACATCACAAGGGCCCGCTTCCTAACTCAAATATCTTGACATGCATAATCAGCGTCTTAAGGTGTTATGTACGCCCCGTCTCCAAAAATGAGTCCGCATTCCTCCTGCCATTCATCCCACGGACAGGACACCCCGCCCGCCCCCCTCATCTGGGGCTCACATTTTACCCACCACAACACCCACCCGGCACGTCGCATTTTTCCCCCCCCCCCCCCCCTCCTTTTCTTTTTCCTTTTCCCCACGTCGCTCAACAATTGTTACCCCTTTCCAGACGATGTTTATCCGGCAACCGCCACGTTGATTCCCCCCCTCCCCGACAATCTTTACTTTTGCTTATAGGTCATAGCTGCATGTGGTATGGAACAAGCGGACTCGTATTGCCATATTGGGCCATACAGGGTCACCACTTTGCATACGCCCTTACCGCCACAGCAGCTCCCCCCCCTTCACCAACGTGTGGCTCTTTACCCGTTTCGACGCCACGTGCGCACAGCGGTTGACCCCCCCCCCACCCATTTCCCCTCAAGTAATCTATTTACAAGCCTTCCCCGCGGACAACTAAAGCGGCCAATAGACGTTGTTCACCCTATCAGAAAGTATGCCACATTTCTTCACGCACACATTTGTACACCACAGCAGCCTTCCCCTGTTTTCCGTTTCGATACCTTCGTTCCCTTCCCTCCCCACAACGCACCCAGATGCGAGATTTAACCAACTTCGCCCCCCCCCGGCCTGGTATCCCTTTAATTCCTGCACATGACCTGCCACCCCTTGGTGTCCTCCAAATTCTTAGCCTTGTTTTTCAACGACTCTCCGCCTCGTTTGTGACGTTCATCTCATACAGACGCATACTGCTCACATAGAGATCTTGCACACACACAGAAGACTTTCTTACAAGATCCTGAGGTTCGCTCTCTTCTCGCGGGTTTTGTGTAAGCCTCACACACAGTATCCGCCCGGCTTCTTCTGTTACCCCATATTCGGCCTCCCCCCTGGTACCACAACCCCCCTTCGCTATCCACGTTCTTACAACAAACGATGCCACTGTCCCGATCTGTCCTTTAGTTATCTTTTTTTTCTTATGGTTCCCCCTCATCTGCGATTCCCGCGGCGCCACCTCATCCTGTTCATCTCACACACTTTTTGACCCACTGCCACTCACATGCACGACTATGGCTGATTTGTCTAGTACATCGTCTATCCAGACGCAGCAGCCGATTCGAAATTCGGGACCCCTGTAGTCCCCAAAGCTCCACGTCACACCCAAGTCTTTGTATTATCATATGTTATGCTCGGGCGTTATATGGGACCCTGTCTACCCCGAGTATAGCACACTGCTCTTTCTCACGGCAAACCACCACTCGTTCTCAACCCTGACCACCACCGCTTCTGCCTCGACACATCCATCACACAGCGCACCCCCTGGGGAGCATCACGCGCACCTCAGGCCAACAGTGTAATGTATATCACTTTCAAAGATCGTTCTTAGTCTCATTTTTTGCGCGACGACGCCCTTATACCCGTGATGCCATGCGCCGGCATACTCTTCCCCCTGCCTACTGCAGACGTTACTTTCATTTGTGGCTCCAGAGCTAGGGCGGTTTCACACTCTTCAAGGGCACCAACCCCCAGAGGCAGTTGCCATCGGCATACCGTTTCCATATGTGCGTTCAGACATTATACGGTCTCTATGCCTCGACTAACCCCACCCTTTCGGTCACTCCTTTTCACTCTCGCCCGTTCCGTTGTTGTCGTTCACCCCATTGCCATGCACTATACGACAGACGTATTTCCCCATGTACATCGTGGTTGGGGGTTCCCTCCTGCTTCGGTCTTTCTTAACCTACCGTCCAGCCCCTAAGTTCTGGAGTATTGGAGATCTTCGGCTCAATATTCGCATTGGTCACTTACATGCTTAGTCTGCCCTCGAAATGCCTGGATCCTTCGTGATTCTTGCTGACGCGCCCCTTTTCATAGTGACCATCTTCATTTATTTTTATCTCTCCCCTCTCCTATCGGCTTCCTACGTACCTTAACTCACCTCACGCCGGTTCACTTTATAATTTTGAGTACCCCCAACATTCACCATTCCACCAGCTTCCTGGAGCGTATACTGGCCCACACCATGGCCAGACTGCTTAGGTATTTACCGCATTCCTCCGATATAGCACTCCCGCCACTCTCAGGGCCCCCAGTTCCCGACCGCCCGACTCGGCGGCACCCCGTACCTCAAGGGGTCATACCCCCTATGTGTTGCACTCAGATCCCGTTGTGCCAACCCAAACCCATGATATCTGGTTCTCCGGGATCTCCCTTTCTCCCCCACGCACGCTATCCCCCCTCCACCTCACCGCCTACGACGCGCCTCCTACTAGGATGTTCATCAACTCAGGACCGAGCAATCTTCCTTTTGCCCTACTCAGGCCATAGTTGGCCCCAAGCATTTCACCCCTCCCACCCCCCCCCCCACTGCTTTTTTTTCACCCGACCCTGGGTGGGGAAACCTTTACTCTTACTGCCCTGGACCATGAAGTTTTTTTCGGTTTACCAGCTGATTGAGGTTTTATTAGGGCGCTTTTTCGCCCATAGTCCCATGAATTAAGCTATTAGACGTAATCTAGTCTGTCCTTCTAAGTGCTAGGGCTCCCGTCCACCTAGACAGGCCAGTACAGCCCACTCAGATGGCAGACGTTTTTGTTGCCCATAGATCTGGTGCTTTTTACTTGCGGCACACAACCATGCAACAGACACACCATATTCCCTTTGACACGATTTCCAGTCATGTATTTCATATGTTGTGAGTTTATTTGAAGTGCTGTTGTCCCCCCTCGACCATTCAATGTCCTGTTTATTTAGGGATTCCCCCCACACAGGTCCACCCCCTTTCCCCTCCCTCCCTTGCCTCTCCCCCCCCCGGCGTACATCCTAACGCGGCCTTGATGTTCCCCCCCCCCCTTCCCCCTTCTCCCCTCTTTCTTCCCCGTCCTGTGCGACCGCCTCATGTTGTCGCGTCTGCTTCGCCCACCATTCGCTTGATTGATGGGGGTCTTCTGTGGGATAAATACACCCCTCTCAGCTGGCACACACTTTACTTTCCGTGTGAGCGAGGCGGCTGATAGCCTCACCCTTACGACAGGCACACCCCTTAGCCTCCCCCCCTTTCTACACGTCCCATTCGTGGCATCCCTCTACGCACTTTATGTGCCCTTCTCACACAATTGCGTTTTTTTATCTGTTTGCTTTCGCCTCGCCCCTATTGTAATTCCCCGATGTTTTCGTTGTCGTCAGACTGTTTATGACCCCCTTTCTAATCCTGGTTTTTCTAATGCAATCAACCTCTACCCTAACTCTTGTAGAAAATAGGAGATCTTGCAGGCGGCTTCTCAGATCTCGCCCTTCCCGCTCTTTAACATTTGTTCCCTTCGGGATGTGCTACAATTTACGTTCTTTTATCCTGCGCATGATTTTTCCTCATACCCTTTTTTTTTTTTTCGGCCCATTCCACTCACCATGCAACACAACCGTCCCACCAGGTGTTCGTTCTCCTTCCTATTCCGCGGCCCACTCCGGCCCTGGTTCGTGAGGCAATTTTGCCCTTTCCCTCGTCCAATTCCACGCGCTCCACACAGTTACCCCGGAGACTTTCAGGCTTTTTTACGATTGTACCCACACTACTGTGAGCTCCCACCCGTAATTCTCTCGTTTGCCCCTTTCATTAAGCCACTATCTGTCCCACCGCACCTAGCCCAGTGGGCCCCCTGTAAACCCTATGGGCCCGAAGCAGCCTCTTGTATATGCTATGGGTCCCCTTTTCCGGCCCCGCAACACCATTCAGTGGGAGGCTGCAACACACTCCCCACTTTTGCAAACCTTTATATCTGTTACACCACCGGGTGCCCCAGGTGATCCCTGCTATTGTCTGGCCTATGTTTAGGTTCGCGCCGCTGCGTCACAGCTTTTGCATTTCCTCCTACCGGACCGCCCAGATTGCATCATTGATATACCCCCACCCCAGGGTGGGTCTTCCATCTAGCTATCTGTTCGTTTTTCCCCAGCTCAGCAAAGCCCTTCACCCCCCTCCTCTTTTCCCCTGTGTTTTTTTCCCCGGTCCCCCCTACCTGTACAGCCAACCGGGCCCTCGCTGCTCTTTTTGCCCCCTGCTGCACCCCCCCTGCTGCGCGGGCCTTGTTTACATCTCCTGGCACACATTTTGTCAGATTTTATAGTTGTTATCTGTCCCTATGATACTCCACTTCGCGCTCAAGTGCTCCTGTTGGTCAGGCCTACACCCACTCTCCCAGAGTTTGCCATACCTCTGAGGTACTCTCCCACTCTCGCGACCTTGCTGCACCACGACCTGCCACACACCCATTCCTTGGTGGGTCCAGACACCCTCGCACACGAGCGCATTTCCCCTAGGCCGTTGTATTATAGTTCCCTATAGCGTTTGACCCAACCAAAGCAGTTGAGTGGATGCTTTGATAGGGAACGTTTCGGGTTACTTGGCTGTAATTCTACAACCCTGTTTCCATGATAAACACTGCTTTCCCCCCGCTCCCCTTCCCCCTTTCCTCCTGGGACACGAGTCGATCTTGTGCATTTCCATCAAGGCCACACTGAAGGCGTGCCTTTTTTCTCCCTCTTTCCTTTTCCCCTCTTATTCCTTTTTTTCCCCTTTCCCCCTCCCCCCCCTTCCTCTCCCCCCCCCCCCCACGGACGTCCTTTAGAACAAATTGGAAACCTCAAGAGCGCCGCATCACGCGTCTTATAACCTGCAGGTGCTGGTGTAATTAGCCACGTCACCTGCCGAGGTTATCTAAAGTAAAAAAAAGTTGCCGTTTTTGACACACGTGCTTCACAACCGGTCGAACAAAGACTGTTCTCCCATAGCGTTTGAAACGCAGCATCTCGTTCCCGCTTTTTCAAGGTACAGGGTTACAGCCAAGTAACCCGAGACGTTCTGATGAATACAGAGAAAGATATTTGGAAAAATGTTTGCATTTTTTTGTTCCGGGACATCATTGACTACCATAGTAGGAAGAATTAAATGTCAAAGGTGCCAGAGAACTCTTTGTTATCCTAAATGCTTCAAAATATCTCATTATGTGTTAGAACAAAAAACAATATTATTTTCTTACTATGGTACTGGATGATGTCCCAGAACTGAAAATTGCTTATATTCTTAAAAATATCTTTCTCTATGTTCATTGGAACAAAGAAATTTGTACAGATTTGAAACAACCTGAGGGTGAGTAAATGATGACAGATTTTTCATTTTTGGATGAACTGTCCCTTTAATGCGATCCTGCTCAAGCCTCTGGCCTAATCACAGCCATGCTGATATAGAACCATATCACACTCCTTCCCAAGCGATATTGCTTTAATAGATTTCTGAATATTATATAAAGTCTTTGTTAGTATCATGTGGTGCTGCTATATGTTTCTGATGATGTTATTCTTGTCAGATTCTACATGTCCAGGGCTTAGTTTCTGATCACAATACAAAAATACTTTTATAAAATTTTAAGATGCAGCGGATTAAGATGAAAATAAGAAATGTAGGGTCAGTTGTCTAAGACTTGATCGAATTTAATCTCAACATGTTTTGTGGCCATTTTAGAAAAAAATGAGGTCATGGAGTCAGACTGAACATAGAACAGTATTAGCATTGATTCCCAACAATACTAACATGTTTGTGTGTGTTTGTGAAACGGTTATATGTGTAAGGTCCACAAAGTAGAAGATACAATACAGTTTGTCCAAATGCTTGTTCAATGCTGTCACAGAAATATAGTAATTAAACAACATTTGTCTTGCAACTCATGATGCTTGACTCAGTTTAATGATTGACTCATTTTTATTTTTTTTCTAGACACAGCTCTCCGTCTTCAGATGTTTCTGGTCTTCTGTCCAAATATCATCATGTTCTTTGCATTTGTCTTTTGGGGTGTTTCAGAAGGTCTGTGTTTATGACATATATTGCTGGATCTGTTTCGCATAAGTAGACACACTGTTGACCCATTGTTTTACACTTTAATTCTTAGATTTAATCACTTTAATTTTGTCATTATATCAATGCATTGTCAAATGGATGATTTAATATATTTCAGTCTTCTCAGATGTTAATTTCTGTTTATACACCAGTTAATTGTCATGATGTATGTGTTGGTGTTTCAGGATCAGTGAATGAGACAGTCTCTGCTGTGCCCTTTACATTGTCAGACCTCTCATGTTACTGTTTACTGCTCCATATAAAGAACAGTTTACAGGTTTGATTCACTTCTAATGATTATCATTTGATCACAAGAGATGATGAAAATATTCATAAAACACAAATGTACAGCACACCCATGTCATTTTCTAGGAGCAGGCTAAATAAAATCCCCAGTCATTTATCTTCAGTGTTTTGGTGTTAAATGATCATATTTAATCATGACATACACTGTATTTCTGCCTTACAGGCAAATTTAAACACTTTTGGAATTGGAGTTTGGAAACTGATTATATTTCTTTCACAACTGTTGTTTATTCAGGTAAGCACATACCACTCAGCACTGATTACGAACACAATAAAACAGAGTATTAACATCTGAAAATAATTTTTAAAGTCAGATTTGAAATGGTGTAATGTGCTGAATTAAATAAAAACATTTATTTGTATCATATGGTGCTGCTGTATATTTCTGGTGGTGTTTGAATTATGTCAGATCCTTTGTGTTCAATGATAAATCCTTGATGCTTATAAAATAGATTTAACTGCAACTGATTGAGTTAACAACCGTAATAATGTTACACAAAACATCATGTTACATTTTTTAGACTTGACTGAGTTTAATTAAAAAATTGTACTTACATCTCAACATATTTTGTGGCCGTATCAAGTGTTATAAGCAGCAAACTGAATGAGAAGTCAAAGTGTGCTAATAAACTCACGCTAACACTGTCAGTGTACAGTATATAGTGCTGTGCATGTGAATCATCTGTTAAACATGAAGTGTGCTCTGTTATTCTGCTGTATTTATCTTTTGGCTGCGCTGATCATTTTTTCTTTGTTCATTTTTCTAGTTCTTTTCAAATCTGCTTGGGAGAAAAGTCTGAATTACACTGCGTCTGAAAGAGCCATGATAATCGCCCTCTTTGTAATAGTGCTTCTGTTGTGCCTCATCTATATGATTTATGGTGAGTATTTTTCTGAGATTCCTCCAAACACATATCAGTAACTTTCAGAATTCATGTTTTATTAGACGAAGAGTGTTTGTGTCAGACACAATCTAAGGGAATAACAAATGAAAAGTTTTGTCAGTTAAACTAAGCATTTATATAGGTAAGTGTATGACGCGGTCAACATTTCATACCTGTGCATGAAAGAGATATCAAGCAGACCTCTATAGTATTGATCTCTTATCTTGGATGACTGTGATGATTGACCAGTCATGGACATATCAATGTAGAGCTTCAGGGCAAGACAGCAAGGTTTTGTAGTCTTAAACATATCAGTGATGGCATGATGGTCAAGACTGTCAGTCTTGTTTTTCACGTCATCAGATGGAACGGGGATCTTCAGAATACGGTGTAGAGCAGAGTTTGCCAAACCTGCTCCTGGAGATCGGCTGTCCTAGAGAGTTTAGCTCCAACCATAATCAAACACACCTTAATCATCTTATCAGGGTCTTCATGGTCACTTATAAAATACATTGTGTATTGGAGCAAATTGGAGTTAAACTCTACTGGACAGTCGATCTCCGGGGAGTAGAGTACAGAGAAACCTCTTGAATGTTGTCAGTTATTTATACACACGGAGACCTGAAATTTTTGGAGGCAATATGACAATTATTCATTTAAAAATCATACTGGGAGAAAAATGTTTTACAATATAGGCTTTAAGACATGTCCGCGTGATTTTCTGTGAAGATATTTTAACACATGCATATGAATCTCAATGTTTTGAGGAACAGTGTAGATGTTCAAATTAAAGTGAAATATTAAATTATAATGTCTCAGAATACGCAGTCCTTATTTTTAAAACGAAAATATCTAATGTCAGCGCTGATATTTTCCATTAAACAGTATTTAGGACAACTGCTGTCTTTTATTATGAAAGCTGTTTTTGTGCTGCAGTGTGTTCAGAAACCAGAGTTAGTGAAATAATTTACATCTGTTAATATAGCAGATCTTATTATCCAGAGAGACTTACAAATGAGAACAATAAAAGCAGTCAAATCAATAAAAAGGCAACAATGTGTGAGTTTATGTGTAGGGCTACAGAGTCAGTGTTTGTCTTGTAGCTAACATCAGAGCTTTGAATTGATGCGAGCAGCTGTTGACAGAGTGATGAAGAGAGATGTGATGTGTGCTCTCTTCTGCATGTCATAGACCGGTCTTTCTGCCACATTCTGGATTATTATAGAGGTCTAACAGTATATGCTGGATGGCCAGCCAGGAGAGCATTATAATAATCCAGCCTGGATACAACAAGAACGTGGACAAGTATTTGTGTAGACTGTTCTGATACAGGGTCTGATCTTATTATAATGTTGTGTAAGGCCAATCTGCATGACTGGGCCGTGGTCTGTGAAGCTTAACTGATGTCAACCATCACGCTTAACTGAATAGAGAAGTTGTGATGAACTGTTGGCCGGCATCACAAGCAGTTCCATCTTTGTCACAGCTTTATACATCCATATACACATGCAGCACTTTACTTTTGATCACATATGTCTAAGTATTTTATGGCAAGATTTAGAGAATAATCACATATTCATTTTAAGGATTTGAGAAAAGACACTTTGTTCTAAAAAAACATTAGTCATTGGGGGGTTTTGTTCGTTGTATGAACAAATGTTACTAGATCACATCTAATGTGAAAATGCAGATAAGAAAATTTTGTTGAGTAGTTGAACAGTTGGCCAAGTGTTTTTATTACTACAGAAAGCACGTCCTTAGTCTTTATTATCTGTTAAACATGAATTTGTGGAATTAGTTCCTGTACATTTGTTTAAAATAAGTCTTGCTCTAATGATGCTGATATTGCTCATGAAAGGTCTGTTTATGTTTCTTACCACATGGTTTATTTATTTTTCCTCATCTGTTCTTTTCGATGTTCTTTTTTCCATAAATCTGTTATGATAAACATTGATGACTTTAATTCAAAACATTTGAATCCTTGCGTTAATTTTTGTTTTCTTTTTTTAACAGTGTTGCTAAAGATCACTGTGAAATTGAGCCAGCGGATGAACACTATACTCAATGTTGTGGCTGAAATAACCTTTTATGTTCTGCCATCATTACAATTTGTCCTACTGTTCTTCACATTTGAATCAGCCACCGGAGGTGAGATCATCTTTATAACACACAGTATATGAATTCATTCATGAGAAATAAGGAAAGAAAACATCATTAGTATTTAAAATCATATTTAGTGAAACCAGAGAAACGGGTTGATATTTTTCAGAACTGATGGAGAATCAAAGCAGTGTGAGATGATACTAATTCATCTGATTCATACCTGTGTATATGCAATAAGAAGTTATAGTAACTTGTCATATTTATTGAAATAGACATTTTTCTTATGTTAATAAATGATGAATGAATTTAGGTTCATAATGGAGTTTCATGATCGGAGCTTGTTTATATAATCCTGTCAGTCAAGTTTCACTATGTGACCATCTCAACTATGTTCATTACATGGTAAATAGTCCATGGGGTGGATATCTGGAATATAAAGCTGGAGTACATTGTACCGAAGGATAATATGACCATTATGAATAAATGACAAGCTCGCACATAGATAAGAAAATAAATTTAGTTCAAAGGGAGAATCTAACCCTGTCAGTCTTGTTTCAAGGACACGATAGGATTGTATCTTTACTATGTTTAGCATTGCTATTAATGATACAGTACTACATTTATACTGTGTTTACCATCATCATTCAATTATCATTTGATTATTAAATCAATCCAGGGAAGATCTTAGAGAGAGGGTGTGAGCCCCTCCATATACAACCCATCAAATGAATGTACCCTCTTACTGTCTGTGAAGAATTGAATTAACTTATATATTTCTATAATGTTGATTATACACGAATCAGGCTCAACATTAAACCACTGACAGAAAAGTGAAGTGAATAACATCGATTATATTGTTATGATGTCACCTGGCCAGGGGGAGTGATTTTGACCAGGGCCAAATAATGATGGCTAAACAACTGGGTCAGATCATCCTCAAGACAGCAAGTCTTGTGTGTTCCCGGTATACAGTAGTTACTCAAAAGTGTTGCAAAGAAGGACCAAGCGATGAACCGGTCATGGGCACCCGAGGGTCATTGATGGGCATGAGGAGTGAAGGCTGAAAAATTGTATGTCACACATGATAGAAAGGTGTTAGACACACAAAGCATCACAGTCTTCTGCGTAGATCTGCTGATGCAGAACGATGACACCATGGACCCGCAAACCATCTTACAGCTGGATGTGGCATCAGACACTGGAGTGGCAGGATCTAATGATTCACTCTGGGATTTGTAATTTCCCGATCGGTGGATGAATAAGTGCTGAGTTTTTTGGTGATGTGTGTGAAAGTCAGTGGGGATGAGTTTGTGGCAGGATACACTAAGAAAAGAAAGTCAGGACAGTTGTGTAAATATCAAGTAAAATATTTCCAGTTCTTCGTAGCATGATCATCTATGTTCATTTGCTGTGGACATTTGTGAGATGATGATTTTAAAGTTTTTTTCCTTTAATGCAGTTTAATTCAGTAAATGTTTGTGTTTCCAGGTTCACCTTTGGTCAGGAGATTAGTGTGGATCGTTTTAATGTGTTTCATGAATACAGTACTGATGTATTTCTACATCACAGCACTGGAGAAAGAAAATGGTAAGAACGTGTTTTCAAAATGTAATGAACAAAAACATTCCCTCTGAATAGCTTTAAATGTCTGTCACCTTTGTCTTGTGTTTCTACTTATATATGCATACTAAATTAGTTTTTAAATGAATTGAGGACTTAAAATCTGTGGCAATATAAATAGATTTGAGTCGTTAAGAAGATTATAATATTGTTTTATTCTTCATGTACAGATCGTGTTGGATGGGCCTGTACGATCGGGTTCTTCAAGTAATATGGACAGTTTGGAATTGTTTATGGTCATTTCATGATTGGGGTACAGTATTCTCATCTGCTTTGATCATTATTTCTTTATAATGTTTTATCTATTAACAGCTTGTTAATTGTCTATAAACAATTATGTTATTACTTCTATTTCAATTATTCATCATTCACCAATGAAGAAAAGGATCATATTTGATTCATCCTCTCTTCTCATCTGATGTGTGTTTGTGATCTTTAGCTAATATTTCTCTCTAATAGTTCTTAGTCAAGCAATATTGAATCATTAGTAGAAAACATTTTTCTGAGGTTGTGTTTGTAGTCACACCGTGTCTACACCGGATGCGACAAGCGTGACGTGACATGACAACCTGCTTGTTCTTAATGGGTTGTCGGGTTTCAACGCACCGCATCCAGTGTGGACCAAATGCGAAATTATAATGGGCTCTAATGCGTTTCTAATGTCTTTGGTCGTGTCGCGGCCAGTGCAGACACCGTGTTAGCTCTAAGACACACTGTAGGCTACTTTACTCTCAGGTTTAATCACCCGTCAACTTTTCAGGATGCTAAAATAACAGCTATAAAAGTATTTAATCGCCTTTCATTTTGCAAAACCTTGCTTCATGGGAAAAAATCATTTGTCTTTATTGATTCTGGTTTGTGTTAATTCCAGTTTCATAAACCAGTCCCCTTAAATATTTGGACATCATTTACTCATCCCATGTTGATCTGACAAAATGTACAGTAGATCTTCTTTAAAGATTTCTGCTCAACATTGGTGTACCATGACTTCTCAAGCCGATAGGTCTTGCTGAGAGTGAACACACACCTGGGGCCCTTTGCATTAATCTGTTTAAGACTAGTCTCAAGTCATTTTATTTTCTCTGTTAAAACTGGTTTTAACATTTTAAGTCATTTGCACAAAACTTTGAAGTGAAGTTATTGTAATACTAATGTCCCCCTGGCTAACTTTATGTTATGATCTGTGTTGCCATTTAGTGTTTATTAGCGTTTTTGTTGTTTTCCTATGACATGCTTTCCTGGCGGTTGGACCCGGAAATGAAACATGGTAGTGCGTGACGTCAGGCTTAACAACGGATTGTGATATAGTACATTTTAGTTTGAGTTTTTTAATATACAGACAATTAGAAGAGCAAGAGTTTTCAGCAATTTGAACAATTAATGAGCAACAACTGCAACCTCTTTCTAAATACATTTGATCACACACTTAACATTATATTTAGCATGTCATCATACACCGTCATTCAATCATTCAGTATCATGTTTAAGGTTTTATATTCTTGTAGTGTTATACTCTATATCTCATTTATTGCCACATGCAATTCAAAACACTTATATGTGTGCAGTATGTCTACACGAGAGAGTTGGCGTTGCACTGTGGCATCTATGAAGGCTTATATAAAATTCATTGCAGCACAGATGTTTGGGGTTGGAAGATTAACTCTGCATCAGAGCAATCCAGCTGTGCAGATTTTATGAACTACACCTTTCTTAACAGTGACTGAAAATGACAGGTGACATGATTGACAACTAGTGGTCCAGTACAGTTCTCTTCACATTGCGTGGCTTCGTGCGTTCGTGAGGCCCGAACATTTGCAAATAAAAAAAAGTTTGGGCAGCAATAACTGAGGTAACTGATGTGTAAGTGAGTGAGACTCTCAAACAGTCAGATACTAGCAGAGATAAGGAAGGAAACCGTTTCTTCAGCATCTCTTTTTTACCAGTGGGTTTGAATGATTTTCAGAAACCTTTAGCTTTACTTATCGCCTGTTCATAAAATACATAGATTCAAGCTCTAAGACAAGATAGTCAGGCCACTTGTTGAACCTGCAGTTAGTTTATTAGTTTTCATGAAAACACAGATCATAATAAAAAAGTTACATCGTAGATACAACGGACGCGGCGCGATGAATAGAACGCATTAGAACCCATTATAATAAAAAAATCTGTCTACACTGGATGCGGCGTGAAGCAAATATCTCTTTAGAAGAAGCCGTGTGTCGTGTCGATTCGCACCGGTCACATCCAGTGTACACATGGTCTTAGCCGGGGGCTCGTCAGTCTTTTTCATCATAAATTAGACCAGTGTAAGATTTTATGTTACTAAATGTTAGTTGCATAAACTAGATGACAAATTGAAGAAGCTATTAAAGGATGAAATATTGTACAAAAAAATACCTTCATGTGGCTTTGTCGTAGGTGAGTTTTGAAGCCGTACAAAAAGGTTTGGGAGAACACAAACCAATATTTTATGTGCACGGCCATGAAAGTGAATGAGTGAAGCAAAACAAGCTCAGTGCCTGTACCAATACACACACATGTGGTGTTTTCACTTGCGCATGCATGACACATTTTCAGTATGTGATCAAACCCATCAAACGTCTGTGACGCCTCACGTGCATGTGTAGAGCATTAGATGATGTGATGAGACACACTTGATAAAACTATTTGTAACGCTCCATAAACATTAAATGTTTTCATTTACAGAGTTTACCCGTATCACTGCAGTGTATGTGTTTGGATCAGTTGGTGTTGTTGTATTCAGCGCTGTTGGACTGATGACTGAACTGGTAATGAAAACACGTGAGTAAACAAAACACTTATTCATGTTAAACCGTGAGAAAATGTTTTCATAACCCATTAGGTTCATGGTGAAACCAGTAAACCAGTATTACAATATACAGGCAAAAGTATGTGGACACTCCCTTCTAACAAACAGGTTTGGCTGTTCCAGTCAATTCTGTGGAAACGGTTTATTTCTAGAGAACTGCGTGCAGACAGTAGCATCAGTGAGGTCAGACAGTGATGTTGGTGAACAAACAGTTCCATCTTACTGGAACACTTCAAGAGCTCCTCCCTAAACTCCAGCATTAATGAAGTGTTCACATACTTTTGACCATATACTGTATTTATTTGTTCCTTTACTGAGTAAAGATACAGAAAAGAGTAGATACAGTATAGAAGGGATCGCGTTAAAGTACTTGTATATTAAAGCTGAGAGATGAGAGATATGGAAGTATTTGTCTCCATTAAAAGATATATTTTCCTTGTTCTTCTCAGTTAATGGTGAAGGTCTGACGGGGGATTTGAGAATCATCGTGTTTTCCTCTGAAAGTCTCTTCACTGCATTGGTGGTGATTATAATCATACTTTCACCCTGTGAGTACAAACTGATATTTATTAAAGACATTACATTACATTCTTGAGGTTTTTAAGTAAATGATCTTTATAAACATGGCCAGTGCCACATATCTGTACAAATATTTGGCACTTTCAGTATCACACACCCCTGTCAGGAAATAAACGTTCAAATCAAGTCACTTTTTATTGTCACATCACCAGGTGTGGTGTGGAAGTCTTGGGTGCGTACACCATAATAAGTAGAATGCAGTTGGACAGACAACTTTATGACAAACAACTGTATGACTATACAAACATAAAGGGAAACCGATTTCCGGATTACGCTTTAGACAAGTCGGGCCGAGTACCAAAACAATCTTGTAGCCAATCAGCAGTGAGGTGCACAGGACGGACATTAGCCGAGCCGAGCACTGACGAAAGGGATAGATGGGGGTCGGGGTGTGTTTGTTTTTGTGATTTGAACATCAACAACGGCTAAGAGAAATCTGACACCCTGCCTTTAAGTGACAGTAGTGCAGAAAAACAGTGTAAAGTATAAATAGACAGACTGTACAAATAAGTCAATATACATTATAAACACATGCACAGTACATACACAATATATACAAATTAGACGTTGAATATACACATTAAATATGCAGGCGTGTAGCCACATAGTGCAGATATTGGCATGCAAATTTGTTAATGGATGGCTATTGCATTAGGTGCAATGCTTGATGCATTATAGTCCATGAAATGATTGGATGTAGGTTTAGTTGAAATGTGTAAGTGTGATGTGAGGATTCATGCATCTCACACATGGACTGTGGTGTGACAGAAGATATCACTCATTTATACTATATTCACCTACAATAAGCCAGCTATCTATATAAATCTATCATTTGTAATAATCTAAATGTTTAATAATAATCTGATGATGTTTTCCTCCACTGCTCTGAACACACAGGGATCAAAAAGGATCTGCAGGGTTGTCAGGTTTGTGACATAATGTAAAGCTTATTGATTTGTGATGTACAGTTAAACTGGTAATGTCATTGTTTATGTTGCACTGCCTGATATGAAAGTGACCATGGATTTAATACGGACGATTTGTTTCAAACAAGACTTTGTCAATCTACAACACAGTCTCAGAATTCGAGGCGAAATTTAATCTAGTGATTTGTGTTTATTGACACAAATTTCTCCTTTCTTTTGTGTCCCTTGGCATGACTTTTTTCGTGTCAGTCAACACGACTCAATGTAATGTATTTTAATATGCTGTATCTTCGATCAATCTGATGAGAATTCGTACCTGTTTTAGGAGGAAGCTCTTTTGTGTGAATTCATACAGTCTCATTCGTACATTGTATTATGATTTGACTTTGCACCAGTGATTTCAGGGTTTGGGTGGGGTAAGGGCTTATAGCCACCTCATAAAATATGTACAACATCCCCTGATGACAGGTTATAAATATATAAATGTATATTCACACGTGGTATGTGTATAGAAAGTTATGAGTGATACAAAAAAAGTTGTGCTGTCACGAAAAAAAATGCAAAATTAATTTCCACAAAACACTAATAACAGATTCCAAATTAAACTACAGTGAGACTGGGTTGCAAACTTACATTTAGTTTGTTTGGACAAAATGTTTCTTTTGTCCTACACTTTTAAACATGACAGTGCAGTTGTGTTCTTTTCGTTTTTACCCTCCCAAATTCAAAAGGCAAACGTCATTAGTTACTGATTGGTAAAAACAGGTCTATTCTATTTGCAAGGGCAAAAGTCGCCCATCATTATGTTCTTCCTCCAATAAAAGTCTCCAATCATAAAGATTAATCATTGAGATAAACAAAATGCTTTTCACTGGGCAATGTATACAGTGTGTCCTCAGTACTGTTTATGCACTTTTACAGATCTGTCCCAAAACAAAATATTGTTTAAAATGTTGATTTGTCATTAACACAGATTCCAGTAAAGTGTAAAAAAGCTGCGTCCACTGAATCACCCCAGAATCAGGTTTGTATCATATGTGAGGTTTTACACAATATAATGACATATATTCATAATTAAACAAATCTTTAAAAGTATAGAGATGATGTATAAATAATATATAGTAGTTCTGATCCTGGAGTACTACAGCACTGCACATTTTGAATGTCTACCTTATTTAACACAAACCAATCCAGAACATGAACCAATGAGATCTGATATGCAACCTAAATCTGCACCAAAAGCGGACCAAAAAAGCGTACCGAGACCACCTCTTCACGGAGGTCTCGGTATGCTTTCAAACGAACCCTTGGGCGGTTCGTTTGTGGTGAGAACGTGATCCGACCTCGAACAGAACAGACCCAAATGCAAAAAGTACTGCATTTTTTGGACTAAACCAGCTGCCGTAGTCAGCTGCGCTGTGCGTTATGGAATGATGACAAGTGTTTGTTGACAGTTTGCACTAGCATTTCAGCAAGCAGAGGTGAATAGCCTCATAGAAATTTGGTCTGGAGACAGTATTACATCCCAGTTTTCGAGAACTCACAAGAACAGCGCAATATTTTGGGCACAATAAGCCCGCGCAGTCGTCTCTCCATAGTGCGCCGTTTTGTGTGCTGGCTTCTGGCTTCAGTATATCTCTAGAGATGAGCTGAAAGAGAATCAGGTGATATAAAGAGACGTCTCATAAGTGCAGTGCTGGAAAACTCTGCAGGTCCAGGACTGAGATGCAAAAGTACATGTATTTGTTGTTTAAAGTATTTGTCTTGTTCCAAACTCAGAATGAAGATGGTATCCTCTAGTGAATACACAAGAGACTGATAAAATAGAGAAGCAGATGAAACTCAACCTAAATCACAAACATGAGAGAAGATTCATCACAAACACTCTGACTACACTACACTCTCGAGACAAACGGAGAGTTGTTTTCTTCAGTTGAACTGGATTTTGTTTATAAAATGAGCAGTTTCAATCTTTTTATAGTTTTGAAAATGTTTGTATATTGCTGCATTCACGCAGCTTCATAATTACTGATGTTTGGAGATGACACCACGTGTGACTTTTACATGTTTAGAGATTTGAGATTTGAGATTTGCGTGACATAGACAATTTTACATGTTTATTTATGGTAATTACAGTAATTAAGGCATGACGTAATCGCACCCTGTGTTTAAAATGTTTTTCTTTGTATTCATGTAATGTTGATTTGATTTTTTAAAGTTGCTTTGAATTTTAATCGAATGTATAAAGTAATCAGTGATTTTCGACTGAGAATTATATCAGAGACAGGCATGTTTCATAATTTTATTTCAATACATTACAGTTCACCTTTGTTCAGTTCAAGTTAAATGTACTATAAACAAAATTGCAGCACTGGAGTTGGAAGTTTAATCTTTATTTGGTAACAAAGAATTCATTAATAATAAGCATTTAACCTTTTTAAGACTGTATATGCCTACTGACACTTACTGTCCGTCCTTTCAGAAGGACAACCTCAAAAATAAAATTTTAAATAAGGTAATTTAGTGGATAAAAGTGTAACATTTTGCTATGTTAGCTATGTTCTATTGTGAATAAAATATTGGCCCATGTGATTTGAAATTCCTTTAGTTTTCATTTTATTCAAATTTCAAAAACGTCCCAACTTTTCTGGAATTCGGGTGGTACAAAACCCTAATTCATTTACTCTAATTAAATCTACTGTCAGGTGCATTGTGTTACTCTTCTCTCTGGATGTATTATCTTAAGCTGGTATTTGGTTGCTTTTACAAATAATCTTTATGACGTTGTTGTGTGCTCTTGAATCATTTTTGTCAACGTCAATATTTTATGTCCACGTTTGTAATAAAAACACCAGCATTAGATGGTATAGGTTTAGGCCTCACAGTAAAGTATGAAACCGATCAATACATTTTGTATTCACTAATCATCAAAAACATAAAGCACACTGAAACATTTTTATACAGAAAAATACCAATGTATGATGTTATACCTTTTTTCTTTCGTATTATGTTTAAAATAAATACAATTAGTTATCATGAGGTTTAAAAAATAGACATAAGCAGGTCCATTTTCAGATATAGTGACTTCTTCACACTACACTATACCTTTTTTATATAAGCATTCTAGATGGAACATAAGTGATAGTTGAAATTTGTTTTGGTTTGATTTTCTTCCTTGTAAGTAGAGTTCTTTGGAAATAAAACCATACCAGATAAACCAGATGATTAAGGAGTGGCAAAAAAGCTGATACTTCCTCATAGTCAAACACAACTGCATGAACCTCCATGAAGAGTCTAATGTTATTGATTTATTTGATTTTTGATTTTACAACATACTGTATACAAAACATTTCTAACTTTATAAATATGGTCCCCTCCCCTAAAAAAACAATGCAGCATGCAGACTGTATAGTTATGACACCTCCTGAATCTATATGGTCCAAGTTAGAAAACGTGGTGTGCAAATTGTAAACGACCACAGCAACATGAATCAGACTTTGGCATTTGTGCTTTTCATGTGTGCTGCCAAAAGAAAAGGCGGAGGCGGGAGAGAGCAATATTATTTTCCATTTTTAATATTTTTGCCTCCATGGCATCTAACTTGTCACGTAGTAGTTAATCAATACATAATTTCATGTTGCAATATCATTGGCTCTCAGTAGGCATAGGGCATACGATAATGTGAAATTTAATGCCTGAAAATGATCGTAGGCTGTCTTTGATCGCAAGATCATAACAACGGCCATCTTTTAATCTAACTGACTGTATGACGTAGGAACAGCATTTAGGAGCCAGGACCATACACTTTATGGCATACACACATACACTCACCTAAAGGATTATTAGGAACACCTGTTCAATTTCTCATTAATGCAATTGTGGTGGTGGTGTAATGGTGTGGGGGATGTTATCTTGGCACACTTTAGGCCCCTTAGTGCCAATTGGGCATCGTTTAAATGCCACGGCCTACCTGAGCATTGTTTCTGACCATGTCCATCCCTTTATGACCACCATGTACCCATCCTCTGATGGCTACTTCCAGCAGGATAATGCACCATGTCACAAAGCTCCAATCATTTCAAATTGGTTTCTTGAACATGCCAATGAGTTCACTGTACTAAAATGGCCCCCACAGTCACCAGATCTCAACCCAATAGAGCATCTTTGGGATGTGGTGGAACGGGAGCTTCGTGCATCCCACGAATCTCCATCAACTGCAAGATGCTGTCCTATCAATATGGGCCAACATTTCTAAAGAATGCTTTCAGCACCTTGTTGAATCAATGCCAATAGATAGTATGATTATTGTTCTATTATTATAATAAATAATTATTGTCAGTTTCCTGGTCAAACCAACCCAGGTTGTAATACAATTAAACAGACTGTCACTGTAAATTCTAACCATTGCAAGTAGGAAACAGTATTAGGCCTATAAAGATTTTGACTTTACAAAAACGCATCACAAAAATAAAATAAATATGTGAAACATGTGCATAATAATACTTTACTGTAATAACAAGTTTTTAACATTGCATGTTTAACGATGTTTAATTGTATTTAAGATTTTCATTTCTACAAACTGTAAATATTAAATATTGTAAATATTACATTTAACACGTTTTTAGCACATACAAACAGTAGTATGTAGTTAGTATTCGTATGAGAATACATTTAAACTGATAACAGTCTCTCTTTTTAAAAGATGACGAGTTTTGCTTTAACAAGTGTAGCTCGCAGTGCCCTCTGTTGGTGAAAATATGTATTATGCCGAGTTTGCTCTTTGCACTGGTAACTAGCAGAATGTTGTTTTAGCGTAGTTTTCATGGGCTCTATCCCTTACAATTGTCGATAGACATGTTAGTGTCTTCTTTAACCTGTCAAGTTATTAGACGAAGTCTATTTTATGAAGAAGTAGAGAAGAAATATATCTTTATTTGATCTAGCTTTTTTTCTAGGCGTCTCCGTTCCGCGTTCAGGACTACTACGCATGCGCAGAGCAGTGCATTATGGAAAAGGAAGTTTCCTGATGATTATTTCATGGAGACCTTCAAATAATGTTTTTTGTTCCTCCGATCGATCATATCGCTTCATTTTGATCATATAGTCTTAACTTGCTACACGTTTACACTACTCCCTTTATTTAATTTATTTGATTATTCTTTATCCGAGTTTTAAGTGTTAAGTGTCCAGACCTCGAGACCAAGGTGAAAGTAAAAACGTAAAAATGAAAGTAAACCCGCGTCTGCCGACATCTTACAAACATGAGCGTCCGTCAGAAAGAAGCAATCTTTTTTTGCAATAACTTATAGTAGACATTTTTGTTTTCTTTAAGGTTTATGTATATGTAAAGATGCATTCGTCCAGTTGTTTTTTCATGCCGATACTGCTTATGATCGCTGATGGTGAGTATTATCAATATTTAAGCGAGGAAGCTACAGCAGGCTTTTATTTTTTAGTATAACTTCAGCTCTTTGATTGATAAATGGGCCTTTTCCACATGATCAAAGTTAGTTTTTAGGCCTATAGGTGCAGAATTGATCTTATGTTGAACAGTTTAGTGTTTAACTATTGGTATGGAATGTTTATTTATTGTTTAGGGTTCACAGTGAAAGGTCCGTCAGGTCCTCTGGTTGTTCCTCTGGGAGGTTCAGTTCTTCTGCCCTGTTCTGTTGATTCACTCTTATCACTGAAGGATCTGGAGGTGGAATGGAGAAGATCAGACTCACAGACTCTCATTCATCTGTATCAAGATGGAGATATTAGACCAGAAGTCCAGAATGAGGATTATCATGACAGAGCTCATTTCTTCACTGACAACATTAAACAGGGAAACTTCTCCCTACTGTTGAAGAATGTGAGACCAGAAGATGAAGGTCAATACACATGTACAGTTCACAGTGGACACGAGTCTGGTGAAACTGTGGTTGAAGTATCGTTGAACCATTTTGGTAAGTGTGATTGCATGAGTTTACTAAAGCCATTTTTAAAGATTTTGTGGAGGGGGAAAACATTTAACCAATGCATTCAACATTTTTGTTAATTCAGAACTCGACAGTGTCAGGTTATGATCATCATGCCAACACGTAGATGACAATTTGACAATATTAACAATAACAGCCAGTGGCACTGAATCTATAATTTAAAGACAACACCCACCCTTAAACTTTTACATTTTATACAGAAATTTAATACGTCATGTTTGTAGCCTACATATGTCGTCTATGATGTTTTTCGGGGCATACAGTCAATGACATGCTGCTTTTACATTTGTTGTCGGCGCTTGCACATTAAAGGGATGGACCATTACATTACTCGTACATATTATTATATTTTAACAATGGCTTATATTTTTGAGAGAACCACTTAGTCTTCCTATGGGAGCATTAGGGACACCGTGAAAAAGATGTACCTTTGTGACTTTTATTCCTTTTTTGCCAGGCCATCTACTCTGCAGTATATACTAAATTTCTCAGTATTTACAGCAGACAATTAAAATTGTTAATACCTATACAGCTTTTCACTACTGCGTGTTTACTAAAGAAAAGAAAGGGAGATCGTCTGATACATTCCGCCAAACTCCTTTTTCGCGCCTGCTCTGGGCCTACACCTACCCTCCCCCTCTCTATCCCCCTCCTCCCACCCACTTTTCACTTGCCCCCGTCCCCCCCCCCCCCCATATACGCCCCCCCTACACCAGCCAACCCCGAGCCCCACGCCCCCCTCAGCGCACCTGCGCTTCTTCTTACGCTACCCCTTATCTACCCCCACCGGCACCCTTTCCTCCAGGCCTCGACCTCGGCATTGCTCCCGCACCCCCCCCACACGACGACAACCGGGCGTTCGACTTTCTCTGCACCCTCTGCGACAGGCCTAGGACCTAAGGTCCCGCTCCCGACCCCCCCACTTGGGCATCCCACGTTTCCATATCCATGCTCTGCCCCCTCCTCATCCTCCCCCTATTACACCCGCTCCCTCCCTATGGTCTTTCTTCCCCTCCCCCCACCACCCCCCCCCCCTAGCCTGCCCCCTAACGCCACCATGCCGCCCCCCATCTCCCCTATTCACCCTCTTTCCTACCGCTCCCACGTGGTGCTTACTCGCCATCCTCGCGATACCCCCCCCCCCGACCTCGGGAAACCTCGTATCTTAACCCCCTTCTTTACCGCCCACAATTCCACCATCATCCCCAGCGATAGCGCGGTCTGTCCTCCACTTTCTCATCGCCCCTCACCCCCCATCACCCCCTAGGTAGCTCTTCCGGCCCCCGCCCCCTCTCACCGCCCTCCTCCCGGCCCATTCCCTTCCCCGCCTTTCCCCGCCTCGCCCGAAACCCGCCCGGGCCTTGCCTGAACCCCCCCCGCCCCCCCCCCTCCGCTACTTTGGCCCCCCCAGATTCCATAACGTACGGTCCATCACTGCCCTCTTTCTGTTCACCTCTCACCTACACCCCGACCATCACCCCTCCCACCACCCCCTGGAATTCCCCCTCCCCTAATGCACTCCGCCACCCTCCGTCGTACCAGACTCCAGACCAATCCCCACCCCCTGTCATCCCTTCGTTATTCTGACCCCCTACTCCCCCCCCTCTCCCCCGCTCATCAGCCCCCACACCCGGCCGCCCCCCTCCTCACGTACCCCGCCGCCCCCCCTTACTCGCCCTTCTCCTCCTCCTCCCCCCCCCCGCAACCCTCCCGTGGAGCCCCTCACTCCCTCCCCCCCACCCCCCTCCCCCCTTTCCGTCCCCCCGTCACGCCCCCTACCCATCCCTCCAGCCTGCCCACTTTCTCCCCCACCGGCCTGCGAGGGCCCCTTCTCTCCCCTGCGCCACCGGGGTCCCGGGCAGCCCTTCCCCCCCCCCCACCACCCTGGGCCCCCCGTCCCCCCTATCGCCCTTTCAGGATCCTTCACTCCCACCCCGGAACGCATCCACCCGACCGGTGCCCTCCTCCCCCCCCCCCCTCTATCCCCCTTCCGCCCCCCTCGCTCACCTCCCAGCCCACGGCCGCCCCCCCCCGGCCATGCCCCATCCCCTCCCGCACTACCCCACCCCTTGATCCCCCCGGATCCTCAGCACTCCCCCTACCCCTATCACCGCCTGCGTCGTATCTTTTCCCCTACCACACATACGTTCCCCTACCACTCCGGGCTACCCCCGCTCCCGTCCACCCCCCCCCTCCCGTGCGCATCCGTCCCCTCTTCCCCCTCACCACCCCCCCACCGCCCCCCCCCCCCGCACACTGTTACCCCTCACACCTCCCCTCCTCTCTTCTCATTTCTCACACCCCCGACCCCCCCCCTCCCGCACCCCAACCGGGTCCCACCCTCCTCCAGCCTGGACCAACAACGAACCCCCCTGCGGTACGCCCCACCGTGCCCCGTCCCCCACCGCAAATGGTGAACGCAACCCACCCGCCCATTTCCCGCCGCTCCCACCGCCCGCTCCCCATTTATTCTATTTACATTTTTCCCACCCCCTCATCCCTCACCCTCCTCCACCCCCTTTCCCCTTCTCACCTCCCCACACCTTCCCTCACGACCCTCCTCCACCCCTACAGCCCTCCCATTATCTTCACCCCCCCCCCCATCCCTCACCTCCCCCATCTCTTTTACGCCACCTATTCTACGTTCCGTTCCCCCTCCCCCCCCTCCCGACCGCCACCCCCCCGGCCCCCACACTCCCCCCACCCCCCCCCCTTCAATTCCCTACTCCCTTCCCCTACCTCCACCCTCTACCCCCTTATTCCCATCCCGCCCCCCCTCATCACCTCTGTTCCACACCTCTCTCGCCCCCTGCCCCTCCTTCGCCCCGCCTCCCCGCTCCCCTCTCCCCCACTTCATACCACACCCTTTCATCTGCGCCACCTCTCCCCCTTACCTACCCCCCGCCCTCCCCACCCCATACCCAACCACCCCATCTACATCCCGTCAAATTCCCCCCCCCCCTCCCTTTCTTCTAACCCAACTTTCCCCCCTCCCCCTTTCCCCCCCCCCCCCCCCCCCCGGTTTTGACTTCCCCCCCCTACTACCCCCCACCTTCGCCCTCCAACCCCTCGCCCCTCCGACCCCGTGACCCCCCCCCCCCGCCCCATCTCCTTTGCTCCTACACCCCCACCACCCTCCTCTCCCACCACCTCCACTCCTCCCCCCTCCCGCTCCTCTCCCACGCCCCCGCTCCCCACCCAAACACCTTCTCTCCTCCACCCGGATCCCCTCCCCTGGCCCACTCCTTCCCTCGTCTCCGCCCCCCCCCCCCCTCCACTCCCCCCCCCCCCTCCATCCCACCTCCTTTCTACGCCCCGCCCATCCTATTTGTCCGTCATCGACTTACCCCCCCTCTTCTCAGCCCCCCCCTCCCCCTCGTTCTTCCAGCAATTTCCGACCTGGTCCCCTGTTCCCCCCCCTATTCCCTCCCCCTCGCCCCCCCCCCCCCATCCTCCCCTTCCTTTACCCTCCTCCCCCACCCCCCTACCCCATACCGTCCAGGTCCACCCGTTCGCACACGGCCGCCCTACCACCCCCCCTTCTCCCCCCGCCCCTTGTCCAAATGTTACCCCCCCTTGCTAAACCCCGTACCACTCACACCCACCTGTGACCCCCTCCTTACCCCCCTGCTTCCTGAATCAAAGTCCCCTTTCCCATCCTATCCCTCGCCCCCATCTCTTGATTCACTCTTTGCATTCCTGCCCCGTTACCCTCCTACCTCCATCCCCGCCTCCTTTTCCGCCCCCCATCTCCTTCTTGCTTTCCTTCCTCCCCCCCACCCCCCTCCCTCCCTCTTTCCCCCCCCTGCCTCCCCCCCCCCCTTCCCCCCCTTCCCCCATCATTCCCTCCCGTCTCCCTCGCCCCCACCTCATACTCCCCCCCCCTCATCCTCCTCCCCCCCCCCTGTCACCCCCTAGCTACGCGCCCCGGACGGATGCCATGACAACGTTGTGTGCGCCGGTCGGACATCGGTAATAGCCATGTGTGCCTGTGGTGCGTAATTTTTTTTTGCCTAGTACAGGAAATGGCAATGTTGTGTTTCCTAAAACCAACATACTTTAGTGACACATATGAGAATTTATGTTTTCTTATGTCACAATTTTTCTTTTCTGTGGATGATAGCAACACATGAGTGGGGACAGTTTTACACTTTTTATCTCAACCAATTATGATATTTCCAAGCCAGCTAACCAGTATTTACATGTGTCAGTTGTCATAGCCTAGACAGCCATTAAAACCATCTATAGAAGACTTCATACTCTCATTTTACTCTGTTGTACAGTCTGATCAGTGTCATGCATTAACAAATATCTCCTGTGTCCAGTAACTGATACGTTTGTGTGTTTCAGGTTTGTCAGTTTTACATATAATGGTGTTGATTCTGTGTATTTCTGCGTGTGGATCTGCTCTTCTCTTCTGCTCTCTCATCTACTGCAGAAACAACACAGGTACACTTTCTTTACACAGGTTAAACATTCATTGAGGGACAGGTTCCCATTGGTTATGTGTTGTGTACAAATCTTGTGAGTCTGGTTATCATCTTCTGATAAAAGATATCAAAATAATCATAATTGTAGTAAACAAATTAGGGGAATTTCTGACTTGTACAGGTCTAATTTCTTACGGTGTTGAGTCTAAAAGTTGAATGTATTAACAATTTTATATTATATATATATGATAAGGTTACTGCCTAGTCTGCCAAGAAAACTGATGTTCAAATATAACTCTCACATCCTGCTGTGAAATATTAAGTGTGTTTTCATGTAAAATGTCCTAGAAAATAATGTTTTAAGAAGAATGAAAAAAGTAAATGTAGTTTTAAATAACACTTATAGTTTGATATTTTTCTTTAAAAGTATTTTGATTTAAAAACATTAAGCATTTAACTGTTATTTATATATTTATTTAGTATTTTCTTTCTTGAAACAGATCTCCGTCTTCAGATGTTTCTGGTCTTCTGTCCAAATATCATCATGTTTTTTGCTTTTGTCTTTTGGGGTGTTTCAGAAGGTCAGTGTTTATAATCATAACATTGCTTGATTTATTGGTTAACATTTACTTATTATGGATGGAAAACTCAACATAATGTTTTTCTGCAAAATAAAATGCATTGCTAAAAAGTTGTCATGCTGATGAAGCCAGTGAAAATGTTAAGTTTAAATGTGTTTGTGTTTCAGGATCTGTGATTGAGACGGTCTCCTGTTGTGCTCTTTATATTGTCAGACCTCTCATGTTGCTCTGGGCTGCTCCATATGTTCAACAGTTCACAGGTATGACAGGTTTCACTTCTGATGATCGTCAGTTTATAAGTAGGGATCACTAAATGAATCATCACTAGACCTATAGACATCTGTGTCAGTGATTATTTCATGACTTTCCACAAACAGTGTTCAGTGTTTTAGTAGAACTAAGATGTTTACTGAATTACATGATGTCATGATCATTTCTGTTTTACAGGCAACATTAAAACATGGATCCTGTTATACAGTTATGACACAGAATATATTGTTTTCTCAACTGTCCTTTATTCAGGTAAATACTTTTAAATGTCACTCAACAGACATTATCATGAAACATAAATATTGAGTAAAACCGCCAGTCGACAGAATGTTCATTTTATTCTGATGATTCCTTAATGTTCTGCAGCATTCAAAACAATAGCATGAATAAATCATTTAATGTATACTGCTGTTTCACCTTCTCTGAATATACTGCTGTTGCTGATTTTCTGATTGTCACATTTTACAACAAATCTCATAAAATTAATCTTGATCTCCACTGCAGCTGATTAGGGAAAACTAATTTAATATTATATTTAAACATCTTCAAAGTTGTGGTAGTAAAACGAAATCAACCCCTAAATGGCCTCTGTATGTGTTCAGTGATCGTGTGAGATGTAGACAGCAGTCACAGCAGGGTCAGAATCAGACAGAAACAACCCTGACACTGTCAGTGAAACAGGACACTCGCTGTACATGATTTTATGTACATGATCTCAACTGTTTCATGTTTGTAATAATTATTCTCTCTCTTCTTGTGTTCCAGTTCTTTTTTATTCTGCCTGGAGAAGAGGTCTGAGTTATGCTGGATTTGAAGGCATTATGATAATAGTGATCTTTGGATTCGTTCTTCTGTTCTGCCTCTTCTATACTATTTTCAGTGAGTGTTTCTTTTTAAATCTCCTGAGTCTCTTTTTACCTCCACATGAACATAAGTGTGAAATATTGTTTCATGATATATTTGAAGAATTAAGTCCAATAAAATTCCTTTTCATAAAACTAATTTATTATTAAAAACATTCACAGTATCATTGCTTTAAGTACTTTTGAAATTACTTTATGTGAGAAACATAAAGAGACAGAAAAACACTTTTTCTGAAAAAAGAAAAGTGTTTTTTATAAATGGCCTTTTATTTTCTTTATTTTAAAAGATGGTGGGCTATTCTTTTAGTTTTGACTTTGATGTTTAGAACATTTCATTCCCCTTTGTTTTACACACATCATTTTTTATAAAGTCTCTTCCATTGATCACAAATATATCGGATATCAATAATTCATTCATTCATAGAGAATAATCACTCACACTGTGAACTCTGTTCGAAAATGCTGCATCCTTATATTCATGAAGTCATTGGTTCTTATATTGAATAAGAAAAGAATAATATACATCCCACTGGTTGTTATTGCAGAATAAACTCCAAAAGGGTAAGCAGGTTTTTGGTATAACAACTGGCTGGATGTACATTATCCCACTCACTACTGTACATTGTTACTTGTACCATAAGTAAATCATTGTACATGAAATATTGACTCTGTGAAGGCATTTACAGTTAGGACCTCTTAACCGGGGATGGATGAAGAAGAAGGAGGAGATCCAGTCATTTAAAGCAAATTTTACTGAAAAAATAGTTTGCGGTTTAATCAGCAGAATTCAATTTCCACACTTACAAGGTGTTCCTGGGCTACGATACAACAGTAATCATATCAGAGATCAGTAAACTTTACGTTTCATGATTCTGATTGATTGGTTAAGCAAGACCTCGGTCCTGGAGGGTCGGTGTCCTGCTTAGTTTACCTCCAACCGTGATCAAACACCTGAAGCATCTAATCAAGATCTTACTGGGCACAGCAGAAACTTCCAGGCCGGTGTGTTGAGACATGTTGGACCTAAACTCTTCAGGACACCGGCCCAACAGGAGCACGTGTGGGGACCCCGAGTTAAACCATAGATATGTTTGAAAAATCTCCACACATGGACACATTTGTGATCCTGCCTGTAAAACCAGGCTAATGTCTCAGATAACGAGTGTTAAAGTCCGATTTCAACCATTACTTTCACATTTTAGTCTTTGACACGGTCTTTCTCAGTCCATATTAAATACGTCAAAGTTATATTATCACAAAACGTTCTTTACATTATGAAGCATGGTGTTATGTGTATCTAAAAAACGTGACTTTAACTGGGTTTTCACAGACTGGGTCACATATCTGCATTATCAGTGTGACAGCAGAGGTCCTGGTTTAGGCACACAAAGTGACTGTACAGGTTACAGAACAGCATATCTATATGTCCGGTCTTCTTTATTTGTCATTCTGCCAGTTGTTTACCTCTCATCTCCTCCTGTAACAAAGACACTGAACCACACACACAACTTCCTTAAGGTTGAAGGTTTCAGAGCTTTAGCTTAAATCAGGAAATATTTAAAAATGTACTTTGTCACAGCCAGAGAACGCAGTGTTATACTGTGGTGATAGAGACAGAGAATATATGCTTTAATTTAACACAGAGAAGAGATGGGCCTGTTGTGACCTGTGTGAGCTGACCTTCCATAGTTTTAATCATTGAAAGGGTAAATATTAGTTAAAAGATATGATGAAAAAGAGGTTGAGCTTTGGAGTCTACCCCTTTAGCTTAGTTATAACAAAATCAAAACTGGTATGAGAAGAAACAGTGGAGTACAACATTAAACAATAGCACTGGTCAAGATGTCTCACAGTACCCGGATGAGCGGTATGTTATCAGTTTTAACGCTTGTTATCAGGGGATGATAAAACTCTGTTGTGACTGACCAATCAGCTTCAGGTATTGCAAAACATTTTTGGAGAAATTGTATTATTTATGACATCATATCTATATATCTTTCAAGTCTTTTGGATATACATGACTCCTAACAGATGCTTTTACAATTATAGTAACCGTTGTCTTTATTCATTTCTTGCAAAAACATCTGTTTGGAAATTCGTTAAATCAAGCTTTGATCAGTTTTGCCTTGCAATGAGGATTTTATTATTGATGTATTTTTGTATAAGTGTCATCATATGATTCATTCAGTTCAGTTTGTAATGTTTCAATCTTTAAGTCTGCCATAATAAACGTTCAAGGCATTCATTGAAATCTGAATAAAAAATGTGGATCCTTTTATTGATTCTTATGTTTTTCTGATACAGTGTTTGCTGAAATCTCTGGGAAATTAAATGAACGGGTGATTAATATATTCGCTGTTCTGGCTGTTATATTCGCTGATGTCCTGCCCTCATTACAATTCGTCCTCCTGATCTACTCTTTTGGATCAACCAGAGGAGGTGAGATCACCTTCATAAACTATAAGGAATTATTCATGTGGCATTATGAGATTGTTTTTATTTGATTTAACTCTCAAATTAAATATAATCAGAAAACTGGGAACATACATACATCAGTATTAGATGACTGCATTAATTTACATTTTATTAAAATCAATCTGAAAAGTGTTTTAGATTTTTATGACACTCCAACTAGATATATTAGGTATAAATATCTAAAGCTACTGTATAATGACTGATGTTCTGTGGTCTTTCATAAGAAAAACACCATAGCACACAATATGCAATGAAACTGATGTGTTGTTTAATCTGTGTCATCAGTCCATGCATCTCTATAAATCACTCTTCTGTTTTCAGGTATCTTCATCGTTGCAGTTTTACCTGTGATACTAGCTGTGACAGATTACGATTGGGATATTACATGTGGGGATAAAATGGGCTGTAAGTGTTTGAATTATCATCTGATCTCTGTAGAAATAAATCATTACAATATTTAATATATTTATCTTTATGCTTCTGTCACTATTCGTCATCCTCACTTTTTTGTCTTTAATAGTTTTGAGTGTTGTTTTTAATTAAAATATAGATACTTCTAGTTCTTCAGTAATTTCAGCATGAAAATATGTGTGTAGTTGTTTTCTTAGATGTTTCAGAAGCACATTATTTAGCCAACCCGACCCAATTCTACCAGAGAGAGGCGCTCGAACAAGGAGTTTATTTGTTGACATTAATGAATGCATTGACTAACATAAACTAACAATGAAGAATATTAATATGAATCATATAAAAGCCTCTTAAAAGCACTCATAAACAAATGTAAAAGCACACTCAAATTTAATTCTTGCAAGTATTGTTAGTTTAGATTAATTTATGTGGCTGGCCATTTTACAAATGGGATCTTGCTGTGTTACGCATGTTTCTGTTACTGAAGATCTTGAAGTATTTTGCCTCATTAATTCAGTCAAACTGTTTCTGTTAAAATATTTAATCTATTTCTCAGGTTCCCCTTTGGTCAGGAGGTCAGTGTGGTCTGTAATGATGTTATTGGTGACTGCACTAATGATGTTTTTCTACATCATGGCACTGGAAAATGAAAAAGGTATATTCATAATCTTTGAGAACTAAAGCATACAATGAAATGATAGAATATAAACTCAGCAAAAAGGAATACTGCTTTAATTCAAATAATCTTTATTTTCGGAAAAGGTTTAAACAATGTTGTCTTATTCAATGAAACAAACATTGTATGTACGTGCACCTGTGGAAAGATCCTTAGAACAGTTTACATGTGGTGGGCAACTAATGTCACAGTTGCAATAACACAAGACATTAAAGAGATCTTTGAGTTGACTAAAAATCGCCAGAAGAAAGATGTCTGCAGGAAGGCATAAGAACTGCGTATGTGGCCAACTGCCCAAACACCATCGGTGATGTCAAGTCAAGTTTCTTGTCTGTAATGTGAGACGCAAAAGACAGAGCTGCAGGGAGATAGAAAGGACATCTGATCCTCAGTGGCAGAACATTGATTTCCACAGAAGTCTTAATAATGTGTGTAAATAGATTGGTGGACATGGGGGGTAACATCTCACAGGAAAACTGTCTATGCTCGTGCAGTCCTTGAGGAGATGGACTGCAGTATTTATCAGTTTGCGGCCTCAACATAAATTTAACCAGTGCTCGAATTGAACCAAGTCATATGGGGAGTCCCCCTCATAAGATTTTTTTTGGTGGGAATTAGTCTCGCAATATACAATTTATACAAAATACACAATATATTTGATAATAATATTTACAAAAAATTAGGCTTAAATAAAAGAACAGGCTTCTTTCACTTTCCTGCGCTTAGCTGTCTTTAGACGTGGGGCGGGGCGTTTCAAATTTAAAGAGACATGACAACTAGCCCATAAACAAACTTAATATAAATTATTGTAAATAATTAATTCGGGAAATTTACCATAGCCATTGCATGACTTTAATCACATTTGTCTTTATAATTTTTACTCAAATACATATATCTGAGGGACCCCCAAATACGGAATCTGATAGGTGTCGCCGCACTGCATGAAAGAAAACACATGCAAACAGAAAAACACCAGCAAATTCACAAAAGCCTCTTCATTGGTTTGGTGACACATGCCCTGCAAATTCTCGCAACACCAACAAATACAGAAACGCGCTGCAAATAGGCAACAACACAACGGAAGTGTTTCCGGGGGACTCAAATAACTGATGCACAATGGCTGGAACGCACTTCATTTCACTATGGCCACATTCGTAGGTGGAGTTATACACAAATAACTTATATTTGGGTCTTATTTTCTTTGTTGTCGATCATGTTAAATGTTCTTAATAATTGATTAAACAATATTGAACTTTTTCGTCCTTCCACGTTAGTGATACTTGTGAAAGCATGTCGGGCAGCTAACAATATGTTTCATATTTTCTTTAAATGGTTTCATGGTTTTCATCAATCGTTAAATTGTTCAAATCGGCCTGCTAGAATAGAAAAATGCATAAAAAGTGCGTTTATACCCACGTGTGGCAAAATCATTAAACAGAACGTACAAAAAACTGACAAAAAAGAATGATTATTGACAGCCTGTGGTAGCCTATATAATTTATTTTGTATATTGTTGACATGTTCTTGATGAGAAAACAAGCATAAATTGCCTTCCGTTGTGTTCCTATTTTTTTCCTATTTGCAGCGAGTTTCTGTATTTGTTGGTGTTGCGAGAATTTGCAGGGCATGTGTCACCAAACCAATGAAGCGGCTTTGTGAATTTGCTGGTGTTTTTCTGTTTGCAGTGCGACGACACCTATCGGCTTCCGTAACCAAAGTCTATTTTTTACATCTTATGGGGGTCCCTAATGCCTTATGGGTGTCCCAGATCCCCCCAGCCCACCTTCAATTCGAGCACTTGATTTAACATTGTTGTGTACATTTGTTAAGTTGTGAACAAAAGTTAAAAGGTAAAGGCCTTTTACTTTTTGCTGAGTTTATAATGTATTATACTGCAAACAGGGAATTTATCGTTAGCCTACATCGTTTGTACATTTTTTACTGCAAAATGTAGGCCATTCATTGTTTTTTCTCCATGTGCAGATCGAGTTGGATGGGCCTGGAAAATAGGATTTCTACAAGTATTATGGACAATTTGGAACTTTTCCACGTCATTTACAGATGAAGGTACAGTAATAATCATCTACTTTGATCGTCTTATCTGTGTGATTATTATTTATGATTATCTCTTATTTATTATCAATTTTTTTGTTTCTTTGGAAAAAAGATTATGCTTGTGGCTCATCTTCCACTTATGTGTTTCTAATATCCAACTAATATTCCACTGTAATATTCCTCGCATACAAATCAATCTTTGAGAACTCTCATGTTATGAGAGTGTGTTTGTGTGTATGTCATGTGCAGTAAAAAAATTCACCGGTTTCATTTTATTCTTATTATCAGATATTTAGTTATTATACTGACACTGATATATATATATATATATATTTAATTTAATTTAGTAATTATCCAGTAAATATTGCCTCTCTCTATGATGCAATCACATGCAGAAACCTGAAAACAGGTCTCATCGCATCCAGTTCAGGTCTTTTTTTATATGCCATTTTACTTAAAATGCCTTTAAATGAACTACCAAAGATGATCAAAATTGATGACCAGATTAATGTGTCATTTTATCTGTTTCTTCTTCTTCTCACTAACATTTAAAAATTAAAATAGAATAAAATGACAAAAATGAAAACAAGTTAGGTTAGCTCAAAAACGGTTTACTAGCTTTCCTGTAGCTCAGTGGTAAGAGCGAGGTTGTGGGTTCGATCCCAGGGGATTGCACATACCTATGTATAAATGTGTAGGATAAAGCAATGTAAGTCGCTTTGGATAAAAGCGTCTGCCAAATTCATAATTGTAAATGTAAATGTTTATGCTGCTGTTAGCACTTTCTCAGACAAATGAATGTAATGAGACCCATTTTCCGGTTTAGTCATGTGACATTCCACAAATGAACTCTTAAAAATAAAAACATATTTAAGATAAGTAAAAACTTAACATGATTACTAAATGTAAATTAATTCTACAGTGAATAAGAACTATATGAAACACAAAATAAAAATAAAAAAATCAAATGTGGTGGTATTGTGTAAGTTTCTGCTGTTATTAATTTTGTTTGTGTATCACTTTATTGTTAATGTGTTTTATTCATTGTAAATGATCACGGTGAAATGTTTTCATTTATAGATTTTCCTCGCATCGTGTCTCTGTATGTGTTTGGATCAGTTGGTGTTGTTTTATCAGCGCTGTCGCTCTGATGACTGAACTGATACTTATAATAGGTGGGTCAACACTTTAATATCACAACATATGATTTACAGTATTTAAATGTGAAAATGTTTGACTGGAAATGGAAATTTTTTATATAAACCGATATTACAAAATCAAGGGACAATTATACTAGATGAAAACAATTTAATAATTATTATAACTTATAATAAGTTAACTGGAGACACAAGTGATAATATTAAACACAATTCTCTTCATTCTCCTTATTTTAAATGTTATTCTCAGTTAATGGTGAAGGTCTAATAGGGGATCTGAGAATCGTCGTGTTTGCCTTAGAAACTCTCTTTATCGCATCAGTGCTGATTTTGATGGTATTTTCAACATGTGAGTACAAACTAAACTTTGTTTATATTTATTTCTCATCTTGTGTTTTAGTTCCTCTCCTGTTAGCTTTAAAATGATCTTTGTACATATGACCAAATGTCAACACTTGACCCTCTCTCTAGCACATGCCATAGTTTTGTGAGGTAGTTTTGTAATGTCTAGCTGCTGTTTGATTGATTGTGTTTGTTTTATTAACTGTTAGATTTAAACACATTCAAGCATCAGTTTTATTCACTGTTTCGACACACATTGTCTAAGGAGACCCTTTTATCCCAAGTGACTTACAATGCAAAAGCAATAGAGTTACTTAGGCTTTTGAAACATTAGCCCATCTGGACAACTTTGAATTATAATGATATTTTTTCTCGTTGAATCTGCATTTATTTATTTATCTTAATGAAATCCACACATGAGGTATTAAACAGACTGATTTGATATTTGGTTCAAGTGTCTAATAATAATCTTCTAATGATCTTTTCCTTCACTGCTCTGAACACACAGGGATCAAACCGTGTCTGCAGTCCTGTCAGGTTAGTATCACATATCATGTTAATCTCATTGAGTAGTCTGATGTAGTTGACCATTCATTTCATTTTAAAAGTACACTGGAATTTTTTTTTTTTCGAGAACGATATGTTCCCACAGTGTGGGTCAGCGTCATGCTACAGCAATTGATTTTGGCTACTGATGTCATTCTAGAAACAGGTCTAACCTGTTTAAACTGTGGGTGTATTTGTCACCTTTGTTATATACAGTAATTATGTTTTTTGGAACACAAAGTTTCCAACCGTTACATTACAGATTATCATTTGATTATAAATGGCAGTTTTGAACTCATATGTAATAAAACAGCTTTTATTAGAATAACAGATATGAGACTTGTGTGACTACATGATTTTAAACATAACTGCAAAAAATGCTGTTAATTTATTAAAGAGTAAACTGTTTAATGAGAAGAAAAAAAACTGATGAGTGCGTCTGAAACAACTGTCCAAAAATAAAAAAATGTTGAGTATATTTTTATCTAATATTCATGGTTTCCATTAACACAGGCTAGAGCAAAATGTAAACGAACCCGAAAGCCACCTTCTACAGTGAGTAACATCATATAAAGCTTTATTGAGATTTATAACTGACCTGAAATAAAAGCATATTGTATTAACTACAATACGGATGTAAAATGAATGGTTAGTGGTCATCTATTGTGTTCCTGAACTAACAGTACGGCACACTTTGGATGTCTATCTCATTTCAAGGAAGTTATTTAAGATATTTAATCTCTGTATATCTGAAGGACAGATGCTCGGCTTGAAGTTCGTGACCTGCCTTTGTTAGTTTCACACCGATGTCATTGACATCATGATAACCTGATTGGCTCACGGCACCACAAGAACACACATGTCCTCAAGCACTTCATTGGACTGTCTAAGCTGTGCTGTTAAAAGCAGAAAATGAAAAAATATCCATTTCACCGAGCTGACAATTAAAAAAATCAGCCGGTGACAAAACCATTGAGTCAGTTTAAACAATCGGTTTTGTTATACTGTAAAATGGGATCATTCAAACCTGGATCATTCTGATAAGGTGAATCAGCTAGATGAGGAGGACATCAAAAATGTGCAGTGCCAGGACTGAGAGGCTTTTGTACATGTTGTGGTTTAATGTGGGTTTTTCTCCCCAAACTTAGGATGCAACTGAAACTGAAATGAATCCTCTGAATACACAAGCTGGTGAAGCTCAGCCTGATTCAGTGGAATCACAAACATGAGAGAAGATCATTCTGGATTCATCTCAAACACTCATGACCTCTGAACACTGAGACTGTTATTTTATATGTAATGCAGAAGGTTTTGAGACGTTTTTCTTTTTGCAATTTGAAAATGGATGTAAATGTGCATGATTTGTTTATTTCCTTTTGTGATAAAACTGTTCGTTTTTTATAATATAGATTCATTTTAAGATCCGACTTTAACTTCAACAGTATAAACCTTATACATGGATTTGTTTTTGATCAGAATTATAAGTAGTTTCAGACAGTTTGTAATGACACTGCAATCCTAAGCGACTTGGGTTTTTATAAATTTGCAGTATGGATTGTTGTAGAAAGCTTGTAAAAGCTTTTAAGAAGAAAAAGCTGTTAATTCATCATGGGATGAGCGCTTTTTTACCTACAATAATGTTGGTAAATCTGTCTGAAAAGAGATGGATGATTTCTCACAGAGCTGCAGGTGCTACTGCTTTACTGCCAAACTGAAAACAACAGCCTGCATAACTGGATTTGGTTTTGTACTGTGAGCTGTTTTACATTTTTCCTTAATGTTTTCACTCATGTGAAAATAGCTGTAAATAAGCAATGGGATTTTAAGAGATTATGGAGGTCACTGTTTATTATCAGAGTTCCTGGTTTAAGTCTCAAGTTCACAGTGGTATCAGTACAGGATTGTACAGGATCAATAAATCTTCCGTTTCTGGGTCATTGTAAATATTTAAGCATGTGTCACAACGCTGCACTTAATAAAATAGAGTTTTTAATCAGTTTGCAACCCTGAAGCTGTAATGTTTTTTTGTAAATGTTTTGATAAGGAATTATAAAAAATGTCTTCCAGATGAACTAGATCGAAATTATGTGGACACTAAATGTAACTGAAATTAAATGGATTTTGTTCACTATATCAATTCCCCCCCCCCCCCACTTGAGTGAGGGAGAGTGAGGATGACCTCGTGAGTGACAGTTAGTGAGGATGTGACTGAGTGAGGGAGGGAGTTAGTGAGGATGTGACCTTCAGTGAGGATGTGTCATTTTCAAAGAATAAATATGTTAATTTATTATTCAGTAAAACATGACGTATGTGAGATAGTAAAACAAATGACACCACCATGCATTATAAGTATGAAATAGGAGTATATAGTCATATAGTAAAGATACATTGTTTTGATTTTTCCCAGGATTTTAAAGTGAACGAGCAGTGTTCTGATCATGTGCAATTCATTTACCTTAAATGATTTAATATTACCGATGTTTACACAATTATTAAGCCTTAATGATTACTTGCCAAACCTGAGTTGTAACAGTTCCTTATGACAATAAATAACTTTTCAAGTCTATAACCATCTTTAACTGGAGCCAAAATGTTTCTGTACTCCACCTAAAGAGAAAATAATTAAAATTAGTTGAGAAATGAAAACAATTCTGTTTTTATCCAGAGAACAGCAGCTCCACCATTCACTCTAATGTCATTGTAGTCGGTTATAGTTATAGTGTTAGGGAATATATTCCAAAACCAATGAGGTGTTACAACTGTCAAAGATTTGGTACACTGCAAATGCTTGTAAAGGCAGACGGAGATGTGCCAGGTGTGGATAAGATCAAGATATAGCCAGTTAATCAAGAACAACCAAAACGTTGTAAGTGTGGGGTAATCACAGTGTGGCTTATGAGGGATGCAAAGTGATGAAAAGGGAAATACAGGTAAGATTTCAGAACAATTTTACATATGCAGAAGCTGTGAGGAAGGTAAATCCAAGAGAAGGCAGAAATGAAAGAAGCAGAGCGGAGAATCAAACCTCAAAAGATATAGAACAGGCAAATAAAGGAGTAGTGGTTGATTTAAAGAAACTAGTTATCTTCATTGCAGGGGTAGTTCATTTCACAATGGAGGTTAAATCTAAAACAGAGAGAATACAAATAATAGTGAAGGCAGCAGTACATCATCTAAATATCAGTGGGTTGACATGGGAGGAGGTGAGAAATGACCTCAGTGTCTAGGCCAGGAACAAGCATGGGTAGGAGTAGGAGCATTTTAATAATGATCCTCTTGATGCGAAAGAAAATATATATAGAAGAGCTTTCTAGTAAACCCAGTGATATTTGTATTCAGGAGACATTGTTGAGATCTTGCAATATCAAGAACTGGAATTACTGTACATCTCTTGGAAAAGGACGAAATCTGTTATCTAATGTTAAAACATTTGGGTGTTTTGGCATCTTCAAAACTTTTAGGTTTTTATAATAACGTGTGGGAAAAAGGAAAGTTAAATAATGGATGGGAAGAGTCAGTGATTATTCCTATTAGGAAGCCAGGAAAGGACCCATCAAATCCAAAGACTTATTGACCAATAGCATTGACCGCACATATTGGAAAGATAATGGAAAGAATGATTACGGAAAGAATAACATTTCATCTCTATCACCCCGTCAAAGGGGTTTCAGGAGAGGGAGATGAATTATATACCCCATTATATGTTTGGAAACAGATGTTAAGAAAGCCCAGGTTAATAAGAAATCAGTGATGGCAGTTTTCTTCGATGTCAAAAAAGCATATGACATGGTTTGGAAAGAGGGGTTAATGATTAAACTTGACACGATAGGAATTACAGGTAGAATATATAATTGGGTTAAAGATTCTGTCTTAAACAGATTTATTCAAGTTAGAATTGGGAAAGTATTATCGGGTATATATTTGGTATGGTACCCCGCAGGGCAGCATCATAAGTCCAGTACTCTTTTATGTCACGGTTCCCTTCTGTTGCTCCCCGTGTTTTTCCCAAGGACTGCACCTGTATTCATCTCCAATCACCGCACCTGACAGCCATCAGCCTCATCACATCTGGACTATTTATATACATCCTGCTCCTTTGTTCAGTGTCCAGTTTTTTTTAAGGTAATGTGTTCCCACGCTTTCTGGTCTGAATAAATATCTATTTTGGATTGCAACATGTTGTACCTGTTGGATTTAACCACTACACGTTAAATTTAATAATGATAATTATGTTTTTTCTCAAGTTCAGGGAGACATTGAGCAATCGTTGTTTTAGGGCAGTGGTTCTCAAACTTTTTTGGCTTAAGTACCCTTTTACGATTTTTTCAAGCCAAGTACCCCTTGACCAGACAACAACATTTTATCTTAAAATTCAGTGAAATGAGAGTCAAACAGTTTTATATCTAAAGGTATTAAATCATTTTGAATGTAGTCTTAATTTCATATAAAAATAATATTATTATAATTTATTGATTTCATTATTTAATCCTAAATGTCACTTTCTCTCACGTACCCCCTGCAGTACCCCTGGGGGTACGCAAACCCCCATTTGAGAACCACTGTTTTAGGGCATTGTGAGAAAGAGGAAATAATATAAATTATCTTACAAGGAAAATACAAGAGGCAATTGAAGTAGTAGAAAAAAGTCAAATGCATGGGGATTCAGGTTTTCATTAGATAAAAAAAAACAATACTGTTCACTAGGAAAAGAGTCATTGACACACAGATAAAGATGTTCGGTCAAACTATTGAACAAATGATAGTTTTTAAGTTCCTAGGTGTGTGGTTTGATGTAAAATGGGATGAACATATTGAAAAGAGTCAGAAGAACATGTTATTTGCCTTTGTCAAAAGTATTCCAATGAGCAAATAATGAATAATGAGCTAAGAAAGAGGGAAGTGGATGAGGTAAAGCTTACAAATATATACACTTATGGAAGAAAGAGTTTATTTCTTCATCTTAAAAGAACAGAGTTGATTAAGATAATTGAGATGATCTAAATATTGTTAATATGAAAACGTTTATTTATTTATACGTATTTATTTTGGGGGAAGAGAAAACTCTGGTTCATACTCCAACACAGTAGGTGGCGATAATGCGCCTTTACATTGGTGCCATCCGCCAAAGCGAAAGAGAAGAGAAGTAAGCTGAGAAGGGGTCAGAGTCATCTCTGCGCTTTATTGAGACGAAAGCAATACTTAAGCATAGATTAGACATCTTTAAATTAAAATGTCGATCTCGTCAGACTAGTATCGATCCCATACCAATACTAACGTTGTTATCGGTGCTATCGAAATTAGGATCGATACGCCCATCCCTATCGCTGTGGGTCTGCAGACGTCTTGCGAACATCGACCTCGGCCGCACAAACAAATATTTCACGGTATTTTATTTTAGAAATGTGTGTTATTTTTAACAGTGTTTATTTCAAGATGCATCTCTCTTACTTACTTATGTCAGTGCTGATGCTGATCGCTGACGGTAAGTGTTATTTATAAAGATGAATGTGCTTCATTGCTCTCTCTCTCTCTCTCTCTCTCTCTCTCTCTCTCTCTCTCTCTCTCTCTCTCTCTCTCTCTCTATATATATACATACACATATATACATACACATACATACATACACATACATACATACATATAATAGCTATTTTTAAGTCATATTTACACATGTCTAATGGGTTCAGTTTGCAAGCATTCTGTTTCCTGACCGTCCTTTCTATGTCGAGCTAAAAAGTGGCTGTCCTGTTGGTTAGAGAGGGTTGGGCGATGTCTACCAAATTGCCATCGGACCATGTCTACAGTTAAACATTGCGATAGACGACGACATCGTTGTCTTCTTTAAACAAGATGCGACATTATAAGTGAGGCGAGCTGCGCAGAGACACTTCTTCTACATAGCACAGGTACATCTGTAAGATGTCTGCTAAAGATCTGGAAAACATCTGCTGTGTCAAAACAGCTGCTAAACATCTAAGAAAGAGCTGTTGTACATCCATTCTAAATCATACACATCTTACAGACGTCTACTAGATGACATCTGACAGCATCAGATGACCAAACAGCATCTGCCAGATGTCTTGCAGATGAAAATGATGTACGTGTTGCTATCAGGGTATGTACAGTTATAAAATCAGACAGGTAGTTTGCATCGGTTACTAAACACGTTCACGTCCATGCGTTGTTTTTTGGGTGACTGCAAATGTGTTAACGTTAGCTAACGCTGGCTTAACATCGTGAGCGGTCAGCCATCGGTTATCAGCCCAACCCTAATTTAAAGACTCAATAGCCTAAGGCCTATTTCAGATGTATGTTAGTACAGGGCGTACGAAATTACGATTGGTACCATAATATTTAAATAAAGACAAAAGTGGCTAGAGGAAAACATTACTAATGAAATATAATAGGCCATAGCTTATTGGTAATGTAGACAGATGCAAAAAAACGCGGCTCCGGGACGCTGTCCTCTGCCGTCACCTCATTCCCCAGTCCTCTACGTTGACGAGGGCCTTCGTCCCCCGCCTTCCATCGCGGACGCCGTTTCCTTCGGCGCTGAGGAGGACGATGACTCCATGTCCATCTCAGCTTTGGACAAGGACTGGGCAGGATCGGAGCGAGATCGCCCCGAACCGGAGAGCACCCCGGACCTCCACGAAGAGTTCGTAAGGGTCCTCGAGAAGGCCGTAAGCGAGCTCGACATCACCTGGAGTTCACCTGAGGAGCCGGCTAAAAGTAAGCTCGACACCAGGTACCTTCAGTCGGGCCGCCGTCAGGCCACGTCGAAGAGGAGTGCGGCATTTTTCCCAGATGTCCACGAGCACGTGGTGAAATCGTGGTCTGCTCCTCAGTCGGCGCGCGTTCACGCTGCTACGCAGGCAATGTTCGCTCACGTGGTCGGAGCGGAGGCCCACGGTTACGTGCGCATGCCACCCGTCGAGGAGACCTTCGCCGCTCATTTGTGCCCTTCCGCCACCTCGCTGGGCTCGGACCCAGGCTTGCCGTCGAAGCCGTGCAGATTTACCGCCCATCTCGCCGGTAAGGCTTACACATCCGCCGGGGAAGCCGCTTCCGCTCTGCACGCAATAGCGGTGCTGCAGGTGTTCCAGGCTAAGATCCTTCAGTCGCTGGATAGCGGCAGCCTGGAGGCGGACGCCACTAGGGATCTGAGGGCGGCGACCGACTTCGCGCTAATGGCTACGAAGCGGACCGCACAAGCTATCGGCCGATCTATGGGGTTTATGGTCGTCCTCCATCGTCATCTGTGGCTTACGTTGGCATATCTAAAAGACGCTGATCGTAAGTCTCTTCTCAACGCCCCGATCACTCCCTCCGGCCTCTTTGGTGACGTCGTGGAGTCGGTAGTAGAGCGCTTCGGGGAGGCGCAAAAGCGTGCCAAGGCCATGAGTCACGTGCTCCCTCGACGCTCTTATCAACCATCTCCGAGAGCCTGTTCTTCGTCCGCGCCGCACTCCGCGCAGAGGCCGGCCAAACAGCACGTTGCTCCCGCGCCGGCTTCTCCGGGTCGTGAGCCGGATGCCCGGCCTAAACAATGGTCGGGCCCAGCTAAGAAAAGGTACGGGCTGAAGAGAGGTCCGCGCCACGACGGCGGAGCGTCATCGGCTGCCAAGCCGTCGTCCTGACGGACCTGTGAAGAGGAGGAGAGAGCTTGTGAGCGTGCCGGTGGCCCCCAAACGCCGCTGTTTGCATCAGATTTCATATATCGCATGCTGGTGAATGTTTTATGAAGAGCCATCCCTTCTCTATTTGTTGGATATTATTACTTCTGGTTTGTACATTTGTTTGTAACAAATACATTCTCTGCGAGTGTATTTGACGTCACCAATGCTGGAATTGCCCATATGGACTAAATGCACTGCAAGTTATTTTGTATAAAAGTGTTAAAACCTCTAAATGTAAGGGCATTTCACATGTTGTGGTTTTAAAGACCACTCTGTTCTACTTGGATTTTTTTCTTCCACAAACATACCCAAGAGGACACAAACAAGATGAGCAGAAAGATAAGTCAAAGTATTTCTATCAGGATTTTTTTTTCACATTTAGAACTAATACGAAAACATTATTTATTAGAGACACCTTCAAACCTTGCAACAGAATCAACAGATTTCAGATCAGCCGAACTCCATGAGGATCATGACAAACATTTTCATTTAGTAACTTAGATCTTAATGTCGATGGTTCATGTGTAGTTTCTGTGTGTTAAACAATAAATATATGTTGTTGTTTTTTAATTCATACGCATCATCTTTGTTCTCAATCAGAACTTGTTCATCTGGATCAGATGTCCCACTTTTTTGTTTTTCAAATACATTTCCCTTTTTTTTTTTTTACACTGCGAATATACTAACAGAAATTGTATCTTTAAATGTATTAAAAATATATGTACAATATGCTTTTACTTTTAACATACTTCTAATTAATGGTAATTAAATATATTTAAAACAAATATATTAGTGAAAAATATTAAATTAACATAATTAATATCTGATATACTGTATATTTGAGGATATATTTATCCTAAAACTATCGTCTTTTGTAAATGGTGTCGTCAGTGACGTTGAATTTGATCACTTGTCTTTTATTGAACACAGACGCTGATGCATCATTTACAAACACCATGTGCGTTCCTTTATTTTACGCCCATAACACAACCATTATGTAAGGAATAAATTTCCTCTTAGTCTTTCTGACCACGGAAGAGTCTCTTTGACTATGGCAGGGTAACCAACAACTTCATTGTTATCCGAAGTGATCCTTGCTTTCAGTGCATATCAGAATGCAGCTGTAATCTCCCTTTTTGAATCCGCAAGTCAGATTGTTTTGACTGTTTTGTTGTTTTGATTATTTTGTTATTTGATTTGGTTTCTCATTGGTTTATATATGTTTGTGGTTTTGTTTCATCTTTTAGTTAACTCATATTGGTAAGGTGGGGTGAAGAATTAGCAACCCCTGCTGGCCATCTCTCTCTTCTTATTGATGTGATGGTCAGGTTGTATTTTCTTTTTTTGTTGTTTGAATTTTGTTGACAAGACCTTGTATAAATGTGTTCTTTTACTGGTTTGTGTGGTTTGTAATAAAGCTTTTATATTTTTCTACCTACTTTTGATTTCGTTTATGCTCACTCCACCTTTGACTACACCTGTGTGTTTCCTGGGTGGTGTTGTCGAGTAGCTTCAGTTACAAATTTCCTTGTCCAGTATCTTCCACCGTCCTTGCCACAAAAGGGAAGGAAATGTCAAGGAAACAAGTGTGTGAGTGAAACTGATCGGCAAGTGAGGGCAAATGTTGCGAGTGCGCACGTGGAAGTGACAGCGTTCGTATCAAAATCGGACTCCCTGTGAGATTATGACTCCCCTGTTTTCCACTACGAAGGTTAGGGTTAGGTATGGGGGCGGGCTGTTGAGATGGGGACCAATCACAAAGCAGCAGCCTAAGTGAATGAACCAATCAGAAGTAGGTTAGTCAAAATCTCACGTGGAGTCGAAATTCGGTACAACACTGGCCCAAAAGAAAGAGATAAAGAAAGAACAAAGATCAATCCCAGGTCCTGACACTAAATTACTTCTCATTTACAGTCCAATGTAAAGTTGAAGTGCGTTATTATCAGTTTCTGAGGCGTTACAGTTTCTGTTTAACTGTGGTAGATAAACAGAAAGTGGTGATGCTGTCAGTTTTAGATGTGTTTATGGATTAAGGTCTGATAAGGTCGTCTTCAGTTGATTTGTTCAGTCTATGATGTCTACAGGTTTTTGCAAGTAATTCTTAAAATAGGCAGGGCTCTAGACTAACATTTGAGAGAGGTGGCACTGGTGCTACCAAGTTATTCAGTTGGTGGCACCATCCCTTAATTAGGTAGCACCAGAGTTATGGGGTGAGGTAAGAAAAAATAATCACTAAAACTTAATTCAAATATGTTTAAAACATTAATAAATCAATTAGAAATTAATACGAATCATTGTTTATGATTTAATAATTTTTATTGTACATGTAAACTCTCTTTCATCACTTTACCAAATTTAAAGAACATCTTTATTGAAGCTACTTTCTTCCTTTATTTATTGTGAACAACTTGTAAAAGAGAACACAATTCCTCTAATATCAGTGAGTGTTTTTGGGCCCGTCCTTTTGTGTTTGATGAACGTTATAAACAAGGATCTTTATTTTGATGCTGCCCCTTTAAGAGTTTGGGCTGTGTACAACACACAAGCATTTTGTTTCTCAACTTTTTTTTCACAAATCCTTTTACAAGGATTCTTGTTAATATAGGATTTTTTACGTAATTTTGTGTATATACGTCCGGTTCAGAGTAAGAAAGCGTGAAAGAGACTTCAGTTTAGTATTTTGTGCTTTGACTACCTGGGTATAACATGTCTCAAACACCCGTGAGATCTGAAGGCTTTCAGTGATTATTCTTAATGAAAGCTGCATTGATACGTTGCATGTTTGGCTTTTATCAGTAGCGACTTAACATCATTTCAGATAACACATTAGGTTTCATTGCTGGTTTGTACACTGTAAAAAAATCCTGTTCATTTACATGGAAATTTAACAGCAAAATGCTGTTTTCTTTTAATAGCAGTAGGTTACTGTTTTTACAGTGCATTGTGGGAAGACTTGTTCACTTCAGGCTAGTGGTCGAACAACCACAGTATGTCACTGTTATTTAACAGCTTTATACCATATTTTCCTATGTGCGCCATATTGGATTATCACCATGTGGTACGTCTGCACCTTTATCTATGGTTGTAATATTTTTAAATTAAACGTTATATCTAAAATATCCATTGAAGTTTTTATAATATAAATCACATAACATTTCCTGTTTTAATCATGCAAAGTATTTCTGAAAACAACACTTAGACATGCAGGTAAGCGGAAAACACCTGAAACCGTGACTGGGTGACGTTAACTTAACAGGAGATACAAATGCTCGTGACTAACAGGTAAGAATTTGCCTAAGTTTTATCCAACCTGTACAGTTGACTAATATCTGTGTAAAAGATGAATCGGGAACGATCTAAATCCATTATTGTTTTTGTGTAGTTACACTTTTAATGTGCTCTTTCCATCCATGTAGGTGAGAAATATTTTCTGTTGTCTACAAATTCTCATGATTTTTTGTGTTATCTTAAAATCTGTTTAATATACTCTGTTAGCCACTGGTTTATTATAGATCAGTAATGCTAACAAGTATGTCTAAAAATACCGCTATGAGTTATAAAGATTCGGTCAAGCCGTTGTAACATGCTGGTTAGCTTTCCATATGTGCATGCGTTTATGGTAAGATACATTAAACAGTTAGTTTATGAAATATTTATGTTATGCTAACTGGGTATATACACTGCAAAAAATGACTTTCTTACTTATTCTTTTTTATTTTGTTTTCCAGTAAAAATGTCTAAACATAAACATTCTTGAATCAAGAAGCATTTTCTTGATGAGCAAACTGACCTAAGAAAATAAGTCTTGTTTTTAGTAAAACAAATATGACATTTCAGTAAATTTCTGCTTAAAACAAGCAAAAAAATCTGCCAATGGGGTAAGAAAAATTATCTTGAATTGAGTGATTAAGAAAAAGGTAAACCTTAATTCAAGATTATTTTTCTTACCCCATTTAGTTTTAGGTAAGTGACATTGATTTGAAGCTACATTTGTATTTTATGTTAAGGCATTAACAATGCCTTATTGTGTCTTATTTGTTTTTGTTTAGTTGCTTTCCTTAAGCCATTTTTGTATTTTTATACGTTATGGGTGCTTTTTTGTTGCACCATAGTTTGTGCATCAAATATTATAATGATGGCTTATATTTTTGCCCATTTTCGGGCATAACAAACAAAGCATGTTGAATCTGATGTTGAATAGGAATAAAGAGAGGATACAAAAATCATAAGTTGGCTTTATTTGTTTTTTATTCACAAATATAAAATGCAGGCTATAATAGTATTACAATTAAAATAAATTGTGACTAGTACCGTATTTTCCGCACTATAAGGCGCACCAGATTATAAGGCGAACCTTCAATGAATGGCCTATTTTAGAACTGTTTTCATATATAGGGCGCACCAGATTATAAAGCGCATAGAATAGAAGATACTGCAGTCAAACGTTTGACTGGGTTTGCGTTATGCATCCACTAGATAGAGTTGTGCTAAAGGGAATGTCAACAAAACAGTCAGATAAAGTCAAACTTTATTAAGCGTTCTGACAACTCCGTTCACTCCCATGGTAACGTTGTTCAAACGTTGATATTAACAATATCTCCCAGGCTTGCTCACTCTTCTCCCAAACGTGGAGGGGAACTTTTCCCTAATTCAGTAAACACATAGTAAAAGAAACGTGGCCATCTCGCTTTGTTCCCTCGGAAACTCTGTTTAGTCTTTTATACTTGACGCAGGTCATCTTCTTGCTTCCTCCACTTCCGTACCATTGATTCATTAATGTTGAATTCTCTCGCTGCTGCTCTATTCCCATATTCTACTGCGTGACCGACAGCCTTGAGCTTGAACTCTGCATCGTAAGCGTGTCTCTTGAAAGGTGCCATTTTGGGGTCTTTATACACACACAAGTGGTGTGGGACTGTGAGTAAGCACAGTACAGGTGTTTACTGACTACGGTAGCCGTAATGCTGCAAGCGGTGCGGCTTTGTAGTTTACCTGTCGTACTGAAACATTTTATTATTATTAAATTGGTTTTATTGTTTTTTCATACTGAAACATTTTAACAGAGCGCCTTGATCCATATATAAGGCGCTCCGGATTATAAGGCGCACTGTCGTTTTTTGAGAAAATTAAAGGCTTTTAAGTGCGCCTTATAGTGCGGAAAATACGGTATGTAAATTAAAAGCTGTATGCTGCCAAATAACATTAGTATGCTGTACTTAAAACAGTATCAGGCTGCTTAATAACAGTTGTATGCTGTAGCTAATTAAACAGTATTATGCTGTTATTTCAAATAACAGTAACCCACTGTTATTTAACAGTACAAAGCTGGTAACCACAGCTGCCAGTAGATTACCGTTTTTTTACAGGATCATTATTTACAGTGTACCTTTGGTCTGGGAAATTCTTGAGTCCATATTTGAGTTGCAAGATTGAGCGCTTCACTCATTTGCTCTGTTGGCCCTTCTGCTTCATCATAGCATTCCATGGACGGCGCCTCTCACCCCCGCACATTACGTTTTTGGGGTGGGGGCACTGATAGCTAGGTGAATGGTCGAAGGAGGGGAGACGAAAATGGGTGACTGAATACGCCACTTGCACAATATAACATTTCTGCGAATTACATTTATAATTTTAGAAAAACTGGTCGCACTGGAAGTTGAAATAGTTGCAAAGTACGACCATTTAGTTGCAGTCTAGAGCCCTGAATAGAAGATTGAAACGTACTGTATTTCACAAATTGTGCTAAAAGACACTTCAGTCTGGAGCATCACAACACAATTGCATAATTTGATCTGAGTTTCTAATAAAAACAAGCATTGCCTTAGTTTTCATTGAAAATACATTTATTTTTAGGGTTCACAGTGAAGGGTTCCTCAGGTCCTCTGGTTGTTCCTCTGGGAGGTTCAGTTCTTCTGCCCTGTTCTGTTGATTCACTCTTATCAGTGAAGGATCTGGAGGTGGAATGGAGAAGATCAGACTCACAGACTCTCATTCATCTGTATCAAGATGGAGATTTTGAGAGTTTTAATGATAGAGCTCATTCCATCACTGATAACTTGGAACCGGGAAATTTCTCTCTCATGTTGGTGAATGTGACAGCTGAGGATGAAGGTCAATACACATGTACAGTTCACAGTGGGCAAGAGTCTGGTGAAACTGTGGTGGAGATTAAAGTTGGTGAGTTTGATCACATGAGTTCTTCACATCATGTTAAAATAGAATTTTAGAATCAGTTTTATGTTTTACTTGATGTGCTTTCAGAGCGTTTAATCGTGTCAGGATCAGATGATTTGATTTCAGTGTATATTGGTGAGGACGTGACTCTGAACTGCTCTGTGGACTCTCACATCCCACCTGAAGACATTGAAGAGGTTTCATGGAAGAAAACACATAAAGATGAACACATCACAGTTCTGCTCTATCAAAACAACAAGGTTTATCCAGAAGCATCAGATGAGCAATACAGAGACAGAGTTGAGTTCTTCAGAGATGAAATCCACAGAGGAAACTTCTCTCTCAGACTGAAGAGAGTCAGAACTGAAGATAAAGGACTTTACATGTGTCAAGTGTTTGCTGGTCGATTCTCAGACAACACAACTATAGTACTGCCACAAATTGGTGAGTCAATGAATAAATATGAAAACTGTTACAGCTCAAATGTATTGTTATTTACTTTAGTATCAGTATTTTAGTTCAGTGCGAATATCTTCATGATACTTCAACAATATACAAAATTTTGCCACTGAATAGTTATATTAGGAGAACAATTGGAGTTGTTGTTCGTTGCATAATGGCTAGAGAGTCAGACTCATGACCAGGTTGCCGGTTCGATGCCCTTGAGCAAGGCACCTTACCCCCACTTGCTCCCCTGGCGCTGCAGCGATAGCTAGCCACTGATCCGGGTGTATGTGTGTTCATGACTTGCAGTTTGTGAGTGTATTGACATTCAGTGTGTGTAAAACAATAATGTGTGTGTGTTGTACAGGTTGGTCTGGTTTACACAAAGTGGTGTTGATTCTGTGTATTATTACATGTGGATCTGCTCTTCTGTTCTTCTCTCTCATCTACTGCAGTTCAAACAACAAAGGTATGTTCATAAGAAGCATTCTTCAGTAAAATGTTTATTTGGGGATGATTTTAGTTTCTTAATGAAATATAAAAGTTAAAGTCCTTTGATGGTTTTCTAATATTATTATTATTATTTGAAGGATTGTTAAATTATTGTTTGTTTTGTTAATATTTAGTGTCAGGGTTTTCATTGGTATCATGATTTTTAATGATTTGTAATACCCCGAGTTTGTCATGAAAATAGCCTTTGCTGCTGACATGGTGTTAGAGATTAAATAAACATTAGTCGTCAGTTCAGAGAGTAACTGTATTTGTTCTTTTACAGCACATGACACAAAAGATCATAAATAAATTAAAATTAGTCAAATGAACCTCTGTGATTCCAAATCTGTACTTCTGATAAAATATATAAAACATTTCCTCAATCATTATATACAAACAGCATTGCTTCCTTTTCTAAATGTCAAATCTCTTTCAGGGTTTCGTGTGGAAGACTTTTACTTTGTTTCTAAAGGAAATGCAATGGTTCTGCCCTGCTTCATTGATCCACAATCACAGAAAGAGGGTCTGAAGATAAAATGGAGAAGATCCGGTTTAAAGAGTCCTGTGTGTGTGTATGAAGATGGATCTGAAGTCCATCATGAGGATTATCGTGATCGAGCTCATTTCTTCAGTGACATTCAATATGGAAACTTCTCTCTCCTGTTAGAGAATGTGACAATTGAAGATGAGGGAGAATACACATGTCAAGTGAACAGCGAACAGAAATCTGTGTTATCATTCAGTCTGAATTTAAAATGTATAGGTGGTAAGTTCACAGAATTAAAAAAGTCTACTATTGACAATTTAAATAAACCATGAATATAATTTAGTCCTTTAGTTTTACATATCAAAGGTTTATGTTTCTGGACTGTAGATTTTAGATCTGTTTTAGTCTTGTAATGTTGTAGAGATGCAGAAGTGTCTGTGTGAGATATCTAAGGATAAACGTCTGGCATTTATTCAGACCCAAAACTCACACGCATGTAATTGGATTGATGTTTTATCCTGGATTTCTTAGACATAGCCCAGCCATTTTTCGATAATTCTCAAGTCCCTTGTTTTTCACCTGCTAGATGTGGTGTGACATGATCTCTATATACTCATGCATTCAAGCTTTCAATACACTATGGTTTTTGAGTATGAGTATAGTCCTGTCGTAAACATAAACATGTCTAAAAAATCCAGGATAAAACATCTATGCAATTACCAGATTAGGAGCATGAAAACATTAATTTACATGTAGTCATTTAGCAAACGCTTTTATCCAAAGCGACTAACAATTTGGGTAAACAATGGAAGCAATTGGGACAACATTAGGTAAACAAAAAGCATAAGTGCAATGACACTGGTCTCAAAAGGTCTAACACAAATACATTTTAGAGTAGAAAGAGATAGTTATCAGGAATGTACGCTCAGGTGCTGACAATAGAAATGTGTTTTCAGCCGATTCTTAAAGATGGCCACAGGATCTGCTGATCTTGTAGCAGCGGGCAGATCATTCCACAAATGAGGAACAGATCCAGAGAAGGTTTGTGAGAGGGATTTTTTTCCTTTTTGGGATGGCACCACAAAACTTTGTTCGTTTGCAGAGCGCAGGGATCTGGCGGGTACATAAGTCTGCATTTGCTTATGAAGATAAGGGGGTGCCGAACCAGTGGTGGTCTTGTAGGCCAGGAGCAGAGTCTGGAATTTGATTCGAGCGACTATAGGGAGCCAATGTAACTTAACAACGAGAGGGGTGACATGTGCTCTCTTCGGTTCATAGAAGACCACTCTTGCTGCTGCATTCTGGATCATCTGTAGAGGTTTTGTTGTGCAAGCAGGAAGTCCAGCTAGTTGCGCATTGCAATAGTCCCGACTGGACAGAACGAGAGCCTTGACTAGGATCTGCGTAGCATGCTCAGATAGGAAAGGTCTTATTTTCCTGATATTGTAGAGGATGAATCTGCAGTTAACCCTTAACCCTCAAGCTGTTAACGGTTAAGTTAGTCTCGCTAGCCTCAAGTTCGTTATTTCTTTTAACGACGTTATTTCTTTTTAAAACGGTTACAACACAATACAACTTTCATGAGTTCAAATTACTTAAAGCCTTCATTCCATTAATAGTCCCTGGCTGACTGTGACATGTGGCCCTCCATATTTGAAATCATAATGAAATTAATGTTTTCATGCTCGTAGTCTGATAATTGAATTTGTTTTATCCTGGATCTTTTTGATAGATTTTTTTTCAAGCATTAGATGTTTGTCTTTTTCAGATCTTTCAGATTCAAAGTTCATTGTGGTATATTCTTGTGACGTGGTTGTTTCTCTGGGATCTTCAGTGGTCCTGCCCTGTCTAACTAAAAAAGACCAACCCTTACCACCCGAAGGACTGAAGGTGGAATGGAAAAAACTAGGTTTAGAGAGTCCAGTGTTTGTTTATGAAGATGGAGAAGTGGTTCAGAATGAGGACTATCGTGATAGAGCTCATTTCTACACAGAGGACAGGGAACATGAAAACTTCTCTCTCCTGTTGAAGAATCTGAGAAAGGAAGATGAAGGAATTTACACATGTAAAGTTTACAGCGGGACCGTGTTTTCACGCTTTTTTCACTCAAATTTGGTGCAAAGACTTCAAGGTAAGTCAACAGATAAGTATAAAAAAATTACTGGAGCTTAAATCAGATTTCTATCAGCAAGTTTAATACAATAGCGTTTATGGTCAAACCTTTATAAGGTTTATATAGCAGAGTGATGATCTCAAACCGCAGAAACAGTACAACCAGATAATCGCAAAGAAAAAAACAATAATCAAAGACATCATCATTGATGTTTATAAGAACTGACATGACTTAAGGAGAACTGAACAGTCTACAATTTACATAATATACACAACATAAAAAACAAACACTAAACTCATTTCTTACATTCTAAATGTTTAAGTAAAGGTGACGTATCTGACAAGCTGTGGTACTTCATACACTTGTAATGTGACTTCTGAATGCAACCTTTTCTGTCAAAAGTGTAGTGTTGGGTTCAGTTAAGGATACACAGAGAGACTCACAGTAAATCTTCCTCTCACATGTTATTGCTGAAGTATTACATGTGTCAGAGGAATTGTCATTCAAAATAATGTCTTGAAAACAGTGATTGATTCATGGAGTTATTTCTAGGTTTTTCAACATGGCTTTGTAGTTTTGACTTATTTGTGGTTATAGTTTTAAGAAATGTGTTATTATTTCACAAAATGTGTCTCTGACAAGATTACTGTAACTCTGCTAATGTAAAAATTACCCATGATGCATCTGGATGTGTATCTGCTGTGCTTGCTTCTACTCTTTTATATAAATTTTGTTTTTTACAATTTTCATTGTTACAAAGCAGCTGTACATGTACATGTCACAGACACAACGCAAACACATACACACACAACAGAGACTCACCAAACACACCCTCACGCACAACACACAGAAGCTCAAGCACAGAACACAAAACACATACACACGCTAAACTCATACACACATCATACACATTCAGCAGTGTATTAAAAACAAGCACAGAAGAGATAAACAGAAATTTATGAAACAAGAAATTTATGAATATTATTAAACAATTTCTGTGTATGTTTTAATGATCTATTGTTTGACTCTCTATTTTCATTTTAATAGATTCAGGTTTTCGTCTTCAGATGTTACTGGCCATCTGTCCAAATATTATCATGTGTTTTGCTTTCTTCTTCTGGGGTTTTTCTGAAGGTCAGTGTTTATAATCTTTAGATCACTCAATACATTAATTTCACATCTGTGTGAATTATTCAGCAAGGAGTCCAAATCCCTCCGGTAATTTCTTAGCAAAAGGTTTTTAGTTGCAGAGTTCTTTAATGTTTGTCGTTTTTAATATGTGTTTCTGTTTCAGGATCTGAGAGTGAGACGGTCTGTTGTTGTGCTCTTTATATTCTCAGACCTCTCCTGTTACTCTGGACGGCTCCATTTATAAATGATTTTAAAGGTTTGATGTTTGTTATCAGAGAAATTAACAAATTAATCATGATATAAGATATTTGAGACTTAATCTATTCTCACTCTCAGTGCATTAATCACTGAATCTGCATGTAATATTCATAGCATCTCCTTGTCAAAATAAAGTTAAAACTGTTATAAATGAAACAATGACATCTTTTATGTTTTACAGACAAAAATAAAACACTGATACTGAAATACAGTTATGTTGCAGACTATTTTCTTTTGACAGCTGTTGTTTTTCCAGGTAAAGAAATCCAACACACTTAACTGACATTATCATAAACACATTAAAATGTGCTTCAAGAGTCTTACAAGTTGTCAGAATTAATGTGTGATATTCTGAATATTATAGGATTTAAAAAAAAGTTGTACTTTGTGATTCTAGTAACCTGTTTATACATTTATATTTATGTCTGTGCTTTTATGTAATTGTTGATTTTATCTCCTCTGTCTTTCAGCTCTTTTCGCAAACACTTGGCAGAAAATTTTAAATTTTGCAGACTTTGAAAGAGTCTTGGTATTAATCCTCTATGGGATCATTTTTGTGTGCTGTTCCTGCAAAGGCTTTTACAGTAAGTGTTTCTGAAATTCTTTCTATATGTTTTCATATATCTGTGACATATTCAATCATTCGATCATCCGTGTGTATTTAATCATGTCAATGTTATTATTTCTCTTTTAGTTTTAGCAGCAGAGTTTGGAAACAGGAGTAAAAAAGTAGTTAAAATATTTGACATTGTTGCTGATTTTTCCTTTGAAATTCTGCCGACATTACAATTCATTCTTCTGTTCTACACATTTGGATCAGCCAGAGGAGGTGAGTTCACATTTATCTGTGATCTGAATGGATTTTTTTTCATTGAGAGTAAAGTGTGTATGGGATCACTTTTATCATTAAATTAATTCAATGTAGTTTTGCTGTTCATTCATGGGGTATACAGTTTTTCTTAATCACTTTGGCTCATTTTTCTATTGAGACTTAACAGTCTCTCAACTGTTAGTTCAATGGTCACAACTGCTTGCTGTAACATCAAAACTCTGTTGCATGTCTGCAAAATGTAGTAAGTGATTCAAAACATTTAGTTCTTGCTTCAAAAGCTAGATATTTTATTAGACAATCAGCCAGTGCCACCAAAATAGAAAGTGTTTTTATTATAGTGCATATCCATCCATCCATCCATCCATCCACTTAGTGTCTCACCCACTCCGTAGAAAGTGGTTTAACCACCTGCTGTGCACAGGTATCATAGACCCAGCGGCTTGCAATTGACTACAACCCTGGAATCCCCTCCACCCCAGCCTTAAGGAATCCACCTGCTGTGCAGTTCCCAATCTCAGCGGTTTGTACAACCCTGGGGTCCCCTCTACTCACATCTGATTGGAGCGTGACCATTCCCCGTTGCACCAGAGTTATTCCACCAGACAGCCCTAGCCAAATAAAACAAAAATAAGTCTTCCTACCTTATTTGTTTGGTCGATCAGTGATGTCACCATAGATTGATTGCCTGCCCGCATTCTCCACCATTTACTGTAATGGATTTACAGTAAAAGACCCATAGACCAGTTATGATGAAAGAAGATTCAGAGTCATTTAAAATAATAAAAATTACTGAAGAAAAATAGTTTGTAGTTTTGCAAAACAGAAGTCAGCTGCAGCACTTTCAAGGAGATCCACAGGCAGACCCGCTTTACATTTGAAATACAGTGACAATTATGCTAACAGAGTACACTAAACTGCATCATTACTTAGTTAAGACATCCTTCCGTGATTGGTAGGACAAGATATAATCTTGTAAAGGACAAAAGGTCCGGTACAATTTTCGAATATATGTCGGAGAACACAGGGTTCCATAGATTATCAGGTGTGACTGCAAACAGTCTGGAAATACACAAAACATGTCATAGGTCATCTCCTCTTTGTCCATCTGTGGGTTTCTTGCTCGTTCCTTGATTCGACCTATGAACACACACACACACCAAGGCCGCAATGACCTGTTCGTTTGCATTCTCTTACACAGAATGAGGCGATGTACACAAAACATGATGATAAAATGTTCCCACCCTTACAACTGTAGTCACTCTGCTAAGATTTAGCAATGACCTGTTATAAGAACTATATTGATTTAAGGATTTAAAATAAGGGTCTCTGTGAGTTTTACACATCCCACAGAGACACCTGACTGGCTGTAATTCTGACATCCTTGACATCTTGGGATGACACATGTTCCAGGAAAAGATGGAACTACTACATATACTAAAAATTATGCCATGAAGGGTTAACTACTGATGTGCTTTTAACCATAATTAAATCATTCTGAACACAGTGTAAATACTGATCATCTTTGATTAATTATTTAAAAAAAACCACACAGAAGGATATATCAGAAGCAAATTGGAGCCACGGCCCGTTCCTTCACTTTATTTTACGACATTGACTTTTTACTATATTATACAAAATTGTTATAAAGCTTACAGTAGGTCAAGATTTACTGGGAATAATCAGTACTGTAGAAGTAAAGATTTATAACATTGATTTTTTTGTGTAAATGTGTTACAATGTAAACTGAAAAATTAGCTTTTTTTATTTTTACAATAAATGTTTTATACATTTTACAGTAAACAACATTTCACACAAAATAACATCCATAACCATCACCTACAGTAATGACTGAAACTGTAATGTCTTCACAAGCAGCATCTAACAGAGATGTCTGATTTTGTGGCAGATGGTCGTATACATTCCGCCTCCATGCTGAAAAAAATCCTTACAGGATGTACAAAAACTAGTGAATGTGCTGTGGGCAAACTCCATATAGAGTATATGGTTCCAAATCTGCTTGATTTGGTTGATTGATTGTATTTTGTGTTATACATCAACTGGCAGACTGTAGCGAGGAAGGCGGGACTTGAGGGCAGGGCCTGTGGCGTGAGTGATAGTGGAAATCAGCTGTGTGCGCACCGGCCCCGCATCGCCCACGGAGGATCATGAGGTGGCTGCCGGCCTTTTACTTCCGTATTATTGTTTGTTTATTTTAATTAGAGTTTGTTTAAATGTAAAAAAAACTAAATATAATATGGTTCAATAAAAGGAAGGAAGGAGGCGGGAACCGGCGTACATTTACACAAACTTTAATCAAAATAAACAAACAATAATACGGAAGTAAAAGGCCATTTCGTCATTTTAAGCTCCCAAACTCCTCCGTGGGTGATGCGGGCCGGTGCGCACACAGCTGATTTCCACTGTCACTCACGCCACCGGCCCCGCCCCACAAAAGTTTTTGACTGTCTGTGGTTCAATGTGATTTTATTTTCAAAAATATAACATTGAAATAATTACATAGTTTAGTCTTTTCTTATCATGTTAGTGCATACAATTAATATTTGTTACTTATTTGACCCAGGTCCCATATATGTTGATTCTTCTCTAGAAAAATGTTTATTAACTTTGTCATAAATTCAGTTGTACTTGTTTTTAGAGCTCATATAAAACTCGGCTCAGAGAAAGTTAAACAAAATGAATTGAATAAATACAAAGCATACCAGTGTACATGCACATATTCATACAGAAATGTGAACTTGGACTGGATTGTAATATTCTCTCAGTATGTAAATTATATATACTTTTGTTCTGATAGTAGATGTTTGTAGTGTGAAGTATGTAGTAGAGACGAAGGTCATTCAGGACAGTTATGAAGATGATGATGATGAAAATCTTATTGAAAATTAATACACTCATGATACACAGAGACTGAATCTGTTGATATCTTACAGTAATATTCAACATCTATATTAATATAATTTCTCTTTTGTTTATAGGAATCATCATTATTGCAGTTTTACCACTTTTACTAACAATGACAAATGAAAGAATGTTTCGTAAATGTTATCTTCACTTCGGCTGTAAGTATCCGATTAATTAATCTGACGAATGGGTATTCTGATAAATTGAACATTTTCTGACACACAGTATTTACTGTACACTCATGTTTGTTAAACACCTCTAAGTGGAAAATATTTCATGTGTAATTCATTTTTAACAATATTTAAGTTTTAGACACATTTATTGATTACTGATACACACACATCTGTGCTGTCATCCTGTTTCAAAGGCTTTAACGGTGCCATATTCAAAGCTTTGATTGTGTTTTTTGGGTGTTTAACAATGGATGGTCATGTTTCTAGTTTCAAAAAACGGTTTACAGACTGACCCAGTCTGTTGTGATTGGTTCTCCGCTTAGAGCGTGTGTTGGAAAATGTCCCACCCATACCATGTCAGCAAGCTTCCGCTTCTCAAGCTGTTGTGATTGGTCGGTCCCCCTCTCAGTGCACGTTTATTCATAAGCTTTGGCTTTTAGCAATAAACATAAACAATGGCGTAATCTTCACTTCGTCAGTTAAAAACATGCAGATCGATCTTTTGGTGTAACGGAGGTCTGCTTGTGCATGAGCAAACGTCAATCTTTGTTAGAGTTCGCAATTTTTTTCCTTCTGTGGCAAGAGACATGATACCAGACCGATTGGGTCAGATCAGTTATATTAACACTAATAACAGAAGCGTTAGTTTTGCCTTTTTATATTGGACCCGAGTTATATAAGGAACTTAAAACAAGCAGATTGACCAGGAGACATTTGCGAGCAGGAATTCAAAGGACGTTTCATAATAGTGTTTTAGAGGTATGCGCACACACATATCATATAATACACAGAAAAGTTTTCACAGCCGATGTTAAAGTCATGGAAGCTGTTATTTGACCGTTGGTTATCTTAGAATGTGTGTAGCTGAATACTTATGACCAGCTGTAGGACTGTGATGAAAGTAAAAGTAGTTTGGCGCGTAGCTCAACATCAAATGTTAACAATCTCTGATAACCGAACACTACTCCAGCCGCTCTTCCTCTTCTCTAAGGATGGTCTCGCCCCTTTTTTGACCTATTTACTTTGGGCGGAGGTTATTAAAACACTCAGTATGGTGACATCATTTACCCTGTAGTCCTTGAAATGCAAATTCTGTTAAAGACAATATCTCACTTGGCACTGACCTTTGAGCTTTATCATTTTGCAGATGTTATTTATCTCTAACAGCAACATTACACATTCACTAAAGTTTGAAAATTGGCATCACGTGGAACGGCACCTTTCAGGTAGACGACTATAAAAATATATAGTTTTTTATACATTTATAGATAAATTACAAACTTAATTTTTTATACATTACAATTAAATACATTCATTTTTTTATAAATGTAGGATTACAACATTGACAACATTTACAGTACCGTTACAGTACCAAGTAGTGATAGAAAGACAACATCACGTTATGTGTGTTTAATACACAATGTGGTAAACTGAGCGACTACACCACCCCGGAAATGGGCTGGGGACCCGCAGGTACCAAAGTACCAAAAGCACATAAATACGCAGTGGCTGAGAAAGGTATCAGAGAAAGATGGAATGTTCCACACAATTTTTCCAAAACACATTCAAGAAAATTCTAAATCAGTCTCTTAAATATATATCAATTAAAAGGAATACATCAATCATAAAACACCTTTTACGTCAACATAACCACATACTTTTTCCACTTCAGAATTGGGGAATTCGTCTTGTCTCTCCAATAAACTCAGCAACCACTCATGCTCTCGCACAACACAGCATCAAAACCCCCCATTGTGAACACTGCAGACCAACAACCGTACCACCACCACACATAGAGGACCCTAGCTAATACTGGCTCCCCAATTCTGAAGGGAACAGAAAATAAGATGAAGCACAAGCAAACAAACACATGAACGTTCCATGTTAGGGTATGTCGAAAACACTTATCAAGTGCTGCCAAGGGAAACAATGTAACGTCCCTAAATAGCAATCTGCACTAGCTGGTGCCCATATTGGCAGCACGGAATCATCTAATTATGGGGCAATCCAGGAGTACATAATCGACAGACATGTAAAACAACAGAAAACGAAAAAAACGATATACAAATAAATTCAAAAGAAAACATAATAACAAAACATGTACTATAGCATATAGTAGCAGTGACAAACATGTAGCTCTTCGTCTCTGTAATTACCCTATTTAAATCCTCAGGTCAACAGATGCTTGACACTAATACATTTTAATCCCCCAACAACGGCCAGAAAGGTGCTATTGTTAAAATCATCAAAGTGATCCTGGTTCACTGAAATGAGACGATCAATCGACTGGATTAGTGTTATATATGAAGCTTGAACAAACACTTCGTCCGGTATACAGCAGAAGAGTGGTCGAGCAGATCAAGAGAAAAGAAACAATCCAACATTCACATAAACATTCACAACAAGAAAATATCAATGAATGCAAGCTACTTGCACAATTTAATTATACTTTAATTAGATACAGCATTCATGCTCCTACAATTAGAGAAAGATGTATTTTTTAAATATCTGTACTGTAGAAACTAAAGCTCTAACACAAAAAGATGACCAGATGCAAAATTGAGATTGTTGGCAGTATAAAACATCCAGTATCTTTATCACATAAATACAACGGCGTTATGGTGTTACATTTTTTTTTAAATAATGAGATTACGAGAAGAAAGTCGTAACTGCTCGTTTTTTTTTTATGCGCAGGAAAACCTGCACGTCTTTGACGTGTCCATTTTCAGTTCTTCGGTGTTGATTTTGATCACCATCCTCATAGTCTCTTGAGAAATAACATTATCTCTTCGAATAGCACGCACACGTAACCATCAATATCCTTGGAGTCCACCACTGGTCGCCATTTCAGACTGCACAAAAGAGGGAATTTCCTCAATATCTGTCAGATTTTTTTCTTCTGGATAAATTAAGTTTCCTACATAATCGCTGCAGTGTCCATTTATTGATCTTTCCTCTGGCTCAGTGGTTAGAGCAGTGGGACTAGCAATGCCATGGTCATGTGTTCGCTCCCAGGGGATTTCACATGGTCAGAAACAAACATATAATAAAATGAAATGTAAGTCGCTTTTGGATAAAAGCGTCTGCCAAATGTAAAATGTACTAATTATAACTCCGTGCTGATGCGCCAAAAGACAAAGAATTTCCTTATTGCTAAATCATAATCAAAAGTTGGATTTAACCAAATCCTCCACATCCATTGTTTCTAGCTAATATTTTGAGAAAAATCACAGAAGTCTATGAGAATGTCTCTTTTTCTGTGTTCATGAAAGATTACACAATTACAGTCAACATGTTTTTAGATCATTGTGTTTTGTTGTTTTTGTGACGTTGTTTCATCGGTAGTTGAAATAAATTCACATCTGTAGTGGATTTATTGATTCATCTGTTATTATTCATGTATTTATGTTAATCAGTCTTCTTTAGTAAATGATGGTTTATCGGAACAAGAGCATTTTAATCATTTACATTTTTCATTATCATTTCATATGTTCAGAGGTTTAATCTGATATGTGATCATCTTGTGTTGAGTGTTAAACTAAGATGAACACTGCTTGTGTTGTATGAAAAGTGTTTCTAATGAAAATCTCTCACACTTTTTCAGGGTCAAATGAGTTCATAGCCATGGTGATGCTCATTGTCACATTAGTGATGAATGCAGTAATGATCGGCTTTTTCATCTTTACAATGGAAAATAAAACAGGTGTGAAAATATTTTTCATAACATCAGAAATCAGACCTTAGAATAGAATCAGACCTTACAAACAGTTAAGTCATGTTAACAGTTCATGAACTTTTCATTTAGACACAATACACACATGCAGGAATGTACACAACTGTGTAGAGGTTTAAGACACTTGAGAAGAAATAATGTAGTGTAAAGTTGTGTTAAAGAAGAACAATTAATATTTGTATTTATCAATAAACTTTATGAAAGGTGCAGTGAATATGAAGAGATGTTGTAGGGACACTGTGTTTGATTGGTGTCATGTATTCAGTTATTATAAAGTCAGTTTTTCTGTTTTTAATTCACAGATCCTGTTGGATGGGCTTGTGTGATGGTGTTTCTGCAGATACTCTGGACATTTGTGAGATTCTCAGATCAGAGTTATTATTTACGTCTTGATCTGGGTACAGTATTGATTTATCAAACCTATGGGATGAATTTAATCTCTAAATGTTTAACAAATGCATGCACAGTCATCCGTGAACGTGATACAATTTTCGCTTGTATTTGACTATTCACAAACAAATGCCTTATGATTTGAATCTGTGAAATTTAGATTTTAATAAACGTGAGGCCATTTCTACAAATAGAGACAGATTTTGCATACCAATGAGAATTTGTGCACTTGTCTAACGCGCCTCCATTCATCCTGTTCTGTACATTTGGATTTCGAGACGCTCTTTTCGCGGTTTTTAGCATTACACAACCATGTTCCAACAACTATCAATGAATAAACTGACCCCTATGCGTTATGACCCTCAAACAAATGTCTTTCATTTGGCGTCCGCAAAATTCAGAATTAAAGGAATCTTTTACTTCACATTACAAGGACTGAAATATCACACAGTTGAAACGTAAAACAAATTAATAAGACGCTATTACAAAGAGCAAGACATTATTTTGATGTTTTAGTTTTTGTGCATCTATATACTGTATTGGCTGTGGCCACGTTTTCCATACATAACAATCCATTCATCTGTAATAGTTAAATAACTATATAAATTATATGTTTACATTACGTGTTAAACATTTTATTGTCTCTGAAGTTGTGCAGTAATGTCTTGAATTTTGTCTTTCATTACAGGTTTTCATCGTTTTGTCTCCCTTTATGTGTTTGGATCAGTTATTGTTGTTTTAATCTGTGCTGTGGCTCTGATGGCAGAGTTGATACTGAAAACAAGTGAGACAACACACAACACTTAAATATCAGTTTAACATGAAACACAAGATTCAGTTTGGTCTTTATTGAGTCACTAAATACAGAAATATATATCAATGTTTCATCTCAAACTTATTAAACTCTTCTGAACTGAATTAACTTTTATTTTAATCACATATGCCAGTGTAACACTTAAATCATCATTTCTCGTCTGCTGATGATATTGAGATGATTTTTTTGGTGACAATATTTAAATATATTTGTATTTACTCTGTTTCTTATCAGTTAATGGTGAACGTGCAGTGATGGATCTGAGGTTTATTGTCTTTCCCTCTGAATCTTTATTCATCATGTCTGTGTTGATTTCAGGACAATTTTCATCCAGTGAGTAAAAAACGAAATTGCTTATTTGTGTGTTTGTGTGTGTGTGCGTGCGTGTGCATGCGTGTGCATGCGTGTGTTCATACATCTGCGTGTGTGTGGATTTACTGTAAAGCTTATCCTTCATTGACAATAAAATATTTAATAGCTGAGATCCAGAACACACACAACTGAAGCTTGTAGTAATGATGTCAGCAGCATTCAAATACATATGAATTAGTTAATATCAAGTGATGGAGATGAATACTAATGACAATGCCAATACTATTGAGATGTAAATGATATAAAATAATACTCATTCAGAAACATTTAGATTAAGTTATTGAAATGAAGAGAAATTTCTGAGGTCTCTAGATGAATTCATGATGCTTTAATTGTTATATACATCTATAAATCCATGATTGTAAATACAGTAGCACATCAACAAGTACATTCATACATTAACTGAGAACAGATTTCTAAACTGCTGCACTAAATATATTTTCTCTCACTGTTCTGATGTCACAGAGATTCAAGCGTGTCTAAAGTCTTTTCAGGTTAGTATCATATCATTTATAAAACAGCATTGATGTGAGTCTTTCAGCTTCTTGGTACATGTTTGTTGCATATAATACTCTATAAATAACATGTTTTGCTCTTAACACAGATGAGAATGACGTCTGAGCAAACTTCAGCCAACAGATCACAACAGAATCCGAACCAACATTTTTCTGTGAGGATCTTATAAGATTTCATTGCTAACAGTTCACAATAAGGTTGTATTAGTTAATGTAAGGTAATGCATTCCTTGACATTAATTAACCATTAACAACACCTGAATACATCATTACTTAATGATGAGTTAGTATAAATGATTAGTATTTTAGTACATAATATTATTATTAGTGTTAAGTAAGTTTTATTTTTAGTACATATATTAATTCATCTTTAAATCTTAATAGTTTAGTTAGTTAATGTTAGTTAATGCATTAGTTAAAAATAACATTAATTAACAATTAACAACACCCGTATAAACTGTTACACACTATTTGTTTATGTTAACTTGTACATATACAAAATGTACATATACATATAATGAATCTCATAACACTCTCAACACCTGAATACTGCATTACATAATCTTTGTTTGTGTTAATATCTAATATATAATGATAAAGTATAATGGTAAATATGTAAGTAGGTAAATACCTAAAGATAACCAACTCCTAACTCCAGAGGTGTAATTCTCGTTTGACAAGTGGATGGTACCAAAACTAAGTGTTGGGTAATAGTCCAATTTAAATTTGAGTTAAAAAAAGCCTAACATTTTAATATGCAATGTTTTATGTAAATAAAAGTAATAATACTAAAAATAATACTAAAAAACACAACTTTTCATAATATTTGTTAAGTGAGTTTTATTTGGGGTTTGAAAGCACAATAAACAAGTGCATCTGCCATGCTGTAAACGCTGGCCCATCTTGCATCAGGAACAGGACTTAGTGTAAATTGACAGTAAATGATTAAATGTATTAAAATTGTTAAAAGGATGGTAAAGAAGGAACGGGTGCCTATTGCGTGCCACCTTATCAATGATTAATCAGCATTTTCTAATTTGAATTGTGATTTGGATGTGATTAAAATAAATAATTATTTATCCTTTTATTTGTGATTTTGATATTAAAAAAAACAAGGTAGAAATTAGTACATTTCTAGAATAATCCAATTGGTGTATCTATGAATGCCAAGGCCCCTCTTTCTGCTTGGTCATCGTGACTTTTAAGAGGCGGCCTTCTGTGATCATGTTCGAAAACAGAATTTAGCAAGTACTGTAGCTTTGGCACTTTTTGACGCTTTTTAGCACTCAAACTCGCTGCTTCTCTTTCTCTTGTACCCAAGAGAACTCGCTGCCTTAAAGGGGCATATGCACAAAATAACTTTTTAACTAATACATATAAAACTTGACAGAAGCCACATAACAACACATGAATAAACACTGTAAGAGTTCAAAATCCATTATTTTTCTCTTTTAAAATAAAATAGTAAATAAATAAAATAAAACGATGAATTAACAAATACAATGTCAAATCTGTAAGGTTACTTATTCCGACCTGTTTACTCTGTTTGACAAACCACAATATAATACAAAGTGATAACGTTATTAACGTAGGCGTAATTTGCGGGTGGGACAGGTCGGACACGTCCCCACCACTTTATGGAAGAAATTAAGAAATGCTTGGTGAAGGTGTTCATTGTTTTGGGGCTTTCTCACAATTTCTCACGTGTCGCTTTCTCACCATCTCCCATTTCTCACCATCTCCCATTTCTCACCATTTCTCACCATCTCCCATTTCTCACCATCTCCCATTTCTTACAATTGTAAGGATACCTGCGGAAGACAGAGAGCCGCGACTACACAAACGCAGCCAGTACAAAAATGCATGCATGCATTCCTCGGCGGCCTTGCTGTGTAACAGAAAAAAAAAATCCAATGAGCAAGTAAATTTTTTTGTCATAGGAATGACGTTTTTTAAGTGAAATGCACCGCAACAGTCAAGTGACCTTCCCCAAATGACAGTTTGGGAACCACATACTTTGAGAGCTGGAGTCGAAAAGCAAAGTAGTCTATGGACAGACCGACCACTATATAAGATATGTTCCCAACGATTTATTAGAGAAAAAAATTATTAAAGTATTGTATATAAGTATTTGTCATCTCTGTCCCCAGCACTTTTCAAACAAAGTTACGCCACTACATAGCAGGTCTGTGCACATGTAGCAGTGTCACTGTTGCGCTTTAGTTGGGTAGTATTACAGTATAAATAGTCATGTATTGGTAAACAAAATGATTACATGAAATAAGCTACTGTAACATGCAGCTACATTTTGACCCGCCTACAAACTCATATTGCCAACATGTTATCATGTAACTTACAAAGCCTTATTTTATTTCCTCTGAGCCTTCTTCAGATGACGACCCTGGAAGAGCCCTTGGAGCCCATCCATCAGGTCGAGCGTGGTGCCCCAACTTTTGCTGAAATACCAGGAGTACCATGGTGTACTTGTGGTAACTGTAGGGAGATGCCTACGGACCTGGAGAGGAAATGCTGTGGCAAGGAGCCGGCTAACTGTGTGAGCCTACTGCCAGACTTCTCCCAGTACTGCCTTGATGAAGGATTAATTCACAGCCAGGACATGACGGAATATGGCAACATCAGGGAGCCTGGGGATGACAACAAGGAGAAACGCTATGGTGCATACAAAAACTTTATTTATTGGCGACATGGCTCTTTAGGCCAGGGAAACCAACTTGTCATCCCCAGTTGTTGTGTTTGGAGGATCAGGGACAAATTCCCTGATCCTCACCAACAATTCACATCTTTCGTGCCTGTCATGTGAATTTCCTTTCAAGCCCTCTGCCATGGTCATACATTACCACACACGTATTCACAAACCTGCCCCAGCATCATCTCAATGATGCATACTCACATTGTTCATTGTTTAGAATGTGTTTATCATTTTATATTTATATGTTTATTAACAATTTCTATTTAAAAACAAAACTATTTAAATTTGAGATCTTTTATCGTGCATTTGGATTGGCAATACATAGATTCTTTTTTATTTTCATTTTAATCATTTGAACATTTATTTATGATTGTTGACAGCTTGAGCGCTATTTACAATGTTGAGCAGTAATTAAAAACTCAAAAGTTATTACAGTAACTGTCATGCCCAGTTGCCTGCACCATTGTGAGCCACAAGAGGGTGTTGTTCTTGTCATGGACTTGACATTTCCCATCATGCTGTGCTCTCATTAGTGTTCAACCTGGTTCAGCTGTGCATCATTACCTGTTTAAATGAATATAAAGCCCTCATTTGTCTTTGGGGGTGAGTTGTAAATAGTGTTACATTCCTTGTTTACAGCTTGTCTTTTGGATGTATATCACTGTGGACTGAGATTAAATGGATTTAACGTAGTGGTGGCAAGATGAAGCCCCATGAAGCATTGAACCTTTTCAGCCAAGTGGTTCACAAAAGGGTTCATTTCTCGAGGCTTCATTTGCTTACAATACCACCTGGTGGCCATAGAGTGTAAAACAAGCAGACACATTACAGATGTGCCCTGATGTGGACTGTGATACACTGTATTTTGCAGCAGGTAAGGCTTAGAAATAACGGTGAAGAAAAAATCTATTTCCACATTCACTAATCTACTTGTATGAATATAGTGTGTATTTTCTGGTGGTATATAATGATTGTATAACATAACATATTAAACGTATTGACTTGAAATGAAAGGGACTATCAAATGTGTGTAAATCAATTATTTAGGCATAAGGGGAAATATTATTCTCTAACTGGACAGAGGGCAGTGAATGTGTTTGTGTAACATGGTTAATATTGCTGTAAAAATATCGCAGAAAGATTCGAATCGCTTGTTGAACCACTCAAAATGCTTCAAACGTCATCTATGACGTCATTGGTCTAATCTACTTGATTGAAACATGTTATTTTAAAATGTAAACATTTAGCAGCCAATGCATAACTGTTTTAAGTTAATTTAACGCAGTGCAATTGTGTTTTAACATTAAGCAATTCATTTTGTTTTAACACCATTCAATTGGGTTTTAATAAAGTGAACAGTATCGTAAAAATATGTTTTTTAAAGTCTTACTGGCAGCTGTTTTCTGGGTTTTTTCTGATTTCTGGTCCCAGGATGCTTTGCGTGAGACGTAGTAATTTTCTGTAAAGATAAAGGTTTGTTAATGTTTAATGTTAATTGAGCTTTGAATTGTTGTCAGTAAATTACATAAACTTAAATCTACAGTAAGTTACATGCAAACTGCTGCCAGTACAGACATTTCTAACCGTGTATGTTCAGAGGTTGTGTCAGATGTGAAGAGCAGGTTCAGAATCAGACAGAAACATCCCTGACATTGTCAGTATAGTTACAGGACAGTAATGCTGTACATAAAACATGTCTGTTAGTGTATATATGACAAGTGTCAAATGTATTTTTATTTTGCCTGTTTTATATTTGGTATTTATCATTTTATTTTTTCCTGTCTTTCAGTTCTTTTTCACTTTGCCTGTGGAAAAAGTGTGAATTATGCTGGATTTGAAGTACTTATAATAAAAGTCCTATTTGGGCTTCTGTTCTACCTCTTCTATAGTATTTACAGTGAGTATTTTTTACTTAAAAAAATGTTTTTTATTAAAACCTTGCCCAAGTTTTCAAGTCAAGGCAGGGGCACGTTTATTATAAAGCGCAGAGCACACGCATTAATTGCTATTAATCGTTATGAATTTTGTTATCATCAGGGATAATAAAAAGCTCTTTGTGTCTGAGCGATCAGAATAAAGTATTCCCGAGAGCCACGAGATAACTGCTAAGATCTGGAATTAGGTTAAATTCCACTTAAAAGGTGCTTAAAAGATTCTTCACGGCGATGCCATTAAATAAAATGTTTTGGTTCTACAAAGAGCCATTCAGTCAAAGGTTCTTTAAAGAATTATCTCTTTCTTAGCTTTTATAATCTGAATAACCTTTTTTCACCACAAAGAACCTTTTGTGAAACAGAAAGGTTCTTCGGATGTTAAAGGTTCTTTAAGAAGCCATCTAGACAAGGTTCTTCTATGACATATTGAGACACCTTTTATTTTTGTTATTCATTTTTATATTTTATTGAGCCTAACTCCTCTATTAATTACCTGCAGAAACGTCAATTTGGGGAACGTATTTAATCCTGTTTTAAAGAGTTTTGCCTTGTGATAATAATGTTATAAGTTGTTATTGTTATCATGTATTTTTGTACGATATATTTCATCACTTATCATTCAGTCATTTGGTAAATTTCTCATGACATTATCAGAAACATTAAAAATGTTTGTTTTTTTAAATCAAAATCTCTTATTAGTGAACGGGTGATTAAAATGTTAAATGTTCTGGCTAATACATTCTTGGATGTGCTGCCGTCATTACAATTAGTCCTCATGTTCTACTCGTTTGGATCCGCCAGAGGAGGTGAGATCATCTTTATAAACTATATAAGTGCATTCATGGGGTGTGAATGAAATTATTCCAGCAATTTAAATGAAACTGAAAAAAATCGAAAGTATAGCAGTTTGAGATTTCTGCATTTATTTACATTCAATAAAATCTGAAAAGTGTTTTTGCTTTTTGATAAAACTCCTTTAAAATTCCTTTTTATATATGCCAGACATTTATATATACACTTTTATATACGCTATAATTACTGCCGATAACTATAACTGATGTGTGGAGGTCTTTCATCAAAACATATTATGCAGTGAGACATATTATTCAGTGTATTAGAGTGTTTTCAGGTCTCTTCATTGTGGCAGTTTTACCTGTGATACTAACTGCGACAAGATGGAATTGGGATGTTACATGTGGGCGGAATGTGGGCTGTAAGTTTGAAGTTTCTTCTGATCTCTGCTATAAATGCAGAATTAAATCAATATTTTATCTATTTATCTTCATGCTTGTGTAAAGCTGACCAGGTCTTTCGTGATTGGCTTCTGCTTCTCAGGCTGTTGTGATTGGTCGGGTCCCCCTCTCAGTGCACGTGTATTCATAAACTTTGGCTTTTAGCAATAAACAACAACAATATCGTCAAATTCACTTTATCAGTTAAAATCATGCGGATCGATCGAAGTGTAAAGGAGGTCTATTGGTGCATGAGCAAACGTCAATCTTTGTTAGAGATCACACATTTTTTCCTACTATGGCAAGGGAAATGACACCAGACCGGTTGGGTCTGACCGGGTATAGTGTCACTAGTAACAGAAGCGTTATTTTTGGCTTTTTATATTGGACCTGAGTTGGATAATAAAACAAGCAGGTTGACTAGGAGACATTTGAAAGCAGGACTACAATGGACGCTCATAGAAGTGTTTTAGAGGTGAGCGCACACACACAATATCAGTGTGTTACTCAGAACAGCTTTCACAGCCGATGTTAAAGTCATAGCAGCTGTTATTTGACTGTTGGTTATCTTAGAATGTGTGAAGCTGAATTCTTATGACCAGCTGTAGGACTGTGATGAAAGTAAAAGTAGTTTAGTGCGTAGCTCAGTCAAATGTTTACGATCTCTGATAACCGAACACTCCACTTCCACTTCTCTGAGGAAGGCCTCGCCAATTTTTTGGCGTAATCCTGTGGGCGGAGGTTATTTAAAGCACTCGGAATAGTGACATGTGCCCGGGAAGTAGAGGGCTGTAGTTCAATTCAATTCAATTTATATAGCGCTTTTCACAATGTGCATTGTTCCAAAGCAGCTTTACAGGATCAAATAAGAAAAACAGAAACACAGCACACTGCATGGTGTTTATAGAAGTTACCAAGATCATTCTAATGAATAATATCTTGTAAATAACTAATTAAATAAATAAATGCAGTCTCCCGGTGAGCAAGCCAACACTGCCCTGCTGTGGCGAGGAATCCAAACTCCAATGATTGATTAATGGAGAAAAAAAACCTCTGGAGAAACCAGACTCAGCCGGGAGAACAAGATCCCCTCTAACGTGTCACAGCTGATTCAATTCAACATAACATTAAAAATAAGAAGGCGCAGGGGCGGCGTTTGCGCATGGCAGAGTAGGCAGTTACCATATACTAGCAGTCAGACAAAACAGTGGAAATAAAGTGTTTATATTGATGCTCATTAAAGATAATACAAATATTTTAAACTGCTGTACACTTTTAGCATGGGCGTCGGAAGCATTTGTAAAATTACACTCAAAATGAGCCAAACGCAAATGCCGCCTGCGCCTATTTATTTTTAATGTTTATGGGTGTTGTATTGAATTAGAGTAAAAGTACTTCCAGTTCTTCAGTGACTTTAGCATGATAATCTGTGTTTAATTGCTGTGGACATTTTGAGAGATGTTTCAGTAACATTTTATGTAAATGAAGTCTAGAAGTGGCTAACATACTGTACAGCATTTCATACAAACTAGCCTCCTTTTTTGTACAATAGGGAAAACCAATTCAGTCAAAATTTCACAGGCAGTGCCACGCTTAAGTAATAAAACATACAGCTATGCTGTATATGGTTATGAAACTCTGACCTTAGTCAAAATTATTAGTCTGGGAACAAATAGATTTATCAGACCAACGATTGCCCATTACAAAGTATAACCAAAACTAGTAATATCCTATGTTTACCATTAAAATTATAATAGAGCCAGCGGCCAATTTTAGGTGTATTTGCTGAGATCATAAAAATGCTTTTGAATTGAACGAGGCATATATATAGCTCTTTATTGTGTATTTCTGTACACCCAAAGCGCTTTTCAATCATATGAGGGAGGTCTCTCCTCACCCACCACCATCATGCTGTTCTCGGTGGCACTGACAGCCCAGTGATCAGTGAACTGATACTGAAATCTGGTGAGTCAACAGTTTAATGTCATACAGCGTTTAAATTAAATGAAATATTGATCATGTCTAGAAACTGGTTAAATATAAATATAGAAAGATATTGGAAAGTCAGTTTACTCTTTACTGAGTACAGAAAATATTGTTACAGAAGTCACCCGGATATCTTCATCTCAAAGTCATTCTGATCAAATAAGATTTCAGGTTTATCCATATTTTAACTCTATTTAGAGCAATTTCTCTTGACGAAAACATATAATTATTGTCAGATTTTGATACGTTTTTTGAGACACCAGCTATAATATTCAAACAAAACAGCCTTCTGTTTAATTTCTAAATGTATTATTCTCAGTTAATGGAGAAGGTCCGATAGGTGATCTCAGAATCGTCACATTTTCCTGTGAAACTCTCTTTGTCTCATCTGTGCTGATATTACTGGTGTTTGCACCATGTGAGTACAAACTGAACTTCATTACACATTTTCTTTATAATTACTTTTAATCTTAATGTGTTTCCTCCTTTTCTTGATTTTCTTTTGTAAATATGACAACATGTCTTTTGATTTGATACATCAAATGACTTGATACTTTCTCTTGCACATGTTCCTTTTGCCGTTTTCTGTGTGTTTGATCGATTGTGTGTGTTTGAAAAACTGACATTTATACATTCAGGCAGTTAGCAGACACTTTATCCAATGACTTACAGGACTGATGTCTGATATGATCATATTTTTTTCTAATTTCCTAATATTCAGTGAGTCTACTTTTTTTAATTGTTTTACTAAATGTAGACATGAGTTTTTATTTTGCAGACTGATTTGACATGAGGTTTATCTGCTGAGAGCATTGTCTGAATAATAATCTAATGATCTTTTGCTCTGAATGAACAGGGATCAAACCGTGTCTGGGGTCTTTCCAGGTTGGGTATCAAATATAATGAAAATATATATCAATCATATTTTGTGATGTACGGTTGACCTTAAATATTAGCAAACTTTTCACTATTAAAGGAAAAATGTACTAGTGTTTTCTCAGTGCTTCTCTATTGAACAATATGACCGTATTAGATGTTTAGTGTGGGTCATCATCATGCTTCAGTGAAGCAAATGCTTTTGGTTACTGTCTTTTGTCAATTGTAAACTATATTCACTGTTATTTTCTTTTTTGCATTATATGAGTAAAGTTTCTCATATGTAACTACATGATTTTTTACATATCTGTCAAAATTATTGTTTATTTACTCTAAATGTAAATGAGAAGAAAATAAACAGATTTTTGACTAGCTGTCCAAAAGTGTAAAGATGTTGTGTGATATTGTTTAAAACTCATGGTTTCGTTGACGCAGAAATCTGAGGAGCATTCTACCGCGAGTACCTCATATAAAGCTATACTGAGTTTAACAATTAAACATGTCAAATTCTTGGTTTAAAATAATGTCTTGATGTCCAAATAATGTCCAAAGCGTGATCTCATTCTGTATCATACAGAAGCCTCTTATGTGGTACTTTGTCTTTTCTACTCAGAATGCACCAGAAACTCCAGCCACTGATGAATCAAACCAGAACTAAGAATCTCATGACATGAATCTTCTACTGAATAAACAAGAGACTGATAGAAGTAAAGAAGAAACTCCACCTGAATCTGTGGAATCACAAACATGAGAGACCATCATCTTCCATTGGTGGGTTTCACAACAACGACTTAATCCACGGCATCGTTTGGGGAAATTAACCGAGTTGTCACGGCTGTTTCCCGAAACTGTGAAGTAACTCTGTCGGAGATCTATTGTTTGAAGTTGGTTCAAGTTGATGACGTCAGACAGGTGGTGGAGTGGTTAATAACGTCTAATAAATAAGTACAGATGGAATTAATGTCAAATTGTAGGTTTGTTATGCTATTTTTGTTCTCTTTTGATAAAAATGTTTCCCCAGGTCCTCAAGCCCCAAAACAGGGTCTAATTCTTTCGACAAACCAAAAGACGTAACATGGAATTTGTATATGGGATCATTAATATAGAATGCACTGTATGGTGCTTATTTAGCTCAAAAGCATGATGTAAGTCTGCATGTAATGATAAAAAGATACTTTGCTTCTACAGCTCGAGAGCTCCACGCAACTTTGCGATGCTGTTAGTGAATGTTCGTTGGAACATCGGGAAACACTTGAATCGTTGAACTTTGCAGATATGATGGAACTTGTGACCATAGTTGGCAAACGATGCTTTTGGGAAACGCACCCGAGAACGTTTCTGTTACACGGAGACATTTGTTTATTTTTGCGATTTGAAAATGAGTGAAATTATGTGTAAGATTTGTATATTTCCGTTTGTGATACACTTGCTTTGTTTTTGTTATATAGTATAGAATGATTTCTGAGATCAAGTCCAGCTGTTACCTTCACAGTATTTGAAGAGTTCAGATGCAAAACCCTCTAAAATCCTCCTTTGTCTAAATGTTTTTACTCCACACAAAGTGTATGTTACTCAAATCATGCTTCAAAAACCACTAAACACCAAACTCTGCCCGCTCTGAAATATCTGGTATTAAAGGGGTCATATGGCGCGAACACGTGTTTTTCTGTGTCTTTGGTGTGTTATAAGTTGCCCATGCATGTATTAGACACGTAACATTGCAAGAATTAAAGTGTCAGAACAAAAGATGCATTCTGTCTAAAAGTGAATGCTCCCCCAGACGCAATATAATACACAAGTAAGGTGGTGTACCTGTCAGTACAATTGCTTTGGAACCTGATGTCCAAATATGGTAAATGTTAATCACATCTATACTAGTTCAGTTTTCATGACAGCATCGCAATATTATTATAAATGATAACATTTTTTATATATAAATATAGACAGTTATACCTGAATGTGATACAGCAAAAGCAAATAAATATTCATCACATGTTATTGTTATCATATTCATTTTGATTTGTGGAAAAATTACTCAAACTTGTAAAAGCTTGTAAGAACATTCTGAACATTTGTTTATTCTCACCTAATCTTATTTTGATTGTGACAGATAATTTTTAGATACTATTTCCAGAGTCCAAACCAGACTAGGCTAACAAATCCAAATCACACGGCAAACTGAAAAACATTGATGGTAAAGACCAGAGTAATCCAATGACGCCATAAACGCTCATGAAGATATAAGACTTACATTTAGGCATTTGGCAGACGCTTTTATCCAAAGCAACTTACAGTGCACTTATTACAGGGACAATCCCCCTGGAGCAACGTGGAGTAAAGTGTCTTGCTCAAGGATACACTGGTGGTGGCTGCTGGGATCGAACCAGCAACCTTTTGATTTACCAGTTCAGTGGTTTAACCCACTAGACCACCATCTCCTATATGACTTCACTACTCTTGGGTGTTAGTCCAGGTGTATTTATATGGTGTCTAACGGTGAATGAGCTGCAGGTGTGTCTGGAGTTGAGTATTGTGGACATGACTCCCTCATGTGGCTGAAATACATCATTTAATATCATGTGTTGTGTGTGTGTCAGACAGGAGTCTACTGATACTTGACAGGAGTATGTACTTGTTTTGTTCACACTTTCTGCAGTTGTAACTATATGTCATTGTTCTTCACCTCTTGTTCTGTGTTTGTTTGGGTTTCTCTGTTTCTCAGTTCTTTGCTCCGTTTAATAATGAACTTTGGGAATTACTCTCTGGTTCTTGTAGATTTATGCCCTGTTTGCATTAATCTCGTTCAGGGTGGATTCTTGTAATTCCCTGTATGTTGGCCGACCTCAATCTACATTGACTCGCCTTCAAATGGTACAAAAAGCAGCCGCCAGATTGTTAACAGGAACAAAAGAGAGATAATATTTCTGTTGATTTTAAGATCCTCCTCTTTGTGTATAAGGCCTGAGGCTACACGTGTGACCTCATTCAGTCTCTAGATATCTTAGAGATCCTGTAACCAGTTTCTTTTATCTGTTTCCCGCTCTCACTGTAAATCTAAAGGTGATGAAGGTTTCTCTGTTGCTCTTAAGATCTGGATCAGTTCACCTCTCAACATCACGGCCTCTCCATCACTAGATGCTCGTAAAGACTTTTATTGAGTGATGCTGTGTATTTATTCTCAGTATGTTCTTGTATTTGTTTGATCTATTTAATACTTAATCTTTATCTCGATTGATGCTGCTGCTGTTCATCCTTTCTCATGTTGATTTTGATCATCATTGCAAACCTAAGGTTTTGTTTTCTATTATTCAATCGGCTTCAAAGTTAATACAATGCCTGTTGATTTTGAGGCTCTTTCTGAAGGCTTCCTGAGATATTTCAGCAAAAGCACCAATTTAAGACATCATCTGCCCCACGCCAACTTCAACAGTCTCTCCTGTTTTGTAATTTGCCTCCACATGTTTTGATGTGAACAAACCTATTACCCTCCAGGAATTAAAAGAGGTGATTGTCAAGCTTAAATCCTCCTTCTGTTCTAGTGATGTTATTCACTCGAGGTATTTAAAATGAATTATTGACATGATCTATTGCCAAGTCTGGTGTCTCTTATAAATACGTGTCTGTTCCTGTTAATCTTAAAGTGGCCGCAGTCACTCCCTTTCTCAAGAAGCCTTCACTGGTTTCACTGTTTAAAAAAAAAAATCACCCAATCTCTGTTTTGCCTTTTATTTCAAAGGTTTTGGAGAACATTGTGTTGAATCAACGTCAAGGTTTTCTTACTAATAATTGCATCTATGAGGTCTTTCAATCTGATCTGGTTTTAATCTGCTCACAGCACTGAGTTCACTCTATTGAGAGTGTTGAATGACATCCACCTCTCTACTGATTCTGGAGATTCTGTGGTTCTTATTCTCTTAGATTGATCCGCCGCTTTTGACACAATAGACCACTACCTACTATCTGGACTAGAGTCCTGGGTTGGTCTAAAAGCAAATGTTCTGAAATGGTTTCAGTCAGTCATTAAAATGTGGATTTTAATTTGGGTTTGTTTTGGATTTGTTTGGTAATATGTTCGTTGCTCTTCTGTAAAGCAATTACACAATTAGCTATTATCACAAATAAAGTGAACTTGAACTTTATTATTGGTATTGCTGTCAGTTGTTTTCTCTGTAAAGCACTTTGGCTCAACTACAGTTGTCTTTAATTTGTGCTATTAATAAAGTTTGTGTTGTTAAAATAGAATTTTTAAAACTAGGCAGATGATTTATTTACATTTATGCATTTGGCAGACGCTTTTATCCAATGCGACTTGTAGCGGATTTCACCCAGCCCGACAAATAAATCACCGACTCCAAGCTCCTTGGTGGATCACATCTGCAGTTTAATCACACAGAAGACAATGAACACACATACACATCCTCAGATCAATGGTCTGTCAGCTGACTCTCTCTAGTCACCGGCTGAACTGCGCGAGATTCTTAAATACTGCAAAACCCAAGTTTGCATGAGAGTCTTATTTTCCGGTCTTGTGTGATGTATTTGATACAATATTACGAGCGGTTGACCACTAGGGGGAAACCGGTAGCTGTATTGCAGGGTGTGTGTGTATTCGTTTGGCCAATAAAGAAGATCTGCAGCATAACGAAGGCAGGTGTGTCCGTCTCCCTATATGTGGATATTATAGTGAAGTGTAAAGGTAATATGTTATGTATATATATATATATGCGGACATAACATCTTGCATTAACAATAATTCACAAAAATACATATTGAACATAAAATTGAATGACAACCATACAATTAACCCAATATGTTAATATATGATGGTGTTAAGCAGATACATCTGTGTCACGTGATCGTATAGTGGTTTTCTGGTAACATACCTGCAGTTTAATCACACAGAAGACAATGAACACACATACACATCCTCAGATCAATGGTCTGTCAGCTAAGGAATGTATGAGACAAAACATAAATAAATCCCCATCCTCCATTGTCCTCCATTAACACAGTACTGCAAGTTCGTAAAATCTGAGTCACATTTGTGTAAAATAAAACTTGCACACATCCATTTCACATTAAACCTGACAAATTACATTTGCAGAGATACAATCCACCGATATTAAGTATATTAACCTGATAACAACATTATAAACTCGCGCTCAAAGTTTGCGCACAGTTCGCCATTTCAACCAAACACGTGTAGTTCACACGTTCATAAAACTCCGTGACTACTCTATATTATCAACAAGGAATCATGTACATGAACGCAATCGCTCTTTTTAACATATTTGTAATCAATATTGACTCCTATTTTCTCTATATTTAACATATTTTAGACATGGTTACAGAGCAATGCAGAAACGTACCTGACTCTCTCTAGTCACCGGCTGAACTGAGAGAGATGAAAACGCGACGGCGCACTCAAGTGACATCACTTACTTGTAAATACACCTTTTTTTAGAAAAACACAATTTTCCTTGTACCGTATAAAGAAAATAACCGTCTGCATGAAATATATATAAAAAAAACATGAAATTCTGAAAATAATGAATTTCTTCAAACAACTTCAAAATAAAAGACAAAGATTTGCTGAATAAAACACACATCATTACACTCTCCCCTCCTAAATTTCAGCAAACTTTAAGGCAATAGGCGAGACATTTTCCTCAAAGGGGATACCCAGACTTCAGTCATTCAAATAAATAGCAAAATACATTGCTTGGAAGAAGTATGCCCGAATACATACAACCATAGATCCCCGAATAAAGTACTTCTCAATACCTCTCAAAGCTTCTCTGCTTAATATAATCCTGGTCACTTTTTGACTTGAAAATATACACTTCCACAAATAAGCCTTAATTTCCCATAAAGCTAGAAAGAACTCTGAACAATTCTGCTAATGGGTCTTTCTGATGTGGCTCACTGATTACCATGCTCATGCACTCAAGTAATCTTTTGACAGGCTTCACTACCCTGCCAGATCTGGTTCTAACAAACCCTTCATTTGGCTTCAGGACAGTGTCTGGTACAGTTACTCTTCTTGGGGACAATTTTTGTGTTACCCTAGATTTGCTTCTGTGGACTTGACAATTGGGGGAACTATCTGATCTTCTTTCAGAGCTGGCTTCGCTTTGTACGGTGCTCAAGTCTGTCTGAACCTTTTGACTGATCACAGACATTGCAACCACTTCTTCATCATCAACACTGATCCCAGCTGATTTAGAATCGCTACTGCCATCATCCGTATACTGATCACTTTGGCTGACATTATCCATATCACAGCTGTTACAAGAATGTTCACTGAGGTCGCTCCCACCGTTTCTGAATGAGAGGTTTTGGTTTCTTGTCTGATCTGCTAAGGCAGACGTGTCCATTTTTGGAGCTTGTCTAGAGCTCTTTCCCCGAGCAGAATTCGTTCTATCAGGCCGAGTTCCTTTTGGTCTATAGCCTTCCAATATCCAAGTCGCAATCCTACTGGACCTTGATTCTCTGTCAGAATGGAACAAAGATCTGCGCTCCTGTGCTTCTGCCTCACGTGATTCCTCCTCAGAGACTGTGGAGAAAACTGTGGTTTCCGCTTCTGGCTCTTCCAAAGGAAGAAAGTTTACAGGCAGGAGAAAGTTGCGGTGAACTACCCGGCTTTTCTTTGTCCTTGGATCTTCTACCCTGTAGATGTGCAACTTTGGGTCTTTCCAAGTTATCACATGAACCACAGAGTCCCACACATCAGCCAACTTCCGTTTTCCTCTTTCCTTCTTGTTCACCAGGAGGACACGATCTCCCACTTCCAAAGCAGCACCCTTGGACCTCTTGTTATACACTTTCGCCTGCTTTCGTTGGGCTTCAGTTGTGTTTTCCTGAGCGATTCTTACCGCTTCTCTGAAATCCTTCTGAATGGAGTTTACATATTCATCGTACGTTTGCACCTCATCATTCCTCAAAGCACTTCCGAACATGATATCCACAGGCAGCTTCGGTATTCTGCCGAACATCAAGTAGAAGGGCGCGAACCCTGTCGTTTCATGAGTGGTGCAATTGTATGAGAATGTGAGTGTCTGTATCATTTGGGGCCATCTCTCTTTTGCTCGAGGAGGCAAAGAGCGGATCATATTTCCAAGTGTGCGGTTGAATCTTTCTGTCTGCCCGTTGCCCATTGGGTGATAGGGCGTAGTATGGGACTTACGGACACCAGACACCATTAGCAACTCCGCAATCAATTTGCTTTCAAAATTTGCTCCTCTGTCCGAGTGTATTCGTTGCGGAAACCCATACATGCAGAAGAACTGATTCCACAGCTTCTGAGCTACCACCTTTGCCGTTTGGTTTGGACAGGGGAATGCATGGGCCAACTTTGTAAAATGGTCTGTTATTACTAGAACATCAACATTTTCTCCATGTCTCCCCTCCGCGGACCAGAAATCGATACATACAAGCTCTAATGGTGCACTAGTTTTGATGGACTCTAGCGGTGCTCTGGCCTCAGGTTCTTGAGTCTTCCCAACAACACAGCGTTTACAGTGTGAAACATACTTTTTGACATCTGTGTCCATACCAGACCAAAAGAATCTCTGGCGCATCAAGTGAAGAGTCCTACTTTGCCCCTGATGGCCAGCATCATCATGAGTTCCTTTCAGAACAGCGGCTCTAAGAGAATGTGGAAGTACCAGCTGGTGTCTAATTTTCCCCAATCTATCCTTGGACCTGCGATAAAGAACACTGTCTTTGACTACTAGCTTTTCCCAATGTTTCAGCAATCTCAGTACGGGTACAGTCTCGTTATCTCTCTCTCTTCGTGATGGTCGTCTTTTCCTGTCAACAAAGAATATAACACGTGCCAGAGTGGGATCTGTTCTTTGCCTCTTCTGTATGTCTTTTGCCGAAAAGACTGGGAATGCTTCCACACCTCCTCGAAGTAATCTGTCAGCACAGAAAGCCATTTAGTACCGCGCACAGTTCTGCCAGATTCCCAGTCAAGACAGGACTCAAAAATGGCTTTCACACCCTCATTTTCAATCTGGCTCAGACTCTCTACTTCAGCACTCCGCACACTACTCTCAGGCATTCGATGGAGAACATTCACTGATAACCGAAAAGCCTCTTGAACTGCTTCTGATGTTACGACTTGAGCCTTACTCTCAAGAGCTTCACAGACTTCCAGAGTTTTAGCAAATGGGCGTCGACTTAACAGATCAGCAGGAACGTTCTGAGTACCAGGTATGTATTTCAGATCAAAATCAAAGGGAGCTAATTTAGACACCCACCTTTGTTCACAGGCATCTAACTTTGGTTTTGACATAATATACGTCAAAGGATTGTTGTCTGTGAGCACTGTGAACCTGGTCCCCTTTAGCCAGTGGGCAAATTTTTCACAGACTGCCCACTTTAAAGCGTAAAACTCTAATCTGTGGGCCGGGTAACGGGACTGAGGTCTGGATAAGGATTTGCTCGCAAAAGCTACTGGTCTTGGCTTTTTCTCACCCTCTGGTGTCTGACTCAGAACAGCACCTAATCCATCCATAGATGCATCAGTGGATAAGAGGAAGGGTCTCTCAAAGTCTGGGTGGGCCAGAGTAACTGTGTTGATGAGAGCACGTTTGATTTTTTCGACAGCTACCTCACACTCTGCAGTCCAGTCTGCTGGGCTTAACCGTGTGGGTTTGACAGCTCTGGGACCTACTTTTCCACCTCTTCCCTTCATCTTTTGTCCAGCAGTCAGTTTATACAGAGGTTTGGCCAGCGTTGAAAAACTATCTATAAAATGGGAATAGTAATTTGCCATTCCAAGGAAAGACTTGATTTTTGTTGGCGATGGAGTCTTTTCATCTCCTTCCATTCGATCCACCACTCTGAACTCACTGATTGTAGATACTTTTGCCGGGTCGGTTGCGATGCCGCTTTCTGATACAATATGTCCCAGGAATTTGACTGTCTTTCTCAAAAAGTAACATTTCTTCTGGGATAGTTTGAGATTGTGATCTTGAAGTCGAGAAAATACCATCTCGAGGCGGTCGAGCGCCTCCTGCCCAGTCTTTCCGAATACCAACAAATCATCCAGGTAACAAAGGAGGGACAAGTAGTTATGGTCACCGAAGATTGCAGTCATCATCCGCGAAAATGTAGCTGGGCTGTTGCATAGGCCCTGAGCCATCCTGTTGTATTCGTAAAGTCCTACTGGGGTGGTGCACGCTGTATATTTACGATCTTCCTCATGGATTGGGATATTGTAAAAAACAGATGTTAAATCCATGGTACTGAAATAACAGTTCCCCCCCAATGACGCTAAGGCATCGGCCTGGTGGGGTAGTGGGTATGCATCCTTTTCCGTTCTCTGATTGAGCCATCTGAAGTCCGTGCACAATCGCAATTCTCCAGAGGGTTTCCAGACTAAAACTAGAGGTGAAGCCCATTCGCTGTTGGATTTACGGATGATACCACGCTCCTCCATTTCGTTCAATGTCTGTCGTAACTGCTGGTAGTGAGCTGGCGGGACTCTTCTAAAAGGCAGACGGAAAGGCTTTTCGTCTTTTAAGTGTATCCTATGGACGATATTCTTGACTTCTCCACAATCCAGTTTATGACGGGAGAAAATGCTCTCATACCGTGTAATGAGATCCACCAGCTTTCCTTTCCAGAAATCGTCTACCTCACAGGAGTCAATATCGATCTCATTCAGTCCTGATTCTCGCAATTTAGCCGAGTGATCTGCTTGCAACATCTCACTTCCTCTGTGAACGTTCTGAAAAGCCCCTCTGGGTTCAGGCTTCATGCTCTCGGTAAGCTCCAACTCTTCAAGAGCCAGACATGGGTACACTTGAGCAATCTTTGCATTTCGACGCAATACAACAGGGCGATCCAGCATGTTTATCACTTTCATGGGGACCCACCTGTCACCCCACAGTGGGCACACACTACGGGCAATCATGATGTTCCTCGGGGCTGATCGAGAAGACGAGGGCTCTACAACTACAGTACTTCCAACGGACAGAGGGACCTCTTCCTTCAGCCTTCCCCAGACCAGATGCTCATGTTGTGGCTCAAGCGTTACACATTGCCTCAGCAAGACAGTGCCAACTCTTTTCGGAATAGTGTCTCCATGCCAACGATCGACATTCGAAAGTAGACTGAGAAGGGGGTCTCTTGGTTGGCTTTTGTGGCAGGTTGAGAAATACTCTCCCAGTACCAGTTTGTCATCTTTGCCTGCTTCGTCACATGTCTCAAAACATTTGAGCCCACAATCATATCATCCTCTTGACCCGGAACAACTAAAAAGTTGACAGTCATCTTACATCCAAGCAGGTCTACATTTAGCTCGTAGGAACATTTTGGTTTTGCTTGGCTACCTCCACATCCAGTAAGTACTTTTGTTGTGGGTTTTCTCACATTATTATCAACGATCTTGCGCACTTGAAGTATGCGTTCAGCTGTCTCACTAAGTGTACAGGTTACAGATCCACTGTCTATAAGGGCTCGCAGTTCTACTTGTCCCTCAACTAGTACCGGAACTTGGAAAAGTTCATCCTCGTCATTAATTTTCTTATAAATGAGTTCTCGAGGGGAACACAAATTGGTCTCAAAGGTACTCACTTCTGTTTCACTGCTTGTTCCTGGAGTCATACTGTCAATCATGTTAACATGGACATTAACTGAATTTCTCTGGAGGCTTTAGTTTACTAGTGCCCACACTGGCGCCCTCACAGTGCAAGCTTTCTAGTTTAAAAGGACAGTAAGATCAGAAGGGCCTCTGGTTGTTTCTTGTTGTAGTGGCTTTCGTTTGGGGCATTCGAAGCCTCTGTGGCCAGTCTTGTAACATTTAAAACACAAACCCTCTTTAAAGCAATGCGTCTTTGTTGTGTGATCGCTAGCCTTACAAACTCGGCAGGAACCTGAATATAAGTTTGCCTCCGCCGAGGTAACATTAGTCTTTACATACTCTTCTTTTGGTTGTCGCTCTTTCTGTGCAATGAGAACCTGCTCTAGAAGGGACACCGCTCTACTTAGGAGAGCTGGATCTAGACTACTGGGTTGACTACTGCTAGTAACTTGCTGCTGTGTCATACACCAGGCACCAGAAGACTTTTCTTCAATCTGCTGTACTCGCTCCACACAGGCTGACTGCTTATCTCTGTGATGACTATCGATCAGGGCTTGCACCTCACTAGCAGTCCAAGTCTCCAGTGGTTTACTACGAAGTGCTGCGTACAACGTTGGTTCCGGACAGTGCCTGACGAACATCATAGTTACTTCATGACCAGGGTCTTCAACTCTTTTTCCTTGTCTTTTTAGGCCCTCATCAGCCAGATCTACAGCCTTGTTAAGTCTGATCCAATAATCTAAGCCACTTTCTGAGCGCCTGGGCAGGGTCTCATAAAAATCTCTCAGGGGAGTAGTAGAAGAGACTTCATCCCCGAAATGCTGTCTCAGAATTGAGAAGATAACGTGTGGGTCTTTGCCCACATTAATAAGGGGATTATTACGGATGCAGGTTCTTACAACATCTTTAGCACGGCCCATAAGTCGATCAAGAATTTCTTGGCTTTGTTCCGATACGTTGAAACCCTTTCTGTTCAGATATGTCTGCATCAGCTCTTCCCATTCACTAATGGTGCATCGGTCTGATTTGTCACCTCTAAATGACGGAGGTTCTTTGACATCTTGATGTTTGATAACCAAGTTAAGATTTGACCAATCAGGAGGTTGTGCTGAAGGCTGCTGGGCATGTGCATTCTCTCTTTGGGGATTTCTCTCTGGGGTCGATAAATTGGCAGTAATTTGGTTACCTATCTCACTACCAAGCTGCCTTATTAGGTCTGCCATAGCTTGCCACTGATTTGACTCATTATTACCTGCAACATGTCTTTCACTCTGAAAGGCTGGCGAACCACATCTTGCACCAACCTGTTCTGACTGACTTGCATTTTTGTTAAATGAGTTTGCCGGGGTAGCAATATCATGCTCTAACATACTGTTTAACACAGCCCCCCGCCCAAACCCAGTGGAAACCCTTGGCAACCTTGGAGTGACATTCACAGGAGTAACATCAACATTTTCAACATCTCTATTTGGCAAAGTCTCTTGTGTTCTGGTGTGTGCAAAACTACGAGTGTCCATGTTTAAACTGTACTGCTTATCTATTCTCCAAAGATCTTGTCGAAGGTGTCAGCAACGGTCTCTCCCGGCGATCTGCAATGGCTGATCTTTAGGAATCCGGGTCACGGCACCAATTTTGTAGCGGATTTCACCCAGCCCGACAAATAAATCACCGACTCCAAGCTCCTTGGTGGATCACATCTGCAGTTTAATCACACAGAAGACAATGAACACACATACACATCCTCAGATCAATGGTCTGTCAGCTGACTCTCTCTAGTCACCGGCTGAACTGCGCGAGATTCTTAAATACTGCAAAACCCAAGTTTGCATGAGAGTCTTATTTTCCGGTCTTGCATTAACAATAATTCACAAAAATACATATTGAACATAAAATTGAATGACAACCATACAATTAACCCAATATGTTAATATATGATGGTGTTAAGCAGATACATCTGTGTCACGTGATCGTATAGTGGTTTTCTGGTAACATACCTGCAGTTTAATCACACAGAAGACAATGAACACACATACACATCCTCAGATCAATGGTCTGTCAGCTAAGGAATGTATGAGACAAAACATAAATAAATCCCCATCCTCCATTGTCCTCCATTAACACAGTACTGCAAGTTCGTAAAATCTGAGTCACATTTGTGTAAAATAAAACTTGCACACATCCATTTCACATTAAACCTGACAAATTACATTTGCAGAGATACAATCCACCGATATTAAGTATATTAACCTGATAACAACATTATAAACTCGCGCTCAAAGTTTGCGCACAGTTCGCCATTTCAACCAAACACGTGTAGTTCACACGTTCATAAAACTCCGTGACTACTCTATATTATCAACAAGGAATCATGTACATGAACGCAATCGCTCTTTTTAACATATTTGTAATCAATATTGACTCCTATTTTCTCTATATTTAACATATTTTAGACATGGTTACAGAGCAATGCAGAAACGTACCTGACTCTCTCTAGTCACCGGCTGAACTGAGAGAGATGAAAACGCGACGGCGCACTCAAGTGACATCACTTACTTGTAAATACACCTTTTTTTAGAAAAACACAATTTTCCTTGTACCGTATAAAGAAAATAACCGTCTGCATGAAATATATATAAAAAAACATGAAATTCTGAAAATAATGAATTTCTTCAAACAACTTTTTGGACAACAGACAAAGATTTGCTGAATAAAACACACATCATTACAGACTTACATTGCATTATCCTATACATTTATATATAGGTATTTGCAATCCCCTGGGATTGAACCCACATCCTTGTGTTGTTAACGCAATGCTCACTGAGATACATGAAAGCGGATAGTTCCCAGCATGCTTTGCTTAAACCTGCATTTGTTTTTTAATAAAGAGAAACACTGCTAGGTGTTAAATGTTCATTTATTCTTGAGATTTAGAAGAGCTTTCCAACGAGCCGTGTCTCGAGCCTGAGAGTCTCGGGGATCGGGAGCTATGATTTTTCAAACCCAACGGCGTTTGGAGCCCGAGCTCCGGCTACCGTAGCCCCTGCATCGGCTCCCGGGGACGCGGAGACTAATGGTCGGTCTCGTTGGAAAGCCACGGTCGAGACCTTTCCAACGAGCCCTGTTTCGAGCCCGAGAGTCTCGGGGATCGGGAGCTATGCTTTATCAAACCAAACGGCTACCGGGAGCCCGTGCACCGGCTCCCGGGGACGCAGAGACTTCGGGCCGGTCTCGTTGGAAAGCCACGGCGGACACCTTTCCAAGGAGCCCTGTCTCGGGAGCTATGATTTAAAAAAACATATGGTTTCGGGACTTAGGAAAAATACGGGATAAAAAAATGTCTGGAGCTTTAAAAAATCAGCGGTCGCCGGCGGATTTTGTCCGTGTTCGGTGCACACCCTCTCGGCCACTGGCTCGGCGGAGGTCCGCTGAAGTTTTCCGGATGTGTGGACTTAGGAAAAATACGGGATAAAAAAATGTCTGGAGCTTTTAAAAAATCAGCGGTCGCCGGCGGATTTTGTCCGTGTTCGGTGCACACCCTCTCGGCCACTGGCTCGGCGGAGGTCCGCTGAAGTTTTCCGGATGTGTGGACTTAGGAAAAATACGGGATAAAAAAATGTCTGGAGCTTTTAAAAAATCAGCGGTCGCCGGCGGATTTTGTCCGGGTTCGGTGCACCCACTCGGCCACAGGCTCGGCGGAGGTCCGCTGAGTGGGGTCGGACTTCCATGTCCGAACGTCCATATGCTTCCCGACAAGTAATTCGAACCCGGGACGTCCCGCTAAGGACTCTCGTGTTTGTCCGCTGCACCACATAGGCCCATTAGCTTATCAGTCGGAAGATGGCTTTGACCTGCTCGCGGCCCCGCGTCCACATAGCAAAACGTGTAGGCTTCCATGCTTCCATCACGAGTAGGGACGCGGCGTCCAACCGACATTTGCTATAGGGACGCGGCGTCCAAGCGAACGTCCTCGCCTTCTCAAACGCAACCGCAAAAAGCACTCGAGCGGGCCGAGGACACGAGACTCCGTGCATCGGTCTGGGCACCGTTACGCCACGGGACCATAGAGGTTTCATCGTAAACAACGGCGTCCGGAGATGGCCACGCGAGTGAGGAGTCGAGGCCGGGCCTGGGTGCACTCGACCCGGGGAGATCGGGTCTCTGGGTCTTCGAGAACCGGAGATACGGACCGGTGAATGCGTATTTTCTATACGAGAAAAGCGCGTCTTTCTCGGATGGGTTGTGGATGTGTCTCCCTAGACAACTTCTTCCAGGAAGGTCGTAGAGCCTCGAGGCCGGTGTCTTCGAAAGGTCCCGGCCAGAGCTTTCCAACGAGCCGTGTCTCGAGCCTGAGAGTCTCGGGGATCGGGAGCTATGATTTTTCAAACCCAACGGCGTTTGGAGCCCGAGCTCCGGCTACCGTAGCCCCTGCATCGGCTCCCGGGGACGCGGAGACTAATGGTCGGTCTCGTTGGAAAGCCACGGTCGAGACCTTTCCAACGAGCCCTGTTTCGAGCCCGAGAGTCTCGGGGATCGGGAGCTATGCTTTATCAAACCAAACGGCTACCGGGAGCCGTGCACCGGCTCCCGGGGACGCAGAGACTTCGGGCCGGTCTCGTTGGAAAGCCACGGCGGACACCTTTCCAAGGAGCCCTGTCTCGGGAGCTATGATTTAAAAAAACATATGGTTTCGGGACTTAGGAAAAATACGGGATAAAAAAATGTCTGGAGCTTTTAAAAAATCAGCGGTCGCCGGCGGATTTTGTCCGTGTTCGGTGCACACCCTCTCGGCCACTGGCTCGGCGGAGGTCCGCTGAAGTTTTCCGGATGTGTGGACTTAGGAAAAATACGGGATAAAAAAATGTCTGGAGCTTTTAAAAAATCAGCGGTCGCCGGCGGATTTTGTCCGTGTTCGGTGCACACCCTCTCGGCCACTGGCTCGGCGGAGGTCCGCTGAAGTTTTCCGGATGTGTGGACTTAGGAAAAATACGGGATAAAAAAATGTCTGGAGCTTTTAAAAAATCAGCGGTCGCCGGCGGATTTTGTCCGGGTTCGGTGCACCCACTCGGCCACAGGTTCGGCGGAGGTCCGCTGAGTGGGGTCGGACTTCCATGTCCGAACGTCCATATGCTTCCCGACAAGTTAATTCGAACCCGGGACGTCCCGCTAAGGACTCTCGGTTTGTCCGCTGCACCATAGGCCCATTAGCTTATCAGTCGGAAGATGGTTGACTGCTCGCGGCCCCGCGTCCAACATAGCAAAACGTGTAGGCTTCCATGCTTCCATCACGAGTAGGGACGCGGCGTCCAACCGACATTTGCTATAGGGACGCGGCGTCCAAGCGAACGTCCTCGCCTCTCAAACGCAACCGCAAAAGCACTCGAGCGGGCGAGGACACGAGACTCCGTGCATCGGTCTGGGCACCGTTACGCACGGGCCATAGAGGTTTCATCGTAAACAACGGCGTCCGGAGATGGCCACGCGAGTGAGGAGTCGAGGCCGGGCCTGGGTGCACTCGACCGGGGAGATCGGGTCTCTGGGTCTTCGAGAACCGGAGATACGGACCGGTGAATGCGTATTTTCTATACGAGAAAAGCGCGTCTTTCTCGGATGGGTTGTGGATGTGTCTCCCTAGACAACTTCTTCCAGGAAGGTCGTAGAGCCTCGAGGCCGGTGTCTTTCGAAAGGTCCCGGCCAGAGCTTTCCAACGAGCCGTGTCTCGAGCCTGAGAGTCTCGGGGATCGGGAGCTATGATTTTTCAAACCCAACGGCGTTTGGAGCCCGAGCTCCGGCTACCGTAGCCCCTGCATCGGCTCCCGGGGACGCGGAGACTAATGGTCGGTCTCGTTGGAAAGCCACGGTCGAGACCTTTCCAACGAGCCCTGTTTCGAGCCCGAGAGTCTCGGGGATCGGGAGCTATGCTTTATCAAACCAAACGGCTACCGGGAGCCCGTGCACCGGCTCCCGGGGACGCAGAGACTTCGGGCGGTCTCGTTGGAAAGCCACGGCGGACACCTTTCCAAGGAGCCCTGTCTCGGGAGCTATGATTTAAAAAAACATATGGTTTCGGGACTTAGGAAAAATACGGGATAAAAAAATGTCTGGAGCTTTTAAAAAATCAGCGGTCGCCGGCGGATTTTGTCCGTGTTCGGTGCACACCCTCTCGGCCACTGGCTCGGCGGAGGTCCGCTGAAGTTTTCCGGATGTGTGGACTTAGGAAAAAATACGGGATAAAAAAATGTCTGGAGCTTTTAAAAAATCAGCGGTCGCCGGCGGATTTTGTCCGTGTTCGGTGCACACCCTCTCGGCCACTGGCTCGGCGGAGGTCCGCTGAAGTTTTCCGGATGTGTGGACTTAGGAAAAATACGGGATAAAAAAATGTCTGGAGCTTTTAAAAAATCAGCGGTCGCCGGCGGATTTTGTCCGGGTTCGGTGCACCCACTCGGCCACAGGCTCGGCGGAGGTCCGCTGAGTGGGGTCGGACTTCCATGTCCGAACGTCCATATGCTTCCCGACAAGTTAATTCGAACCGGGACGTCCCGCTAAGGACTCTCGTGTTTGTCCGCTGCACCACATAGGCCCATTAGCTTATCAGTCGGAAGATGGCTTTGACCTGCTCGCGGCCGCCCGCGTCCACATAGCAAAACGTGTAGGCTTCCATGCTTCCATCACGAGTAGGGACGCGGCGTCCAACCGACATTTGCTATAGGGACGCGGCGTCCAAGCGAACGTCCTCGCCTTCTCAAACGCAACCGCAAAAAGCACTCGAGCGGGCCGAGAACACGAGACTCCGTGCATCGGTCTGGGCACCGTTACGCCACGGGACCATAGAGGTTTCATCGTAAACAACGGCGTCCGGAGATGGCCACGCGAGTGAGGAGTCGAGGCCGGGCCTGGGTGCACTCGACCCGGGGAGATCGGGTCTCTGGGTCTTCGAGAACCGGAGATACGGACCGGTGAATGCGTATTTTCTATACGAGAAAAGCGCGTCTTTCTCGGATGGGTTGTGGATGTGTCTCCCTAGACAACTTCTTCCAGGAAGGTCGTAGAGCCTCGAGGCCGGTGTCTTTCGAAAGGTCCCGGCCAGAGCTTTCCAACGAGCCGTGTCTCGAGCCTGAGAGTCTCGGGGATCGGGAGCTATGATTTTTCAAACCCAACGTTTGGAGCCCGAGCTCCGGCTACCGTAGCCCCTGCATCGGCTCCCGGGGACGCGGAGACTAATGGTCGGTCTCGTTGGAAAGCCACGGTCGAGACCTTTCCAACGAGCCCTGTTTCGAGCCCGAGAGTCTCGGGGATCGGGAGCTATGCTTTATCAAACCAAACGGCTACCGGGAGCCCGTGCACACCGGGGACGCAGAGACTTCGGGCCGGTCTCGTTGGAAAGCCACGGCGGACACCTTTCCAAGGAGCCCTGTCTCGGGAGCTATGATTTAAAAAAACATATGGTTTCGGGACTTAGGAAAAATACGGGATAAAAAAATGTCTGGAGCTTTTAAAAAATCAGCGGTCGCCGGCGGATTTTGTCCGTGTTCGGTGCACACCTCTCGGCCACTGGCTCGGCGGAGGTCCGCTGAAGTTTTCCGGATGTGTGGACTTAGAAAAATACGGGATAAAAAAATGTCTGGAGCTTTTAAAGAATCAGCGGTCGCCGGCGGATTTTGTCCGGGTTCGGTGCACCCTCTCGGCCACTGGCTCGGCGGAGGTCCGCTGAGTCGGGTCGGACTTCCATGTCCGAACGTCCATATGCTTCCCGACAAGTTAATTCGAACCCGGGACGTCCCGCTAAGGACTCTCGTGTTTGTCCGCTGCACCACATAGGCCCATTAGCTTATCCGGAAGGATGGCTTTGACCTTCGCGGCCGCCCGCGTCCCATAGCAAAAAGTGTAGGCTTTGCTTCTCACGAGTAGGAGCGGCGAACCGTGCTATAGGGACGCGGGCCAAGCGAACGTCCTCGCTTCTCAAACGCAACCGCAAAAAGCACTCGAGCGGGCCGAGGAACGAGGACTCCGTGCATCGGTCTGGGCACCGTTACGCACGGGACCATAGAGGTTTCATCGTAAACGGCGTCGGAGATGGCCACGCGAGTGAGGAGTCGAGGCCGGGCCTGGGTGCACTCGACCGGGGAGATCGGGTCTCTGGGTCTTAGAGAACCGGAGATACGGACCGGTGAATGCGTATTTTCTATCCGAGAAAAGCGCGTCTTTCTCGGATGGGTTGTGGATGTGTCTCCCTAGACAACTTCTTCCAGGAAGGTCGTAGAGCCTCGAGGCCGGTGTCTTTCGAAAGGTCCCGGCCAGAGCTTTCCAACGAGCCGTGTCTCGAGCCTGAGAGTCTCGGGGATCGGGAGCTATGATTTTTCAAACCCAACGGCGTTTGGAGCCCGAGCTCCGGCTACCGTAGCCCCTGCATCGGCTCCCGGGGACGCGGAGACTAATGGTCGGTCTCGTTGGAAAGCCACGGTCGAGACCTTTCCAACGAGCCCTGTTTCGAGCCCGAGAGTCTCGGGGATCGGGAGCTATGCTTTATCAAACCAAACGGCTACCGGGAGCCCGTGCACCGGCTCCCGGGGACGCAGAGACTTCGGGCCGGTCTCGTTGGAAAGCCACGGCGGACACCTTTCCAAGGAGCCCTGTCTCGGGAGCTATGATTTAAAAAAAACATATGGTTTCGGGACTTAGGAAAAATACGGGATAAAAAAATGTCTGGAGCTTTTAAAAAATCAGCGGTCGCCGGCGGATTTTGTCCGTGTTCGGTGCACACCCTCTCGGCCACTGGCTCGGCGGAGGTCCGCTGAAGTTTTCCGGATGTGTGGACTTAGAAAAATACGGGATAAAAAAATGTCTGGAGCTTTTAAAAAATCAGCGGTCGCCGGCGGATTTTGTCCGGGTTCGGTGCACCCACTCGGCCACAGGCTCGGCGGAGGTCCGCTGAGTGGGTCGGACTTCCATGTCCGAACGTCCATATGCTTCCCGACAAGTTAATTCGAACCCGGGACGTCCCGCTAAGGACTCTCGTGTTTGTCCGCTGCACCACATAGGCCCATTAGCTTATCAGTCGGAAGATGGCTTTGACCTGCTCGCGGCCGCCCGCGTCCACATAGCAAAACGTGTAGGCTTCCATGCTTCCATCACGAGTAGGGACGCGGCGTCCAACCGACATTTGCTATAGGGACGCGGCGTCCAAGCGAACGTCCTCGCCTTCTCAAACGCAACCGCAAAAAGCACTCGAGCGGGCCGAGGACACGAGACTCCGTGCATCGGTCTGGGCACCGTTACGCCACGGGACCATAGAGGTTTCATCGTAAACAACGGCGTCCGGAGATGGCCACGCGAGTGAGGAGTCGAGGCCGGGCCTGGGTGCACTCGACCCGGGGAGATCGGGTCTCTGGGTCTTCGAGAACCGGAGATACGGACCGGTGAATGCGTATTTTCTATACGAGAAAAGCGCGTCTTTCTCGGATGGGTTGTGGATGTGTCTCCCTAGACAACTTCTTCCAGGAAGGTCGTAGAGCCTCGAGGCCGGTGTCTTTCGAAAGGTCCCGGCCAGAGCTTTCCAACGAGCCGTGTCTCGAGCCTGAGAGTCTCGGGGATCGGGAGCTATGATTTTTCAAACCCAACGGCGTTTGGAGCCCGAGCTCCGGCTACCGTAGCCCCTGCATCGGCTCCCGGGGACGCGGAGACTAATGGTCGGTCTCGTTGGAAAGCCACGGTCGAGACCTTTCCAACGAGCCCTGTTTCGAGCCCGAGAGTCTCGGGGATCGGGAGCTATGCTTTATCAAACCAAACGGCTACCGGGAGCCCGTGCACCGGCTCCCGGGGACGCAGAGACTTCGGGCCGGTCTCGTTGGAAAGCCACGGCGGACACCTTTCCAAGGAGCCCTGTCTCGGGAGCTATGATTTAAAAAAAACATATGGTTTCGGGACTTAGGAAAAATACGGGATAAAAAAATGTCTGGAGCTTTTAAAAAATCAGCGGTCGCCGGCGGATTTTGTCCGTGTTCGGTGCACACCCTCTCGGCCACTGGCTCGGCGGAGGTCCGCTGAAGTTTTCCGGATGTGTGGACTTAGGAAAAATACGGGATAAAAAAATGTCTGGAGCTTTTAAAAAATCAGCGGTCGCCGGCGGATTTTGTCCGTGTTCGGTGCACACCCTCTCGGCCACTGGCTCGGCGGAGGTCCGCTGAAGTTTTCCGGATGTGTGGACTTAGAAAAATACGGGATAAAAAAATGTCTGGAGCTTTTAAAAAATCAGCGGTCGCCGGCGGATTTTGTCCGTGTTCGGTGCACACCCTCTCGGCCACTGGCTCGGCGGAGGTCCGCTGAAGTTTTCCGGATGTGTGGACTTAGAAAAAATACGGGATAAAAAAATGTCTGGAGCTTTTAAAAAATCAGCGGTCGCCGGCGGATTTTGTCCGGGTTCGGTGCACCCACTCGGCCACAGGCTCGGCGGAGGTCCGCTGAGTGGGGTCGGACTTCCATGTCCGAACGTCCATATGCTTCCCGACAAGTAATTCGAACCCGGGGTCCCCGCTAAGGACTCTCGTGTTTGTCCGCTGCACCACATAGGCCCAAGCTTATCAGTCGGAAGATGGCTTTGACCTTCGCCCCGCCCGCGTCCACATAGAAAAACTTAGGCTTTTTCCTCACGAGTAGGGACAAACCGACTTGAGGGCGCGGCGTCCAAGGAACGTCCTGCCTTCAAACGCAACCGCAAAAGCACTCGAGCGGGCGAGAACACGAGACTGCATCGGAGGGGTTCGCCACGGGAAAGCGGTTTAAACGTAAACAACGGAGATGGCGCGAGTGATCGAGGCCGGGCCTGGGTGCACTCGACCCAGATCATCTCGGGTCTTCGAGAACCGGAGATACGGACCGGTGAATGCGTATTTTCTATCCGAGAAAAGCGCGTCTTTCTCGGATGGGTTGTGGATGTGTCTCCCTAGACAACTTCTTCCAGGAAGGTCGTAGAGCCTCGAGGCCGGTGTCTTTCGAAAGGTCCCGGCCAGAGCTTTCCAACGAGCCGTGTCTCGAGCCTGAGAGTCTCGGGGATCGGGAGCTATGATTTTTCAAACCCAACGGCGTTTGGAGCCCGAGCTCCGGCTACCGTAGCCCCTGCATCGGCTCCCGGGGACGCGGAGACTAATGGTCGGTCTCGTTGGAAAGCCACGGTCGAGACCTTTCCAACGAGCCCTGTTTCGAGCCCGAGAGTCTCGGGGATCGGGAGCTATGCTTTATCAAACCAAACGGCTACCGGGAGCCCGTGCACCGGCTCCCGGGGACGCAGAGACTTCGGGCCGGTCTCGTTGGAAAGCCACGGCGGACACCTTTCCAAGGAGCCCTGTCTCGGGAGCTATGATTTAAAAAAACATATGGTTTCGGGACTTAGGAAAAATACGGGATAAAAAAATGTCTGGAGCTTTTAAAAAATCAGCGGTCGCCGGCGGATTTTGTCCGTGTTCGGTGCACACCCTCTCGGCCACTGGCTCGGCGGACTGAAGTTTTCCGGATGTGTGGACTTAGGAAAAATACGGGATAAAAAAATGTCTGGAGCTTTTAAAAAATCAGCGGTCGCCGGCGGATTTTGTCCGTGTTCGGTGCACACCCTCTCGGCCACTGGCTCGGCGGAGGTCCGCTGAAGTTTTCCGGATGTGTGGACTTAGAAAAATACGGGATAAAAAAATGTCTGGAGCTTTTAAAAAAATCAGCGGTCGCCGGCGGATTTTGTCCGGGTTCGGTGCACCCACTCGGCCACAGGTTCGGCGGAGGTCCGCTGAGTGGGGTCGGACTTCCATGTCCGAACGTCCATATGCTTCCCGACAAGTTAATTCGAACCCGGGACGTCCCGCTAAGGACTCTCGTGTTTGTCCGCTGCACCACATAGGCCCATTAGCTTATCAGTCGGAAGATGGCTTTGACCTGCTCGCGGCCGCCCGCGTCCACATAGCAAAACGTGTAGGCTTCCATGCTTCCGTCACGAGTAGGGACGCGGCGTCCAACCGACATTTGCTATAGGGACGCGGCGTCCAAGCGAACGTCCTCGCCTTCTCAAACGCAACCGCAAAAAGCACTCGAGCGGGCCGAGGACACGAGACTCCGTGCATCGGTCTGGGCACCGTTACGCCACGGGACCATAGAGGTTTCATCGTACACGACGGCGTCCGGAGATGGCCACGCGAGTGAGGAGTCGAGGCCGGGCCTGGGTGCACTCGACCCGGGGAGATCGGGTCTCTGGGTCTTCGAGAACCGGAGATACGGACCGGTGAATGCGTATTTTCTATACGAGAAAAGCGCGTCTTTCTCGGATGGGTTGTGGATGTGTCTCCCTAGACAACTTCTTCCAGGAAGGTCGTAGAGCCTCGAGGCCGGTGTCTTTCGAAAGGTCCCGGCCAGAGCTTTCCAACGAGCCGTGTCTCGAGCCTGAGAGTCTCGGGGATCGGGAGCTATGATTTTTCAAACCCAACGGCGTTTGGAGCCCGAGCTCCGGCTACCGTAGCCCCTGCATCGGCTCCCGGGACGCGGAGACTAATGGTCGGTCTCGTTGGAAAGCCACGGTCGAGACCTTTCCAACGAGCCCTGTTTCGAGCCCGAGAGTCTCGGGGATCGGGAGCTATGCTTTATCAAACCAAACGGCTACCGGGAGCCCGTGCACCGGCTCCCGGGGACGCAGAGACTTCGGGCCGGTCTCGTTGGAAAGCCACGGCGGACACCTTTCCAAGGAGCCCTGTCTCGGGAGCTATGATTTAAAAAAACATATGGTTTCGGGACTTAGGAAAAATACGGGATAAAAAAATGTCTGGAGCTTTTAAAAAATCAGGATTTTGTCCGTGTTCGGTGCACACCCTCTCGGCCACTGGCTCGGCGGAGGTCCGCTGAAGTTTTCCGGATGTGTGGACTTAGAAAAAATACGGGATAAAAAAATGTCTGGAGCTTTTAAAAAATCAGCGGTCGCCGGCGGATTTTGTCCGTGTTCGGTGCACACCCTCTCGGCCACTGGCTCGGCGGAGGTCCGCTGAAGTTTTCCGGATGTGTGGACTTAGAAAAATACGGGATAAAAAAATGTCTGGAGCTTTTAAAAAATCAGCGGTCGCCGGCGGATTTTGTCCGTGTTCGGTGCACACCCTCTCGGCCACTGGCTCGGCGGAGGTCCGCTGAAGTTTTCCGGATGTGTGGACTTAGGAAAAATACGGGATAAAAAAATGTCTGGAGCTTTTAAAAAATCAGCGGTCGCCGGCGGATTTTGTCCGGGTTCGGTGCACCCACTCGGCCACTCGGCGGAGGTCCGCTGAGTGGGGTCGGACTTCCATGTTCCATATGCTTCCCGACAAGTTAATTCGAACCGGGACGTCCCGCTAAGGACTCTCGGTTTGTCCGCTGCACCACATAGGCCCATTAGCTTATCAGTCGGAAAGATGGTTTTTCCTTCGCGGGCCCGGTCAATAGCAAAACGTGTAGGCTTTGCTTCCATCACGAGTAGGGACGCGGCGTCCAACCGACATTGCGGGACGCGGCGTCCAAGCGAACGTCCTCGCCTTCTCAAACGCAACCGCAAAAGCACTCGGGCCGACACGAGACTCCGTGCATCGGTCTGGGCCGTTCACGGGACCATAGAGGTTTCATCGTAAACCCGGCGTCCGGAGATGGCGCGAGTGAGGAGTCGGGCCGGGGGGTGCACTCACCCTCGGGTCTCGGGGTCTTCGAGAACCGGAGATACGGACCGGTGAATGCGTATTTTCTATCCGAGAAAAGCGCGTCTTTCTCGGATGGGTTGTGGATGTGTCTCCCTAGACAACTTCTTCCAGGAAGGTCGTAGAGCCTCGACGCCGGTGTCTTTCGAAAGGTCCCGGCCAGAGCTTTCCAACGAGCCGTGTCTCGAGCCTGAGAGTCTCGGGGATCGGGAGCTATGATTTTTCAAACCCAACGGCGTTTGGAGCCCGAGCTCCGGCTACCGTAGCCCCTGCATCGGCTCCCGGGGACGCGGAGACTAATGGTCGGTCTCGTTGGAAAGCCACGGTCGAGACCTTTCCAACGAGCCCTGTTTCGAGCCCGAGAGTCTCGGGGATCGGGAGCTATGCTTTATCAAATCAAACGGCTACCGGGAGCCCGTGCACCGGCTCCCGGGGACGCAGAGACTTCGGGCCGGTCTCGTTGGAAAGCCACGGCGGACACCTTTCCAAGGAGCCCTGTCTCGGGAGCTATGATTTAAAAAAACATATGGTTTCGGGACTTAGGAAAAATACGGGATAAAAAAATGTCTGGAGCTTTTAAAAAATCAGCGGTCGCCGGCGGATTTTGTCCGTGTTCGGTGCACACCCTCTCGGCCACTGGCTCGGCGGAGGTCCGCTGAAGTTTTCCGGATGTGTGGACTTAGAAAAAATACGGGATAAAAAAATGTCTGGAGCTTTTAAAAATCAGCGGTCGCCGGCGGATTTTGTCCGGGTTCGGTGCACCCCCACTCGGCCACAGGCTCGGCGGAGGTCCGCTGAGTGGGGTCGGACTTCCATGTCCGAACGTCCATATGCTTCCCGACAAGTTAATTCGAACCCGGGACGTCCCGCTAAGGACTCTCGTGTTTGTCCGCTGCACCACATAGGCCCATTAGCTTATCAGTCGGAAGATGGCTTTGACCTGCTCGCGGCCGCCCGCGTCCACATAGCAAAACGTGTAGGCTTCCATGCTTCCATCACGAGTAGGGACGCGGCGTCCAACCGACATTTGCTATAGGGACGCGGCGTCCAAGCGAACGTCCTCGCCTTCTCAAACGCAACCGCAAAAAGCACTCGAGCGGGCCGAGGACACGAGACTCCGTGCATCGGTCTGGGCACCGTTACGCCACGGGACCATAGAGGTTTCATCGTAAACAACGGCCCGGAGATGGCCACGCGAGTGAGGAGTCGAGGCCGGGCCTGGGTGCACTCGACCCGGGGAGATCGGGTCTCTGGGTCTTCGAGAACCGGAGATACGGACCGGTGAATGCGTATTTTCTATACGAGAAAAGCGCGTCTTTCTCGGATGGGTTGTGGATGTGTCTCCCTAGACAACTTCTTCCAGGAAGGTCGTAGAGCCTCGAGGCCGGTGTCTTTCGAAAGGTCCCGGCCAGAGCTTTCCAACGAGCCGTGTCTCGAGCCTGAGAGTCTCGGGGATCGGGAGCTATGATTTTTCAAACCCAACGGCGTTTGGAGCCCGAGCTCCGGCTACCGTAGCCCCTGCATCGGCTCCCGGGGACGCGGAGACTAATGGTCGGTCTCGTTGGAAAGCCACGGTCGAGACCTTTCCAACGAGCCCTGTTTCGAGCCCGAGAGTCTCGGGGATCGGGAGCTATGCTTTATCAAACCAAACGGCTACCGGGAGCCCGTGCACCGGGGACGCAGAGACTTCGGGCCGGTCTCGTTGGAAAGCCACGGCGGACACCTTTCCAAGGAGCCCTGTCTCGGGAGCTATGATTTAAAAAAACATATGGTTTCGGGACAAATACGGGATAAAAAAAATGGAGCTTTTAAAAAATCAGCGGTCGCCGGCGGATTTGTCCGTGTTCGGTGCACACCCTCTCGGCCACTGGCTCGGCGGAGGTCCGCGAAGTTTTCGGATGTGTGGACGGGATAAAAAAATGTCTGGAGCTTTTAAAAAATCAGCGGTCGCGGCGGTTTTGTCCGTGTTCGGTGCACACCCTCTCGGCCACTGGCTCGGCGGAGGTCCGCTGAAGTTTTCCGGATGTGTGGACTTAGGAAAAACGGGATAAAAAAATGTCTGGAGCTTTTAAAAAATCAGCGGTCGCCGGCGGATTTTGTCCGTGTTCGGTGCACACCCTCTCGGCCACTGGCTCGGCGGAGGTCCGCTGAAGTTTTCCGGATGTGTGGACTTAGGAAAAATACGGGATAAAAAAATGTCTGGAGCTTTTAAAAAATCAGCGGTCGCCGGCGGATTTTGTCCGGGTTCGGTGCACCCACTCGGCCACAGGCTCGGCGGAGGTCCGCTGAGTGGGGTCGGACTTCCATGTCCGAACGTCCATATGCTTCCCGACAAGTTAATTCGCGGGACGTCCCGCTAAGGACTCTCGTGTTTGTCCGCTGCACCACATAGGCCCATTAGCTTATCAGTCGGAAGAGGCTTGAGCTCGCGGCCCCCGGCGTCCACATAGCAAAACGTTAGGCTTTTCCTCACGAGTAGGGAAGCGTCCAACCGACATTTGCTAGGGACGCGGCGTCCAAGCGGTCCTCGCCTTCTCAAACGCAACCGCAAAAAGCACTCGAGCGGGCCGAGAAACGAGACTCCGTGCATCGGTCTGGGCACGTTACGCCACGGGACCATAGAGGTTTCATCGTAAACAACGGCTCCGGAGATGCCACGCGATGAGGAGTCGAGGCCGGGCCTGGGTGCACTCACCCAGATCGGGTCTCTGGGTCTTCGAACCGGAGATACGGACCGGTGAATGCGTATTTTCTATACGAGAAAAGCGCGTCTTTCTCGGATGGGTTGTGGATGTGTCTCCCTAGACAACTTCTTCCAGGAAGGTCGTAGAGCCTCGAGGCCGGTGTCTTTCGAAAGGTCCCGGCCAGAGCTTTCCAACGAGCCGTGTCTCGAGCCTGAGAGTCTCGGGGATCGGGAGCTATGATTTTTCAAACCCAACGGCGTTTGGAGCCCGAGCTCCGGCTACCGTAGCCCCTGCATCGGCTCCCGGGGACGCGGAGACTAATGGTCGGTCTCGTTGGAAAGCCACGGTCGAGACCTTTCCAACGAGCCCTGTTTCGAGCCCGAGAGTCTCGGGGATCGGGAGCTATGCTTTATCAAACCAAACGGCTACCGGGAGCCCGTGCACCGGGGACGCAGAGACTTCGGGCCGGTCTCGTTGGAAAGCCACGGCGGACACCTTTCCAAGGAGCCCTGTCTCGGGAGCTATGATTTAAAAAAACATATGGTTTCGGGACTTAGGAAAAATACGGGATAAAAAAATGTCTGGAGCTTTTAAAAAATCAGCGGTCGCCGGCGGATTTTGTCCGTGTTCGGTGCACACCCTCTCGGCCACTGGCTCGGCGGAGGTCCGCTGAAGTTTTCCGGATGTGTGGACTTAGGAAAAATACGGGATAAAAAAATGTCTGGAGCTTTTAAAAAATCAGCGGTCGCCGGCGGATTTTGTCCGTGTTCGGTGCACACCCTCTCGGCCACTGGCTCGGCGGAGGTCCGCTGAAGTTTTCCGGATGTGTGGACTTAGGAAAAATACGGGATAAAAAAATGTCTGGAGCTTTTAAAAAATCAGCGGTCGCCGGTTGGATTTTGTCCGGGTTCGGTGCACCCACTCGGCCACAGGCTCGGCGGAGGTCCGCTGAGTGGGGTCGGACTTCCATGTCCGAACGTCCATATGCTTCCCGACAAGTTAATTCGAACCCGGGACGTCCCGCTAAGGACTCTCGTGTTTGTCCGCTGCACCACATAGGCCCATTAGCTTATCAGTCGGAAGATGGCTTTGACCTGCTCGCGGCCGCCCGCGTCCACATAGCAAAACGTGTAGGCTTCCATGCTTCCATCACGAGTAGGGACGCGGCGTCCAACCGACATTTGCTATAGGGACGCGGCGTCCAAGCGAACGTCCTCGCCTTCTCAAACGCAACCGCAAAAAGCACTCGAGCGGGGAGAGGACACGAGACTCCGTGCATCGGTCTGGGCACCGTTACGCCACGGGACCATAGAGGTTTCATCGTAAAAAACGGCGTCCGGAGATGGCCACGCGAGTGAGGAGTCGAGCCGGGCCTGGGTGCACTCACCCGGGGAGATCGGGTCTCTGGGTCTTCGAGAACCGGAGATACGGACCGGTGAATGCGTATTTTCTATACGAGAAAAGCGCGTCTTTCTCGGATGGGTTGTGGATGTGTCTCCCTAGACAACTTCTTCCAGGAAGGTCGTAGAGGAGCCGGGCCGGTGTCTTTCGAAAGGTCCCGGCCAGAGCTTTCCAACGAGCCGTGTCTCGAGCCTGAGAGTCTCGGGGATCGGGAGCTATGATTTTTCAAACCCAACGGCGTTTGGAGCCCGAGCTCCGGCTACCGTAGCCCCTGCATCGGCTCCCGGGGACGCGGAGACTAATGGTCGGTCTCGTTGGAAAGCCACGGTCGAGACCTTTCCAACGAGCCCTGTTTCGAGCCCGAGAGTCTCGGGGATCGGGAGCTATGCTTTATCAAACCAAACGGCTACCGGGAGCCCGTGCACCGGCTCCGGGGACGCAGAGACTTCGGGCCGGTCTCGTTGGAAAGCCACGGCGGACACCTTTCCAAGGAGCCCTGTCTCGGGAGCTATGATTTAAAAAAACATATCGGGACTTAGGAAAATACGGGATAAAAAATGTCTGGAGCTTTTAAAAAATCAGCGGTCGCCGGCGGATTTTGTCCGTGTTCGTGCACACCCTCTCGGCCACTGGCTCGGCGGAGGTCCGCTGAAGTTTTCGGATGTGTGGACTTAGAAAAAATACGGGATAAAAAAATGTCTGGAGCTTTTAAAAAATCAGCGGTCGCCGGCGGATTTTGTCCGTGTTCGGTGCACACCCTCTCGGCCATGGCTCGGCGGAGGTCCGCTGAAGTTTTCCGGATGTGTGGACTTAGGAAAAAATACGGGATAAAAAAATGTCTGGAGCTTTTAAAAAATCAGCGGTCGCCGGCGGATTTTGTCCGTGTTCGGTGCACACCCTCTCGGCCACTGGCTCGGCGGAGGTCCGCTGAAGTTTTCCGGATGTGTGGACTTAGGAAAAATACGGGATAAAAAAATGTCTGGAGCTTTTAAAAAATCAGCGGTCGCCGGCGGATTTTGTCCGGGTTCGGTGCACCCACTCGGCCACAGGTTCGGCGGAGGTCCTGAGTGGGGTCGGACTTCATGTCCGAACGTCCAATATGTTCCCGACAAGTTAATTCGAACCGGGACGTCCCGCTAAGGACTCTCGTGTTTGTCCGCTGCACCACATAGGCCCATTAGCTTATCAGTCGGAAGATGGCTTGACCTGCTCGCGGCCCGCCCGCGTCCACATAGCAAAACGTGTAGGTTACTGTTACCATCACGAGTAGGGAGCGGCTGGTTCCAACGGACATTGTGTATAGGGACGCGGGTCAAAGCGAAGTCCTCGCTTCTCAAACAACCGCAACAGAATGCAGCGGGGAAGAGGACAAGAGACTCCGTGCATC